>JARQOC010000005.1:310334200-310931700 GCA_033576535.1 Allobates femoralis
CATGAAATCACTACGAAATGGCGGCGTGTAATTCGGGAAATTCCTTCCTGTCTCCCGGAGTGCCTTTGGATACCTGTTTCTGAGCCGTGCTCTAAAACAGGAAGGCACAATTCCTATGGTGGTGGCATGTAATCGGGGCACAGGCAAGGTATTTGCGTGGCCAACGAAATCCCAGGGGTGTGCCACGGCGTCATGGATACCACGCCCCATCAGCGATTATCGGTGGAGGCTCCTGCGTTACGATTGGTTGTCCCTTCACAGGGCGCCATATTTAAAGAGCTATCCATTCACACTCCACAATTGCAATGGCGTCATGTATTAGCCAGCCTTCCTGCGCTGGTTGGCCAATCATGATGCTATTGCGTTGTGCGTCACGTAATACACAACTCTGTCACGCCTATGTACTTGTGGAGCTAAATATGTACGCCCATATTCCTTTGTGGTAACGGCGTGTAAACCAGGGAAGGTATTCCACAGGAAGTAAGCCGCGGCACCCGTCGGCACTTCCGGGGAATGCAGATACCTTCAGTGGAGCATGTTGTGGCGGCGTGTAAATGCGGCATTGGTGATCGGTATCCACCGTTAAAAACATGCGCATGCATGTGCGATGGATACCTGTTGCTACCCGCAGTGGCGGCGTGTAAAGGTACCCTTAGGGTACCTTTACACGCCGCAACTATCACCGGCGATCGGAGGCAACCGAACATGCGCGTGCCTGTTTTTTCCAGTTGACTCCGATCGCCGATGCCGCATGTACACGCTGCAATTGCTCCCTCAACCTAAGGGATCGTGGCTTCCCGGAAGTGTCCACAGAACCTGCGGGAAACATCCGGTTGCCTCCCGACGCCGCTTCACACGCCGCAATCCCCAAAGGAATGTGGGCATACATGTTCAGCGCGGCAAGAACAGAGGCGTGACAGACTTGTGTATTCCGCGCCTCAAACACGCTGATTAGACAACGCAAGAGCGTCATGATTGGCCAGCCTGCGCAGAAAGGCTGGCTAATACATGACGCTATTGCAATTGTGTAGTGTGAATGGAAAGGCTCTTCAAACATGGCGCCCTGTGAAGGAACAGCCAATGGACACACAGTAGCCCCCACCAATCATTGCTGATGGGGCGCGGTATCCAGCATGCTGTGGCACGCCTCTTGGAAATCACTAGGCGATGCAGATACCATCCCGATTGCCCGTTCACACGCCGAATGCAGGATAATTCACCTTCAGGGTTGCCTCTGGCTTTTGATCAATATTCTGAAACCGCAACCGGGAGCAACTTTAAAAATCACCATCGCGTTCCACAATTACACGCCGCAATTTTGTAGCAATTTCAGGGCAACGGTGACGGAACTGCGGATTGCCTCTCAGTTTCTACACCGTAGTTGCGGTGTGTAAAGGTACCCTTACTGTGCAGAATTATTAGGCAACTTAATAAAAACCAAATATATTCCCATCTCACTTGTTTATTTTCACCAGATAAACTAATATAACTGCACAAAAATTAGAAAAAACATTTCTGATATGCAAAAACAAAACACAATAAATTAGTGACTAATATAGCCACCTTTCTTTCTGATGACACTTAACAGCCTTCCATCCATAGATTCTGTCAGTTGCTTGATCTGTTTACGATCAACATTGCGAGCAGCAGCCACCACAGCCTCCCAGACACTATTCCGAGAGGTTTGTTTTCCCTCCCTGTAGATCTCACATTTTAAGAGAGACCACAGGTTCTCTATGGGGTTCAGATCAGGTGAACAAGGGGGCCATGTAATTATTTTTTCTTCTTTTAGACCTTTACTGGCCAGCCATGCTGTAGAGTAGTTGGATGCATGTGATGGAGCATTTTCCTGCATGAAAATCATGTATTTCTTGAACGATACCGACTTCTTCTTGTACCACTGCTTGAAGAAGTTGTCTTCCAGAAACTGGCAGTAGGTGCGGGAGTTGAGCTTCACTCCATCCTCAACCCGAAAAGTAACA
Source organism: Allobates femoralis (assembly GCA_033576535.1). Classification (NCBI taxonomy): domain Eukaryota; kingdom Metazoa; phylum Chordata; class Amphibia; order Anura; family Aromobatidae; genus Allobates; species Allobates femoralis. Next base: position 310,336,183 of record JARQOC010000005.1, read on the forward strand.
TTGCAGCTCTGAAATATTGCAAAACTGGTGGCAAATGGCATCTTGGCAGCTTCACGCTTGATTTTCCTCAATTCATGGGAAGATATTTTGCGCCTTTTTTGCCCAACACGCTTCTTACGACCCTGTTGGCTATTTGCCATGTAACGCTTGATTGTTCGGTGATCACGCTTCAAATGTTTGGCAATTTCAAGATTGCTGCATCCCTCTGCAAGATATCTCACAATTTTGAACTTTTCAGAGCCCGTCAAATCTCGTTTCTGACCGATTTTGCCTAAGGAAATGCTGCTTATTTCTAGTAGTTTTTGTACAAATTTGTTAGGACTCATGAGCATGGAAATCCGTGATGAGGATCATGAGCTTAAGTGTCTTGGCCAATACATGAACCAATATCCCATCTATAAAAGTTTTTTGTTCATTATATAAAAACTTTTTTGCACTTTTTTATATATTCAGGGTGCAGTTGGGCCCCATGGGGTGCTATTCATCCAGTGGTGCAGAAACATTGCACTGTGCAGCCCATTGCTCAGGCAGCGGAGCAGTTGGGTAGCTTTCAGACACTCTGCATCATATGTATCAGTGTGAATGGTGTCCAATGCAGGCCCATAGTGTGCATGGCAAGTCGCCTCCCATACCTTGTTGTAGGTTGAGGTGATTTATCAGCCTGCACCTGGGCTTGCTTCACATAGTGGGGTCTGACTGCATCCTGCAAGTGAATTTGGTTTTTGTTTTTGGCACTGATGGTTAGAGTATAATATGACTTGATATGGTTGTTCGAGGGGATAGCGCAATGAAGACGGACTCAAAAAGACCCATGTAAAAGTTAGCATAACTAGGGGCGAATCTCGTTCCCATCCCGCAGCTCCTCATTTGTTGGTATACAGAACCCTTAAAAGCAAAAACATTATTGGTTAGAGTGAATTCAATTGTTGTTAAGATTAATTCTTTTTGTTCGATCCTCATCATGCTGTCAGTATTCAAAAAGTGTTCAACTGCCGTCAAAGCCAACCCATGGGTAATGTTGTTGTATAGGGCCGTTACATCTAGCGTTTCAAAGAGGCAATTTTTACAGGGTGGTAATTTCCTTACAATGTGGATAAAGGCTGAAGAATCCTTCAGATAAGAGTCTAAACCACTAAATTCACATAATGTGATAGATTTGAAGTTATCGAATCAATCCCTGAAATGATGGGGCAGCCTGGAGGGTTGGTGGCACTTTTGTGTAGTTTGGGGAGGAAGTAAAAGAAAGGGACTCTATAACGTGGTATATCTAAAAACCTCCTCTCCATTTTATTCAAGATGCCCTTGGTAAAGGCCTCAATTACCAAATTATTATAGCATAAAAAAATGGATATAGAAGGATCGGAATCCAATTTTAGATAATACTCTTCATCATTAAGGAATCTTTCACCCTCTTTTAGATAACAAACTCTGTCCATTATTACCACTCCACCCCCTTTGTCCGCATTTTTTAGTATAATATCTTTGTTGTTCTTTAAAGAAATTATAGCCAATCATTCCTTCCTTATTGAGATTATCAGATTTCTTGTATGAATCAATCAATCGTAAATCTTTCATTACCAATTGTTGAAATGCTTCTAAGTGTGATCCCTTATGATGTAATGGGAAGAAGCTTTTGAAATTACCCTTTACAGGGACTTGTTTAAAAGAGTCCGCAGGAATGACGTGGTCCCCAATAGGATTAATCTGTTCATTTTTGGTAGAGTTAGAATTACTTTTGTTTGTTTCTTCAATAATAAAATGACATTTACTTGTTGACTTCCTAAAGAATTCACTAAGTATACTCTAAAGCTGTTTAATGGGGCATTAGAGCAAAATGATAGACCTCTTCCTGATAGAGATATTTCTCCTTTTTTAATAGTATATTTTGAGATATTAAAGATGCCCCTAGTTTTTAAATCTAGGTTGATGACATCGGGGGTCTCCTTCAATTCGCTTTTGTTTTCTTCATAACCGAATTTTCCTCCATCAAGACTTTTTTGTGCCTCTTCTCTCTCCTCCACCGCCCCGCTTCCGCTTTTTCTTTTCAGGTGGCATACTGAAGCCACCTGAAAAAACTGTGTGATTTTTGAATCCTTTAAGTATACTGTAGGTTTTTCTTTAAATTCTATTGTATTTGATTGTAGAATTAATCCTCCTGCATTATTGACTTCTTCTCTTATTGGTACAGTGAGATTCGTCATTTTAAGAGAGTATACAGACATTACAGCCAGGGATCACAGCTGATTCTTTCTCTGATGTTAACAAGTTGTTAAACAGACAATTAAATATTTGTGATTAAAAAAAGATTCAGCTGTGATCCCCAGCTGTAATGTCTGTATACTCTTTTATTTCCTTCCCTGCCCAAGAGCTGTGGTACATCTTATACATGGAATAAATTTTGCTATAACAATAATAATTATTAATAATAATAATAATAATATATTAGGTTTTACCAAATTTTTTTTGCCTAACATATTAATGGCCATTTTTCTTGCCTCTCTGTAATGACAAACTCACCAGGTGACTCTAGGGAGTAACGAGTCTAGGGAGACTTGCCATTTTAATGCACTATATTTTAAAATGCAGTCAGTTGTGTATCAGACTTGGTTTTCCTTATCCCCATAGGTCTCCTTAAATAAATCTCAAGAGTGGCCTTTTCCTCTTCATTACAAAGTGACCTTTTGCTCTTTATTATAGTAAACCATCTACACATTCACTTATGCTTCCTACTGAAAGCTTTTATGACCAATGTACAGTTGGAGATTCTTGCATTCAGTAAGTCAGAATAGAATCAAAGGATGGCAATGCCTAGGTAAACTGTTATGCTTCTGTGAAAATAGTCTCTTAAAAAGGAAATGTCACACAAGAGTGTGAGAGGTAAACAGAGGTATATCTTTAGAGAAGCATGCTGGGACTGTGGAAACACTGTCTGCAAATGACTTTGATTCCCTGGTGTGATGAATCATGGAGTCGCAAATCCTTTTTAGCTAATTGCTATCAGCTTGTGAGATTTTTCCTTCCATGTTCAATATCAATTTTCAGGGCCATAGGAGATAGGACTTTTCCCCTGAGCATGCAGGCAGATAAAGCTAGCAGTTGCACCACTTAAAGGTTTAAAACGGAGATCTATCTTTTATGCAGGTCCTAGTAGTAAATGAGGGAAATGATGAGGCGACTACTACATCATAACTGGATCTGGCTTTGGCCAAATATGGTCCCTTGACACAAATATAGTAGATGTCTCACAAGCTAATAACTAGTTGTTGACCTAGCAGACTGATGTATAACATATTAAGTAAAACAATGAATAGCAGAGTTTGAAGCGGTACTTATATGAAACTTACAGGATGTTGAACGTATCGTATCGTGAAAGAGAAAATGTTTTTAAAGGAAATCTGTTACAAAGAGTTTACGACCTAATCTGAGAGAAGCATAATGTAGAAGCAGATTCCCTGATTCCATTGTTGTATCACTTACTGGGCTGCTTTGTCTAACTTTTATAAAATCTGTTAAATCAACATGAGATTATGGCTAGAAGACTACTTGGCCTGCTGCCAACTAGTCCAACCACACCCCCATCAATCATTGGCAGTTTTCTACTTATGCACAGTATTCAAAGAAAACTGCCAATCAGGGGTGTGGGTGGGGTGACACAAAGCATGGCATTCAGAGAGCTTCCAGTGCATCGGACGCCAGGCAAGGGCACGCAACCATCCGAGGTCAGTCGGTTTGGTAGTCACGGGGGCGGTCCCGGAGGTTGTGGCTCATAACAAGCAAGTTAAGGGAAAATGTTTTTGTCATTATGCCATCTGAGGTTTCTGGTCAGAGATGATCAGCACTGCATAAGGTAGTCCCCAGGGGATAGGTAGTAAGGCAGCTAGTTGGAGCACTCCCCTCAGACGGAGCGGGCCTCTGGGTGTGTAGTAGTAGGTGAAGTGGTGAAGATGGTGGTGGTTGTAGTAGCTGAAGGTGTTGGGGATGCAGAGAGGCACTGTAAGGACCAAACAACACACAGAGTTCTGCAGCTCTTATCCTTTTACTTGACTCTGTAGCAGACACAACCAAGCTGGAGCACTGTAGTCACCTGAATTGCAGCTTGGCCAGCTCATAGGTAACCAAAGTCCACTTTGCTGTGACAAAGGAAATATGGCCTTCCTTGCTGCCATTTTCTTCCTAACACTGCTACCCCTTGTTCTCCTAGTGTCCTGTGGACCCCAATCCAGCAAGCAAGTGACTGCCGTTCCTTTGAGTGACTGCCTTTCTAGTCGTCTTGACCCTATTTAGTTCCTTAGCCTTGGGAGGGTCCACTATTGTAGTCATTGTACATGCAGCCCAGTGACCTCCAGTTTCTCGGCTGGTTCTAAAGATATCCAGACCGAATTGGGGCTGGTACCCCTCTGCAGCTAGTTTCTCTGCCCGGCCTAGATGGCAGGCTACAGATTCAGGTCCTCAGGCCCAGGTTTTGCAGCTGACCCATGTGTGTCCTGCTCTTTCCTCAGTTACCGACCTCTCTAGAACTCACTCCTCTCTTTCTTTTGCCTCCCACCCCTAGCCTAACTCCTCCCTACAGCCAGTAGATGGGGACTGCTCTGAATGTGAGTTTTTTCCGCCAAGCATCTCCCTGGCTTGGAGTTTGGATAGTGTTGGGTGTGTGTTGGGGTCACAGCAAAGCTTTCCCCCATTTACCTATGTGCATAATTCCACACCTATTAAATAGATGCTGTACCATAGTGGCGACCGAACCACAGGGGCACTACATTAGATCTACAACAGATATGACATTCTTAAATAAAAATTGTAGTGCCTAGTAATGTAATTTATACATCTATGGAATCAGGGTTTTCGCCTCTATATCAAGCTGCTCTAAGATAGTCTGGTAACAGACTCCATTTAAGGTGGAGATAGATACAATGATTTGTCAACCCCCAAATGATCAAATACATTAGAACAGTATTACTTTGTATGCTTTGAATTTATTGATCATGGAAAAAGATCATAGATGGATATACATTATTTGGCAGCTTATCAATAATATACCCAGAGGCACATCATAATATGATATAACCTTCAGTGAACAATTAAATACAGCATTATTTGCACAGTTAGGACTCATTCCTTTATTTGCTTTTTGGTACAAAAATATTTGATAACTGTTGATGCATTTATTGTAATGTTGCTTTCCAGCTATAAAATTGATGACATACAAAATAGATATGTCATCAATGTCTTACCATTAATACACTACCTACTGAGATCTTTGCATTGCTTAGAACAAATGAACAGTTCTCTTGTTTTTGTTGTAGCCTTGTAACACAATTTAGTTTTAGTGAATTGATCCTTATTGAAATTTCAATATGTTGCTATGACTAGTGATCCTTGTAACATTGAACTCTGCGCTCACTGTATTTACTTTTACAGTAGTTTCTTTTATGGCCATAGGCAAATTAGGAGCAATTACTGGCCAAAAACATGTTCAGGGGCTCTTATATCACCTTCAGGACTCTGAATGTAGAAACAAATAGGAGGATGCCATTCATTTTCTTTTCTACTGTACTAAAATCTGTTTTCTTTAATACAGCTGAACCAACAAATATCTTATATTCCAAAAAAGTGAGTCACACAAAAGCATCCACCCTTTCTTTGCTGGAAATGCTTATCAAATAGCAATCAAGGAGAGTTGATGTTCGAAGCCACCTAAGTCCAATAAATAAATGAAATTTGTTCCTTGTTCTTTCTCTATTATATTGAATCAGCTAGCTGCTGTTATTGTATGTCACTTTTCTACATATACTAGTAAATGTGTCAGCCATATGTTAATTACTTTTTCTTTGTATTATATTTTCTTACACAAGTGTGAGTTGGCAGGTGCATAGTCATGTGGCCGCTAAACTTTGCCAGAGTAAGCAAAAAGAAAACTGTACACAATATTTTAATTAACATTGATCTTAAAAGTCTCTATATAGGTGCTTGACTCCCAACTTACTAATGGTCTTGATAAACATTACAGAGAAGTCTCAGAACCTTCCAATTTCATCAGGGCCAACCAATTATCGTATGAGCAAGGGGAGCATACTGGATTTCAACAATTGATGAGATCCCTTTATTTTTCTAGTGTTCATGCTTCTATGGCTGGGGTCACACTTGAGCCCTGGATCCATTAAAAGCATCAGTTTTTGAACTTAGAATTCTTGAAAAACTGATGCTTTTAACGGATCCATAGGCTGCAATGGAAAAAAACGCAGTGTTAAAATGCACTGCTAAAAAACGCTATGTGTTTTTTTACTGCACATAAAAACGATGCTAGCAGCATTTTTGGGTGCAGTAAAAAAACGCATAGCATTTTTTTAACATGGGGTCCCTATGGGAAATGCATCCATTAATGCATGGTACATATAGGTACCATCTGTTAATGCATGCGCAAGTGTGACCACAGCCTATCATAGGTTTCTTGCAGTTGGGTCTTATCCTCTTACAATTGAAAAACACATGCAACAAACAGCTGAGCAGAGTGCAAAAAAAATAGCTGACAGATTAGAAATAGTGATGGGTGAATCCGAACTATAAAGTTATGGGTCCGTACTGAACACCTAGTGAGTAGTCTGTGATACTGTTTGGGTTCGCTAGAGGGGCTGTAAAAATAAACAAACTGGTGATTAAAACAGGAGAATTCTATTTACTAGCTCCCGGCGCTGTGGTCACACTTGCTTCTAGGTACACTAATTAAACCTATTGGGACCCAAACTTTGGTGTTATAAAATGGAGGAAGTAAGGTGTGTAGGGTTGTAAATGAAAGCAAAATGGTATTAAAGCAGGAGAATAATTACCAGTCTCTGGTGCTACAGCCACAACTGCCTCTGGGTCCACTCATTAAGCCTCATTAATATTGACTGCACAGACTGCAACAGTCAATCACAGATGTCCACTCTCTGACACCATCTGTGATTGGCCATTGCAGTCAGACTGCTCCCCCACAATCTGTACCGGTGTCCATGATTGGTTTCCATATACATTAGTCTGTAGCAACAATCCTGCTGCCAAATGTGTATAAAAATAAATAATTGAAAAAAACTGTGTAGTGGTCTCCTTATTTTTGATTCTCAATGAAGATAAAGAGGACAGCTGGGGTGAGGCCTGCAGCTCCCAGCTGTGCAATTTATATTGGCTGAGTATCAGACATTGGGTTACCCCAACATGATACTCAGTCAAGGTTAAACACAAGGCTAGGGTTAGTATTCACCCCCTGTGGAGAAACATACTTATTGTATCCCCCAGCGTAAGAATAGAAGCCCAATTCTGCCCCAGAATATGGCACATTCATTAGAAACTCTTCTCAATTGCCCTGGTATTGTGGCAATAAGGGTAACAGAAGGAGTTAATGACAGCTGAGAATTGACAGCTGTCATCAAACCCTGGATTGGTAATGTTAAGGCCTCTATAAGACCTCCACATTATCGGAGGTCTGGCTGGATCCACCAAACCCAAACATCTGCAAGTTTGCCCATCTCCACTTATAAACATGTTACTTGAAAAACTATGAGTATATGTAGCGATGATGACACAAAATGCTGTTCTATGTGGAAGAATGCCTAGATGTTGTAAGACAAATATTACAATTTGAGAGTCCCTAGTGGTTGATATGTAGCAATCACAATAAAAGACACTGTTTCATGTGGAAGAATGACTGGATGTTGTAAGAAAGGATTGCATGCTATCTGATATTACTTGCACACTATTCATTAGGATAATTAGTGGCCTCTGGCTTCATGTGGCTGCATATATTCTAACCTATGAACTACTTGGGTGAATTTTCGTTATATGAACTATAATAATAATATTTTTATTTTTATAGTGCCAATATATTCTGCAATACTTTACAATAAACAATAAACTAGTATTTTATTGTAAGTTATATGCCTAATAGTATATATATTTGAAGCTGAGTCAGTATTGGCACAATTTAGTGAAATTTATTAATTCAAAGTGCAGGGTGTGCCTGTATTTGCTACTCAAGAGTCAATGCTTTTACCATCTTTTGTTGGATTTTACTGCTCTCTACTTAGTATCTGTATGATAATATTTAGGTATTTGCCTCTAATGTTACCATGTAATAGAACTGGTACTTGCCGCCGGATGTTTCAGCCTATCATGTAAATTTGGAGGAATTAATTTTGCTATTTGGTCACTTTTTTTGGCCCTACCATTTGGCAACATCTCTCTGCATGTAATCTGAAGATGTATAAACCTTTTATTTATGGATTATAGATAGATTTATTTGTGTAAATTAAAATGAAATTATATAAAATGTATTATTGTTGATAATGTCTGGATGTTATGGTCATATTTCATCTTCTACAATACCTTGAGTTCAAAGTTTTGAAATATTTCAATTTTGTTGTTATTCATCTGTAAAGATGAATAGTAAATGCTAAAATTCTCAATTTTCTATTTTTCATCAATCCCTCAATTTAGTTATAGGGCATCATCATAGCTCGAACATATCACTGACTGAAGGTCATTCAATAGCACTGAGTGGGAGAGAAAAAAAATATACCTTTCTTCATGCATAATCAAGAGTGAAAAATAGATCTCACACAGTTGGATCATAGGTATAAGATAATATACAGTATTTACCAATGTAGACTGCACTTGAATGCATACCTTGTAAGTCAAAATAATATATAATATACGCCTCATTTGCATTTTGCATAATATTTTTGATTTGCTATTGGGATATTTTTATCATTTATCTCTACAATTCCATAATTTACACTTTTACATGAATCCAGTGGAAAAAATCTCTAACTTTAACATTTTTATTTTTGCTATCATATATTTTATGATAATATTTTTAAGATTGTTTTATACTTCAAAAGAGATATACTCAACAGTTCCTTCATGGTGTATATGCTTTCACCAACAGGGTAGACAATATTGTGATTTATCAGAAAAAGTCTGCCTAGAGTATCCCAGAAAGACAAATGAGGAATTACAATAACCAAATGACCTTTACAACCAGAAACAGTTTTTCATATTAACCAGTGGTTATCCAAATGATTTATCTAAACCTGACAATAATCTTCTTAAAAAGCCATTTCATATTAATCTGCCCCTGGTTTATTTTGTTACCTCATTTCACACCTGCCTACCTCCAAGCACACAAAACACAAGTGAAATTCGCTGGATATAAAAAAGAATATCTATGGCTTCATTCTTTTATATTTCAGAGATGGATCAGATGATTATTCTGTAAATGTAGCAATTTTATTGTGGGGCTCCAATGGAGCTTTACTTAAATACCTTTGAATTGCCGTCCGGCAGCCACATGGACACAAATTAAATCCTGCACTTCAGTCGAAACATCATTTCAATGAGACAGTGTTAAACAAATAACCATAAAAGCTGGAAATGCGTAAAGCTTTAGTGGATTCAGAACAGCCTGGTCTCCCTGAATTAAATAAGAGGAAGGATGCAGTTCCTAAGCAGCGACACATAGTCCCTTTAACAGGCTTAACTGTATGCTATTCAGTCCTGGTTTATGCATATTAAACATTGCATATATCTGGTCGGATAAGAACAAAAGCCAGAAGTGCAATATAAATTGTACCTCTTTACTTTTTCTATACTTTGAAAAGTATAGATTTGTCATTTATCAGCTGTTTCAGGTCATAATAAAAGCCAATCACTTCTAGCAATGCACTTACATTACATTTGCAGGTTTAATTTAAGTGGGGAAGTAAGAAGACTACGCTTTTTTTTTCTAATACATGAATGACAAGCACATTTATTAAAATATCATTGGTAATCATTCTTTGTCCATTGCCAGTTCATTAGGTTAAAGGTATCACTTAGCAATAAATCTTATTGGAACAGGTCGGCTTTTGTGATGTAATGAACAATGCTTTTGTGTAATGAAGTTACGTTGAAACTTTTAATTGCTGACTTTCTATGTTTTATTGATAAGCCTCCATTATTTAAGAAATGCAATAATATGTTTCTGATTGCAATACGTATACTGAAATAGATCGAAACCAAGAGAAAAGAAAATGATGAAACGTTCATAGAAAATGATTAACAAATTAGTTTATTAAAATTAAAACAGCAATTTTGGAGAAATATATAGAAACATAAAAAAGAGGGCACACGTTTGATGATATTTACATTGTCATATCATGCTATACATAAGCATACCATGGGAACAGCAAAAAAATCAATAACATAAAAATAACATACAATAAATAGCAATGACAGCAGTGTGGTATCATTGTAGCCTAATAGTTTGGTACAGGACTGTATAGAAAGTTAGATGGCAGAAAAAATAATCTTTTACCAATACGTATTTTTGAATGCTGTAGCCTGACTTTATCAATTAACATATAGTAATACACAGTAGTAGTTTATAGTTAAAAATTAAACTGCACTTACACAATAATGTAATGTTGCAGTGTCCTAATTGTATGAGAAAATATTAAACTTGCTTATATAGTAGTAGACCAGCGGTATGCTGTCAATGTATTATGTAATATACTGTATTATGCTCTCCATAGTGCTCTCACTCACGATGATGATCAATAAATACTTGCAACTAAGCATATCCTACACGAAGACAAGTGCAGTAAAAGCCTTCCTCAGGAAAAGCATTCACCCAAATGCATGTTTTGGTGCTGAGCCTTCATCAGGATGCAGTATCATAAGGAAGGAAAAGAGAAATTTTCCAATCAAATCAAATTGCTGATCAATCCTGAATGATGCATGCGGTACCATAGCAGCCGCAAAGCACACTGGCTGCCATGTCATGCGCCCAGTGATGACAGAATCATATGAGAAACCACATGACCAGACATCCCTGAGCACATCAAGATATAGTGAGCAGACAGGGACTGTAGGGACAAAATATGCATGCATACAGATTCACAGCACTTGTGGGCAAGGTTAAAACATACAGTTGTGGCCAAAAGTATTGACACCCCTGCAATTCTGTCAGATAATACTCAGTTTCTTCCTGAAAATTATTGCAATCACAAATTCTTTGGCATTGTTATCTTCATTTAATTTGTCTTCAATGAAAAAACACAAAAGAGAATGAAGCAAAAAGCAAAACATTGATCATTTCACACAAAACTCCAAAAATGGGCAGACAAAAGTACTGGCACCCTCAGCCTAATACTTGGTTGCACAACCTTTAGCCAAAATAACTGCGATCAACCGCTTCCGGTAACCATGAATGAGTTTCTTACAATGCTCTGCTGGAATTTTAGACCATTCTTCTTTGGCAAACTGCTCCAGGTCCCTGATATTTGAAGGGTGCCTTCTCCAAACTGCCATTTTTAGATCTCTCCACAGGTGGTCTATGGGATTCAGGTCTGGACTCATTGCTGGCCACCTTAGAAGTCTCCAGTGCTTTCTCTCAAACTATTTTTTAGTGCTTTTTGATGTGTGTTTTGGGTCATTGTCCTGCTGGAAAACCCATGACCTCTGAGGGAGACCCAGTTTGTCACATTAGGCCCTACATTATGCTGCAAAATTTGTTGGTAGTCTTCAGACTTCATAATGCCATGCACACGGTCAAGCAGTCCAGTGCCAGAGGCAGCAAAGCAACCCCAAAACATCAGGGAACCTCCGTCATGCTTGACTGTAGGGACCGTGTTCTTTTCTTTGAATTTCTCTTTTTTTCTCCTGTAAACTCTATGTTGATGCCTTTGCCCAAAAAGCTCTACTTTTGTCTCATCTGACCAGAGAACAGTCTTCCAAAACGTTTTAGGCTTTCTCAGGTAAGTTTTGGTAAACTCCAGCCTGGCTTTTTTTTGTCTCGGGGTAAGAAGTGGGGCCTTCCTGGGTATCCTACCATACAGTCCCTTTTCATTCAGACACCGACGGATGGTACGGGTTGACACTGTTGTACTCTCGGACTGCAGGGCAGCTTGAACTTGTTTGGGTGTTAGTCGAGGTTCTTTATCCACCATCTGCACAATCTTGCATTGAAATCTCTCGTCAATATTTCTTTTCCGTCTACATCTAGGGAGGTTAGCCACAGTGCCATGGGCTTTAAACTTCTTGATGACACTGCGCACGGTAGCCACAGGAACATTCAGGTCTTTGGAGATGGACTTGTAGCCTTGAGATTGCTCATGCTTCCTCACAATTTGGTTTTTCAAGTCCTCAGACAGTTCTTTGGTCTTCTTTCTTTTCTCCATGCTCAATGTGGTACCCAAAAGGACTCAGGACAGAGGTTGAGTCAACTTTAATCCATGTCAACTGACTGCAAGTGTGATTGATTTAGTTATTGCCAACACCTGTTAGGTGCCACAGGTAAGATACAGGTGCTGTTAATTACACAAATTAGAGAAGCATCACATGATTTTTCTAACAGTGCCAATACTTTTGTCCACCCCATTTTTTATGTTTGTGTGGAATTATATCCAATTTGGCTTTAGGACAATTCTTTTTGTGTTTTTTTATTGAAGACAAATTAAATGAAGATAATAATACCAAAGAATTTGTGATTGCAATCATTTTCAGGAAGAAACTGAGTATTATCTGACAGAACTGCAGGGGTGTCAATACTTTTGGCCACAACTGTAACATGCACCTACTAATCAACCCTATTCAAATCAATTCTCAGTCTAACAATAATAATGGAGCCTTAAGAACCAATGTATACAATGATGACATATTAACTCAATATACTAACAAATTTAGTGATATGGATATTATATACATATAAATATGTATGAAGGAGTAGTAGTTGACAATAAATAAGCATAGATCATAGGCAACTCAAACTAGGTAATAGGCACATACTGTACATAATATACAGATTGTGCTCTGTACATAAATGGTATTAGAATGTGAAATATTCAAGAATTAATAATCTACTATATAATTGTCTAATTCTGTCAATAACGGAAATCCCGCGTCACTGATTGATCGCGCCAGCCGCCCAGTGGCGCACAATTTCAGAATTAGACAATTATATGGTAGATGGCGGCCGTTAGCGATGGCGCTGCACTCAGACACCTCTCTGCCCAGACTCCCGCCCCCAGCAGTTCGGCCCACTCTGCTTGGTCTCCCTCTCCCAACACTCCGGCCCACCTCCGCCACGTTTCCCTCCACCAGCAGCCTGGACCCCCTCCGCTCAGTCTCCCCGCCCCTGATGAAGGTATAGCTGAAACGGCCGTAAGGGTCGTCGGCACCTGGCTTTGAGGTCCATTATACTGACCATTATAGGTAAAACCTTGGATACGATTTGACTTTGCACTTTATGCTTATTTGTGTAGTTGTAAGTCCTGATGTTTGAATCATTACTGTGAACATGTGGATAAAGGTGGATTACTATATATGTTTTTACACCAGAAACCAACAACTTGTGGTCCAATACTGACTGCTGACGAATTATATGGTCTGTTAAAATGTGATATCGGTACTATTGGTTTCTGATTTATACGTGCAATTATCTATGTACTGTATCTTATGGTTTTAACGAACCTTTTGTAAGCATACTTGCATTGCATAATCCTATTGTGACCCTCAGGTGTACGCCATCCGCACTGGGCTGCTGGTCCTGGATATGCCCCCCTTCCTGTCCTTTTAGTATCTTACTACAATAAATCACTATATGCACTTTATTGAAGGAGTTATTGTGGTTTCTATGTTTTGATGTTATGCCTAAGGCATGATTCCTATCCATGTCCTTGATAGGTTACAATTATATATAATGAGAGTGTACCTATCTGATTAGATTAAGGTGTTTACTCCTGCACCCAGCAGTCTGGCTCCCTCTGCCCGGTCTCCTGGCCCCCTCCACCCGGTCTCCCGCCACCAACAGTCCAGCCCCCATCTGCCAGCTCTCCCACCCCCAGCAGTCCGGACACCCTCTGCCCGATCTCCCGCCCCCAGCAGTCTACCGCCTCCTCTTGCTTTCCCCTCTGCCTGGGTCTTACCGCGGTCTGTGGAGCAAGGATCTGTGTGACGTGGCGTCACATGACCCCCGCCGCGTCACATGACATGTGTCATGTCAGATGAGTATTTTATTACTCCGCTGCCAGTGGTAAAACCCTGGCGAAGGGGAGACTGTGTGTTTGAGTCTGTGTGTGTGTGTATGTGTGTGTGTGTGAGTCTGTCTGTGTATGTCTGTGTGTGTGAGTCTGTGTGTCTCTGTCTGTCTATGTGTGAATCTGTGTGTGTGAGTCTGTGTCTGTCTGTGTGTGAATCTGTGTGTGTGAATCTGTGTGTGTGAGTCTGTGTGTCTGTGTGAGTTTGTGTGTGAGTCTGTGCCCTCCCGATGCGATAGCATCGAGCAGCCATCTAGTAAAGAATAAATAGATTATTTGTGAGTGTGTCCTGTATATGTGCGACATAAAGAAGATGTGAAAACAATAATGAATAGATGTAAATAAGAAATATGCAAAATATATAACAAAAAGTGTCAACAAATAATGTAATTAAGAATAATACATAAAAATAAAAAAAGAAAAAAATATGAAGGATGTGAATTGAAAAAGGAGCCACCATAGAGGCTCTAAAAGAGGCTCTTTTCCCTTAATAAATTCAATTCCCTAATAAATATAGATTATATATTCAATACTGTTATATATGATCAAAATATCACAAATAAGGTAAGAAATCACCCAATGAATATTTAGTATCTCGTCAATGTGCATTAAAGTATTTGTAAAACATTTAAGGAAATGCTTAATATCTTGTCCATATGCATTATAATATTTATATACAAATAAGAATATTGCAAACACACTGAGCAGAAAAATCAGATCAGGTCGATGCTCTTAGCTACACATCTCAGCTGATCAGATCAGCTAATGTGTGAGGGATGATGCGTGCTCAGTGTGTGAGCTCACATCAGGGGGAGGGACACGACCAAGGGCATATATATACAGTTATTTGAAAAAGTTTGGGCACCTCTCTTAATCTTACTCTTTTTTTTTTATTAAAATTGTTTTTTTGCAACAGCTATTTCAGTGTGATATATGTAATAACTGATGGTCACAGTAATATTTTAGGTTTGAAATGAGGTTTATTGTACTAACCAAAAATGTGAAATATGCATTATTTCAAAATATGACAGGTGCCAAAGTATGGGCACCCTTCTGATTTTCATGATTTGAATACTCCTAACTACTTTTTACTGACTTACTGAAGCACTAAATTGGTTTGGTAACCTCATTGAGCTTTGTACTTCATAGCCCGGTGTATCCAATCATGAGAAAAGCTATTTCAAGTGTCCACTTGCAAGTTGTTCTCCTGGTTGCATCTTCTCTGAGGAGTGGCATCATGGGCTCCTCAAAACAGCTCTCAATTATCTGAAAAAAAAGATTGTTTAACATAGTTGTTCAGGGGAAGGATACAAAAAGATGTCTCTGAGATTTAACCTGTCAGTTTCCACTGTGAGGAACATAGTAAGGAAATGGAAGGCCACAGGGACAGGTCTTGTAAAGGCCAGAAGTAGCAGGCCAACAAAAATATCAGAAAGGCAGAGAAGAAGAATGGTGAGAACAGTCAAGAACAATCCACAGACCACCTCCAAAGACCTGCAGCATCATCTTGCTGCAGATGGTGTCACTGTGCATCGGTCAACAATACAGCGCACACTGCACAAGGAGAAGCTGTATGGGAGAGTGATGCGAAAGAAGCCGTTTCTGCATGCACGCCACAAACAGAGTCGCCTGAGGTATGCAAAAGCACATTTGCACAAGCCAGTTTCATTTTGGAAGAAGGTCCTGTGGACTGATGAAACAAACATTGAGTTGTTTGGTCATACAACAAAGCGTTATGCATGGCGCCACAAAAACACAGCATTCCAAGAAAAACACTTGCTACCCACTGTCAAATTTGGGGCAGGGTCCATCATGCTTTGGGGCTGTGTGGCCAATGACAGCACCTGGAATGTTGTTAAAGTTGAGGGTCGCATGGATTCCACTCAGTATCAGCAGATTCTTGAGAATAATGTTCAAGAATCAGTGTCAAAATTGAAGTTACGCTGGGGATGGATCTTTCAGCAAGACAATGATCCAAAACACCGCTCCAAATCTAGTCAGGCATTCATGCAGAGGAACAATTACAATGTTCTGGAACGGCCATCCCAGTCCCCAGACCTGAATATCATTGAACATCTGTGGGATGTTTTGAAGCGGACTGTCCATGCTCGGCGACCATCAAACTTAACTGAACTGGAATTGTTTTGTAAAGAGGAATGGTCAAAAATTCCTTCATCCAGGATCCAGGAACTCATTAACAGCTACAGGAAGCGACTGGAGGCTGTTATTTTTGCAAAAGGTGGATCTACTAAATATTAATGTCACTTTTCTGTTGAGGTGCCCATACCTTTGCACCTGTCAATTTTTGAAATAATGCACATTTCCCATTTTCGGTAAGTGCAATAAACCTCATTTCAATCCTGAAATATTACTGTGTCTATCAGTTATTACATATATCACACTGAAATAGCTGATGCAAAAAAACTATTTTAAACAAAAAAAAAAAAAAGAGTAAGATTAAGAGTGGTGCCCAAACTATTTCATATGACTGTATATGCCCTTGGTCGTGAAGGGGTTAAAAAGAATAGTGTGTATCCTGAAAAGTGTCAACCTGCAGAGTCCAGCAAGTCCAAGAAAGAAAATGTCAGGAGTGAAGAATAGTCAGGACAGTTTAGGAGCTAATTCTGATATGCAGCAGGACAGTGGAGAGAACTGACCGAGTACAAGATTCAACCCCCTTACCCTCCCTTCACTGCATGATAAGGTACAGTGTTCTGCTCTGAATACATACATTGTGTAAGGAGAAATACTCTGAAAGAAGAAAACATTTTCTGTGAACACACAGTCATGTATTTTATGTCGGACTTGCCACCTACTACTGCAGGGGCGTATCTAGGGGGGTGCAGCCGGACCTTTTGCCCCGGGCGCAACTCAGTGGGGGGCGCCGGCGGCACCCCCCCTCTCCCTCCCCCTCCTCCTCCTCCCCCTCTTGCTATACCCGGCGGCCGCCCACACATTACAGGGGCTGATGTTCACAGTTTAGCCGCGCGGAAGCGCCCGACGTCACTTCCGCTTCCGCGCCTGTCTGGGGTTGCGGGGGCCACTGGGAGACTTGGCAGCAGCAGGTCGGGTGCGGGGTGACCGCAGGAGACCCCGGAAACTGCGGCACTGGCGGCGGCGCCTCATATGTCCAGACTGGAGGACGGAGGAGAGACGCAACAGCAGGGGACCGGGTCCCAGCAGGGGATGGGGTGAGTGACCGGGGAGGCGGTGGCGGAGGAGGGGGGGAGACAGCAGGACAGCAGGGGTGAGTGACCGAGGAAGGCTGACAGCACCCCACCCCCCGTCCTCACCTACCTTGGGGAGGGAAGGGGGAGGGGGGGCGCCAAGATAGATCTGTGCCCCGGGCGCCAACATACCTAGTTACACCTCTGTACTACTGCCTGGAACAGAGTTATATAGCAGTGTGCTTGCTGGAAACTGTTACATTTTCTAGAGATGAGTGTACTTTCCCCAAACATGTTCAGAGAAACTCACCTTAAACAGTGAAAAGGTCTGATGCAAATCTACTTAGCAGGACGCAGCAGGCCCCAATGATAAAGGCAACACAGGTGCCTAATACCAATGCAACAATTACTCCCAACCCGCCATAACATGGATGAGGTGATTGGTGGTATTTCATATGCACACAGATGAGGTTTCCATAGGACATCTGTCACAAAAGCACATAGAATGCAATGTGTCTGTATGCAGCCTATTGATTACATCCATACAATAAGATCAGGCGGGCTGCCCAGCACTATACAAATGCACCACATAGGACAGATGTCCCAAAGGGCCCAGTGGCATACTGTATAAAGGTAAAAAAGAGCAAAAAAATATATAATATGAATGATGATTTGAGATACTTGTGGATAATTTTGCCAAAACACGCAAGCTTGTAACCCACATGATGCATCCGCCCGCTTACGAGTCCCTAACTGTATATTCCAAAAATTCACAAAAAAGACATCGTTCCAGAAAAAATCGCCATAAGCAGACAAAAGATCTGATACCAAATGCACCTAGCAGGACACAGTCTGACACATAGTGAACGCCTAGAGAGGATGGTACAGGAATATCTACAGCTCAATATCGATGCCATGGCTGGGCAACTAGACCCTTGTTCATTTTGTGCTTCCAAACTGGAAAAATGGCCTGAGCTTGCCACTCATGCCTTGGAGATTTTGTTGTGCCACACAGCCAACGTTCTCTCTGAACGAATCTGCAGCGCTGCTGGTAGTGTGCTGACTAATAAGCGCACGCGTCTGTCCAATGACGGTGTAGACAGACTAATGTTTATCAAAATGAACAAGTCATGGATCCGCAAGGACTTTGCCACCACTGTGTCAGCCTGGGGAGACTGAACGGTTGTGCACTTTACAATGTGCTGCATTAAACTCCACATTTCCATATTTCTCCTCTGGGGCAATTGATGCCACTTAAGTGGTGGCTGTTCCTAATTTTATAAAAAAATGGAGACTGTTTTTGGGGTCTCCTTGCTGTTTGTTGCTTGACTTGAATAGGGCCCTCTGAGCTCAATACCTATCCTTGACACTCCTGCCCCTGTTTATGAATATTCAACCTTTTTCTCCATCGAACCAGTGATTAACAAATTAGCTGTATTCACATCCAACATTTTTGGGTGCTTAAAAGCATTGTTTGGTCAATCTCCCCTGTCCACTAGGCCTAATCAAGTCCCTGACCTACCTCACTAGTTCTTCCTGTAGTAATCCACGAAACTGATAGTGGTCCCACCTGTGTGTTGCAGGGTGTAACTTTGATGGGAACACTTGCACGAGCTTTGAGATTATCCAGCCTACTAGGCCCAAACAGGTCTCTGACCTACCTCTCCATTATTTCATGTAGTAGTCCACAAAACTGATGGTGGTCCCACCTGTGTATAGGGGGCATATCATTAATGGTAACGCTTGCATGATCTTTGAGTTTATGTGGCCCTCTAGGCCCAAACAGGTCTCTAACCTACCGCTCCATTATTTCCTGTTGTATTCCACAAAACTAATGATGGTCCCACCTGTGTATAGCGGGGCATATCCTTAATGAGAACACTTGCAAGAGCTTTGACTTTATGTGGACCTCTAGGCCCAAACTGGTCTCTGACCTACCTCTTCATTATTTCCTGTAATACTCCACAAAACTAATGGTGGTCCACCTGTGTGTAGTGGGGCATATCATTAATGAGAACCCTTGCAAGAGCTTTGACTTTATGTGGCCCTCTAGGCCCAAACAGTTCTCTGACCTACCTCTCCATTATTTCCTGTAGTACTCCACAAAACTAATGCTGGTCCCACCTGTGTGTGGCGGTGCATATCAATAATGGGAACGCTTGCATGAGCTTTGAGTTTATGTGCTCTACTAGGCTCAAACAGGTCTCTGACCTATCTCTCCATTATTTCAGGTAGTACTCCCCAAAACTAATGGTGGTCCCACCTGTGTATAGCGGGGCATATCATTAATGGGAACACTTGCATGAACTTTGACTTATTGTGGCCTTCTAGGCCCAAACAGGTCTCTGCCCTACCTCTGCATTACTTCCTCTAGAACTCCACAAAACTAATGGTTGTCCCACTCGTGTATAGCGGGGCATATCATTAATGGGAATACTTGCAAGAGCTTTGAGTTTATGTGCTCTACTAGGCTCAAATAGGTCTCTGACCTATCTCTCCATTATTTCATGTAGTACTTCCCAAAACTAATGGTGGTCCCACCTGTGTATAATGGGGCATATCATTAATGGGAACGCTTGCATGAGCTACGACTTTATGTGGTTCTCTAGGCCCAAACAGGTCTCTGACCTACCTCTGCATTATTTCCTATAGTACTCCACAAAACTAATGGTGATCCCACCTGTGTCTTGCATTAGCTTTGAGTTTCTCCGGCCTACTAGGCCCAAACAGGTCTCTGACCTACCACTCCATTATTTCATGTAGTACTCGACAAAAGTAATGGTGGCCCACCTGTGTATAGCGGGGCATATAATTAATGAGAATGCTTGCAAGAGCTTTGACTTTATGTGGACCTCTAGGCCCAAACAGGTCTCTTACCTACCTCTCCATTATTTCCTGTAGTACTCCACAAAACTACTGGTGGTCCACCTGTGTGTGGCGGGGCATATCATTAATGGGAACGCTTGCAAGAGCTTTTACTTTATGTGGCCCTCTAGGCCCAAACCGGTCTCTGACCTACCTCTCCATTATTTCCTGTAGTACTCCAAAAAACTAATGCTGGTCCCACCTGTGTGTGGCGGGGCATATCAATAATGGGAATGCTTGCATGAGCTTTGAGTTTATGTGCTCTACTAGGCCCAAACAGGTCTCTGACCTACCACTCCATTATTTCATGTAGTACTCGACAAAAGTAATGGTGGCCCACCTGTGTATAGCGGGGCATATCATTAATGAGAATGCTTGCAAGAGCTTTGACTTTATGTGGACCTCTAGGCCCAAACAGGTCTCTGACCTATCTCTCCATTATTTCAGGTAGTACTCCCCAAAACTAATGGTGGTCCCACCTGTGTATTGCGGGGTATATCATTAATTGGAATGCTTGCATGAGCTTTGATTTTATGATGCCGTCTAGCCCCAAACAGGTCTCTGACCTACCTCTCCATTATTTCCTGTTGTATTCCACAAAACTAATGGTGGTCCCACCAGTGTATAGCAGGGCATATCATTAATGGGAACGCTTGCATGAGCTTTGAGTTTATGTGGCCCTCTAGGCCCAAATAGGTCTCTGATCTACCTCTCCATTATTTCCTCTAGTACTCCAAAAAACTACTGTTGGTCTCACCTGTGTGTGGCGGGACATATCATTAATGGGAATGATTGCATGAGCTTTGACTTTATGAGGCCCTCTAGGTCCAAACAGGTCTCTGACCTACCTCTGCATTATTTCCTCTAGTACTTCACAAAACTTATGGTTGTCCCACCTGTTAATAGCGTGGCATATCATTGATGGGAAAGCCTGCAAGAGCTTTGACTTTATGAGGCCGTCTAGCCCCAAACAGGTCTCTGACCTAGCTCTCCATTATTTCCTGTTGTATTGCACAAAACCAATGGTGGTCCCACCTGTGTATAGTGGAGCATATCATTAAAGGGAACGCTTCCATGAGCTTTGAGTTTATCCGACCCTATAGGCCAAACAGGTATCTGACCTACCTCTCCATTATTTCCTCTATTACTCCACAAAACTAATGGTGATTCCACCTCTGTATAGCGGGGCATATTATTAATGGGAACGGCTCTGACTACCTCTCCATTATTTCCTCTACAACTCCACAAAACTAATGATGTCCCACATGTGTATAGGATCCAAATCATTAATGTGAACGCTTGCAAGACTTTGACTTTATGTGGTTGTCTAGGACCAATAATGGTCTCTGACCTATCTCTCCATTATTTCCTGCTGTATTCCACAAAACTAATGGTGTCCCACCTGTGTATAGAGGGGCATATCATGAATGGGAATGCTTGCGTGAGCTTTGAGTTTATGTGGCCCTCTAGGCCCAAACAGGTCACTTATCTTCCTCTCTTACTTCCTGTAGTAATCCACAAAACTGATAGTGGTCACACCTGTATGGGACGGGGTATATCATTGATGGGAGCGCTTGCATGAGCTTTGAGTTTATCTGGCCTACTAGGCCCAAACAGGTCTCTGACCTCCCTATTATTTCTTGTAATATTCCACGAAACTGATGATGGTCCCACCTGTGTGTGGCAGGGCATAACATTGACTGGAGCTCTTGCACGAGCTTCGAGGGGATCCAGCCCATTAGACCTATTCAGGTCACTGACCTACCTCTCTAGTTTTTACTGTAATACTCCTCAACACTTATAGTTGCTGAGAAAAGTTTAATCTTGAAATGCTAGGCCAGGTCCTGTTCCAGACCCTGTCCCATGCATGCAGGTAGGGCCATTCAGCAATTTTTGGTCTGGGACAATTGATGCCATTTTGCTGTAGGTGTGACCCTTTGGAAAGAGTGAGGATTCTTGTTGATGTCCCCTTGCTATGTTTTACATGATTTAAGAAGGGAGTGACATGCCCATACCTGTGTCTCATCCTTCTTTTACTCTTCCACCTCTTTTTACTTAATGTAGAAACTAGGGATGAGCGAGTACCTTAATATTCATGCTCACTATACTCACAACGAGTAGGTAGCGGGACTCGCTACTCATTGCGAGTATAGTGAGCATGAATACTTTCGCAGTGTATCTATAGATACACTGCGAAAGTAGCCTAAAAGTAATTAAAAGTTGTCAAAAATGATAAACTTACATAATCACCTTCCGACGCCTGCACCAGGACCGGCAGAGAAGACATCCGATCGCTGCACAAGGACCTTTCACTACCAGCCAATCAGATGGCCGGTAGCGATCTGGTCAATCAGATAAAACAAATTATTTACCCTTTGCTAAGGTGCTTTCCTCAAGGAAAAAGGGGACTTCGTCCACTAAGGTTTAATTTTTCATAGGACTGTATTCCAAGCTGTAAAAGAATCACATTTAATCATTTCTCTAGATAGCTTATCAGGCTACACTATCAGGTAGGTTGTTACCTTTTTGTAAAAATCAAGTAGGGGATCCTCAGATGGTTTAAATAGGAGGGTTATATGTATTACAAGTAGCTATATTCACTACTTGTAATACAAACCACAGTATTACAAGCTGCTTTGATCGTCCCCCATCTATAACGCAGCGATCACGTGATTCTCGGCCATAGCAACGCCCTCATCTTCCCCACAACGCATCACCGAATGATGATGCGCATCCGGCGCTACTGCGCATGTGCTGGTGTCCTCGTTTACTTCCAGTCCGCGAGTACAAAGCGCGGCCGGCAGCAGAGACAGGGCTCACATCAAAAACAGCCCCCCCCATGGAATCCACAAGTAATGTCATTGAAATAAGATATGACAATGTATCTCTATTAATATGAGGGCTTGGTGTGAAACATAGGGGATGAACAAACAACTATTAGTTCTATTAGGGCATACTGGTAACTACTACATTTTTGTGGCATGTTCATTGTTTTCAACCCTATACTATTATGACATCACAAAGGATAGAATATTGTAACACTGACCTTGCCATTGTTGGGTAGATATCTATAACCCTCCTATTTAAACCACTTTCTTCATAGGCATCCAACATATGTTCAAAGGATCTGAGGATCCCCTACTTGATTTATACAAAAAGGTAACAACCTACCTGATAGTGTAGCCTGATAAGCTATCTAGAGAAATGATTAAATGTGATTCTTTTATAGCTTGGAATACAGTCCTATGAAAAATTAAACCTTAGTGGACAAAGTCTCCTCTTTCCTTGAGGAAAGCACCTTAGCAAAGGGTAAATAATTTGTTTTATCCGTGTTCCTGTCACTATCTAGATTTGGATAATTATACTTCTAGAAATATCTACTCTCTCTTGTACCGGACTCCCTCACCTCCTGCTATTTAGTT
This sequence comes from Allobates femoralis, assembly GCA_033576535.1. Classification (NCBI taxonomy): domain Eukaryota; kingdom Metazoa; phylum Chordata; class Amphibia; order Anura; family Aromobatidae; genus Allobates; species Allobates femoralis. Next base: position 310,359,685 of record JARQOC010000005.1, read on the forward strand.
AAAACACTTTACCATAATTTCAAGTATATTGTCCTTCAGAAATATGTGACAGGTGTTCATTTCCTCTATGACATCTGCCTAGGCAGTTTCATCTCAAATATGTATATATGTAAATAACGTTCATGTTTTTTGTACAAAGTACTGACTGTATGTATTTTTTTAAATTTACAGCAACAGGCGTGACCAAGGTCCAAGTGGGCCAAAACGCGTTGCTGCTGGTTGCTATTCAAATAAATTCAAGTGTAATCACATGATACAAAGAGTGTGCGACTGTTCTCTCTAAATATTGGACGTGGATCCCACCAGACCTCTCAGTCAGCACCCTGAGATATATAAAATACATATCGGTGTGCACGCCATCTATTTATCTATTGGCTAATCAGATGGCACCATGTCACAACTACGTTATCGCTAGCAGCCACCTGATTAACCAGTTTGCAAGGTCCTGATTGTACATCTAGGACCTTGCAAATTGGCCAATTAGGTGGCCGCTAGCAATCACGTGGTTGTGACGTGGCGCCATCTGTCCACCTTAGTGGACAAAGTCCCCTTTTTCCTTGAGGAAAGCACCTTAGCAAAGGGTAAATAATTTGTTTTATCTGATTCGCCAGATCGCTACCGGCCATCTGATAGGCTGGTAGTGAAAGGTCCTTGTCCAGCGATCGGATGTCTTCTCTGCCGGTCCTGGTGCAGGTGTCGGAAGATGAGTATGTAAGTTTATTATTTTTTGACAACTTTTAATTACTTTTAGGCTACTTTTGCAGTGTATCTATAGATACACTGTGAAAGTTTTAGGACTACTCGCTACTCCCGAGTACACATAAGTACTCGGAGAGTAGCAAGTAGCCCGAATACCGCTACTATTCGGCGAATACCGAATAGTAGCGAGTATACTCGCTCATCCCTAGTAGAAACTAATGCCACTTTGCCTCTGACTTTTTGTACTGTATTTGGATTGTTGTCACTTTTTCTGGTGTTTGTTGTCCATTCTGAGTAGTTTGGCAGCTTTTGGAGACCTTTGAAGGTGTTTTCTTCATGTTTGCTGTAGCCTGCCATTGATTTCAATGGGGTTCGACTGATTCGACGAACATTCGACGAACATTCGATGAACAAATCACTAATTCGACGAATGGAGCCGAATTTGAACATTGAGGTGGTGGCTCATCACTACTTATTGCCTTGTAAGGTGACCCTGGTCAGGGCTGCAAACATTGAGGCTCAGTCTTTAAGGAGTTAGTATAGGCACAGTGGGGTTCACACTGTATGCAGCGGATTATTACAACTTAATCCCTTAATGACCGGTGACTGGTATTTTAGTCACGGTTATGAGTTATCACTGTGAGTAGTCACTCACTTTGGACAGTGGTTTGCAGAAAATATCATCATAATTTATCTACTGATATGAAGTTCAACATGTCATGAAAAAACTGTTTTGAAGTCACACGGGTATGCAAAAGCATTCTAGAGTTATTACCTCGTATGGTGATCTTGAGCAGGGCTGCAAACAGTGAGGCTAAGTCTGTAAGAGACTAATATAGGCCCAATTGGTGTGCACAGTCCATGCTGCGGATTATTCTGACTTAATCCTTTAATGACCTGTGACTGATATTTTAGTCACGGCTATGAGCTATCATTGTGTGCAGATACATTATTTGGTCAGTGATATGCTGGAAATATCATCTTAAGTCAACCACTGATATGGAGTTCAACATGTCATAAAAAAGAGAGAAAAGAAAAAACTGAAAAAGAAAAAGACAATTTTGAAGTCACTAGGGTGTGTTCAAGCGTTCTATAGTGTTTTAGTACCTCGTAAGGTGTCCCTGGTCTGAAAAGAAATAAAAGGGGAAAGAAAGGAGGCTCGGTCCTTAGGGGGCTGATATCGGCACTGTGGGGTGCAGTGGGGTGTTGTAGTTGAAGTTGCCCCGGCCAGTATCCTTAATGTTCAAGTGTTAGGGCTCAGCTGGCTCCTCTGTGATGTTAATGTGGGCAGCAGTATGCAAGTATAGTATGGGGGGGAGAGTTACAGGTTGTTCCTGGTGGTGCGTAGGCCCAGGTAATTTGGTCCGGGGTTTCCCAGACCTGACTATGAGTCCCGGTCGGGGCTGGTTGGGGCTATGGGTGTTATTCAATACCTTCTGGGGCTTCAGACTGTGGGCTGTGCAGCGGACTTGTTATCGGTTCACTGGGTGGGTCGGCCGACTCGGTTTGCTTGGTGGACCTGTGGCTCTCGGTTCCACATGCGGCCCTCCTGGTCCCACTGCACTGCACCCGGGGACGGTACAGGTAATCCTGTGTTCTACCTACAGCAGGGTACAGCGCTCCTGGTCTGCCTGCACCGCTCACTGGGATTTCCTCACTGCGCTGACCCAGCCGCAGCTTTGCTCCTTTCTCACGCTCCTCCTGCTGCAGGCTTCAGCTTTTCTCTGTGGGAGCAGGGTCTCTCCCTCTGCAGGTGCCAGCAGTCTTGGCCTCTCTGCACTATACACCAGGGCCCAAGGCGGTCGCTGGCTTGTGCTCGGGGAGTGAGGTAGGTGCTGACGGCAATGTTTTAGTTGCAGGGTCCAGCGCTCGTGGTCTCTGACAGGTCCGCCTTGCAGCTTTGCACTCGGCCCCTGTTTTCTGGATGGGGCAGTCAGGTGTCCTGTGGCAGTACTGGGGCCTTCGTGTGCTGCTCACCTTAGTGTCCCAGTGGTGCAGGCCTGATGTCCCTCTGGGAGGTCACATCTTGGGGCCTCGTGGCAAGGGCTCCTCCTCATCTGTGGCCCGGCCACGATCAGGATCAGCCTTATACTGGATCTGGTGTGTGGGCCGGATCCTCATGGGGCACACTATGTGTGTATGTGGGAGCAGATGCGTCCGGCAGGAGTGGGTGCAGGCCGATTTCTTCCTTCGGCAGGGGCCTCGCGGTGTCACAGGTGGGTATGGGGGCGGAGGGGTATCCTCGTGATAGTCTCCTGGTGGCTCTCACTTACCCAGTCTAGGAGATGGTGCACTGGGTCAGTCCCTTGCTCTCCGAGTGGCCCCTCAGTGGGTCTCTCCCAGGCATAGGACAGGTTTGCTACCTGCGGGCTCTGGTCATCCTGCTCTCAGGCCAGCGCCTACTGGGCCGTGCCATGGATGTAGGTCACCGGATGCTCATGGAGGGGGCCAAACGGTTTATTGGGGGTGTCCCGATGAGTTGGAAGCAGCTGATGGGGTCTCAGGGTATGGTGGGGTTGGGTCTTGGGTGGATACCGTCAGGTGAGGTCTGTCATGTTGGGAGCCAGCTTAGGGACATCTGACTGCTCCAGGGGGGAGGAAGTGGTGGAGGAAGATGTAAATTTGGCCTCAACAGATGTGGAGGCTTTGTACTCAAGCATCCCACACAAAGGAGGCATAGAAGCAGTAAAATTCTATCTGAGTACAAGAGGAAGGCAGTTTACCGATCACAGGGAATTTACACTGAGACTCCTCCAATTCATTCTGACACATAATTACTTCTGCTTTAGTGGGAGTTACTACCACCAGCTCAGGGGCACGGCAATGGGGAGCTCTTTGGCTCCAACCTATGCTAATCTGTTCCTGGGCTGGCGGGAGGATATCATAGTTTATAGAGGAGATCTTACACAATCTTGGTGGTGCCCCCAAATTTTGTTTTGGGGGCGATATATAGATGATGTGTTCATTCTGTGGTCAGGAGGGGAGGAATCTTGCAACAATTTTGTCAAAGATCTGAATAATAACCAAAACGGTTTAAGGTTTACATCTGAATTCCAAAAAATTGAGTTAAATTTCTTAGATGTCACCATACAAAAAGAAACTGATGGTCGCTTGATAAGTAAAACTTATAGGAAAAAGACTCCTAGCAATGATCTACTGCACTGGGAGAGTCACCACCCAAGAGATCTTAAAAGAGGAATCCCTAGGGGACAGTATCTAAGGATACATAGAAACTGTTCCTCAGATGATATGTTCTATAAACAAGTACGGGAACTGAGGGAGAGGATCTTGGAAAGAGGATATCCTCCAAAAATACTGACAGAGGCTTTTAAAAATGCAGAACAACAACCAAGAGAGCTGTTATTAAGACCTAAACAGAGAGAAGAACAATCAATAACAAGAATTATTGGAAAATATGACAATAGATCAAAGGAAGTACGGGAAATAATAACTAAACATTGGCGTATCTTGACTGCGGATCCGGATCTGGAAGGTATAATTCCCGCTACTCCGGCCATCACGTATTGAAGAGGAAGGAATGTAAAAGATCAATTAGTACATAGTATGTACACAGCTCCAAAGGTGACGGAAACATGGCTTAAAAATAGACAAACTGGAACATATAGATGCGGGAAATGTATTTTCTGCAAATATATAAAAACTGGGAAGGAATTTACCAGTAGAAATGCCGGTCGAACCTTTAAGGCACGACATTTCGTGAATTGCAAAACGATTGGGGTAGTGTACCTTTGCACTTGTATCTGTGGAATGGAATACGTAGGGAAGACCAAAAGAGAATTCAAAAAACGAATCGGTGAACATCTAGGAGACGTAAGGAATAATAGAGACACACCGATATCAAGACATATAAGACAAGAACATGGACAAGATCCAAAATGTCTATCCTTCAGTGGTATTGAAGTAGTAAACCAGTCAATAAGAGGGGGTGATTGGGACCACCATATACTACAAAAAGAATCAAGATGGATCCATAGACTAAAAACTGTGACTCCCCTAGGCTTAAATGAAATGCTAACGTATACCTGTTTTATATAAGAATGGAGTTAAAAACTTGAACTAATAAAAATAGTTAGTATCAGGGAAGAAAACTTATCCTCCTTTACTCCACCCCAAAAGAAAATGTTAAAACCTCTCGAACGGGGGTATATGAGGGACCCTAGGGAGCTAGCCAGGCACATGGACCCAGAAAAGGGAAGAAAAGAGCCGTTATACTTTGGAATTTTCCACTAAATGAAAGGAATAAGTAAGCTATCCGCCAAGAAAAGAACAATAGCCCGATCCTCCATAAAAGTGGTAATGGAATCTTACCCACTCCTTGCCTCCCCCTCCCCTCTTCCCCCCATCCTTTTCATAATAAATTTCATGCAAAGATAAATCATACAGATCCCATAACTATCTGATTAACATACACCCTACAAAACTCCCCTAAAAGACTTAATCCCATGAAATAACAATTGTAGGATTTAATCAAATAGGGCCTCTGAGGTTTGGGGGGCCACCCATCCTTAACTATGTCCTAGTTGGGTAATACTCATATTGTATCCATAACAGTGTTTTTATTATTAAAGATAACATAGATAATCCTTTCTGGAACAATGATAATACTTAAATCCCCTCCTCAGGCTCTAAAGCCAGTCTGTCCTAGTTAGGTAATACTCATATTGTATCCATAATAGTGTATTTGTTAAACATAACATAAGTAATCCGGTCTGGAACAATGATAATACTTGAATCCGCTCCTAAAGGCTCAAAAGCTCCTGGATGTGTATAAAATCAGTGCTAGAACTGAGGAAGACTGCAGTAAACGTTGAGACTGCTCCTGCGCATGCACGGAAGTAAAGTGCATTCCAGGAGTGGAACGCACGCGTATCGCGCATGCGCGAGCGTTCCCTAGTCAACAAAGATGTGAGGCGCATAATGCGCATGCGTGGTAGATACTTGAAGCCAGCACATGCATGATATAACCTGACACGTGGCATAGAAGACGCCTCAAGGGGCGTAGGCATGATTAGGGATGAGGAGGACTATATTAAGCTGCAAAAAACCGGCAGCAGTTAACCCATCGACACAGGTGGGAACTGTCTGCTGGTTGGAAAATACTATGGTACTGCAGGAAACCTAAACAAGGAGAGGTTAAGGTATGAAACCAAGCACCACTAAAAATAACTCATGTTGATTACACATAAAGAAGGAAGGATGCTAATGTATAGTACACTTTATTTAGGTAACAGGAACAACCTAAAAGGATCATTTTAAAGGAAACAGGAAGGATGCAACGTACTAATAAGAAATAAGGAGTCCATAGATGATTGTGAGGAACCTTATTAGGTACAACACTCAATTTACAGGGGAACTATTTACTACTACTGTTAAAAGGAAAAGAGGGATAAATAATGGGGGGGGGGGAAATGAAAGTGAAAGAAGTAAAATGAATTGCTTAATGAGGTAATACCTGTAAGATTTATGGGATTTTTGAGTAGTATAATAATAATATGGAATATGTAATGACCAGAAACAGTGACAAATAGGTAAATCAGTGATATAGGGGAGGATAAATACAGGGTTGGGAGTATATGTTATTATTATTATTATTATTATCAAGTATTTATATAGCGCCATTAGGTTACATGGCGCTTTACAAGTGAGAGGGTAGACAGAGACAAGTGGTAGAAACGACGACAAATCAATCATACGGGTACAATAGGGAGAGGATCCTGTCCGCGAGGGCTCACAGTCTATCCATACTTGTATATAAACTAGAGATGGGAGTATGTACTCATATTTATATCAACATAAATAAAGGGGATTAAGTGAAAGGGGGAAGAGAAGGCAAAGGAAGGTGGGGTTTATTAATGTAATCAAAACAGGATTTTGGTATGTTTTAGGACAGAAATTACCAGGAGTATAACGAAAGGACTTTATAGTAGGGTGTTCAAAAGAACAAACCCAGGTAATATTACAACAGTATGAGTGAGCACGAAAGATCCAATATAGAATCTTCTACGGAACTGCTTATGTATACTGTGTATTTCTAAACAGAATCAGAAGTGACTTGGGACAATACGAAGTCGTTTGATTGGAGGAACCCTGATATTGTCTGAGACATATACCTAGACAGCCTGACAATGCATGTACGGACTTGAGGGTATGATGAAAGATAAAAAGAATCAAAACTATCTTCCCACTTTTTTCCTAACATCACTGACTCAGGAGATCTAGTTAGTAATTAGACGCACCGTATGACAATGGGAAATAAAGGGATTAAATAGTAACTTGATCCTATAGATGGAAATATGACTCGGTCCTCCCCTTCTTCCTCACAGAGTAACCTTTTGAAAAACACTCCAGGAGGAAGAGACAACCATACATAAAGCCTGGACTCTGTACAAATAAGGGTCTATATCTCTCGGACTATATCATTTGGACTATACCACTGTGGACGGCATTGGGTCTTTGACTCACAAATACAGTGGAGTGTCATATTACACAAGGACACATGCCACTTTTTCTGAACCAATTTAAGCCCCTGATGAGTCTCTGTATTACAATAGGGACAAAACGCGTAGGGAAAGGGCATTAAATCATATTATTGGTTAAAAAGATAAAAGAGTATCGAATACATTCTCTAAAAGTTTAAAGGACATATGACGGTATATACTGTTTGACGTAGACAGGTGTCGACAAACGGACGTATAACCTTAACAAACTACAGGGTCAAACACTACACTATCAGACTCAATATAGAATATATACCACTGATAGACTCTGAATAATTCTTCAGGATCTGTTAGTGGAAATATATAGAGATATACACAAGAAGCTGAGGAATAGGTCCAAACTGGTGGGTAATCACGGATCACTGTCACTTTATCACAAGTTTTTTTTTAAATAAAACGAATTGTACCTGAAATAGAGTTTTCCCTCCTTTGGATAATAGCCATCTTGGATCCAATAATCTTTTAAGCTTCCTTGAGTTTGCAGGTGTTGGGACATCTGCAGGGTGTGAATTTTTGTAACATTGCCAGATATGGAAGCAGCTGTGACGTCTAGGAGCCTTACAATGTATTTTAAACATCTGTTTAAAAGAGCTTTGTATTTTTTATACTTTTTTTTATTTTTAACCTCCCTGGCGGTATGATTATGTCAGGAATTTTGTACTAAAAGCGGTACCATTTTTTTGGTAAAAAATTTCTTTTATGGGCAGAAATTTTATACATTTGTATTTCCCACCCAGTTCCGCCTCCAATGAGCCGCTGCCGTCACAGTGACAGAACCAGGAAGTCATATGGAGGCATCCGAAGGGGGCTCTTACCGGCCATCACAGCGGTGACATCGCTGGATCACCAGGAGAAGGTAAGGAGACTCCGCTGCTTCGAGCGTCAGGGGCGGACCTACCGTGGTGCAGCTGGTTCAGCTGCACCAGGGCCCCGACTGGGTATGGGGCCCCTCAAGCATCAGTAGGGGGCCCCTGTGACCCTGTGACAAAGTAGAGGAGGGTAACTGAGGGAAGCATCCCTTGGGTGTTCCCGCCCCTCCTCTCGTCTGCAGCCCAGGCCCTAACCCTAACCCTATCCCTAACTCTATCTCTAACCCTAGCCCTAACCCTAACCATAACCCTAACCCTAGCCGTAACCCTAACCCGGCATTCTGGCAGGGGGAGCGGCTGTGGAGAAGGGGGCGGCACCATATCCCTCTCATGGCACCGGCGGCAAGGGGCAGGTTAGACCTGATGCAGGGGCGGCTCTGACAGCACCCCCCAGACCTCACCCGCTGCTGTAGCAGGGGTGGCGGTGCTGGGCCCTGACAGCACACAACCCCCCGGACATCACCCGCGGCAGCAGGGGCAGTGGTGCTGGGCTCTGACAGCACCCCCCATCCGCGGCCTCACAATGAGTGTGACTCGGGTTACCGCTTATGGAAGTGAAAGTTAACCCTGAGTTACACTCCGGAATACCGCTAGAAAGGTTAAGAGAGAGAAAATCTTCATTATTACAGAGGGTCAGCAGCATGCAAGACCACCTCTTTTACATTTATCATCTTGCAATTCAGATAAAAATCTGCATATGTCCATTATATGCTTAACATATGTGGTCTTATAGGTCTGTTCACAGCCATGAAACACCATACTATAGATATTGTTTCTTGAAAGTGTGCAATCCCCTTATTTCCTTTCCTTTAATATGTTTAAAATACAGATTTTTGACATGTGTACAAGTGTGTTATTATTAATCTGGGAGCTGTCTGTGCATTGCTACCCACTAGTCTTATCCAACATTCCAGATAAATTCGTGTTGAACTGAAAATAATCAATTTTCTTTTTCTTTTTTATCCTCCAATTATGTCAGGCTTTAAAAATCACTCCCCAACTGTATGCTCAGGTGTTACCTGTGGCATGAAGAATGGGTTTTGTCAGTCAGGTGCTTTTTTCAACCCAATGGAGGGGTTGCTGAGGAGCTAGGCAACATGATTCGGCAAATAATAATATTCTTGAAGTGATAGAGTACTGGTGAAGGAAGAGGTGGGCCCCTAGGCAAAAGAAAAATGCTTCACTGCAGAGGCCGGCTCCATTTTGGGATTGCTGTACAATGCAGCTACACTCTGCTATTGTGTGCCTGCAGTCCACAATTTAGAGATATGAGGGTTCCACCCCAAGACAAGCTTGTTCTGAAGGGTCTTCCTCACCACCCAAATGGCCAAGGGTACTTCACCAGAACCAGAGCAGCCCACAAAGAAGATTACTTCATCTACACATTTGAGCTGGAGTATGAACGCGCTACCATCATTGGGCCTGATATGCACTCAGGTCAGAATACAGTTCTATTCTTCTATGCCTGAACAAGAAGTCCCATCACAACACAGTTCAGAGTCAGGAGATTAGCTGTTCTGTATGCCAGCAGGGACCAGTACAGGTCAGAGTCAGGATCTGGTAGCATGCCTGGCCTTATTACATCTGCAGCTAGTGCCGCAGCCAGTAGATTGGTAAACCAAGGAGGAGAACAAAGAGGATGATTTACTAGTGGAGTTACCAAATGACCAAGGAGGTCATGCATAGAACTAAATTACTAAATTAGTGACTCCTGTGGTTGATGCAATAGCCACATATTTTGCCATATCCAGCACAGAATTGGAAAACTTGAATAAATGGATAAATAAATCACAGAACCCAGTGGATTTGAAAGGAGTAAAGTTAGGCTTGTGTCTATCATTCCTGCAAACAAAATGGTGGGATTGAGATGTGGTGTGTGGGTGGAAACAGGAAGAAAACCCCAGAGAAGACTGAGCCAAAATATTTTTCAGAGCTTCCTGAGGGTCTCATCCAAGGTGAGACTGTGCTTACGGTTCGTAATAGTGGTTTTGCAAGAGCAACGGTGTTAGTGATGGATATGTCAAAGCATTAAGGTGGACTAAATCCTATGACTATATCAGGCCATTAAGACAATGTAACCAGCCAGTCTGAGGCCTGTCTGGGTTCCCACGGTGAATACAGTTTCCCATTCCAATAACAAGGTTTGCCCAGAGCAGAGACCGACACGAACAACCTCAGGACCCAGGGATCACCCAGCAACCCTTGAACACCTGACTGGTGAAGAACTACAGGTAGCAAGACAAATGTTGAGGGAAGAGTGTCATGCATTCTCTAAGGAAGATTCCGATATAGGCTGTGTCCCGCCATTGCACGTGAAGATCAACCTGAAGAACACTGCCCCAGTAACTAAGAATCACATGTCTGTGCCTAAACCACTGCACCTTTGAAGTGGAAGAATACCTGCAAGATCTAATCACCTGGGGTTGGGTCCAATAATAAAAGTAATTGTACTCCTCTCCTATTGTCAGGAAGAAGGACGGCACATTGAGGCTCTGTTGTAACTAACATAAACTAAATAGGAAATGAATTCCTAATTGGCACTCAATACCAAAGAATCAAGAAATGTCAAATAGTTTGTCAGGAAGTACCTGGTTCTCTGTCCTTGACCAGGTAAGGCGTAACACCAAGGCTTTATCGAAGAATCCAGTAGACCCTTAACAGCATTCATTACACATGGGGATTGCACGAGTGGATCATATACCATTTGGACCCAGCTCGGCCGATGCAGAATTCCAGAGGAGCATATAAGCATGTCTAGAAGGGTTAAGAGATGACATCTTCCAGCTGTACCTACATGAAAATGTAGTACACAGTAAGAACTTCGCTGAATATCTTGGACACGTGAGCAGGGCCGGTTTTTGGCAAAGTGGGCCCTGGGCAAAAGGTTAAAGTGGGCCCTAGATGCTTACATATTGCACTGTCACACTCAGACATTTGGGTTACGTGTACAAGCACTGAATTCAAACTGGTGAATGAGTACGATTTATAATATTCAAGTCATTCAAAGCTTGTTTCTGGACTTTTTACACAGGATGATGAAGAATGATTGATGCAGAACAATCACCGGTAGAGCAATCTGTCCTCTACAGTATCATGTTATCGGCAGCACCTCTGCAGTTTGCAGCTGGCGATGTGCTGCCGAGAGCAAGGATTTTTGTTCCTCCATTATCTCCATAAACATCCAATCACCTGATGATGAGCCGCATTTTGCTAATTTGTTGGGCGATTGCCGACATGTTTACTCTCAGAACTCTCGTCTGTACTGGTGGGATTTATAAATGTGGATGTTACATACACACAACACACAGTATGTGACGCAAACACTATAAATTACACGCACACACACATAGACACAACACATCCATTCCCATCATTGTATTTGTCATACAGCCCGGCTCCTGCAGGGAGAATCACTCTTTCTAACCTCTCATCCTCTCACCAAGAGATGGGGATTCTGAACACAGGACTCCTTATATTGATTAAAAATTACCTAAAAGTGTTTAACAAAATAGGATTTACAAACTGGAGATTCAGTAAGAGGAATGTTTCCATAGGATCATCTACTAAATGTCATCTTTAACAAAAGATCTGCTATATTCTTCATTTTATAAAAAAAAAAAATACATTTGAATTAAGCCCCATCCTGGTGTATTGTGTTGTTCTGGGGTCACTAGTGGCAATACTGAGCTTAAAAGGAGTTATCCAGAATTCTATAAACATGACTGATTTCTTTCAAAAACAGCCCCACCCCTGTCTACAGGCTGTGGGTGATATTGCAGCTCAGCTTAATTGAAGGGAATGGGCCTATGCTGTAATACCACATGCCACCTGTACCCTGGGTTGGTGCTGATTTTGAAAGAATGTAGTAAACTTTTATTAATCCTGGACATCCCCTTTAATGCCTTGTAAGCTCTGCTTGATAACTGGCTACAAATGTAGGAATTAAGGAGGTCCCCAAACTCTAATTACTCCCATCATGAACATGTGAAGATTGAAGCCTGCAGGGGGCGCTCCTGCTGCTATTACAAGGATTTTATAACTTTTACCACTGAGCGGTTTTTCATTTTTGTTTTTTCCTCACCTCTTCCAAGAGCCAAAACTTTTTTATTTTTCCTTCCACATTTTTCCTTCCACATAGCCGCTTATGTTTTTGCGGGATGAGTTGTACTATTGAATTACATCATTCATTCTACCACAAAATGTACTGGAGAATGAGAAAAAAATTCCAAGTGCTTTGAAATTGCAAATAAAAGTGCAATTGCACAATTTTTTTTCAGTTTTTATTTATCATGTTAACTATATGGTAAAAGTGACTTCATACGTTGATTATCTAGGTCAGAATAAGAACATACTGAACATTTTTCTTTATTTCAATCTTAAAAAAAAACAAAACAGAAATTTGTAAAAAAAAAAAAAAATTGCTTTATTCGCCATTTTCCAAGACCCATGATGTTTTACTTTTTCAAGATACAGGCCTATGTGAGGGCTTACTGTATGTGCCTTAAGCTAACATTTTTACTGATATCATTTTGAGTCAGATACAACATTTTAATCGCCTTTTATTGCATTTTATTGTAACAACTTGGTGGCCCAAAAACCATTATTCTGGTGTTTTTATTTTTTTCCCGTTACTCCATTTACCAATTGGATTAATTTACTTCATGTGTTGATAGCTTAGATTGTTACAAGTGCAGCAATACCAAATATGTGTATTTTTTTTATTTTTTTTCACTGTTTTATTGCTATTTTCAGTTCAGCTCCTTTGAGGGCCCCTAAGAGAGTCAGGGCCCTGGGTAACTGCCCAGTCTGCCCCCCCCTAACACCGCCCTGCAAGTGAGGACTGTATTCCAATGCTGTCAACAACATGAAGTCAAGGTAACCCAAAAGAAGTGTGAACTGTTCAAGAGATAAGTTCGATTCTTGGGGCAAATCAAGTCTGGGGATGGATATACCATGGACCCAACGGAAATTGCTCCAGTAAGGCATTAAAAGACAAGCATCAAGCTTGTCGATTGCGGGCTAGCTGAAGAAGATCCTGGGTTTCTTCTGCTACAAACATACATCAATAACTTTTCCCAGCTTGCTGCTCTACTATACCTCCTGTGAGGAGGGTAGAAACAGCAACCTTAATAGAGATGAAGAAGAACAGTGGCAGAATTCAACCTAAAGGAAGAAACTAAGTTCCTGTTCAGTAACAAAGTGCTTGGACTTTTGGTCACCAGAACATATTGAAAGAACTAGTGTACTACCTGGTCAAACCCACCTGTATTGGGATATCCCGACTTTAACCTACCATTCGTCTTTCATTGTGATGCTTTATAAGAGGGGCTTGATGCTTTCCAGTATCAGCATCAAAATGGCTAATTGCGAGTCATCAGCTACGCTTCCAGAATGCTGACAGTTGCTGAGAATAATTACCATCTACATTCTGGAAAATTAGAGTTACTGCCCATGAAGTGGGCTATGTATGAAAGATTTCAAAACTATTTCTATTATAGCCAAGTGGTTGAGCTTTACACAGATAACAACCAACTGACCTACATCTTTGCTACTGCTAAACTTAGCACTATGGATCAGAAGTGGGTAGTTAAACTGACTTCAACTTCAGTATTAAGTATAGGTCCAGAAAATGCAATGCTGATCCTGACAGATTGTCAAGAATGCTATTGGAGCCTGAAGAGTTTAAGCAAGAATTCTCTAAAAAAGTCAGCCTGGCAGCTATTATAAGCACCACTAAGCCTGTACAGGCCCAGCAGGAGGAATGCACTCTGATATGGTGTCATTGATGGTGGCAAATATCTTGAAACCAAGGGAACAAGACCACCCCATATCCATTCTACAGTTGTCAAAAGAAACAATCCAGGAATTGCAACGAAAAGACCAAAAGATTGGCAGAATCCTTCCTTATATGGACCTAAATTGGTTTCCAACAAAATGAGCGAGAATTACTGATTCACCAGAGGTAGCTGTCTTATTTGAAGAATGGGCAAACCTCTATCTCAGTGCAGATGGCATCTTGTATCTCAAGACAGGACTGAAACAAGGTAGTACTACTCGCAAAATATCAAAAATTGGTCTTCAAAGAACTCCACAAATAGATGGGAGACCTAGGAGTAAAAACAACTATGAACCTGGTTTGTGAATGTTTCTTATGACCATATATGCAAAGCGATATTGGGATATATTTGACTAGAGAGTGTGGTTGTTTGAAAGATAATCATCCTAACATACCAACCTGAGCACCTGTGGGCAACATCTAAACTACCTTTTTACCATTTTAGATGGTTTCGATAAACTTTCTGCTCCTCGAGAAGTTCAAGGGTGGATGTGAATGCACATTAGTAGTGATGGACCATTTTACCCAATATGTTCAGTATTCCACCACTAATAATTCGGGTAAGACAGCAGCAAAAAAGATCATCAATGATTTTGCTCTGCAGTTTTGGTTCACAACGAAATTACAACATGACCAAGAAAGAGAATTTGAGAACCAGTTCTTTCCCCACTTATGAAAATTCTGTAGGATCCAGAGATCTTACACCACACCCTACCACCCAGAAGGCAATGGACATGTGGAATCTTTCAAGCATATGTTCCTATCAATGCTGAAGACCTTGACAGCCAAAGATAAAAAGGATTGGATGAGTTTAGTATTAAAAGTGATGCATGCATACAATTGTACCAAGAGTAAAGCAATGGGTAATTCAGCATTCTTCCTGTTGTTTGGTCGATTCCATCGATATAATGTTTGATACTTCGATTTCAGAGATATTCAAGACATACCCGTAATATGATTAGATATGGAAAGAACGAATGGCATACAACATACAACATAGTGTCAAGAGTAGTTATGGAAGGGCAAAAAAGAGCAAAGAATACTATGATTGAAAATGTCATGCAGTGGAATTACAAGGTTTTGCGGACGAAGTACCTTTATGTCCGCGCTGCTGTCAAGAAGATATACCAACGACACTGGACATCTAGGCATTGGTGATATAGCTTTATTTCCCTCAGGAAGGAGCTCGGCACGTGGCTCCGAAACGTGTTGGAAATAAATCTATATCACCAATACCTAGACGTCCAGTGTCGTTGGTATATCTTCCTGACAGCAGCGCGGACATAAAGGTACTTTTTCCGAAAAACCTTGTGATTTAAGCACCGCATCCTGTGGAAGTACGGTCCCTGCAGAAGCTGTTTTTTTGAGCGATTACGCTGGTTGTGTGCTACACAACCTCACCAGGTGAGCAATACTAATATTATCATTTTAATAACTGTCTATAAAGGATAAGACCCTATTTGCGCATTCTCAACCCTTTAGATATATGCAGTGGAATTGACACCTTTAAGTCATGTGTTAGACAAGATCTTATGTGAGAGAGGTGGTGCAGTAAGTCCAACAACAGCCCAATTTATGAAGTCAGACTTGAAACAGGAAGCAATAAAAAAGAATAGTGCACTGAAATTTGTTACTACCCTAGAAAAACAGTCAAGAAACAGATCAACGTCGATCAAGACCAGCTAAAAGGCTACCATAGATCAAAGCTTCTGGAGGGATAGTAACCTTGAGAGTTCAAATGAGGAAGGCCACACTTTCGTGCTTCACCTACCATCAAAAAATTAAACATGCAATCTTCAAAAGTGAGCTAATCTCTGAAGTTTCAAGGTTCATACAATGAAACACATCAAATAGTCTTACCAGACCTGACAATTGAGCACCAGTTGCTGTAAATACAGTTAGGAAGCTAAGAATAGAGGAATTACCAGAACGTACAGAAACAACTGATTTTACAGAAGATCTAGAACCTTCAATGTAGTTCCGAGGGCATAAGCAGATGTCCTGGCCATCGACACAGAAGCTGAAATCCCCATAAGCAATGAATCCATAGCATCTGTGGAAGTACACAGCAAAAAGACTTTGACCCAAAAAGTGAGAAAACCAGTGATGCTGACCTTTGATACATTAGGTGAACCAAATAGAATATCAAATACTGTCATTTTGAAACAGTTATTGCTGTCCATTGACCATGTAAAAAAAATTTAAAGAAAGACCGATCGCCTACTTCTCTCTTTAGAATTAAAAATTGTCTTTATTCAGGGCTCAGCATAAAAACATCCTTAGGATAAGACACACGCCTTAAGCATTTCGGTAGTTCCTTATTCATAGGCATATGGACCAGGTAAGCCAACCTGAGTGGTATCTACCAGTAATGTACTTTTCAGAGAACTTTATCTAGGGTGAATAGAGTCTTTGCTTTAACTTGAACCAAAGGACTTTGGGACTAATAGTGAATGGTAAAATTACTGTGAGAATATGTAGTTTGAGCTAGTTGAACATGGAAGAAGGGCTCCGTTTGAAAGACGCTGATTGTTAATTTATTTTACTCCTTGCAGGAGATCTTCAAGCAAGAGTTTAGTTAGAATTAAGTTGCATTATTTTTTATGTCTCAATGTTGATTGCAAAATAACTATGCCCAATATGGACACATAGTCAAATAACTTTCATCTCTTTCCCAAAGGTAAGCAACGGAGGTGCAGTGATCTACTAGGCAAGTAAGTGAACAGCCTACAAGCGATTCTGTGATCCAGACTGTGGGAGACGTCCCACAGCTAGGAAAAATGAGGGGTGTTGACCTTTGACAACAAATAGGGGGTCTGTAGACTTATCAAAATTACAAAACATGTCAGGGCCGATATTAAAATAGTGGGGAAGAGTGTGACAAGTAGGAGCTGTAATGGTGATCTAAGATCATCCAGCAACTGAGAAGTTAAGGCTGCTACAGAAGACAGAAAGTTTCTACCAGTGACTCAGGGGATGCTGTTAAGCAGTGTGTGTGTTTTTGTCTCTGACAAAGAAGAAACAGTGCTTTAAAAGGCTAGTGTGTGTATCCTGAAAAGGGTCAAGCTGTAGAGGCCAGCTAGTCCATAAAAGAGACTGTCAGGAGTGAAGAATAGCCAGGACAGTTCAGGAACGAATTCTGATGTGCAGCAGGAGAGTGCAGAAAACTGTCCCATTATAGGATTCACCTTCCTCCACTTCAATCCACTGCATGATAAAGTAAAGTGTGCTACACTACATACATACAGTGTGTAAGGAGAAAGGCTCTGTATGAAGAAAAAGTATTCTGTGAGCAGACTGTCATGTACCGTATTTTTTGCTTTATAAGACGCACCGGATTATAAGACGCACCCCCACATTTGACGAAGGAAAAGAGGAAAAAAATATTTTTTAATGTTAAATGGGGTTCATCTTATAATGCCAGTGTCAATCAGTATATATGTCCTCCAACTTGGTATATATATAACCCCATGCTGGTAAACATAGCCTTCATGTTGGCACACTGTCCCCCCCATGCTGGCACTGTCTTCCCCACATACTGTTGCACACTGTCCCCATATGCTGTGGCACACTGTCCCTATATGCTGTGGCACACTGTCCCCATGTGCTGTGGCACATTGTCCTCATATGCTGTTGCACACTTAAAATAATAAATGATCATACTCACCCCTCTCCTTGCTCCCTCGCCGTGCGTGCTATCCCCGCTCTCTGTGCTGTGTCGGCATCCAGGTCTCTGTGAGCAGTGCGCAGGTGATGACGTCACTCTGCAGCGACGCTCACAGAACCCGGATGCCGGTAAAGATGGCGGGGATGGCGCGGAAGGCGAGGGAGCGAGGAGAGCGGTGAGTATGCACATCCTCCCAGGGATAGTCAGTGCTTTCCACGCTTTCATTGCGTGGAAAGCACAAACTATCCACACAGGACCGCAGCCGCTGGGCTGCGGTCCCGCTCCTGTAATATGCGCTGCTCCCGCTGGTGACTGACAGCGAAAAACAGTGCATATTACAGGAGCTAATGAGAGTCCCCACGAGACCACAGCTTATCCAGCCTTTTGACAGCCCCCGGACACCACTCCACAGGCCCCCCTCCCCTACTGCACAAGTATTGTTTCACATTATAGGATGCACCCCCCACTTTCTCCCAAAATTTGAGGGAACAAAAGTGCGTCTTATAATGCGAAAAATACGGTATTTTATTCTGGAAGTGTTGTGCGAAAATTATTAAAGACTTACCATCTACTACTGCCTGGCACAGATGTTTTATAGCAGTGTGCTTGCTAGAAACTACAGTGCATACAAGTAGTATTCAACCCCCTGCAGATTTAGGTGGTTGACACATGCGGAATTAACTTGGCATTGTGACATTTGGACTGTAGATCAGCCTGGAAGTGGGAAATGCAGTGCCACAAATATTTTTTTTTTTTTTTTTTTTTTTAAAGCGTTAAAAGTTAATTCAGAGGGTCATTTATTATTCAACCCCTCAAACCATCAGAATTCTGTTTGGTCCCCCTAAAGTATTAAGAAGTAGTTCAGGCACAAAGAACAATGAGCTTCACATGTGTGGATTAATTATCTCTTTTGCCAGCCTTTTCTGACTATTTAAGACCCTCCCCAAACTTGTGAACAGCACTCATACATGGTCAACATGGGAAAGACAAAGGAGCATTCCAAGGCCATTAGAGACAAGATCGTGGAGGGTCACAAGGCTGGCAAGGGGTACAAAACCCTTTCCAAGGAGTTGGGCCTACCTGTCTCCACTGTTGGGAGCATTATCCGGAAGTGGAAGGCTTATGGAATTACTGTTAGCCTTCCACGGCCTGGACAGCCTTTGAAAGTTTCCCCCCGTGCCGAGGCCAGGCTTGTCCAAAGAGTCAAGGCTAACCCAAGAACAACAAGGAAGGAGCTCCGGGAAGATCTCATGGCACTGGGGACATTGGTTTCAGTCAATACCATAAGTAACGTACTCCACCACAATGGTCTCCGTTCCAGACGAGCCCGTAAGGTTCCTTTACTTTCAAAGCGTCATGTCAAGGCTCGTCTACAGTTTGCTCATGATCACTTGGAGGACTCTGAGACAGACTGGTTCAAGGTTCTATGGTCTGATGAGACCAAGATCGAGATCTTTGGTGCCAACCACACACGTGACGTTTGGAGACTGGATGGCACTGCATACGACCCCAAGAATACCATCCCTACAGTCAAGCATGGTGGTGGCAGCATCATGCTGTGCGGCTGTTTCTCAGCCAAGGGGCCTGGCCATCTGGTCCGCATCCATGGGAAGATGGATAGCACGGCCTACCTGGAGATTTTGGCCAAGAACCTCCGCTCCTCCATCAAGGATCTTAAGATGGGTCGTAATTTCATCTTCCAACAAGACAACGACCCAAAGCACACAGCCAAGAAAACCAAGGCCTGGTTCAAGAGGGAAAAAAATCAAGGTGTAGGAGTGGCCTAGTCAGTTTCCTGACCTTAACCCAATTGAAAACTTGTGGAAGGAGCTCAAGATTAAAGTCCACATGAGACACCCAAAGAACCTAGATAACTTGGAGAAGATCTGCATGGAGGAGTGGGCCAAGATAACTCCAGAGATATGTGCCGGCCTGATCAGGTCTTATAAAAGATGATTATTAGCTGTAATTGCAAACAAGGGTTATTCCACAAAATATTAAACATAGGGGTTGAATAATAATTGACCCACACTTTTATGTTTAAAATTTATAAAAAT
This sequence comes from Allobates femoralis, assembly GCA_033576535.1. Lineage (NCBI taxonomy): Eukaryota > Metazoa > Chordata > Amphibia > Anura > Aromobatidae > Allobates > Allobates femoralis. The sequence goes on from JARQOC010000005.1 coordinate 310,379,331, forward strand.
TCAACTGAGCAACATAACTTTTTGGTTTGTAAGATTTATGCTTCTGTTAATAAATCCTTCTCTCGTTTGCAATTTGAAGGCTCTAACTTATTGGCATCTTATCAAACCAGCTAAATCTGCAGGGGGTTGAATACTACTTGTAGGCACTGTATTACATCACCTAATGTATGGAATGCTTATTAAGCGTGCCATGATTTATTCCTCATAAATCCAAAGAACTCATGTTTACTTTGCCCAGCCTCCATATACAAAGTGGCTGACATGCAACAGTAGGAATAATTTGTGACTTGTGCCAATCCGTAAACAGCGAAATAATAGGTAGTATAAAATCACCAATAAGGGTCGTTATACCATACATGTATCCGTATTGATGTGGGACCAACTTCAATAAATGCATATCATTACTCACATGGCCTAAATGTCTGTCATGGCTAATATATAGCAATGCTGAAAAGAAGAATAATGATGCAAAAAATAAGTAAAAAGAGAGAACTTAAGAAGAAAAAGCTGAGAAGGCCAAAAAAGGATGGAGAAAAATGGAATTAGATATGTACATATGTCTAGTATATTTATTGGAACTCCTTTATATGAGCCGATCGAGAGGAGATCCATTCAACAATGTACACTGTGTGCAGAATTATTAGGCAAGTTGTATCATAGAGGAGTATTTTTAATATTGATCAACAACTATGTTCTCAATCAACCCAAAAGACTCAAGCATCAAAGCGTAATATTTTTGGAAGTTGGAGTGGGGTTTTTTAGATTTGGCTAACTTAGGTGGATATCTGTTTGAGCAGGTAACTATTGCTGTGCAGAATTATTAGGCAACTTAATAAAAACCAAATATATTCCCATCTCACTTGTTTATTTTCACCATGTAAACCAATATAACTGCACAAAATTTAGAAATAAACATTTCTGACATGCAAAAATAAAACCCAAAGAAATTAGTGACCAATATAGCCACCTTTCTTCATGATGACACTCAACAGCCTTCCATCCATAGATTCTGTCAGTTGCTTGAACTGTTTACGATCAGCATTGCATGCAGCAGCCCCCACAGCCTCCCAGACACTGTTCCGAGAGGTGTACTGTTTTCCCTCCCTGTAGATCTCACATTTTAGGAGGGACCACAGGTTCTCTATGGGGTTCAGATTAGGTAAACAAGGGGGCCATATCATTATTTTTTCTTCTTTTAAACCTTTACTGGCCAGCCACGCTGTGGGGTAGTTGGATGCATGTGATGGAGCATTGTCCTGCATGAAAATCATGTTTTTCTTGAAAGATAACGACTCCTGCTTGAAGAAGTTGTCTTCCAGAAACTGGCAGTAGGCCTGAGAGTTGAGCTTAACTTCATTCTCAACCCTAAAAGGTCTGACAAGATCATCTTTGATGATACCAGCTTATACCAGTACCCCACTTCCACCTTGCTGGTATCTGAGTCGGAATGAAGCTCTCTGCCCTTTACTGATCCAACCTCTGGTCCATCTATCTGGCCCATCAAGAGTTACTCTCATTTCACCAGTCCATAAAATCTTTGAAAAATCAGTCGTAAGATAATTCTTGGCCCAGTCTTGTCATTTTATCTTATGTTTCTTGTTCAAAGGTGGTCGTTTTTCAGCCTTACTTACCTTGGCCATGTCCCTGAGTATCGCACACCTTGTGCTTTTTGATCCAGTAATGTTGCAGCTCTGAAATATTGCAAAACTGGTGGCAAATGGCATCTTGGCAGCTTCACGCTTGATTTTCCTCAAATCATGGGAAGTTATTTTGCGCTTTTTTGCCCAACACACTTATTGCGACCCTGTTGGCTATTTGCCGTGAAACGCTTGAGAGCATGAAAAGCTCTCTGCCCTTTACGGATCCAGCCTCTGGTCCATCCTTCTGGCTCACCAAGAGTCACTCTCATTTCATCAGTCCATAAAACCTTTGAAAAATCAGTCTTAAGATATTTCTTGGCCCAGTCATGACATTTTATCTTATGTTTCTTGTTCAAAGGTGGTCGTTTTTCAGCCTTTCTTATCTTGGCGATGTCCCTGAGTATCGTACAACTTGTGCTTTTTGATCGAGTAACGTTGCAGCTCTGAAATATTGCAAAACTGGTGGCAAATGGCATCTTGGCAGCTTCACGCTTGATTTTCCTCAATTCGTGCGCAGTTATTTTGCGCTTTTTTGCCCAACACGCTTATTGCGACCCTGTTGGCTATTTACCATGAAACGCTTGAGAGCATGAAACAGGTGCCTATACAGCTTGGAGTAGGACAACATGTATAAAAAGTATCAAGTGATCAAAATACTCATTTGCCTAATAATTCTGCACACAGACTTGAAGTCCACAGTTGATGAGTATATATAGAAGTGCATCTCAGTGAATTAGAATAAAATCAAAAGGTGAATTTATTTCAGTAACTCAATATATAAGGTGAAAGACAAATACATAGAGTCATTACAAACAGAGTGTTTATTTCTGTTAATGCTGATGATTATGGCTTAAAGTCAATGAAAAACCAAAGGTCATTATCTCAGACAATTAAAATAGGGAGGATAAAGGGATAAACCGCGCCCCCATATGCCACTAGACATCAAAAGGTGAATATAATATTGATTTATTAGTCAACCGATTTCAGGGCTCCCTAAAACACCCTGAAACATGGCAATATGATATTGATTTGTCCTGAGGAAGGGGCCAGGGAGCCCTGAAACGCATTGACTAATAAATCAATATTATATTCACCCTTTGATGTCTTGTGGAATATAGCAGCACCATATTTTGAACTCTTCATCCTACCTACATTGTACTATATGCACCACGCTGGGGACTGTAGCAGCCGTGATATGCTTTTAAAGTTATTGTGACTCCCACAACCACACAAGGTGAAGCTTCTGATGCCTATTTAGGTAATATTTTATCTCTCAGACCCTTCACCCTCCCTACTTTAATTTTCAATGACCATTGGTTTTCATTGGTTGTAAGCCATAATCCTCAACAGAATTAACAGAAATAAACACTTGAAATAGATCACTCTGTTAGTAATGACTCTATATAATATATGTGTTTCACATTATATACTGAATTACTTTTTTGTGACTATACCCTTGTGGAATTATTGTATCATACTGAAGTGATATTATATATTAGTTACTCCCTGACCAGCTCAGATTTTTGCTGTGCTGCTATTGCAGTATATTTTCTAATGTGTTTTTAAATTGATCCAATAAAAATATATTTTTAAATGCAAATGTTGCCCAACAGGCTTTTTCTATGGATTTTTTTGCATGTTTTTTTATACACAAAATGGTTAAACTTACAGTATAATATTATGGAAAATAGATGAGCAACCATGTTGCCGACTGTTCAGAGGGGCACATCGATATTCACATAAATATGGTGGGGGATGACTCTGCAATATATAAATATTCATGTTAAAAATATATACATAACTTATAAAATTATGAAATCAAAGCTATAACCAAGACGACCACTAGCAATCACAAAAACGGAACAAACTAATGTTTTCATTAACCTTTTCATGCCAGCGCCTGCTTTTGCCTTTCTGACCAGTGTCACTTTACGTAGTAATAACTCTGAAACGCTTCAACGGATCCCAGTGATTCAGAGTTTGTTTTTTTCATGACAAGTTGACATGTTTTTGTTATTGGTAAATTTTGGTTGATATTAATTGCGTTTATTTAAGAAAAAAATAAAGGATTTGACAAAATAAATAGTAAATTTTGCAATATCTGAACTTTGAATATTTATGTTCTTAAACTAAATAGTTAAAAAATAGCATTTGCTACACATCTACTTTAGCATCTTTTTGAAGAATTTTTTTTATTATGAAATTAAAAGGGTTCAAAGATTATAAACAATTTCTTCTCAATTTTCCAACAAAAATTTACAAAACCAAATTTTTTAGACACCACATTACATATGAAGTCACTTTGAGGGCCCTAGTTGAAAATACCCCAAACTGGACACCATTCTAAAACCTGCACCACTCAAGTGCTCAAAACCACATTCGTGAAGTTTATTAACCCTATAGGTGCTTCACAAAATTAAAGCAATGTGGAAGGAAAAAATTAACATTTTACTTTTTCTTTTTTGCTTTAGTGTCATATATTTGGTCTCCACAATCGTAAAAGGAGAAGATAGACTATAATTTCTTGTCCTACGTACACCGCTTCCCAACATAGAGTGGAAAATTACTGTTTGGGGCACGGTAGGACTCTGAAAGCATGGAGCACCATTCGACTTTTTGAGTGCAAATTTGACTAAAATCGATAACAAACACAATGTCTTGCTTGCAGAGCCCCTGATGCGCCTAAACAGTAGGAATCCCCCACAAGTGACCCATTTTGAAAACTAGATTCCTTGAGGAATTAACCTGGATGTGTGGTGACTACCTTGAACACACAGATGCTTTACAGAATTGTATGCCAATAAGCCATAAAAATTAAAAAATGAATTTTTCTTACAAAAATGTAGCTTAAACAACACATTATTATCTTCACAAGGGTAGCCGGAGAAAACGGACTACACAAATCGTTGTGGAATTCCTTGTAAGTTCAGCAATTCCCAGTTCCCATTTGTGGGGAAAAACCACTGTTCAAGCACACAGCATTGCTTGGAAGTGAAGGTGCGCTATTTGGATTTTGGAGCACCATTTTGACTAGAATATATTGTGGATGTCATGTCACACATGAAAAGCCACTGACAAAAAAGCCAATGGCAAAAGAGCAAACATCCCTAATATTGACCCCATTTTGGAATCTACATCTCTCACGGAATTCATTTTGAGGAGTAGTGAGCATTTTTAACCTTCAAGTGATTCACAGAATTGTATAACATTGGCCTGAATAAATATAAAATTATATGTTTCCCAATGTAATGTTGCTTTGGCCCAAAGTTTTTCAATTTCAATAGGGGTAATAGAAAATGAATGGTACAATTTGTTGGGCAAGTTCTCCTGAGTTCATCTATAACCAATATGTGGTTGAAAACTACTTTTGAGGCAAAGTGTAAAACTGAGAATGGAAGGAGTGCCAGTTTAGTGTTCAGATTTTACTGTTTTGATTTGTAGGTTCCATGTCACATTGGCAGAACCCCTGGGGTCCTCGAACAGTAGAGCCCCCTATAAGTGACCTCATTTTACAAATTACACCCCTCAATAAATTCATATAGGTGTGCAGTGAGTAAATTACCAGCACAGGTGCATCACAGAATGTTATACAATTGGGCGGTGGCAAATAAAATTACATTTTTTCACTAAGGTGTTGATTTTAAAATGGCTAATAGGAAAAATGGACCACACAGTTTGACTTGCAATTTCTCCTGTGTGCACCAGTACTCTATATGGTATGTAGTCAGAAACTACTTTTCAGGCAAAGTGTAAAGCTCAGAAGGAAAGGACTGTCATATTATAGCACAGATTTTGCTGTTAAGATTTGAGGGTACCATATCACATTGACAGAGACCCTGAGGTGCCAGGACAGTGGATATTATCATAGGTACCACATTTTACAAACTGCACCGCTCAATGAATTTCTCTAGGGATGCAGTGATCATATTGACACCACAGGTGTGTCACAGAATTTTATACCATTGGGCAGTGAAGAAATCATAATCACATTTTTACCACAGAAAAGTTGTTTTAGCCTTAGATTTTACATTTTCCCACAGACAAAGGGGTAACAATGAACACTTGTTCAGATATGTAAAGGGACGAAATACAACTTGTGCAGTGCTTGCAATCTTGCATGAATTTGTTTGATGCTTCACCAATATAAATACGAATGCCAAGGTCAAACGTTACTCATTTGTTTCCGGAATTTTGAAAAGAAAAGTGTATGTGAATCGATGTCAGTGTTTGCCAGTGCCAGAAAAAGTAAGTACCTGCCTATTTGTTATACATACTTTCATTTTATATTGTAACCTAAATACATAATCACCAATCGGCTCTGTCACAGACGTCCGGCGCTTGTGTCGCTATCCCACAATTCCAAGCGCCGACTGGAAGTCATTGACCTCTGAATATGGTGATAGCTGCATGCTCGCCCATCACCTCCACTGCACACATCTCCGCAGCACGATCACCCCAGCCAGGTTTCCTCACCCTGCAGCCCCTCCCGGTGCCCCCCAAACCAGTCGCTGCTGCAGATTAAACACAATCTGAATCTGGAGGACCTGTCATGATGTCAGAGTCTTGGGTGGAATCACTGATCACATGAGTCTGACATCATCAAGGGTCCTTTTGCACGGACTACACAAGGGAGCACAGAGACAGCAAAAGGAGGTCAAGAAACAGCACACACACAAGGGAACACAAAAGAAACAGCACACACAAAAGGGGGGAAAGAGACAGCTTACAGCACACAAGGGGGGAAAGAGACAGCTCACAGCACACAAGAGGGAAAGACAGCTCACAGCACACAAGGGGCAGAGAGACAGCTCACAGCACACAAGGGGGGAAGAGACAGCTCACAGCTTTATGAACCACTCGTAACATACATCAAAGTAATAAATAAATCATTAAAATCGCATAGTTTTGATGTAAAAATATTCTTTAAAAGTATTTTCTCTCGAATTTACAGAAACATCAAAATATAATTAATCAAAAAATGTTTTATATTACATTAAAATAGGTTCAACCGTTTTGTGAAATCCTCTATATGGGTCTTAGAGGTTTGTTGCTTTTAATAATTAAAATCAGTTTTTCCGCCAGCATTTTGTTTTTTTCATTGCAATAATTAATTACTCCTATACTATTCTGTTAAAATAGCCATATCCTGTTAAAATCGCCTTATGATTACTAAAACAAACTTTTTTTTCTTTACAGGTAACAGATACAAAATATGGCTGAATCTAAGAAGAAATGTCGACAGTACAGTGTTGATTGTTTGAAATTTGTTTTTGTTCCATCAAAGGCAGACAAACGATTGCCCATATGCCTTTTATGCAACAAAGTTTTGAGCAATGACTCTATGAAACCATCGAAGCTCGAAGATTATCTAAGAAGGTGTCATCCTGATAAAATAGGTAAAGATTTAAAATATTTTCAAACATTGAAGGAAAAATATAAAAAGAGACCCACCTTGCACAGTATGTTAGCTTCAACGTCTCAAAGTAACGATGATGGCTTGGGGGCATCTTATAATATCTCATTGCTTATAGCGAAATCAGGAAAACCACACACCATCGGAGAACAGTTAATTTTACCCGCTGTTGAAGAGGTTTTAATAACTGTTCTGCACAAACCTCCATTTGACCTACTCAAAATAATATCTTTTTGTTGCAACACTGTACAAAGACGTAATGATGAAATGAGCTCTGATATTGAAAGCTTCTTGTGTAATTATCTGCCAACAACTAATTTTTTGATTCAACTGGACGAGTCAACTTTACCTGGTAATGAAGCATTATTTTTGGCATATGTTCGATTTGATATGGACAAAGAAATCCATAAAGAACTGCTATTCACAAAAATTTTGGAGATAGACATTAATGGCGATTCAATATCCTGAGTGATTTTTTTAAAGAAAAAATCGATTTCATTTACAAACATTATTTCGGTGGTTGCAGATGGAGCTCCTGGCATGTTCGGGTGATATCGTGGGTTTATAAGCCATCTTAAAAGAATTATACCAGGAGTAACTGCAATTCACTGTGTCATCCACCGACAACAACTGGTAGAGAAAAAATTGAGTAATAGATTGCACCAATCACTTCTAGTTAACAAAATAAGGAGCAATGCATTGAATACCCATTTATTTACACAATTGTGCAACGAAAATGATGAAGACATCCAACGATTGCTCTTACATGCTGAAGTACGCTGGTTGTCGAAAGGTGCATGTTTAACAAGATTTTACTCACCTTTTGAATCAGTTTTAGAGTTTCTGGAAAGTAAAGATTCAGATTTAAAAGACAACCTGATCAAATTGAAAGCAGGCATCGCGTATTTGACAGATTTGTTCAAAAAATTTAATGACATTAACTTGCAGTTACAAGGGGACAGCCTAAATTTAATTAAAAAATAGGATTTCATTTCAGCTTTTTTTTTTAATTGAAATTTATGAAGCAAAATATTAGTCGGCGTGAATTCTCCCAGTTTTCAAACTTGTCACAGACAGAATGTCTTGATGAGGATATTTAGACATACGTTCAACATTTAAATGCCCACCATGATGACTTCAAAAACAGATTTGAAGGTATTCTGACGATGGAAATACCACCATGGATCATAAATCCATGTGATGAGATGGAAGTGGCGAATGTGGTATTACAAGAGGAGCTACTCGAGCTTAGCACCAATGAGGAGCTGAAGGTGAAATTTAAAAAAGGCTATCAAGCATATTGGCTGCTGGCAGAAATACCCGAAGAATATCCAGGGCAGTGGGAAATTGCGAGAAATACTATTGATAGTGTTTCAATAGTCATACCTTGTCGAAAAAGTTTTAGTGTCGTTATAAACCTATTAACAAAAAATAGGAGCAGATTGAACATCACAAATCGGGAAGATTTGAGATTATTCCTTACAAAACTGAAACCAAATATTGATAATTTGCTGTCAATCCATCAAGAACATCCCTCCCATTAAAATTATGACTATTTTTTTTTAATTGTTGATTTGCATTGTTGAAGTTACGTTACATTATTAATGTTTAATTTTCATTTTATTAAGTCTGTAATCATATTATTTTAATAAATAGAACACAAGAAAATATACTATTTTTATGTTTATTTTTTTACCACTCCAAATTTAGTGTTGGAACTCAGCCGCGAAGCAAATTTCCATCGTTAGCTCTAATCTTCACATTTTTTGACGAGTTTTGGGAATATGGTAGAAATGTAGTAGCAGGGGGTCCACCGAAACCGGTAACATTTTGAAAGTGGCCTATGAGAAAAAAAAGTTTGGGAACCTATGCTTTAACGGATGGCATCATATTTAAAACTATAGCACTTGCATTTTATCCCATCTTTTGAATCATTACTTTTACTAGTCTGTTTAAGGATACATGTAGCTCAGTATTTCTTGTTTAATATGTATTTGGGAGTTGCATCCTATGACTAACCATGTTCAACTCAACCTTTTGGGTTCTTTTTGCTCAACCTCAGTTAAACGTTGGTGCTGCAGAAAGCCCAGCAACTCACCAACATTTACCTATAGTGGGTGGCTGTGAACAGGTCAAGACCCATTGGATACAGTTTGATAAGGGATAAGGGATCCATATGGATCTCGATTCGAGTCATGCTAGTTTTTGACTGACCACTCTCCCGGATGTCCATCTCAATTTGGTATGTACCTCTGACTTTGAAAGGTTAAGAAGTGTTCCATTAGATTGATAATGCTCATTGAAATGTCTGGGTAGAAGTGATAATGAGGTAATCAACTTGAGCACACACATATTATCCTCTGTAAAGATCTTTTTTATATGAGATGGGATTGTCTTTTTCTTCCGTATTCAAATTTGATAACTTTATAGGTATTTAGGAACTTCATATTTTTGCAGATTATTTGATCCATAAGAAACATTTCTTCGATCAAAGTCTACATTACTTATTTCCCACAAAGGAAGAGTAGACAGTGTTATGGACACTAGAAGAATTTCTTTGAACATAATTCAGAAGAAGGATGTAAGATACTGACCCTACATCTCACCTCACTCCAAACAAATCCCTGCTCTATCTTCCTTGAGCAATATTGAACTATTTGTTCAAATTGTGACCAAAGACATTCAACAAATTCCTCATAATATTGTACATGATAATCTCTATAGACAGGAACGAGCACATCTTTGGAAATTACAGAGTCTACCTGATGTAGTGCTAAAGCCAGCGTACAAGGGGTATTATCATCATTTAGCCATAACCAATGTGCAAAAAATAAGTATTTAGACATTTGAACACTAAGATCTGCTACAAATAATTAACTTTTAACCCTCAGTCTACATTTATATCATAATTACAGAGGGTTCTCCATGTGGCTTTAAATAACAATGTGAAAACTTAAAAACTGGTTTCAACACTACAGATCATGGCACATATGATCATGGCTGCATCTCGTCCCAAAAATACTCAAAAACATAAGTGAACCACCAGGAAGACCTATTATTTCAGAAAGGGGAGATCATTTGGAGCGTGTCAACCGTTGGAGTGATTCTAAACTACGACAATTAGGGAAATGTCTCCCATCCTTTATTAAGGACACAGGGGAACTACCGTAATTAATAAAGTAGATGGATTACATATTAGGGTACAACTCCCTTTTTGTTACTGGGGCTGGTGAGTCCCTTTATTTCAATTTCAAGCACATGGTATAGCAACAGTTGGATGTTTCCTTAATATTAGGGATGGGCGAATCTACTCGCTAGGACTCGTTACTCGGCGAGTAGTAAGGGACTCGCAGGACTCGGTACTCTGCGAGTTTCCCAGTGATTACTCGCACGAGTCCAATGCAAATCAATATCAATCCTAGTTTTGTCAGAAACGCTGACAACACTAGGATTGCCATTGTTTGCATTAGACTCGGCTACTGTGCCAGTGATAGCAGGGAAACTCGCAGATAACTGCTGTTACATTGCGAGCCGAGTCCAGCTGTCTTCTCTGTGCAGCTCCAGGGTCCTAGAACCTGCCTGCTCACAGACATGATGTAGCAGTGCTGAGATTGTTCTCAGTCTGCTCATTCCCTGTGCATAGACATCTATATTTATGCACAGGGGATGTAGCAGAGAGGACATCGCGTTTTGGACTACGTCGGACAGAAGAGGATTTTTTTAATTAAAGATGAAGTCCCTAATGGCTTTTTTTTTTATTTCAAATAAAAAATTTTCTCTGTGTGTGTTTTTTTAACCCTTTATTGGAGATTCTTAGTGGCTGGGTCAAACGTGGCCTGACATTAAGAATCTCGGGCTTAATACCAGCTTGTATAACAAAGCTGGTATTAACCCCTTTATTACCCAGCGTACCACTGCCACCAGGGCCGCTGGTAGAGCGGGGTTCAGCGCCAGAGGATGGCGCTTCAATGAACGCGCCATCTTCTGGGGCGGCTGCGGGCTGCAATTTGCAATTTCTATGTCTAGCCAGGTACAGCTAAGCAGCTGGGGGCTGGAATCCACAGCGCAGGGATGCCCAAGCTTTCTGGGCACCCCCCGCTGCAAATTGCAGCCCGCAGCCGCCCCAGAAGATGGCGCGTTCATTGAAGCGCCATCCTCTGGCGCTGAACCCCGCTCTTCCAGCGGCCCTGGTGGCGGTGGCACGCTGGGTAATAGAGGTTAGGGCCAGCTTTGTATTATCAGCTGGCCCTAAGCCCGAAATTTATGGCGGTCACGCCAATATTAGACATGACCGCCATGAATTTCTATTAAATTGTTTTAAAAAAAACACAACACAGAGAAATTTTTTTATTAGAAATAAAAAAAAAAGCCATTAGAGACTCCATCTTTAATTAAAAAAATCCTCTTCCGTCCGACGCAGTCCAAAACGCGATGTCCTCTCTGCTCATCCCTGTGCATAGATATAGATGTATATGCACAGGGAATGAGCAGACTGAGAACAATCTCAGCTCTGCTACATCATCTCTGTGCACAGACATTCATGTCTGTACACAGGGAATGAGCAGACTGAGAACAATCTCAGCTCTGCTACATCAGGCAGCAGGCAGGCTCTAGGACCCTGGAGCCAGCACACAAAGAAGGCAGGACTCTTATCTGTGCGAGTTTCCCAGCCAGCGATTACAGTTGCAAAGTAAACTAGTCCAATGCAAATAAATGACAAAACTAGGATTGCTTCAGGCTGAAGCTTCCGAGACACATCTGCGATTTGTAAATCTCACACTACTCGCTATTACTCGCTTCCCCATTCATTAACATTGGACTCGCTAGACTCGCAACGAGTAGCGAGTCCTGGGCTCGGACTCGCTAGAGTCAAGCGATTCCGAGTAATTTAGGATTCGCCCATCACTACTTAATATGTCTAAAATGCTGTCTATCATCAATCTCTCATTTTATAGTTTTAGAGTTCACCTTAACTCATCTTTTTTTTCATATTCAAAAGGTCCATGTATTTAAAGCTCCAAGGAACAGCCATGCTTACTGGTGCTTACATTTCCCCATTGTATACCAAACTTTTCCTTGCTGCTGTGGGATAAGGACCTCTTCCTGTCAGATAAACATCTATCGATGAACCATTTATTTTTTTGGGCACATTATATTGATGACATCTTTTTGATCTGGTAAGGGCCAAAAGAAACTTTACATGAGTTTATGAAGTCAATTAAATAATAATGAACATAATATTGCTGTCACATATCATTGGGATAGAGACTGAATAGACTTCATTGATGTCAATCTGGAAAGAGATAATAATATCACCATACAAACTGACATCTATAGAAAGGTAACCTCCACCACAACATGTTATTGCATGCTTCCTTCTCAAACCCTACATCTATGATTCAATCCATCCCCACAGGACAGTTTCTGCATCTTCATATAATCTGCTTTGCAGACTCTGACTTTGAGAAGGAAACTTGTGATTTGAAACAAAGGTTCTATGAATGAGGCTATAGTAGACACATGGTCAAACAAGCATATCATAGGGCCAAGCATTCATCACACACTTCACTGTTATATACTTCCAAATTTCCAAAGTCTAATGAACAGATGAGGTTTATTGCACAATTCCAATTAATGAGATGATGCTTAGAAAAATCCTGGCCCATCTTATTCAAATTTATATCTGATAGACCAACTATCACTATATGCAGATCAAAAAATCTAAGGTACCACCTTGTCAATAGCCATTGTTTGAGTGAAACTTATACAATCCTTCTGAATACATTTACACCTTGACATGGATGTGTTCCATGTGGGCAATGTATTACTTGCCCAAACATTGAGTATAGTAGTTCATTTTCTGATGTCATAATTTTAAAAACATTTAACAGATAAAAACTTAGTACGTGTTCCTCTAAAACCGTAATCTATTATTCTATGTGTCCCTACTCAAAGATATACATGTAACTTACTACATGAAGTAAAAGTGCGTATAAAGGAACATGTAAATGGGATTGCAGCAGCATTGGACAACATGGTCAAATTCACAATTAAATACCCTACCTAAACATTTCAAATTATATCATCAATCTAATAGAGTAGTTCTCAAGATCAGGGGTATTGAACAAATTGATATGGACATCTGGAGGGGTGGAAAGGTTAGCCAGAAACTAGCTTGACTTGAATTGAGATGAATATGGACCCTTAAAACACTGTGTCCAATGAGTCAATAGAAAGCCTTCAGTTTCGTTCCACATTTGTAAACACTTGTGGTTGTCTTGGGTATATCTTTATTTTTGTGTAAGTTTATCAGTTATGTATATATTTTTAACATAAGTATTATATATCGCAGAAGCATCTGTCTCTCCTCACTTGTACAAAACTTGCTAGTCAACTTGAGTCTTATCTTTGTGTTTCTGACCCCGCCATGTTGCTTCGCTGTGGTACAGTGAAGATATATAATCTTCACTTATCCTGTGTTTTCTGTGCTGCTTGTGTCAGGCACAATTGCGGATCCAGTATCTGGTCTTTGCGCTTCACCGGGGTGAGTTTAGGGTAACTCCGTGTCCCGGGTGTGTTCCTCTGCTCCTCCTACTCCTTTCCTCAGACATTGACCGGCCTGGAAGTGGACAGTGGACCGTGGGTTGGGCCTAACGCAGCGCTTTTACACCCAGGTCCTTTCCCTCAGTCTTCTCAGGAACTGAACTCACTGCCACTTCCTCTCCACCCAGAATATATAGGGAAGCAGATTTAGCTACCTCTTCTGGCCTGAAGGCACTAGTGTAGTGTTGTGGGTTGTGTGGGGATTTAACCCATGTTGATGTTACTGTGGCACATTAACCCCTGGGGTGGCACACTTACACAGAATTATTTTTTTTTAAACAAACTCATGAAATAGTCCTAGACAGAAATTATGATACCCTTAACTTAATATTTTGTTGCACAACCTTTTGTGGCAATCATCGCAATTAAACGATTCCTGCAACTTTCAATGAGACTTCTGCACCTTTCGACATGTATTTTGGCGATTCTACAAGAGCAAACTGCTCCAGTTGTCTTGTGTTTGAATGGTTGCCTTTTCCAGACAGCATGATTCAGCTCTTTCCAAAATGCTCAATAAAATTTAGGTCAGGGTTCATAGAAGGTCATTTCAGGATAGTCCAATGTTTTCCACTTAGCTATGCTTGCATGATTTTAGCTGTGTGTTTTGGGTCATTATCCTGTTGCAAGACCCTTGACCTGCGACTAAGACCAAGCTTTCTAACACTGGGCAGCACATTTCTCTGTAGAATCCCTTGATAGTCTTTAGGTTTCATTGTACACTTCACAGATACAAGACACCCTGTGCCATATGCAGCAAAGCAACCCCAGAACATAACAGAACCTCCTCCATGTTTCACAGTAGGGACAGTGTTCTTTTCTTGATATGCTTCATTTTTCCATCTGTGAACATAGAGCTGATGTGCATTGCCAAAAAGTTACATTTTTGTCTCATCTGTCCAAAGGACATTTTCTCAGAAACTTTGTGGCATGTCAACATGTAGTTTGGCAAATTCCAGTCTGTCTTTTTTATGATTTTTTTCAACAATGGTGTCCTCCTTGGTCATCTCCCATGAAGTCCACTTTGGCTCAAATGACTGATGGTACGATTTGACACTGATGTTCCTTGAGATTCAAGTTCACTATTAATCTCTTCAGAAGTTTTCCTGGACTCTTTTGTTGCCATTCGTATTATCAGTCTCTTTGATTTGTCATCAATTTTCCTCCTGCGGCCATGTACAGGAAGGTTAATACAGTCCCAAGGATCTTAAATTTCTGAATGTGCAACTGTAATCACAGGAACATCAAGCTGCTTGGAGATTGTTTTATAACCTTTACCTTTTACATGCTTGTACATAATTTTCTTTCTAATCTCCTGAGACAACTTTTTCTTTTGATTCCTCTGGTCCATGTTGAGTGTGGTACACACCATGTCATTAATTAGAACAGTGAGTATCTGTAGCCCTATATACAGAGCTACTGACTGATTACAAGATTGTATACACCTGTGATGCTAATTAGTGGACACACCTTGATTTAACATGTCCCTTTTATCATATTATTTTCAGGGGTACCATCATTTCTGTCCAGGGCTATTTCATGAGTTAAATTTTTTCTTTAATTCAGTGGAAGCAGCGTTGAAAAGCAATGTCTGACTTTCATTTGTTTATTTTCATAGATTTTTTATTTATTATTCCTTTTGTCAGATTCAAGTTATTTATGTGACCATTGTGTTCTTTCATTAAATGAGGGTTACCAACAATTTTTACCATGTGCGTATATAGAACTACTGTGTAGTACAATAAATTAAAGGTGTTTACATGTGTATCTAGGCTGCAAAATGTTGACAGTTTGTAATTTACCTCCTGTCAACATTTTGCAGGATTACCTAGATATCACCTATTTGCGGCTGCCAGGGAACATCCAGGGGGCGTTTTTGTGCTGGAGCATATAAATGAAGAACTGGTCATTTTTCCCAGACTCCAACACACCCGCCCCCTCCCCCAGTCTACAGTATGTCTGGCCACACCCAGACTGCTACAGCCCACCCCAGTCCCAGGCATAACTATTCACCCACTCTGCACACAGTGGGTTACCTCCTCCTCTGGCACAGTGTACCAAATCTGCAGCTCTGTGCACTGCTCTGTGAGCTGCAGGTTCGGCACACTGGGTTAGTGTAGGAGCTGAGGGCTGTGTGCAATCCTGTGTGCCCTCAGCTCACGTTTCCCTGTGGCCGCTCTGTGCAGGAGCCAATGCTCTTTCTTTTTCCCCAGCTGCCAGCTCTGAGCCCCGCTGTGTGCAGGAGATACAGAAGAGGACTGGCTTGTCTGCACACTGCACAGAGTGGACACAGGGGAGCACGATCTAAGGGCGCACAGGATTGCACACAGCCCTCAGCTCCTCTACTGACCCAGCATGCCAAATCTGCAGCTCACTAAGCGGTGCACAGAACTGCAGATTCGGTAAACTGCGCTGGAGGAGGTAGTAACCCACTGTGTGCAAAGTGGGTGAGTAGTTATGCTTGGGACTGGGGCGGGCTGTAGCAGTCTGGGTGTGGCCTGACATACAGTAGACTAGGAGAGGGGCGTTTTTGTTGGAGTCTGGGAGTAAACAACCATTTCTTCATTTAAATGCAGCTCCAGCAGAAACACCCCCCTGGAAGCCTCAAATATGTGATATCTAGGAAACCCTGTAAAATGTTGACAGGAGGTAAATTACAAACGGTCAACATTTTGCAGCCTGATATTTCATGAAAAGCCCGGACAACCCCTTTAATTATTTAATTCAGGGCACAACATGCAAAAAATACATGTTGATATTAAATTACTTTTTCTGCCATCTAACTCTCCATACTGTCCTGTACCAAACCATTAGAATACAATGATACCACACTGCTGTGATTGCCAATTTATTTGTTATTTTTATACTATAGACAACATTGGATCTTTTTGCTACTCCCTATGATATTCATAGGTATTGAATGATATGACAATATAAAAACCATGGATTATGCACCTCCTTTCTTAGGTCTGTATACATTTCTCCAAACTGACATTTTTTTTTTATAAAATAATTTGTTTGATAACTATGGATGGTGGCATATGCATCATAATTTCTGCTTTAGGCTGGGTTCACATTTGCGGACCCCTCCGCAGCATTCTGCGGAGGGATCTGCAATGTGACCGCAGCGGCCGCGATCTCCTATCTTTATAATGGGAGCGCACGGTGCTGCGCTTGACCGCGCATGACCGTGCGCACCCATTCACTCCCATATGTGATCTGTGCGCAGGCGGATGCCTGCGCACAAATCACACAGTCTCGTCCGCACCAGGGATGCGACATTTTGCGTCCCTGGTGCGGGCGAGAGTGTGTGATTTGTGCGCAGGCGGATGCCTGCGCACAGATCACATATGGGAGTGAATGGGTGCGCACGGTCTTGCGCTGTCAAGCGCAGCACCGTGCGCTCCCATTATGAAGATAGGGGCTGACGGTGCTGCGCTCACATTGCGGATCCCCTCTACAGAACGCTGAGGAGGGGTCCGCAAATGTGAAGGCAGCCTTAAAGGGGACGTAAAGGTGAAGATGAAAAATGCACCAAATATTTTAGGAAGTGCAGACATCTTAACAACTTTGGTGCATCTTATTCAAATACTCCCTTTATCAAACTTATGCACAGAATAATGGGGCCTGCAAGCCAAAAATGCCTCCTCCTAAGGCTATGTACACATCTAAATAAATGTTAAACAAAAATTATACTTAATTACATCAATAAAAATCCCTATATATCTAAAACTTTTTTTTTTCCATTATTTTTATCTCCCAAGAATGGCTATCTAGGCAATTGTAGAGGAAATGAAATAGTTTGCCTGTAGAACACCGACTGCTTTAAAAGAATAATACCAATACAAGCCCCTGCCAAACTGTGAAAACTTCTTGCTAAAAAATGAGCATAAATTCAGTGGGAGATGACAGATTACTTCATATACCATGCAAGCAAGCTCAGACAATAGCTTTAGCCATGACTGATTGCCTTGCTGTAACCCACTTTATGTTAAATGCATTCTTGCTGTTCAATTCCACAACTGTAATTTTGTTCTTCTGCATCACTCGGCCCTCTATGGACTAACCAGGTTCCTTCAGTAATGATTTCTTTTCTATTGTATTGTTTTCTGCATAATCAAGTTGGTAGGTAGGGGTTTAGGTGACACGGCCATCTGTCAAGTTCATTTGCTCTGAAAATACAAGAAATAATGGCATCTACAACTCGGGGCTATCGGTTATGAAAGGAGAATATCATTTTTAACCTTGCTTCATATTCTCATCTTTTTAAATTACAATTTGACCAGCGCACTGCTGTATTGGGCATATGGATCCCCTGATGTGGACATGTTAAAATAAACAGGATCAACATCTATCAAATGTCCACAAGCACAGCAATTTATGCAAGTAATCCAATTAAGGAGAAATGTTTAACACTGTTACAAAAATATGTCTGTCATGAAAAGAGGAAGGGGTAGCAGCAGGCTTCATCTCCTAAGACTTTGCTATGTCCCTCTTCAGCATTTGACCATGCAATATTTTAGATAAGTGTAAATTTAGTAAGTTTACTACCAACAGTTGGCTGCCTTTGTAGAATCTCCATATCAGCTGCTATATTTATTACGTACATACTTTGGAATATATATATATATATATATATATATATATATATATATATATATTAAAAAAACAGAACAGCACAAAAATAATATAGCCAGGGCAGAGCACTCCTACCATGCATCCACAGGTCTTAAATTGTAGGTTAAAAAAATTGGCGGCAGCATTCCTTCATAGAAAAAAACGTGGATTTTATTCACTCAGGACCACAATGTTTCGGCTATCCAGTAGCCTTTGTCAAGCAGTGACAAAGGCTAGTTGATATTCGAAACGTTGTGGTCCTGGTTAAATAAGCTCCACATTTTTTTCAATATATTCATGCCCACTTCACAGCCTGCATCTCCACATATCCCCACCTCCTCCACATAGCCCCGCCCCTGGGACTATGTGGAGGCATGGAGCTATGAAGAGGCAGGGCTATATGTGGAGTTGTGCTATGAAAGGGGTGGGGCTACATGGAGGGGTGTGGATATTTGTAGGGGGTTGAGCTATGAAGAGGTGGGGCAATGATACATACACAGATATATAAATTACCACAGCCCACTCCTCATAGTTATGCCCATTCCCTTTAGCCATGCCCATTTCACAGCCTTCAACTCCACATATTCCTTGCCTGCTCCACATAGTCTGCCCCTGGGACTATGTGGTAGGGTAGAGGTATAAGGGGACATGGCCATACATGGGTGGCACTATGAAAGGGGTGGGGCTACTGGGAAGTGTGGGGCCATGTATAAGGGTGGAGCTATTAAGGGGCAGGGCTATGTGTAAGGGTGAAGCTATGAAGGAGTGGGACTTCTAGGAGAGATTAAACCTATGATACATACACACATACATACATTACCATATATGGGCAATATTGCCATATATGGGTGATATTACCATATATCTATAAAAATGAGAATGCGCATAGGGTCTTATCCCACTTAAGAGACAGAATACGTGTAGCATAAAATCTGCTCACCTGATTTAGTTGTGAAGCTCACAACTAGCTTGATTGCTCAAACTCAGCAGCTGCTGCAAGGATCGCACTTCCACGATGTGGGAAATAGGAACTCTCTCCAGGACCAAGTGCCAACAGATCCACGCTGCTGCCCCAAAGAAATATCAAAGACACCGGAATGCTTTGAAAGAATTATTTTCTGCTTTATTTCCGACGCGTTTCGGAGCTCAAAACCCAGCTCCTTCCTCAGGGTCATTCCCTGAGGAAGGAGCTGGGCTTTGAGCTCCGAAACGCGTCGGAAATAAAGCAGAAAATAATTCTTTCAAAGCATTCCGGTGTCTTTGATATTTATTTGGGGCAGCAGCGAGGATCTGGTGGCACTTGGTCCTGGAGAGATTACCATATTCATATATGCATTACGGCAATATATGGGCATTACACCCGGGCAATGCTGGACTCTACAGCTAGTATATATATATATACACTATCGTTCAAAAGTTTTGGGTCACCCAGACAATTTTGTGTTTTCCATGAAATCTCATACTTTTATTTATCAAATGAGTTTCAAAATGAATGGAAAATACAGTTCAGACATTGACAAGGTTAGAAATAATGATTTTTATTTGAAATAATAATTTTCTCCGTCAAACTTTGCTTTCGTCAAAGAATGCATCCTTTGCAACAATTACAGCATTGCAGACATTTGGCATTCTAGCTGTTAATTTGCTGAGCTAATCTTGAAAAATTTCACCCCATGCTTCCTGAAGCCTCTCACATGAGTTGGATTGGCTAGATGAGCACTTTTTGTGTACTATACGATCAAGCAGCTCCCACAGCAGCTCAATGGGGTTGGGATCTGGTAACTGTGCTGGTCACTCAGTTACAGATAGAATACCAGCAGCCTGCTTCTTCCCTAAATAGTTCATGCATAATTTGGAGGTGTGCTTTGGGTCATTGTCCTGTTGTAGGATGAAATTGGCTCCAGTCAAGCGCTGTCCATAGGGTATGGCATGACATTGCATAATGGAGTGATAGCCTTCCTTATTCAAAATCCATTTTACGTTGTACAAATCTCCCACCTTACTAGCACCAAACCAACCCCAGACCATCACATTACCTCCACCATTCTTGACAGATGGAGTCAGGCACTCTTTCAGCATCTATTCAGTTGTTCTATGTCTCACAAATGTTCTTCTGTGTGATCAAACACCTCAAACTTTGATTCATCTGTCCATAAAACTTTTTTTCAATCTTCCACTGTCCAATGTCTGTGTTCTTTTTCCCATATTAATCTTTTCCTTTTATTAGCCAGTCTCAGATATGGCTTTTTTTTTACCACTCTACCCTGAAGTTCAGCATCCCGGAGTCACCTCTTCACTTTAGACGTTGACACTGGCATTTTGCGGGTCCTATTGAATGAACCTGCCAGTTGAGGAGCTGTGAGGCGTCGATTTCTCAAACTAGAGACTCTCATGTACTTTTCTTGTTGCTCAGTTGTCCAGTGGGGCCTCTCACTTCTCTTTCTACTTTGGTTAGAGCCTGGTTGTGCTCTCCTCTTAAGGGAAAGTACACACCGTTGTAGGAAATCTTCAGTTTCTTGGCAATTTGTCATATGGAATAGCCTTCATTTCTAAGAACAAGAATAGACTGTCGAGTTTCACATGAAAGTTCTCTTTTTTTCTGGCCATTTTGAGAGTTTCATAGAACAAACAAATGTAATGCTCCAGATTCTCAACTAGCTCAAAGGAAGGTCAATTTTATAGCTTCGCTATTCAGCCAAACCGTTTTCAGCCATGCTAACATACTTGTACAAGGGTTTTGTAGGGTTTTCTAAACATCCATTAGCCTTCTTACACAGTTAGCAAACACAATGTACCATTAAAACACTGGAGTGGTGGTTGTTGGAAGTGGGCCTTTATACATCTATGTAGATATTGCATTAAAAACTAGATGATTGCAGCTAGAATAGTAATTTACCACATTAACAATGTTTAGAGTGTATTTCTGATTCATTTACTTTTAGCTTCATTTAAAAAAATGTGCTTTTCTTTTAAAAATAAGGAAATTTCTAAATGACCACAAATTTCTGAATGGTAGTGTATGTATATATATATATATATATATATACAGTAGAACTTTCATCTTTAAAGGAACATATATAAATAAAGAGCCATGTAGTGGGAATTGACTACAGAATGCTGTCCCTATGGGCAATTTTAAATGCAATTTCTGTTCTGTTTGCGATCAGCATTTACGGTAACTAATAATTCCATTAGTTTGGGTGATATTGAGCATGACGTGGGGTACTTTACAACATGTGAGACTACATTACTAATTTTCATGATATTTTGCCTCTGCAGTTATCTTTACATAAGTAATATCATTAGAAACACGTTCACACGTTTCAGGGAACATTGTCGTTCCATTACTGCTGGAAAGGAAACTCCAAAAGATTAGTCCAGCATATAAGAAAAGCACATGGATATGATGCTAGTATTTTAAAACCTGTAGGTCTAAAAGAGGTAAAACCAATGTTAAGAGAATGTGATCACCACAAAGAATTACTAAAAATAGAGGTCAAGTGGAGCTAAAGCACAAAGTCCCCTTGGCCTGAATGATAAACTTAATTGGTCCAGGGTTCTTCTTTAGCTCTGCTACATCTCTGGTAGAGAACCTCCACCAGAGATGTAGCAGAGCTGTGCACCCTGGGAAAGTTCATGTGAGTTCATGCAGGCAAGCATGAACTCACATGAACCCTGCCAGCACTGCTACTTCACTGACCTGAGTCAGCTGTTCATTTGAAAATCCAGGCGGGAAGGTCAAAAATAGAAAACCGGATTGAAAACCGTATTGTCCCAGTCCGGTGCAATCCAGGACCATAGAGACCCATGTTATGGGGCGCCGGATTGCACCGGACCGGTACAATCTGGGAGAAACCGGTTTTGAAAACCAGATTCTCCCAGATTGTACCCGGCAGTTGCAATCCGGCGCCACATAACATGGGGCTCTATGGTCCCGGATTGCTCCGGACTGGGGCAATCCGGGAGAATCCGGTTTTTACTTAATGCTGTGACAGGGACCGTGCTTTGCGGCCACCGCCGTTCTGTGCAGCTGCTGTCGCAAAGCAGCAAAGACACAGAAGAAGACGGTGGCCACGGAGGACGGTGAGTGAATCGACCCCCCCCCCCCCCGCACAATAGTGCCAGCCACTGCTGACAGCAGGATCCTCCGCTCCCCCCACCGATGCTAAGTTAGGATAGGGTGGGGAGGCGGTGGGGGGAGCGGAAGATCCTGCTGTCAGGCGGCAGGGAAGCTGTCAGCAGCTGTCAGCACTGTTTAAAAGCCAGCGGCTTTTTACCGCTGGCTTTTAAACAATGAAATGGGAAATTGCAGGTTATTCCTCTGCTGCAAGACCTGTTTATAGGGTCCAGCAGCAGAGGAATTACATTTCCCTTAATTTACATTGGACTCGTTACTGTGCGAGTAATCGCAAGGATACTCGCAGAGTAACGAGTAGAGAGAGTACCGTACAATTCGCCGAGTAACGAATAGTAACGAGTGTACTTGCTCATCCCTAATCTGACGTGCTCTTGCGCCTTATGCACTTTACTCCCTCTAGTGCGGTCTTCACCTGTAGGCTCATTTTAAAATGATTCAATAAAAGTCTTTTTTACTGTCACGGACTTGAGCTCCACAGATTTCTTTGCCTTGAAGACTTACCATTGTCCCTTCGTCTTGGAATTATCAACAGAGCTCCACCCTCAATTTAACAGTTTAAGCTGGATCACCTGATTACGGTGAGGTTTCCGTATTGGAATAGTGGCAAGTGTATGTTTTTTCTTTCTTTCTGGTGATACTATTCTCATTTCAAATGTTTCCCTTCATTTAAAAAAAGTCTGTACTGACCTCAGGCATTGGTTCTGTTTCAGTGGTGTCTTGCATTCCCAAAGCTCATGTGAGGTTTTAATGCTATGCGAGCCCCACGACTAATCAGCGCTGGCTTCTGTCTCCTAGCCTTTGGACAAATGAGTTAATTCATGTTTGTATGAAACCTTCACAACCTTTTATCGTACATATACATCAAAGAACGTGTCCCAGACTGGTCTTTCCTGGCTGATGACAGCGGATATAATCAGCTATCATGTGCTTTTAACTGCCTTTGAGTGGAGTGGAGATCAGCCTATGGCTGTTAGCCTGTTAACCCTAGAATGCATAACACATGCCTTTTAGGTCCAGTAGCTTACTTTTTTCCTATTTTCTGAAAAATTAATTTAGTTAGAATTTTGAAACACTAGATATTCCTCAAGTATGTCGTTGTTGGTAGTATCCAGTTATTCATATAATTTTATGTGATATTCATTTTGGTATGACATTGCTTTTTTGGGGATACCCCATATTTACAGAACCCAGGCCTTTTAGTCCTGTGCTATTTTTATCATGTACTCATTAGTGTTTGTGTCTCAATCTACTGTGTTATTGCAGTTAGGGTTGCTGGGGAGGTGGCGTTTTATTCCTGTGTGTTGAAAGACCTGTGATGATGTAATAGCCATGTGATCTTGGGAGGGAGACTGAATCCTCCTTCCCAATGTCATAAGGGCATGACATCATCACAGGTCCTTCTGAACACAGTAATGAGCATCAGGAAAACACTGTGAGCTAATTGCTGACAGAACTGTGATGATTCCACGTGATGTTGGGAGGAAGAATTCAGCCTTTTTCTCAGTCTATTTGTTTCTAGAAGATCCTTGCAAATTGTATACCTTGTGAGACACAAAAATTTAGAATATTGTACATCACCTAGAAGAAAGACTAAAGAGCTGCTAAGTGAGAGAGAAGGAGGAGGAGGGAAGCACTTTACCCTTGTGTCACACACTAGGAAAGAGTGGTCAACCTTGATTGTATCCATTGTTTTTCCTTTTAGCTTGCTGACATTTAAGTCAACAAAGGCACAGTCTACTTACAAGAATTTGAAAGGCCCAGGTTATGTGAAAGTGTATATTTCAGATGTCACACATTCTAGGGTTAAGTACTGCTATCAATATCTGACAGAGATAAACAAAAAGTGAACTGAAACTGAAATGTAACGATGCAGTAGGTGCATGTTCACAATGGCCTCAAAAAGCAAAACCAACAATAAAATATATAATGAGCAAAATACCCTAAAATAAATGAATAAATAAACTGCAACGTGCATAAAAGCAATAATAGGGTACTTAGCGACATTATTTGATAAAAGAAAATGCACAAGCTGTCCAACCGCGACAAGGCGACCCCATTGGGAAGGTCCCTACCTAACGATATGAAAAAGCTTACCAGATGTTGGTGACATAAATATGACAAGGATTGAGTAGGACCTGGAACCCAATGGAGAACACCAAGCAATGGGGAGCTGTGCACACTAGTATAATGTCAAGTTCTTATGAGGCAGGTCACACCCAGTTTGCAATGAAAGCAAAATAGCATAAAGAAACAAAAAGTGAACTGGAACTGAAATGTAATCATGCAGTAGGTGTATGTCCATACTGGTCTCAAATTTGGAACACGTCAGAGGGAGATTTTTTTTGTTGAAAAAGATGGAGTCCCTAAATGTGTTTATATTTTTATTTCTATCAAAATGTTTTTTTCTCTGTGTTTTTTTTAATGTTTACTAGAAATTGATGGTGGATGGGTCTAATTTGGCCTAACATCATGAATTTTGGATTTAGTACCAGCTGACAATACAAAGCTGGCACTAACCCATTGTTACCTAGCATGCCAATGCCATCAGGGCCACTGGATGAGCTGGGTAAAGCACCTGAAAATTGCTCTTCGAAACAGTGCACAGCTGAATAATTTCATGAGCCTTCATTTATGGCAGCTTCATTTACAGCTTTTACAGCAGCTTCATTTATGATGGCTTTTTAGCTTTATGGCCGCTTCATTTACCACAGCATATTACTGTGTGCCGACAGATGGAGGGCTTTAGGGCATACACAGTGTGCATTATGAAACTGCTCCATACAGCCCACTGCTACCAAGAGTGCACATGACCAGATATGAAGGCGGCCACAGATCATACCTGGAAGAAGAGCACATAGTATGACCATGGGGAGCACATATGAGAAGCAGAATATTACGCCCACCAGCATGTGATACACGGAGCGAGGGGGAGATAGATGATTAGAGAATGCCCACGGTGTAAACAGTCTAGCCGACATGATGAAGATTACCATACAAGAATGTAAGTGATCAACCCACTTTTCCCAGTGATTACAGGACACATTTAGGTCAAACAGAGATGGTTAGTGATGTGCTAGGAAGCTGCAAGTACAGGTAGTGATAGATTTAGGGGCATAAAGTAGGTGACAGGTTCCCTTTAAAGTTAAAGAATAGAGCTGAGCTTGAGAATTTGCATCAATCCAAAGAAAGGGTAGTACTACACAATGATCCTGCTAAAGCATAAACAGCAATCCTATTAAGGGGCAACTCAAGAAAGGAGAATTGACACTTTAAGGTGTAAATGAAGTTTAAACCGTTTGACTCCTCATTTTTGTATCAGTATTGGGTTATCACCGTTTGAGACTTCTTCCGTAATGGTTTGTAAATACATCTGATAAAGTCTACGAGCTACAATACCCATTGGTATTACATCTGATGAATTTTGTGGAACTTAGGCCAGTTTCACACCAAGGTTTTTGACTGTCAGGTTCTGTCCAGTCTGTTGCAGGATGCAGCGGACAGAATTTGACAACCACGGAAGAGCAGAATCTGCTTTTTGCCATCTTCGTTGCTGGTGCTGTCCAGTGCTGAAATTTCAGCACCGCAGCTGCAGGGGAGCTGGCCACGGTGCTGAAGTTTCAACCATGGAGCTCTGCACGTGCTGAAATTTAGCGGCAGCTGCTTTTAACAGCCGCCGCACTTTCAGCACCAGGCGTCTGGGAACCGGTACAATTTTCTGCCGGTTTCGAGAGGATTCGGTTTTGTCCGATTTTTGTATCGGATACAAAAAATGATGCAGACTCAG
Source organism: Allobates femoralis (assembly GCA_033576535.1). Lineage (NCBI taxonomy): Eukaryota > Metazoa > Chordata > Amphibia > Anura > Aromobatidae > Allobates > Allobates femoralis. The sequence goes on from JARQOC010000005.1 coordinate 310,405,523, forward strand.
TTTTTGTGTCAGATGCAAAAATCGGACAAAACCGGATCCTCCCAGAAAACAAGCAAACCGTGGGGGCGAATTCGGATCTGGTGCTGTCCAGTTCATACCGAACAGCCCTGGACCCGAAAAACCTTGGTGTGAAGCCGGCATTATGTAATAATAAAGAAGTTTCCTATCTTTATTTAAATGCTGATTATGTCTTTTAAAACTCTATTATTAGTTCGGTACTTGTATCTGATTACTTCAGATAGGCTATTTTTTTTTTACCTTATATGAAAGTTCTACAGATTTCCCCCGTTAAAACAATATTGAGACACTTAACCCTGAAAGTCATTGATATCTCACACCATAAAGAACAATTTGGTCTTTATTAGTTACAGTGAAAATAATGAATCACTTATTAGAGTTAGGTGACAAAAAACAGGTGTTTTTGAGCAGCTTTAATGTGTAGATTTTATCTAGATACTTAGAGACTCCAAAGTAAATTCCAGATGAGTAAACATTAAATGCCTATGTGACAGAAATATAAGAAGCCACCCACTGCATGATATAGATGGGGAGGACACACAACTGACAGTAGGAGATGCAATTGATCCTGGTGTTGAAACAAAAGAGAGAAATCATTATGATGAATCCAGCATCCACTCCTCCCATGTCAGCTGTTCTTTCAACAATGGAATTCCGTAAAGAAGTCTTGTGTCATATACCAGGATATCACACTCCTGTCATAATCCAATCTGCAAACAATGCAGACAGGCAATTACTGGAGAGGAGGGCTTTATGGAAGCGGGAGATGTGATCCTCACATTAAAGGCTTGTAGATTTAAGTAAAAGCAATGGATCTGGTGTAGAATTATATATCTCTAAATCACCTTCTTTTATGGATGTCAGAAAGGTGTTAGGAAATGCTGCTCAAAGCAAAGCTGCACTTTACTATAGGATTCTCCAAGCCATAAGGAAACACAATAGGTGGAATGAAGCTCTCTTATCATACCAGTAGCTATGCATTACACATATAGTCTAAAACATTGCTTTATACATACAGTATGTAAATAACATAGCACTTGGTATGTAATTGATTTATTTTACTCTCTCATTACTTATAAGATATGTATCATGATGTTTATAAATATGTGTACAATGCTGTATAATATTAATAATACACACATTTGTCAGTAGCACTCTTCAGTACTTAACATACCTTCATATCTGAAATCCCATAGATTAAACATAATTGCCTTATTAACATAGATATTAAAAGGAAAATTGTAGTTTACCTTAGGAGTATAACCATTCTCCTTCAAAGAGAATACATTTCCTTAAGAAGACACCCTATGGAGATAGAGAATATGATGAACTAGGCCCTTTCACATCAGCGGTATTTTCAAATCGTGGCAGATGCGGTGAAAAAACCGCATCGGCTGCGATTACCCATAACCGCTACACTTGCGGCACACTTGCGGCAAGCCCCATGCAATGTCTATGGGGCTTGCGGTGAGGGTGCGGCAGGTGCGGCAAGTGCGGTTTTGGCACTTGCGGCAGGTGCTGCCGCGAAAAAAAACACTGCGGCAGGTGCGGCAAGTGCGGTTTCGGCACTTGCGGCAGGTGCGGCCGCGAAAAAAAACACTGCTTGCAGCATTTTTTTTTTTCGCGGCCGCACCTGCCGCAAGTGCCGAAACCGCACTTGCCGCACCTGCCGCACCCTTACCGCAAGCCCCATAGACATTGCATGGGGCTTGCCGCAAGTGTGCCGCAAGTGTAGCGGTTATGCGGTAATCGCGGCAGATGCGTTTTTTTCACCGCATCTGCCGCGATTTGAAAATACTGCTGATGTGAAAGGGCCCTTAGATACAGATCTATAAAAACTCTGAGATATTTGGGAATTTTCTATTCATGGCACTCATGTATCACCTATAGTTAGGAGGTAAAAATGGGATACCATGCTGTGGCAACCAAAGGTTTCTTTGCCCTATATGGACAATCCCCTGATTTGAAGGGTAACTGCAGACTTCTTTATTTTTCCTGTGGCGGAGAGGCAGAAGAATTTAACATATACTATTGTTATGTTTTATATTTTTATATAGCCCCAACATTCTGTTAGAAGATTACAATCACTCACTTTAGGTCTTTCAATTATTAAGGTTTACAGTTCAAATAACTTATTAGAATGTTTTTTGGTAGGGAGTAAATAAGTAAATCAAAGTGGCATCATCCTTATTCTCATTTGTACATGGAAACACATGAAGTAATAGAATGAAGCTTAAATGGAGAAGATACAAATTAGATATTAGAAAGCACTTTATGACAGTGAGGGTGACCAATGAGTGGAATCGGCTGCCGGGAGAGGTGGTGAGTTCTCTTTTAATGAAAGTACTCAAAACAAAGGCTGTGCAGACATCCGTCTGATATGGTGTAGTGAATCCTCCTTTGAGCAGGGTTTTGGATATGACCCTGGAGGTCCCTTCCAACTTTAAAGGAATCCTGTCACCCCCAAATCACCTCATAAGCTATTAAAAGATGTCCCTAGAGCATATCAACACTTTTCCTACACTCCTTTTAGCTCCTAAATGCATCTAGTGAAAATGAAGATAAACGTTAGTAAACTCACTCATTAGTGATGTTAATTAGTGACTACTGTATTCATAGTCACTCAGGCAGGCTCTCCCTCTTCCTAATATCAGGCGTGATCTTCAACTCTGATTCAAATGCGTGCCTCCCCGCTCTCCTCTGCCGACCGGGCTGCTGTGTGCCGCTGTATGACGCGAATCGCGTCATTTCCGGCCTCGGGTGACGTGGTACACCCGCGCCGCTCTGTTATGCCTCCAGCACGTATGCACAGTGCAGGGCTTGAAGTTAACAGAGCGGCACGGGTGTACATACGTCACCCGAAGCCGGAAATGATGCAATTCGAGTCATACAGCCGCACACTGCAGCCCGGCCGGCAGAGGAGGGGCGGCAGGCACGCATTTGAATCAGAGTTGAAGATCACGCCTATTGAGGCATGATATTAGGAAGAGGGAGAGCCTGCCTGGGTGACTATGCATTCAGTAGTCACTAATTCACATCGCTAATGAGTGAGTTTAATAACGTTTATCTTCATTTTCACTAGATGCATTTAGGGGCTAAAAGGAGTGTAGGATAAGTGTGAATATGCTCTAGGGACAGCTTTTAATAGCTTATGAGGTGATTTGGGGTGACAAGATCCCTTTAACTTTCTATAAATCTATGAAATATTTAGAAGAAACCCTTGCAAACACAAATCATGCAATTTACATGTACCGTATATACTCGCGTATAAGCCGAGTTTTTCAGCCCAAAAATTGGGCTGAAAAGTCCCCCCTCGGCTTATACGCGAGTCATACGGCCCCCCTCAAAGTTTGGCGCCCCACCTCAGTTTCTGGGCCCCCCCGCATGCAGCGCTGCACATATACATTACGTGTCTAGCAGCTGTTACCCTCCGGTGGCAGATCGCGGCTCCCGGCTCCGGGCTCCATCTTCCTCTCTGTCTTCCTGGTTGTCATGTGACCGGCGCGATGACGTCATCGCGCCGGTCACAAAGCAGGAAGACAGCGAGGAAGATGGAGCCCGGAGCCGGGAGCCGCGATCTGCCACCGGAGGGTAACAGCTGCTAGACACGTAATGTATATGTGCAGCGCTGCATGCGGGGGGCCCAGAAACTGAGGTGGGGGCGCCAAATTATGAGGGGGGCCCTGCTGGGGCCCTGTATACTACCACTGGGGCTATATACTACCACTGGGGCTATATACTACCACTGGGGCTATATACTACCACTGGGGCTGTATATATACTACCACTGGGGCTATATACTACCACTGGGGCTGTATACTACTACTGGGGCTATATACTACCACTGGGGCTATATACTACCACTGGGGCTATATACTACCACTGGGGCTGTATATATACTACCACTGGGGCTATATACTACCACTGGGGCTGTATACTACTACTGGGGCTATATACTACCATTGGGGCTATATACTACCACTGGGGCTGTATGTATACTACCACTGGGGCTATATACTACCACTGGGGCTATATACTACCACTGGGGCTGTATACTACTACTGGGGCTATATACTACCATTGGGGCTATATACTACCACTGGGGCTGTATGTATACTACCACTGGGGCTATATACTACCACTGGGGCTGTATACTACTACTGGGGCTATATACTACCACTGGGGCTATATACTACCACTGGGGCTGTATGTATACTACCACTGGGGCTATATACTACCACTGGGGCTGTATACTACCACTGGGGCTATATACTACCACTGGGGCTGTATACTACCACTGGGGCTGTATATATACTACCACTGGGGCTATATACTACCACTGGGGCTATATACTACCACTGGGGCTGTATACTACTACTGGGGCTATATACTACCACTGGGGCTATATACTACCACTGGGGCTATATACTACAACTGGGGCTGTATATATACTACCACTGGGGCTATATACTACCACTGGGGCTGTATATACTACTGGGGCTGCGTGTATACTACCACTGGGGCTGCTGCTGTATACTACCACTGGGGCTGCTGCTGTATACTACCACTGGGGCTGCTGCTGTATACTACCACTGGGGCTGCTGTATATACCTCTGGGGCTGCTGTATACTACCACTGGGGCTGCTGCTCTATATACCACTGGGGCTGCTGCTGTAACACTGCTGGGGCCTGTATATACCACTGGGGAGGCTGCTGTATACCACACTGCTGGGGGCTGTATACCTGTGCTGGGGTCCACCCTCGGCTTATACACGAGTCAATAAATTTTCCCAGGTTTTGGGGGCAAAAGTAGGGGGGTCGGCTTATACACGGGTCGGCTTATACACGAGTATATACGGTATATGCTGTGGTTGGTCAAATTCTAATAGGAGTGAATGCATACCATAATTACACAATTAGTAAGTAATAATTTCAAATTTATAAAGTAATAATTTATAAAGTAATAATTCCTAATATGTTGTCAAAAACTGATGTTTGGGCACATGGTAGGGATTGGGAAGGAAATATGGTATTTGATTTTACAAATTTGGCTGGAATATACTGGAAATTTGGCATGTCTCATTTGTAGTGCCACTGAGGTGCCAAAACAAAAGAAACCCCCAGAAAGGGACTCTCTTTTTGGAAAATAGACAACGCAAGGATTTAATTTAGAGGTGTTATGAGCATTTATAACCTATAGGTGCTTCACAGTATTTTATTACATTTGGAGGTCAAAGGAAACATGTTTTTTTCTCATAAATATTTTTTTTTAACCCCACATTTGTCATTTTCAGAAGAGGTAACAAGAAAAAATGAACCCTACTATTAATTACATTTCCCTATATGCCCCTTAGGACTTGGAAAGAAAAAAATCTATTTTATATTTGGACCATAAATTTCGAATAGGAGTAGTATGGTAATAGATTGCAGAAATCATGTGTCATTTGCAAGTCTCCAGAGGTTGCAAAACAGCAGAAACACAGCATAAGGGGCCCAATATTGGAAACTAAACCCCTCACAGAATTCATCTAGGGTTGTCGTAAGCTATGGATATGAATTTATTACATCTTCTTGTTTGTTTATTTTATACTAGATGTGGGCCCGCTGCTACCGCATCGGGTGGGCAGTGACATCATGATGGGGGCAGCTCTGTGGCACTGGGGGTGGTTGCTGTCTCTCCCCTTCCCCCTGTGCTCTCTCCCAATGTATGTAAGTAATTGTATCTTTAGTTAAAAACCTGTTTCTGTTGGGGGGAGGGTTAATAATAAAGTATCAATCTGGCAATCTATTTAATTTCCTGGTAAAAAATGTGCATGGCTTTGCAGTATTTTGTCTTGCCAGCACAGGTAAACCAAGCAGCTACTGACTGCCAACCTCCCACCTCCGCTGCCTGGTGTTACCTTTGCTAGCAATGAAAAATACAGGTAAGCCTTATTTTTTTTTTTTTAGTTATTTAAATAAATAACTAAAAAAAACTTGGTGTGGGCTCTGACATTTTCAATTGCCAGCCAAGGTAATCCAGACAGCTGGGGCTGGAATTCTCATCATGGGGAGGTCTAAGCGTTCTGGGCCCCCCACACTGAAAATTGCAGCCAGCAACTGCCACAGAATTGGCAACTCTATGAGAGACGCCAAAACTCATGGTTAACCTGCTCTTCTGCCGTGTAGCGGTGGCAGACTGGGTAATAAAGTGGTTGATGTCAACTTTTATTTGGAGGCTGATCTCAAGGCATATTGCTAATGTCAGCCATCAGTATGACAGCCGGCCATTAGCAATACTTTCAGTAAAGGAGAAAAAAAAACACACAAAAAGAAATGGGGGGGTCTGGAGGAGGGGTCTGGCGGGGGGAGTCCTGGCGGTGTCCCACTGTTGGTACTGAACAAGGGCCTGGTACCACCAGGGGGTACCATAATGGAATACCCATCACTTAATATTCCAATATGGAGGTTGTTGTACTTCCGGTGTGGGGCAGTTGATTGTGGCATTCGAGGACATCCGGATGGAAGTGGATGACGGACAATTTTAGGTAAGTATATATTAATTACTGGAACCTCCATCTGGATGTTAGTCTATATTATTTTATTATACCTAAGGCTGTGTGCTCAAGATCAATAAAAGCAGTGTTTTGGATGCAACATATTGCCGCTGCACAGTAGCAGAATAGTGGATGAGATTTTTTAAAATTCTATGCTTACTGTGTTTCCCTCGACTGCAGCTTCATTTCAGCTGCCGTGTGGGTTGCCATGCCTCAGCATCTCCAAATGGTAATTTCATGCTGCAGAGTCAGAAGAGATAACCATCGGGTGAACGCAGGAAGGAGCCACAATGAAGCCACAATGCACCCACACAGATCATGAGTGCATGGCGGCTGTGGTCTCCCTTCATTCACCCAGGGGTTCCTGCAGATTCGAAGGCACTGCGTCCAGCACGCAGCACCTCCAGATCATGAGCACATACCCTAACAAAAGTTTGTCAGAGTGAAATTGCAAAGGACAGATGTGTCACTGCTGATTTTGGCTAGGGCCACACTTTAATAGAGAATTGCGTTCACCGCTTCCAGATCCGGACGCGGTGAACGCAATTAGCTTAATACACATTTTGCAAGCAAAATGTGTTGCTGAAGCCGCAATCCGGTAACTGGATCGCTCCGGATGTGTTATCCGGAGCAATCCGTTTACCGTTCACTTTGCTCATCCCTGCTGCCGTAGGGATGAGAAACTGTAAAATCTTTAAAAAAAAAGCTTTAATATTGATAATAATTGTGGCCATCATGTCTCTAGGGGGTGCCCACCACCCCTAGAGACATGCTGCCTACTCAGGTGGGCATGTAATGTGTTAATATTGCTTGTACAGAGCCGATAGGAGCCGGCTTACTGTACAAGTAATATTAACGCATTACATGCCCACCTGAGTAGGCAGCATGTTTCTAGGTGGGGTGGGCACGCCCTAGAGACATGATGGCCCAATTATTTTCAATATTAAAGCTTTTTTCAACACATTAAACACTTTGCTTATCCTGGCGGCAGTCGGGATAAGCAAAGCATACGGTAACAGCATTGCTCAGGATCACACATCCTGAGCAATGAGGTTACCGCTTTGCAGATGTTACAACCGCTCCAGGTTTTTATAATTGGTTCCTATGAGGAGCGTTTCCTGATGCGGTTTTGAGCTTTTTAAAAGCTCAAAACCGGATCAGGATTTGAAATTTCTAACACAGATGTGACCCCAGCCTTTATTCTTACTCTGTATGTGCCTCATTTAGAAATACTTGGCTAGCAATGTGCCAATTATACCGTATAATAACTTCATATAGCTTAAATGTAAAGTTTGTACGACACAAGTAGTGATAAAAAAGCATACAACATTTTGGTGATTTTTTTTTTTTTACATCTGAAAGCAATCTGATTCCCAAGATATTTATATGTTGTATGCTAACAACTTGTTACATGTGCTACAATTAAATAAGTGGTAGTATAAAACAGTATCACAATATTTTTCAAAAATTATAGGGCAAATGTGATTATTCATTATGTAAAGTATATAATTGGAGTGGTGTGTTAATATAAATTAGGGAATGTCTAAATTATTTCAGATTAATTGTACAGCTCATAAAGTATAATGATAGAGTGTAAAGAAAAATGATAGTATGTTGCCACACAGGTTGTTCATAACCTTTAATTAATTATCGTATATTATGTAGTGCTGTATTACTTGTTTACACTTCACAGTCTTCTAAGTTTATATTTGTTATGAAGTAGCAGTGTAGAAGATGATTTGGTCATATTATACATGTAATCATCAATAATCATTATGATTTAACTGTGCTAAAGGAACTATAACTTTCAGAGTCCAGAACTTCAATTCTAAACATGTTTATTTCAGGACCTTAAAGCACCACTATATTTGTTTTTTTTTCTCACTGCTGTGCTTTAGGCTGGTTTCACACTGCAGCTTTTTTCCTGATCAGGTACGATCAGGTTTGTGTGTCAAAACCAGGAGTGTCTCCAAAACTCAGAACAGGTGTCAATCTTTCAATTATTTTTCTCTGCAAGTTCCTCTCCTGGTTCCTCTCCTGGTTTTGACACACAAACCTGATCGAACCTGATCAGGAAAAAACCGTGGTGTGAAACCAGCCTTAAGCCCACCGTGCCCCTGTCTTATACTCACCTTCTCACATTTTCATGCTTTACAGGTACCATTCCAGGCCAATGGCACCATCTTTTGCTGTAGCTTTTGACTGGCCAAAAGTCAGAAGCTATGTCACAGGCGCCCAATGCATCTCTATGAGAGCCAGAATGAGGTTCTTATAGGGATGTATTGAAAAGCAACCTCTGGCGCTCTTCCTTGAAACACTGGAGCTGCTGGTTAGTCACTTTTCACCGCAGACTGAACTGAGGAGCAATGGAATACGATGAAGGCTGAAAAATGTAAGTATCAGACTTACATTTAAAGCATTATTATAGTGGTGCAATTAAAAAAATGCTGTTGTGGTACTTTAAATAAGACAGGAATCACCACAGCTTAAATAGTTTTATGGTCTTAATAATGGTAATACATATATGTTTTACTAAAGAGCTTTATACACATTACATGCTTTTACTGGGCTAAAACGCTATTGGGCCTATTCAATAAGACCGGTATTGCACAGAAAATTAATTTAAAGAAAAACTTTGTTTTAATGATTAAAAACAAATATTTTATCTTTTTGGCATGCTCTGTGCAGAGGGTGACCACAAAGGGAAGTGTTGATTAGGCAGGGACTGCATAGTGGTCACCTGTTCATAAATGCAACTGTCCACTGTGCAAATGTTTTCCAAATAAGGAACAATGATTTTCCTGTTAATATGTCAATTTTAATATGCCTATTAATTTTAAATTATTAAGACATTTTGGGGTGGAGGAACTTGTGCATTATCAGAGACATATGAGTTCCCTTGGTGAAGCTTTCGCACAGTGAACAGTTGACAACCACATACATGATCAAATGATCAATATGCGCTTCCTGCAGGGTCATCACTAATAAAAGCAATGGGCCCGTAATTATGGCAGGTCAGAAAGGGAAAATTATCCGAAAGGGCCAAATTGTTTTAAATTTTCAAGCCCAAAATATTTTATTTCAAAAGTGCACTTTTCTTTGCACCACCTGAAAAGCCAGGTTCTGTTATACTTAGTCCCAGTATAACGTCAGAGATGGTGTTCAGAATGGTTGATGGATTTGTCACATCAAGATAGACCATGTTATCCTCTATAATTGTGAAAAACCTATGATTTGTCAAAATGAATCAGGTGTCGATGTAGTGCATCAGGACTGTCATCTATTCCGGAATGCTGGTTCCTGCTGGTCTACATCCGATCCAAGAAAGTTGCTGCATCTCTCACAATCGGGATTCTACATAGCTTCCAAGTATTCTGCTTTAGCTATTGCAGCTGCTGTCTCTTTGTCTATGGCATGTCTTTCTAGAGACGCTTGCAGGCATGCACTTTCTGCTTCTTGCTCTGCTTGGCTCAGCTTTAGTTACATCTCTTGCGCGGCAAAGGAGGATCTCGCTTTGGCCACCTTGGCTTCGGCCCGAGTGACAGCAGTAAGCTCTGCTATTGATGACTTGCTAGAGCCTGCTTGTGACCTCATTTTGAGTGAGGATGTGATGCTTCGAGACATAGTGCGCTTAGTTTCAGACTGCTAAATACTTTGGCAGGAAACTAAGTCTATATGCGGACGGGCTTCTGCATGGCAGGAATGGCATTGTGCTTGCTGGGGGCTTGGGCTCTTCTTTCCTGCAGCTGTATAGTGGCTGCTGTAATACCCGTATGCGGTGCAGTGTGGGCATTAGCAGTCCAGTACAGTCTGTTCAACTACCGGTTACCCTTATTCAGTGATCCATTTTTACTGGACCAGTGATTCTGTTTTTACTGGGGATGCACTCCTGCTACTTGTGACTGTATGGCTGCTGTTGCGATACCCTTGTGTGGTGTAGCGTGGGTGTTAGCAGTTCCGTACAGTCCGTTCAACCACCTCCTGCAGCCAGAGTCCGTTTTTACTGTTGTGCCTTCCTCCACGTGTGGTGCTGTGGATTTCAACTTACAGCTTAACTCTTGTTCACTTCCCCATTAAACAGACTGTAGGATTTCTGAAGTCTATATTTATTGAGGTGAAGAGGTGAACTTGATTGCGGTAAAAACTATAACACAAGTACAGAATAATCACAGTCAGTACTGGGTACATTAAAGAAACTAGCACTGACACAGTGATATCACAGGTTACAGTCAACATGAATAACTGGGGTAAATGTCACTGCAGCAGGCTCTAATCTATACAGAATGCATCTATCTGCATATAGTGCAAGATGCATCAACTCAAATGGTGTATCTCAGAGCACAATACACTTCACTTTACAGTATTCTTCACAGAAATACCTTTATCTACATACAATGCAAACATGCTAACATGAAGAATTACAGGGCCTAACACATCACCTATCACAGTTCTCTCTGTACCAGTAGCTGGATTATGACCTGCTCACACAGATTCTACACAAAAATATGTAACTGCATTTTGCTCTTACCGGAATAATCTGACAAAAGGAAAGTTGTAGTGAATGGAGAGCCTGAAGCACACATCTTTTCTTCTCACTAAAAGCCTGGGAAACTGACTACAAGGATCTCTTTCTCTCAGACGAATGGGGGACGGCCACTTGCAACACACTATTCTTAAAGCGGACAGACTCTTGTAACTATAAGAGTACTGCTAGATTATGTGTAACAACATAAAACAGGCAACTAATGATCTCTACAAGTCATAGCTAGTATAAATCTAGTATAACACTATGAATATTTTCTTAGCTGCTCATGAATGGGCAGACCATTTCCTGCTTGGCATCAACGGAAGCCACCATTTGACTCTTTTGGGGAAAGCAGCAACACGAGTTCGGTAACTGGCCTGAGGAACAGTTTGTTCTCCCCAAACTTACCCACTCTGACCTCCACTTTGTGTACTTTCCCATCCTTGTGGGAAAAGATTTGGTGACTATGCTGAGTGACCACTCATTTCGATGTGATTGACTGTCTTTCACGAGTATAACATTGCCAGGTTTGATGTTAGGATGGTCTTTCTGCCACTTCATCCTGGTTTGCAGAGTGGAGAGGTACTGTTTTTTTCCATCTGTCCCAAAAGGCATTGGACATACTTTGTACTTGCCTCCATTGTCTTCTGTAGAGATATTTGTCATTGAACTCTCCAAGTGAAGCACTTGGGACACAGGTTTTCTGTGTGAGCAACATGGCAGGAGTAAGGACTATCATGTCTCCAGAATTGCTGGAAAGTGCGGTCAGCAGTCTGGCATTCATGACAACTGAGACCTCAGCCAAGAACGTAGTCAAACTCTCATGTGTGAGTCCGCTGTTCTCTTGCAAGAAGATAGTGTCTAATATTTTGTGTGCAATCCCTATCATTCTTTCCCAGGCCCCTACCATGTGTGAAAAATGTAGTAGGTTGAAAGTCCAGGTGCATCCTTGCTCACCTAAGTACCTTTCTACATTAGCAATGACAAGATTGGAAGGGATTTGGAGTTCTCTTGCTGCTCGGACGAAGTTCGTGCCTCGGTCAGAACGAATATGCTTTACAGGGCCTCTGAAAGCGATGAAGCGTCGAAGTGCATTTATGAAGCTTAATGTGTCCATAGATTCGATTACTTCAATATGGACAGCTCTGATTGACAGACATGTGAATAGAACTGCCCAACCCTATGCTTTGGCATGGATCTGCCTAGTGCGTCGCGTAGCCACGGACCAAGGGCCGAACACGTCTAGTCCGACTTTGGTGAAGGGGGGTTCAGTACTAAGTCTGTCAGGTGGAAGATCTTTTGATTTTGAAACATAACACAAAGTTTGCGACACAAAGCGCAGTTAAAGAGGACCTGTCACCAAACCAGGCATGGTGATCTAATTACAGCACTGGATGCAGCATGTCTGCAGCATGCAGGCAAGGGGTCAACCAGCACTTGAGCAGCCCTGTACCCCGAGATAATACACTTAGAAAACTTACATGCTCCAGCCGCTAAGGAGGTGGCTAGGGGCGGGAGCCAAGGGCAGATTCACACCCCCTGCATGTTTAATCTGCCCACCGCTGCCAATCATTCTCTCCCTCTTCAGCAGCATTTAAACAGAGTTTTTTTTTTCCAGAACTTGCCATTTGGCTCCGCCCCTCAGGGGGCAGGGCTAAACAGACTTTCTGGGAGAGAGAACAAAAACTCTGTTTAAATGCTGGTCTCTGAATTGTAGGTATTGCAGACTTGTAGGACTGACCCACGTGAAGTAGGCAAGTGATGGCTCGAACGAGAGTTTTCCAGGTTGAGAACCTGCTGAACTGATGAGATTTGAGGTGATGACCTGAAATCATGGTATGTAGAGCAGACACTTGAGGACAAAGCTCTTCATCTGCATCTGGATAAACTAGTTAGAATGTATCAGGCTTGCTGCTGTGGGACGTCGTATAGTACAAGGATGAAGGGCCTGTGAACCACGTAGTGTCCTTAAGATGACTGGGTGTGAGGGATCTAGTAGCATGGTCTGCAGGATTGGGGTGAGTAGACAAATAATGCCACTGATTAGGGCAAGTGGATCTTCTTATCCTCCGTACCCAATTGCTGACGTAGACGTAGACATCTTGTTGCAGATGTATCCCAGTACCACCATGCTATCCATATAGAATTTGACATCTTTAATCTGCATATTCAACTCATCCGAGATAAGTTTGGCCAACTCAACTGCAAGGACGGCAGCACAGAGTTCCAGTCTGGGTATTGTGTGTTCACGGAGTGTCGCCAGTTTGTCTGACTCATGACGAACCCGATATGGCTTTGTTTGTTCAAGTCTGTGGTCTTGAGGTACACTACTGCTGCGATTACTTTGACTAATGCGTCACAGATGATACAAAGTCTTTGAGTCTTGACTTCTGTGAATGCCACGGGAGCATAGGGTCGTTTCACACGAAGGTCGGTCAAGGCTTCAAGAGAAATCCTCCACTCTGCCCACAAGTCTGCTTTTTCTGCTGGAAGTAGATTGTCCCAATAATAATAATATAATAATAATAAATCTTTATTTATATAGCGCCAATATATTCCGCAGCGCTTTACAATACAGTGGTTCATAAATGAAAAATATACAATATAATGCAGTAATTCCAGTAGAGAAAGAATACAGCATAATAATTGGATTCAATACAATAAGCATATAATCAATGTAAAAATACAATAAAGAAAACAAAAATAAAGGTGACCCTGCTCAAAAGAGCTTACAATCTACACCGGGATAGGGGTTACACAAAATACAGGGGCTTATTCCAATGATGGTCCAGGCATCTTGAGGAATAGGCGGATAGAAATAAAGTTGCATGAATGGTCATCAATCTATGTAGTGCTTTTGGGTTTGGTGGAGTTTGAAGAAGAGTTATGCCCAGAGAGATAGTGAAAGGGTTATATACAGTACAAAGGAATTTTATTACGGAGCATGATAGGCTGCCTTAAAAAGATGTGTTTTTAGGGAGCGTCTGAAGCCATGCAAGTTGTGGTTAGTCCTAATTTCTTGGGGTAGAGCATTCCAGAGAATTTGTGTAGCTCGGGAGAAGTCTTGGAACTGGTAGTGGGTCAGACGTCTCTTGAGTGAAGTCTCTCAGTATCATTTTACCTTGGATGGTTACTGCAGCTACAAACCCCAAGGGGTTATACTGGCTATTCACAAATGAAAGAGCTCCTCTGCTCATGAAGGGTTTCTCGTCTTTGTTGATCTGAAAGGTGAAGGCATCCGTCTTCAAATCCCAAAGCAATCCTAGGCTCCGCTGCATGGGAAAGGAGTCGATGCTTAGGTCTAAATCCTTCATATCATTGGAATAGCCTTAAGAAGGAAAGGCTTCCATCAATTCTTTGCTGTTGTCACGCTTGGGAGGTGAGGGAATCAGGTAACTTGATGGTGTGATAGGCAAAGGGGGTCAGGAGAGCCTAATCTGACTCAGATGCTTGGGTCCCTGGCTTTCCCTGATCTCGGAGGTACCTTTGATGGTGAGGAGTTCCGAGCTGCCACTCTGTACCATAAACTCCTGATTAGCCTCAGGCTGAGGGCCCCTACCTCCACCCATGTGTCAGGGATCACAGCTTCTCCCACGGCAATAGAACTCCAGGAGAGGCTTCAGCACAGCAGCAAGACTTCTTCTCAGCTCAATAACCAAGAGCCAACTAACTCTATAAACAGCGCCTGACAGAGGAGAGGAAAAGCTATTTAAAGCCAGGGGGAGGGGATTACAAGTGAGTCACACTTCAACCACTCAACCAGCAGCTGAACATAATAGTGAATGCAGCTCCGGAGCACAACACAGGTATCAGGACCTTCACACCAATCCGTCGTGCAGCCCTTAAAGGAAAACAACACATACAACAGCATCCAGCGATGTTAGCGCAAACTAAGCGTGTGACAGCAATCTTATGTAACCTCAGATTAGACAGAGCGAGCATTTCTTGAGTCCTACTCAGGAGGCTGATTGCAACCTCAGTTTTGGTGTGGACTTCAGATAGTTGTCAATGTAGAAGTCCTTTTCTACAAAGGATCTGACATCTGATCCGTACTCTTCTTCACCCTCTCTGGCAGAGTTTTGGAGGCCGTAGATAGCGACTGCCGGGGAGGCACTGTTCCCGGAGATGTGGACCCTCATCCGGTACTCTGTGATGTCCTTATTGGGTTTGTTGTCACGGTACCAGAAGAACCTCAAGTAGTTTCTTTGTTCCTCCTTGATGAAAAAACAGTAGAATATCTGTTGTATGTCAGCCATAAATGCCACCGTATCGCTGCGGAAGCAGAGTAGCACTTCTAGAAGTCTGTTGTTGAGGTCTGGGCCTGACAGTAGGCATCGTTCAACGAGACGTCTTCGCATTCCATTCTTATCTGACCTGGCTTTTTAGGATGGTACTCTCCAAAAATGGGTAAGTACCAACACTCCTCTGAGTGTCGAAGTGCAGGTGCAATCTCTGCGTGGTTGTTCTGGAATATCTTCCCCATGAGAGTAAAGAAATGTTCCTTGGTCTCAGGAGAGTTCTGAAGCTTGTGTGTGAGGGATATGAATCGACTGTAGACCAGTTTCCTGTTGTTGGGTAGACGTCTTCTCCAGGGTCGGAATGGTAGAGGTGCGACCCAACTGTTTGACTTGTCTTTGACAATCTCTCTATCTTTGATAGCCAAGAACATCCTGTCTTCTATGGACATAGCTGTCTTGTTGTCTTCCTTTGTCCTGCGGAAAACTGTACATCTTATGTGGTCTTGTTCACCTTCACAGGCATGGTCTTTGTTGGAAGGAGCTGAGAAAGGGCAAGTCAGGGGAGTGCTGCTCGGTAACTCCTTTACCAGCAGACTATTCTGCCATGGCTGGAAGAGAGATGGACGTCCATTTTCTAGCGTGCTGGTGAGCATACTGTTGACTGAGGTTGGCTTGTGTGCTCCTACCAAACAAACGTCTCCTATAATGGCTCATCCAAGGTCAAGCCTCTGTGCGTATGGAGTGTTCTGGAAGCCATTGATAGACTCTCTACACTTGTGGACTCTTAGTATATCTCTTCCTATGAGTAAAGCTATTGGAGCTTCGAAGTCCAACTCAGGTATCAGGTGAGCTACATGGTTCAGAGGGGGGTGATGTATCGCCACCTCCAGTGAAGGTATCTCAGACCTGTTGTTGGGAATCTGGTTGCACTTCAGGATTGTGGGTAGCAATAGGCAGGTCTGGCCGTCTATGGACTCCACTTTATATCCGGTTGCTTTCCTCCCCGCCGTCTACCTGAACATGTCTTCAAGGAGTGGGGAGAACTGAGTCCTACAATGCTGAACTTGTCAAAGAAGATGGATTTGGCTAGAGACCTGTTGCTTTGGTCATTCAGGATCGCGTATATCTTGATCGCCTTGTCTCTGCGGCCTGCTGGGTAGGCTCAGACAAGGCAGATTTTTGAACAGGATCTTCCTACCACGAGTCCTCCACAGATTTCAGTACATTGAGAGGTGAACTCGGGGGTGCCTTTGTTAGTGTTCTTCTGCTTCCCATCATGCTCCTCTGGCTGCGACAACAATGGAGGGGGTGGTCCAGGGTGCAAGGCGGTATTGTGATCCATGCTGCTGAATTCTGCACATTTCATGCTAGCTTCACAATTCCTGGCAAGATGAGAGGCTGTGGCTCAGCATTTGAAGCAGATGTTATTTTCCTTGAGGAAACCTTTGCGATCCTCTAAAGACTTCTCCCTGAAGGCTCTGCATTTTAGAAGAGGATGTAGTTTGTTTGCTGACATCCTGAGGTTTGTTCTCTTCTAGAGGTAGCTTACTTGAATTGTGAGGAGAACCTGAGGAGACAATGCTAGTTTTGTGGACTGCCACTGGTGTCCTACTAGGTTTGACACCAGGGGCAGTGTGCCATGACAGAGTAAAGTCAAAACTAGGTTGATTTCTGATTTTAGCTTGTTGGGTGACAAAATCTACAACTACTGTGAACCGTATTTGATCCACTTTTCTTGTAGATTGTAAGGAAGTTTTTGACCTATTGGATTGACACCCCTGGCGGTGTCTAAGAATTCAAATCTCCTTCCTCCTGGGCGACCTTTAACTCTATCAACAAATCACTCAATTTTCTAAGCTTCTGATAACCTTTAGGCCCTATCTTAGGGAAATAGTCAATTCTAGTGTATAAAGCATTCTCTATGACTTCGATGAATCCATATAATTCATCACGTCTTTCCCACACTTTGCAAAGACCTCTGTGTGTATGCTTTATATTAGTGTCTCTTAGGGTACCGTCAGACCTGTCGACGGTGCTGGAGATGTCGGCGGCGACTGGCGGGTGCGAGCAAGTTTTTGGCGAACCGCCAGCATCGCCGTCCCTCATTTACATGGGGCGACACCTCCAGCAATGCGCCGGTGATCTGACAGGCGGCATCGCCGCTGTGGTGTCTCAAAACCCAGCGGCGATGCAGTACAATGGGAGCCTGTCAGATTGCCAGCCGCCTGTTTTCACATCACTGATGTGAAACCAGGCCACCACTCAGAGGCGCTGACTTCGCCCCTATACATTAGGCGGCGCAGGGGTGATGTTGCCGCTGATAGGCCACGCCCCTACGTCGCCTATGTAAACGGTGGCGATGTGACGTGGGCATTCTCAACTGACTCACTCTCAAGCCACTTTACTAGGAAATCTAACTCTACACTACAGGAAAGGTCCAGACCCTGAATGGCATTCTGGAACGAAGCTCGCCATGACGTATAGTTCTCAGCTTTATTGGTGAACTTTACAAGTCCTTTTGTAACCAGTTCTTGGCGAGCAAAGAACTTTGCAAAGTCCATGATGGCTTGGTCAGTGCTGGTAAAAAGCCGGTGTGTTATAGTCATTCATGTCTAGTGTGTGGTGTATCACCATATCTATTGGACTTTTCTGGCTTTGGATAATCTGTACCTCTCTGGAGAGGAAGGTGTCTCTTTAGGCGAGATGGGAGCTGTACTTTCTGCTCGGTGGAACTGTACTTGTGGCCGACATCTCCGTGCTGGACATCTTCTTGTTTGTAGTAGCCAAGTTCAGGGTTGGATCGTTGGTAACGGCATAGGATATCAAATATCAGTCATGTCCAAATGATCACCACCAGTGTAAACCAATTCCAAACTGGATAATATAGGAGAAGGAAGTGAAAGAAAGGACCACACAGAAGGAAAGGGGAAGCCAGGATTGGACACAAAAGGTAAATTAATAGATAGTGTGTGGGGTAAGAATAAGCTTTAGGAGCTTTGTTTTAAACATTTCTGTATACCAATCTAATTATGAGAAGACCAGAATCATCCAGGAAAAATATTAAAGCCATCCCATCCTAAGTTTGAGCTATCGCCAATCCAGAAGTCTCCCAAATCTCCCACTGACTGACTCGTTCTTTTTGCTTTATCAAGTGAACCAAATAACGTTCATGTAGATAATGGGAATTATAGACCAAAAGGGAAATAGAGGACATCGCAAATTTGTATTAAATTGGCAAGGGGATCACAAGATAACCCAGTAGGACAATGGCAAGAAAGAAGGAAATGGGGGTTCTCATAAAGGTAATACGACCCAGACGGTTTTGGTTTTTCAAAAATTATTCACAAAATTTTATCCCATTGAGATACATAGATACATAGAGGACTTTGAGTTTCACATTTACCGCTGTAAGTGAGGCGCTATTCTCATTGGTCGGCGCCAGCACACAGCGACCATTGAGAATAGCGCCTCACTTCCCATTGAGATACATGGAGGACTTTGAGTTTCACATTTACAGCTGTAAGTGAGGCACTATGCTCATTGGTCGGCGCCAGCACACAGCGACCAATGAGCTTCGCGCCTCACTTACGGCGCTAAATTTGAAACTCAAAGTCCTCCATGTATCTCAATGGGAAGTGAGGCGCTTTTCTCATTGGTCGCTGTGTGCTGGCGCCAACCAATGAGAATAGCGCCTCACTTACAGCGCTAAATTTGAAACTCAAAGTCCTCCATTTATCTCAATGGGAAGTGAGGCGCTATTCTCATTGGTCGCTGTGTGCTGGCGCTGACCAATGAGAATAGCGCCTCACTTACAGTGGTAAATTTGAAACTCAAAGTCCTCCATGTATCTCAATGGGAAGTGAGGCGCTATTCTCATTGGTCGGTGCCAGCACACAGCGACCAATGAGCTTCGCGCCTCACTTCCTATCATCCACAGAAACAGAGAGCGTATTAATGAATTTAGTGTTTAATGTGTTTTATTTTATGATATATTAACAGTCCGGGGGGGTCATTTGGGGTGGTTGGTTCCCTTTAAGGTCCTGGCAGGCCATTGGATGTGTTCTTTTCAGGTCATGGGACAGCTGTCGGATTGGTGAGTATGTTATTTTCTTATTTTTAACACCTTTTATAAACTTTTATTTCACTTTCACAGTGCATATAGATACACTGCGAAAGTACTCGCATTTCCCATTGACTTGCATTGGACTCGTAACGAGTACATAAATATTAGGACCTACTCGTTACAAGTATAGCGAGTCCGAATATTTCACTACTCGCTCATCCATAAGGGCAACTAGTCAACAAGGTTGTGCAAACAATAAAATATACCAATGATAAATTCTGTCTGACTCAAGCCTGGCAGTGGAAGTCTAACAGGTGTCACTCTGGTGGAGTTCAGCTTCTTTGAGCTACACCACGTTCCACCTGCTACCATGTGCTGACATTACACATTATGCGATGCATTCCTCGCAAGAAATGGTTAATGTGGAGGAGGTAATCTTTATCACCACCCCAGGGTCAGAGGGTGTATCAAAACCAGACCCAGTGCAGCATGTACCAGAGGACAGCAACACAGACACATATATGACCTCATAGTCTGGAGGTTACTCTTTCCCTATGCAATCTGGGAGCGTCACATGTTACAATGCAGAGAACCATGCAGTATGCCTGGCTGTATTCAACATGCAGCCAGTGCCACAGCTACTGAATCACCAAAACCACCAAGACCAGTAGTATGATATGGAGCCCGTGGAGGCTGAGGTAGAAGAGGCAGAAAACTCAGTTTCGCAGCCGTGTGTATCACCTGTGAGACAGTGCGGGAGATCATATGCGAGGGGCGCTATGTCTCCCCCAGAATGCGCACTATCACGTATTGAGCCCAGTGTAGGGTGTGAGAGAAAGGGACAGTCCGCTCCCTCCGCTCCGGGTCTTGCAAGGTCCCGGAAGGAGACACGGAGTTAAATGCCTGAGCAGGAGGCAGGGTGGGGTTCCTTGTACACAGATTTGTGCCTTAGCTGCAGCAGCAGAGATAGACTGGAGAGGTCTAGAGTTCCAGGGGGCCGGGTGCTATACTAACACAGCCTAGCCCAGGAGGGCTGGAGAGCTCGGGGTGACCTATAACGGAAGCCTATAACCTGAACGAGCCGGGTTACTTTGTGTGAACTGTATCCTGTGTCCCTGGCTGCGACCCGGATTCCGGCAGACTGTGCCACCGCTGTGTGTATCAGCAATAAAACAGGGTGCTGTTTGAACTACTACCGGGCTCCACGTGTTTCCTGACTTGCAATCCCGGCGCTGCCCCACACACCCCACCCAAAAGCCTTTAACTGGGACAATGCCAGCTGGGGACCCCTACCCCCTCAAAGCATCTATCCGACATGGCGTGAACCACTTTGTCCAACTCTGACTCTTGTCTCCTTTATTGAGGAGATTAATTTTGCAGATAAAATGTCCTGAAACTGGTTTCATTGGGCAAAGGCCAATAACTTCTACAATCAGTGGTACCCAAGGCAAAGTGGTGGCATTCTTTAAGGATAAAGGGTTTGGCTTTGTCGAGGGGTAAGGTACCTGGTATCGGTGCTACATCAACCAGTCCACCCTGCTTCATAGCCATCCTCCTAATAGACTAAACACCATCTTTATCAGGGAGAAGTTCACCTTCATGAAAGTGTGGGAAAGCAAGGGGTGGCTTGTGGTTGGTGTATGTCGGGTTGTCACAATGGACTAATTTTAGAAGTGGCAGAATGAGGATGACTGAGAGAAAATGTGGCATTTGGTGGAGGACTGGCCTCCTTTGGTTAGCCATCCAGCTGCACATAAATCCACAGGGTATGCCAATGTGCCACAATTTGCTCTTGTTTGGCCTATAGGGTGTGGTCATCCCCTAGTTCCTCCATCATCTTCTCCAGCGGTGGCTGTGATTGGGTACGCTTGGGGGTAGTTGTTGGTGGTGGAGAATGCCCTGTAGGGATTAGCTCCTGCAACCCCCCCAAGACTGTATGGAAGCAGAGTACCATCAACAATGCGACCTTTAGCGTACGCAAGTCTGAGAATGCTGTAAGAGAGTTTGTATGCAAAGTACACTGGACTTTCCTAACAAAAGCATGTCGTTTGATTGATGATCGAACCCTTATTTGGCATTTTGGCAGGAGAAAGCCTTTTTTGAGGGTTTTTTCAGTTCTTCCTTGACCTAGGCCTGTGTTTTTGTTTAAGTTATATTTCCCCTTCCCACTTTTTGGGCCATTTGCGCTTCCCCCTACTGGATATGTGGGCATGCATGCAACCTTTGGGGTCAAACTTAAAGACCTTAATGGACTCTGTCTGCTGCTGATCCCAGAGGGACTTTCGTTATATTTATATACTTTGCACAGTATATTCTTATGTCTGTGTTATAGTAAAGTTTTTTGAGTTCTCTCTTTGTGTGCTGTACTGTTTCTACAAACAAGTGCTTTGATATTGCCCTACAAGGACTAGTGAACAAGCCACAGGCCTCTGGCGTGATAGTCTGAGGTACAGAAAAATAAGACACTACACACACCACACTTTAGTAGAACAGGGCTGGTGAAGTGCAGTTCTCAAGGGCCACAAACAGTGCATATTTTCAGGATTTCCTTAGCATTACACAAGATGTTGGAATGATCACCTCTGCAGGTGATAAAATTATCACCTATGTAATGCTAAGGTTTAGAAGTCTCTGGGGAAGTAGTTAGTTGACATGAGGAATCCTCAAGCCCTTTCAGCACAAACTACCACTCTCCTGGACCCTCTTAGGCCCTGTGCCCAAACTGCATTGTTTGATGCTTATTGGACACAGATTTTAAAAATCTGCATCAAAATCTGCATGTCTATCCTGAAGCCAGAATATTATATGACAGCTGCTGTACCCATCTTGCCATTTTTTTCCCCTTGAATATATTATTCAGATTTATTTTGTGCACTAAATCTGCAGAAAAGAAAATCGGCAATATTGCTTGCAATTTCACTGGCAATTTGCTGGTTGCAGTGAAATCATGGACACATTGTTCCATTTGTACACGGCAACAAAATAGAACAATGTGTCCATGTTTTCACGGCAACTAGCAAATTGCCAGTGAAATTGCAAACAATATTGCCGCGTGTGACGGTACCTTTAGACTTTTCTGGCTTCAAGATAGACATGCAGATTTTGCAGAGTCTCAAAATCTACTTCAAAAGAAGCATTAAACAACATACTGTGGGCACGGGGCCTTACAATAATATGGTGGGGTCACGTTCACAGAAAGCATCCCCCTATTGCTGTGGGAGAAGGCATGCAGGCACTTGTGAGAATGTGACAACTGGTACATCACAAATATTACTACAGTTCAGACTTGGGTCACACAGGGGCTATCCCACAAGTGTGATCTGTGCTGCATTCTCTGACATCACCGCTCCTCACATGCTCTGTCTCACGATACCGGTGAAATGTTTCAATTATGTCTCACGTGATATCATGGCTCTCATGAGACAGCTAGTGTTACAAGCGCTGACATCACTGAGGTTATCTTAGGTTACACAGCAGGATTCCCTGCTGTGTGATACCCTCTATGTAACCTGAGACAACATCAGGGAAGTCATGAGGATGTCTGAGGTTTTGAGTGGGTCTAGAAGCATGGCGAGTGTGACAGTGGCACTGAAGCTTGCTAAGTAATAGAGAAAGAAGCTACCGTCTGTGCCAAAACAGCAGGGTTCCATTTTAAGTTGGTTTGGGCTGTTTTTGGCAGCTTTTGCACTTTTTTAAGGTATTTTCTAGGCCCTTGATTTCAATGGGGTTCGTATGTTCATCGAACTTGCATTCTGTCATCCTTTAGTAAACCATAACATTTTGCTACCAAGGGACACAACTTCTTAAAATATTTAAAGGGGCATATAATCCAGCATTTCTTTTAAAAAGGAGTCCTGCTCCCTTGCGATCAACTAAAATTAAAGCAAACTATCTCCCTTTTTAAATTGAAGTTTATGTACATTGCACACAAATATGATAGCACTACAGATAAACTAGAACAATAACTATACAACTCAATATTTTCCTGCATTATATTTTAAATATATTTCATCTGTAAAATTTACAAACCTTTGCAATTTATTCTTCATGAAAAGTAAGACATTTTACAAATAAGCCAGAGGTTCATTTCTTTTTCCTCCTTGACATTCTATGTTTTTTCAATTTTTTAAGTAGGCCTACCACAGTGTGTTTAGCAACCGCGTTTTAAAAGTTATTGTTGATAGTAAATGTGACCAATTTGAAAATGAGACATTTTGCATTGCGAAAGTTAAAATTAAAATCAGAATATATGTTTCCTGAAATGTAAAAAAATATATATCTTTTTATTCACTACTGTGTTTTGAAATGTCTAAAACAGCTCTTCTTTTTCTGCATTGTCTGGATTTCTTTAGAGCCACAAAGCACCTTGCTATGCAACACTGAGTTAAGACAGTATCAATCTTTATAAATGCTTTTATTGCAACTTTGATGCAATTTCATCATGCCCTGTAATTAGATGTCATGCCCTAAAGCTGAGCTGACTAAGACTTTATAGAAAGGTAAAACACTTCACTGTTTCTAAGTGAAACCAATTTCTTATGGATACTGTCTCTAAAATGCTCTTTTGCCGCCAAATTAAAAATAAATAAATATATAAATAGACTAAAAAATGCCCATATTCATTTACAGTATATTCCTCTTTTGCCTGCAAAATACTTTTTTATTCTCAGAATATCCTTAATTTCTATTGATTTCTATATCTATTGATTATTTTAGTATAACTAAATTTGCAAATGACAGGTATGTACAGTATATATTAAAAATCAATGAATGTTGAGATCTGTGGCTAGAAATGTGCAGTTTGATTTGTGGAGGATCAAGTTTTAGGCTAGGGTCACACTTGCAGATTTTCCATGCAGATTTCACACATGACTTTTGTGAAAAACGCATGGAAAAACGCATCCATAGACCCCCATGCTAAAAACGCATGCCCCAATAGCAAAAACGCATGTCTGAATGTACCATGCATTTTTGGGATGTATTTTTGGGTCAGCACCAAAAATTACTGCAAGCAGCATTTTGGCCTTGTTCACACATCCTAATGCGTTTTTTAAGCCCTTAGAAAAAAAGATCCGTTTTTTTAAGGGTGCCAATAGTGTCCCTGAGGTCCTGGATGTTTTTGGCAAGTTTTGGGCTTAGGCCTTGTTCACACATACCATCCGTTTTTGCCTTAAATCCGTTTTTGGGAACATTTTGGACAATTTTTTTTTCAAAGTCCAAAAACACATATGCGTTAATGCATGTGAATGTGCGTTTTCTAAAAACGCATGCGTTTTTATGCAGCAGGCCAAAAACGCTGCTAGTTGCGTTTTTGGGGTGCTGTAAAAAAGCGCATGCGTTTTTTCAACATGGGCCCCTATGGGAAACGCATGCGTTAACGCATGGCACATATAGGCACCTGCGTTAACGCATATGCGTTTTTAATGGAAAAATTACTAAGACCTGTTTGGCATCTATGCGCTCACTGCGCTAGGCTGCCCTGCCTGCCCTGCGCCAGCGCAAAAGAAAGCACAAGGGCATTTAGGGGCTTGTGCAGCCTAGCGCAGGGACGCATAGATGCCCTGCATTAGCGCTCAGCTGCGCTCGGTGCCCCCATTATAGCCTATGGCCGACCGATTTGGGCGTTTCCAGGAGCATCTGACCAGGCGCATGCGCCGTGAGCTCTGCCACTTTCACTTGCTCTTCTCACTAGGCAGAGCACACGCTCAGCTATGCTCGGCCATAGGTTATCATGGGGGCACTGAGCGCAGCTGAGCGCTAATGCAGGGCATCTATGCGTAGGCTGCAATAGCCCATAAATACCCCTGTGCTTTCTTTTGTGCTGGCGCAGGGCAGCCAGAGCACCCTAGCGCAGTGAGCCCATAGATGTGAAAACACCCTAAGTCACAAAACTTGCCAAAAACGTCCAGGACCTCAGGAGACACTATTGGCACCCTTAAAAAAAACGGATCCGGGTAGGTGTGAAAAAGTCATAGGATTTATGAATGTTTGGACTTGTTGGCTTTAGTCAGAATAAGTACCTTCTAAGTATCATGAACCAGGACTGTGGACATGTACAGCATATAAAGTACAGGATCTAGGATAGAAAGATAGTTGTTTAAATTGTAGTTTGACCAGATCTAGCCAGTTCCCCAAATGCTCTAGCTATTGTCTAACAAAGAAGCATGTGGTAATGGGGGAGCTATTACCCCACCATCCCTCACATAAGGTAATGAGGAAATGTAATGAGGAGGGAATGAAGGAATGTAGTGAGTTATGGCTGAGAAAAACTACAGCTAAGGCTACCTTCACATTTGCGTCTGCCACCGCAGCGTACGATGCGCATGCGTATCCACTAGGCAAAACGCATGCAACCGCATGCAAACGCAGCGTTTTTTAAGCGCAATTACATACGCATTCCTTTGAAAAAACGTTGGGTTCACTTGCGGATGCATGCGTTTTTAACATACGCATGCGTTTATTGTCCGTATGTGTACCATTGTCTTTAGCTATTTTCATCCTTCCTGCATCAATGGAACTCCCATTACGAGTGGCTAAAAGGCAATGCAAGAGTCTGAGAGATAGCCACATGCTATTTATTGCCGGATGTTTGTGGGCAGTGGCATGGGCGGAGAGTGGGAGGAAACGCTACTGTTTCTGGGCTTGCGCAGTGGCGTGTACGCATGTGTACCGAAAGCTGCCATGCGCAATGTCTTGCTTAAGCTTGCGCACCCATAGGCAGCAATACGTTTATTAGGCGCAGGCGTGCGCATGTGTATGGTTGCATATATTTTATTCCCCAAAAAATGCAACATGTTGCGTCCCAAGGCCGCGGATTTTTTCAACTATCGTGCGCATACACAATCAAGCGCAGACATAAGCAAGGTAAATTTGATGTTTGCAGACGAATGCGCATGCCATGTTAGAGATAGGTATGCAATACGCATGTGGACAGCTGACTTTCTATCTGCACCATGCGCTGCGGCGCTAGACGCAAATGTGAAGGCACCCTAAGACATGACATATTGCGTATACTTAAAGACTTAATACTAAATGATAAAGTAATTATACTGACACAATTAAAAAAAATTAAGACACATGTTCCCAAATCTAATTTGCAGGTCAGATATAACTGTATAAGTAAAAAATGGTGAGAAATTGGTAAATGCAAAAAGTAAAAGATGTGTCTGCACATAATAATAATAAAGTAGTGATTGGGATAGTCAAGAAGTATATCTAATTAGCTTATGAAACTGAGTATTTACAGATAAGACTCGAGAACAGTTTAAAATAAAAAAAAAATGTAGTATTAACTATAACAAATAGACGGAGCACTCTAAAAATCTTAAATTACATACCTCAGAAAAAGATGAGATGATAAAAAATATATATTTATTTTTGCCATTTGTGGATGAATTGAATGGATCTTGGAGCACATGTTCCAAATGGCCTTTGTGAAGTAAAAAAATAAAAGAGGAGCTGTAGGAAGGAGTTTCTTAACTTTTCTTTGTCTTCAGGCAGGAAGTTAAAATTATTTTTTAAAGATGTATTTGTGGCACCCCAGGGGTTAATGTGCCACAGAAACAACACCAAGGGTTAATTCCCCACACAACCCACAACACTACACTAGCGCCTCCAGGCCAGAAGGGGGAGCTAAAGCTGCTTCCCTGTATATTCTGGTGTGGAGAGGAAGTGGCAGCTAGTTCAGTGTGGGGCAGCACTGAGGAAAGGAACTGGTTGTAAAAGGGCTGCATTAAGCTCAACCCATGGTCCACTGTCCACTTCCAGGCCAGCCAAGGTCTGAGGAAAGGAGTAGGAGAAGCAGAGGAACACACCCGGGACACAGAGTTACCCTATAACTCACCCCGGGGAAGCGCAAAGACCGGATTCCGGATCTGAAATTGTGCCTGACAAAAGCAGCACAGTAAACACCGGACTAGTGGAGATTATATATCTTATATATATATCTTATATATCTGTGAAGCTACACAGCGGGGTCAAAAACACAAAGATAAGACGCCTAGCAAGTGGGTACCCGTGAGAGGAGACAGGGCCGGCAGCCTAGCTAAAGCAGCAGCAGGGCCACACACAAAGCGCAGGAGTGGGAATCCAAGGACCCGGCCAGGGTGGGAGCAACCCGGCCCCAGTACAGACTCCGTGGACAGTACTCTGCTGAACAACACCTACAGTAAAGACTTGGAAAACTACAAAACCGTGAGTCTGTGTGATCCTTGCACTCGAGTCCTACTTTCCCTCACAAACTGCTAACATCTCTACCACTACCTCTGCTCTGCATCACCCATAGACCATTATCACCACTGCCCCAGGGAACCAGGCTCTGTGTTGGATGGCATTCCCTTCAGCACCTTGTTGGATACCGGGTCCCAGATAACATCAATTCCATATGTCCTCTACAAAAGGTACTGGGCTGATTCAGACATTAATAGTGGTCCATCAAACATTGCATTGAACTTATGGGCTAGCAATGGTGAACTATTACCCCAAGTTGGGTTCAGAGAAATGACCATTCAGATTGAGAAGTTAGAATTGCAGAACCAGGGTATTATTATTGTAGATGTTGACCGGCGAGAACGTGAACCAGTAATGTTACTAGGAATGAATGTAATTGAAAATTGTTTTTCCAAGGTAATTACTGTCTTACAGCAGATCGCCGAGACTGCCAGAGCCGGGCAACACAGACTTCTGCAAAAGGAAATAACAGCCCTGATGTTGAAACAACAGGTAGAAATATCAGGAGGTGAAACCGGCAGTGTACAAGTAAGTGATCCGCTACCCATTGTAATACCTCCCAAAACTGAAATGTTGGTCTGGCGTAGAGCCGCAATAGGCATTAAAGGGCAAGACTATCAAGCCCTGGTAGAACCCGTGTACTCAAACAGTAGACCCACCATACTGACGGCCAGGGGAGTAATTGAGGTACACCGAGGAAGAGTGCCATTACGCCTTCTAAATTACGGGGAAGATGAGGTCAGAGTACAAAAGTATCCTACTATGGCTAAATTATTTACGGTTGACAATAATGTCATCACAGCCGTCGAGCCCTTGAACCCGTCAAATCAGGCAAATGACAATGGTTCAGGGGAAAAGCTGGTGGATTGGTGCCAAAAACTACACGTGGGTACCAGTTCTACACCTCCCCATCAAAAGCATGTAGTAAAAGAATATGAGCATATATTTAGCAAACAGCTGTTAGACTTTGGGCAAATTAAAGGGGTATAGCACACTATACCCACAGGTAACCATCAGCCTATAAAAGAGAGATATAGACCATTACCTCCCGCTCACTATCAAACCACCAAAGACATGCTCAAAGAGATGAAAACTACAGGGGTAATAAGAGACAGTTGCAGCCTCTGGGCAGAACCTTTAGTGTTGGTTAGAAAGAAGGACGTGACCATGAGAATGAGTGTAGACTACCGGCAGATCAACCGCATTACACACAAGGATGCATACCCGTTACCTAGAGAGAGAGATTACTATATATTTAATTTATATGAAGGGTAACAGATCAGATGAAGTCTCTAAGGCTTCACCAAGAGGGGTCACAGCTGTCTGCTGCCACTCACTTGATCAATGTGGTTACAGTGCTGATGTTGATGCAGTTGATGTTACTGCAATTCAATCACATAATTTTTTTGCATATGTAAAAGCAAGCAACCAATATAGCTGACAAAAAAAAATTAAAATAACTGTTGCTGCCTTGCAAAGTTTGCATGTCACAAATAGTACTTCTGAATTTCAGTCGCTTCATTGGGGGACACAGAAATCATAGGTTAGTCTGCTACCGCCTGGAGAATGACACTAATAATACATAAGCTCCTCCCCAGGAGAAAATAACTTGTCTGCTAGATTAAGGTCTCATCAGTTTTGCCTTGTCATTTGGAGGCTGCATGGGTCTGAGTCTCAGACATGTCTAGAACTTGAAGGATTAAGGCTAATAACTAAACTTCTCTCTTATTTTGTGTTGTAGAACTCGAAGGATCATTTGGAAGGGTAGTAGAATGTAATGTCTAGTCTATGTCACCCCATGTAGCAATGGAGAGAAAAGCCTGAACTATTCAGCCCCTACCCTCTCTCATTGGAATGGCAGGAACATGTACCCTGACACAGTTGACAATTAAGTATTTGGTCGTTTGGTCTAGTTGCCTTTTTTGACTCTTGCGTGCCCACCCAGCATAGTGAAGTGTATTTGCATGAAGCAAAAGGTGGAGTCTGAACCTTACAACACTTATTAAGCTCCTTCAGGATAGTTAAGTATGTCACTTGCTGTAGACTGCGTTGCACTGGCTTCGTTGTGAGGATATTTTGTCAGCTATCTTCTTTTGTGGTATTCAAACAGTGGAGTCCTGTAAGGTACTTGCCCTCATTTTAGCTCCTTGTGCCTATTTCTGTGAGTCCTTTTGGTCTGTTTCCCTCTCTTCTCCCATCTTTCCATCCTTTACTCCCATTCCCATTTCTCCCTTGGATCTGTAGTTGTTGGCTTCTGGGTTGGGAGATGATGGGAGTTTTGAATGGGTGCACCTTTCCATGCCATTCAGGGTGCCTGATGCTGTGGGGCTTGAGGTCTTGTATGGTAGTTATGTTTTTGTCACATGAGGTCTTTAATCAGTGGGGCTGACATGTGCCAGCCCAATCAAGGCAGGTGACTAAGTCTCCTTCCACCTCAGGCACAACCCCAGGTCCCATCCCTCTTGCATTAAGCCACATCTCTTGAGCCTTAGATCCTGCTTGTCATAAATCAAGTCCTGCTTCTTCCTTTTTCTGTGGTATGGGCAGAATTATTTTCCTTGAATATTCTCTCACAATGGTTCTTAGCCACTGCTCCACCAGCACGACTCTACTCACCAGCACTGGCCAGCCCAGGCACCCTCATTAATAATTGTGCACACTTGACTATAACCCTTGTCAACAATCTCAGCAATTCTCCAACCCTCAGAAGATATATCTAACATCAATCCAAATTTACACTCAGGGCACAACATCTATAAAATATTTGCCGAGGTCACTCTTTCACTGTACTCCAGGTAATCTAAACTGCTAGATACAATGCAAATATTACATACTTCCCAAAAAAACAACAGCAGTGCCTTTGGTACAATGTAGATTACCGTATATACTCGTGTATAAGCCGACTTTTTCAGCCCAAAAATTGGGCTGAAAAGTCCCCCCCTCGGCTTATACATGAGTCATATACTTTTGTGCAAGGTGGGGGCTGTGTCCGGGAGCAGGAGGAGGCTGGAGGAGGTGGGGGGAAGGCTGTAATATGAGCGGATCTTGCCGTGGAGCCGCTCATAACTTATTCATGATATACACTGCATCCCCCACCCATCTGCGGGGGGAGCAGTGCATATCCCATTACAGGCTCCCCATAACAATATGGCGCCCCCACCACAATAAAGCCTCCCCATGCTCCCGCTGCTCAGTGTATAATGTATAGTGTTATTAGCTCTCACCCTCTCTCAGTGCATCATCCCTCCTCCCTCCTCCCTCCTCCCTCCTCACTGCGTGTCATGTGACCGGCCGGTGACGTCATCGAAGTGAGCCCCGGTCACAGGACAAGCAGGAAGGAGGGAAGATGCACAGCTTGGACCGAGGGTAAGAGATAATAACACTATTTATTTTACAGTGAGCAGCCGCAGCATGGGGAGGCCTTACTGTGCTGGGAGCTGTATACCAGGGGTGCTGGGAGCTGTATTCCAGGGCTGCTGGGAGCTGTATTCCAGGGCTGCTGGGAGCTGTATTCCAGGGCTGCTGGGAGCTGTATTCCAGGGCTGCTGGGAGCTGTATTCCAGGGCTGCTGGGAGCTGTATACCAGGGCTGCTGGGAGCTGTATTCCAGGGCTGCTGGGAGCTGTATTCCAGGGCTGCTGGGAGCTGTATACCAGGGCTGCTGGGAGCTGTATTCCAGGGCTTCTGGGAGCTGTATTCCAGGGCTGCTGGGAGCTGTATTCCAGGGCTGCTGGGAGCTGTATTCCAGGGCTGCTGGGAGCTGTATTCCAGGGCTGCTGGGAGCTGTATACCAGGGCTGCTGAGAGCTGTATTCCAGGGCTGCTGGGAGCTGTATTCCAAGGCTGCTGGGAGCTGTATACCAGGGCTGCTGGGAGCTGTATTCCAGGGCTGCTGGGAGCTGTATTCCAGGGCTGCTGGGAGCTGTATTCCAGGGCTGCTGGGAGCTGTATACCAGGGCTGCTGGGAGCTGTATACCAGGGCTGCTGGGAGCTGTATACCAGGGCTGCTGGGAGCTGTATACCAGGGCTGCTGGGAGCTGTATTCCAGGGCTGCTGAGAGCTGTATACCAGGGGTGCTGGGAGCTGTATATCAGGGGTGCTGGGAGCTGTATACCAGGGCTGCTGGGAGCTGTATACCAGGGCTGCTGGGAGCTGTATACCAGGGCTGCCGGGAGCTGTATACCAGGGCTGCCGAGAGCTGTATACCAGGGCTGCCGGGAGCTGTATACAAGGGCTGCCGGGAGCTGTATACCAGGGCTGCCGGGAGCTGTATACCAGGGCTGCCGGGAGCTGTATACCAGGGGTGCCGAGAGCTGTATACCAGGGGTGCCGGGAGCTGTATACCAGGAGTGCCGGGAGCTGTATACCAGGGGTGCTGGGAGCTGTATACCAGGGGTGCTGGGAGCTGTATACATGGTACTGGAGTCCACCCTCGGCTTATACGCGAGTCAATAAGTTTTCCCAGTTTTTGGGGGCAAAAGTAGGGGGGTCGGCTTATACACGGGTCGGCTTATACACGAGTATATACGGTAATATATTTCAAGTGTTGTTGACAATGATTAGAACCTGTTTTCTTAGGCATTCACATAATACCTTGTATCCTGTTTTACAAATCTTTATTTTTTCCCGTGTGTTTTTTTGGAAATACTTTAGTTAGTAACCACGTGCCATAAAGGACACGATTCACAATCCACACACAATCGGGGCGTGTCCTGGCCATGGAGGGAGCAGTGCACTAGAAACTGAGCTCCGTCTCCCCGGCCACTTCAATGAGACAATAGCGTCTTCCACCCCGGCTTTCCTGGCTCCTCATGCCGGCGAAAAGGAGGAGCAGACACCCGGCAACCACCCGGACCCTCAGATCCCGAATCCGGGCACCATAACCCGGTATTTAAGAAGCTCCAACAGGCCCCTGGTCCCTACAGCAGGCTCCAAGATGGCCGCGCCTGTAGCTGCACAGCCTGTCTCTGTACACAGTGAGGAGGGAGAAGCGCGCTCCGGATCCTCTTCTCAGCCATCCTCTGCCTCCAGCGCGTTACCCAGCACCTACATATGGAAGGACACATGTGGAGCGGAGCCCGGTGAGTCTGGTGAGCCCGAGACCCGGGTGGGGGATGTGATCTCTGAAGGAGCAGCGCGCTCCTCCACAGACAATTCAGTGGCTGGGAATGATATGGGAGCTGTCCTAATGGGAGAAAATCATAGAAGCAGCAGGGGCTCAGTGACTGAGGTCACAGAAGGATATGGAGAAAACTTCACTTGTGGATACTCACAGATGAAAAATCCATGTGTGGCTTATGGCCCCTCCGTGGGCTTCATTCAGGCAGACAGTACCCCAGATAGGGAAGTGCATTCCCCTGCCAGACCTTCACAAGAGGGGGCACTGCAGCAGAGTCAGACACTTTTCACTAATGTCCATTCTGAATCTCTGTGCACAGGATTGGAGTTACCAATATCTAAGTCATACCTCCCTATGAATAAAAAGGACGTCACATCCCCTAATTCCTCAATACCCCTTGCTGATCAGACAAAGGCTGCTGGAGACTCCCCAACCTCGGAGGGAGATATGTGGGAATCCTTTAAGGCACGAATAATGAACATACCCACTAGAGAAGAACTGTCCGATTTTATATTTAAAGTGGAATCCTCCCTTAAATCTACGACAGCATCACTACGAGGCGAGGTCCAGGTGATATCAGATAAGGTATCCCGGACCGATACCACTGTTGAGGACTTAACTAAACGAGTCCAGGCCCTGGAGGAGGAGATGTCACTACAGAGATCCCAACAGGAAGCCTTTTTGGATTCTCTGGAGGACCTTGAAAATAGGGAGCGGAGGCAGAATATACGGATTCGGGGCCTTCCAGAGTCTGTGACTCCATCTGAATTGTGGTCCACTTTAAGAGACTTATTTAACGATATCCGAAACACCCCTGCTGGGACTGTCATCGAGTTCGACAGAGCGCATCGTTCCCTTGGCCCTGTCCCCCCGGAGGGAGCGCTGCCACGTGATGTCATTTGCAAGTTCCACAGGTACCAAGTCAAGGAAGAAGTCCTTGTCAAAGCAAGACAGCGTGAGGGAGTGTCCTTCCAGGGGGCCCAGCTGCAATTCCTAGCAGACCTGTCCAGACGGACCCTTCAGAAGAGGCGCGCATTGAGGCCTCTTTTGGATCTTCTGCGTCAGAATCGGATGCTGTATTCCTGGGGTTACCCGTTCCGCTTACAGGTTCGCCGCGGTAACCAGCTGGTTTTTCTTTCTCATCCTCTGGAGGTGCGTGTCTTCCTTCAGGCCCTGGAAATACCCGATCCAGGCCTTTCGTTCCCAGATTGGCCGGCTTTCTCATTTGACGGTATGCTCCAGTCAAGACCTCGTCTGCCGTGGAATAACCGTAGAAGAAGAAACGGGAGAGGCAGAAACCGTAGACGCCGCAGACTCAGCGATGTGAGCAGATCTGAAGATGGGTGACTTTTGAGTTGTATTTGGGTTCTTGAGAGTTAACATATTTCTTCTTCTTTTTTTGTTGCCATAACAGTTGGGACGAGAGACTCCATACAATGCTATGGGATGATGTGATGTTTTATACTGATAATTACCTTTTCATTTTAGGGATGTGTTTTACCCATTCCTTTCCGTACTTTCCCTCTTCTTCTCCATTCCTTTCTTCTCCCATTCTACTCCCTCCGCTTCATTCTGATAACATTTTTTGGTCAATGACTGCATATATTCATGCGCAGAGGTCCAAGAGTGGACTTTACTTCCTTTCCCTTTCTTTCGCTTTTTCCCATTCCCACTTGTTTCCCCTACCCTCTTTAAGTTTCCCACTTCAAATATAATTATTCCATCCCCTCTATACTCCCCCCTTCTCTATGATCCCTCATAAAATTATGCTTGGGTAAACGATTCCCTTTCTCACCATAAACTGATGGTACATATAGTAGAGAGTATTTCGTCCTGCCACTTGGTAAGATGGGGGCCTCTCTCCTTCCTTTTGCTATATGATATTTTCATTTGAATAAATAAGTTGCCTGATAGCCGGAATAACGATGCTATATTAGAGTTATGTTATTTAAATGTTTATGCTTTTGATGTTGGCCGGGGAGATGAATATCCTCGGTTGTTTGTAGTTTTTGTAATTACTTTTAGATCTGATACATTTACACTCTCTAGGTGTTTTATCCGGAGTGTGCTCTTGTCTAAGACTCCTTTCCATCGGAAAGGCATTCTCCCACGGGGACGTCACACATCCCTTTGAGTGTGACGCTGCTGTAAAGAACATTCCCCACGTGACGGTATTACCAGCCTCGCGTCAGTCCAGCGAGATATCTCTTTGCTAAACTCTTTTTAATTTATTCCTCCCCCCTCACCCTTTTTTTTTTTTTCTTTTTTTCCTCCTCCTCTATTCCGGGTGTTATTTAGGTCATTGACTCATCATCAGGTGGGTTCGATATGGCGGGCGGAACTTTCACAATAGGGTCCCTAAATGTCAGGGGTTTTAATACCCCCCAAAAGCGAAGTCACATTATTTCAGACATGCAGAAGAAGGGGGTACAGGTGTTGTTCCTTCAGGAAACGCACTTCAAGGAGGGCCATGTTCCGTCCTTTGGAGGAGGTCAGTTCACTGAATGGATACATTGCGTGAATCCCGAATCCAGATCCAAAGGTGTCTCTATAGCCCTTCATAGGAATTTGCCATATAAAATTTTGGATTCGGTGATTGACAAGGGAGGTCGTTACATCTTTCTCAAGTTGGAGATTTCTGGAACTCCATTGACTTTGGTCAATTGGTACCTTCCTAACAGGGAGCAGACAAGGGTATGTAAATCTCTCTTGTTGAAATTGGCAGATTTTGCGGAGGGGCGGGTCATCATCGGGGGTGACTTCAACTTTGCCCTTGACCCTTCCATTGACACTACCTCTGGCAGGGGAGTGACACCTCGTAGGCGTGTAATGGCTCTCCGGAAACTTTTGCATAGACTCCAGTTGGTAGATATTTGGAGGATTCTTAATCCTACGGACAGGGACTATACTTTTTATTCGAGTGTACACGGCTCTTATAGTCGTATTGACCTGTTCCTGGTAAGCCATGGAATCCTATCTTGGACACCCAAAGCCTCTATAGGCAATATTGTCCACTCAGACCATAGTCCCATCTATTTGTCTATTGAGGTTCCCGGACTAGCTAAGAAACAGTGGTCGTGGAGACTAAACAGCCATCTTCTTTCCGATGCAGTCTGTCTAGAGGAATTAAAATCGGATATCGAGACATTCTCTCAGACACATGCTTCCGATGAGTCCTCCCCAACCATTAAATGGGAAGCCCTTAAATGCATTCTCAGAGGAACGCTAATCAAACATGGAACTAGAATCAAGAAACAACAATCTGGCCAGATGAGTGAATTGCTCTCCCAGATTGACAGATTGGAGGGGACACATAAGGCCTCTAGAAATCATGGGGTGTTAGTTGAATTAACATCCAAGAGACTGGAACTAAAGAATTTACTAGACAGGAAATATGACAGACAAAAGGAAAGATCTAGGGCATTCTTTTATAAAAAAGCTAATAGTTGTGGAAGACCTTTAGCTAGACTCTTACATCCTCGAGGGGGCCCTGCATATATTTCCTCCATAAAGACACCAAAGGGTAAGATGGTGCACAGCACAGAGGATATAGCAGAGGTATTCCAAAACTTTTATGCTGATCTATATGCCTTGAGAGGAAAATTCGCCGACATGCATCCCGACGACATGCGAGCTAAAATTCAGGCATATATTTCTGAGGTGAATGTCCCGACTCTATCAGATGATGATGTTCTGTCCCTGGAAAGTGACATCACAGAAGAAGAGGTGGCGAATGTGGTCAAATCGTCCCCGACATCTAGGTGCTCTGGCCCGGACGGTTATACTCCTATCTTTTACAAAACCCTGATTGACAGCCTATTACCTCACATGCTCTCGGCATTTAAAGCTCTCATGGAGGGGGGCACCCTAACGTCGCAAGCCTTAGAGGCACACATTTGTGTGATTCCCAAACCAAACAAAGACCATTCTGAGGCGGCAAGCTTCCGTCCAATATCTCTGCTGAACATTGATGTTAAGATGTTCGCCAAGATTTTGGCGGACAGATTGTCTTTGAGGCTCCCCTCGATTGTCCACCTTGATCAAGTGGGCTTTGTTAAAGGCCGAGAGGCGCGGGACAACATCATTAGATCTTTTCTCCTGATTGAGAAGGCTAAGATGTGGAAGTCCCCTCTATGCCTGCTCTCTATAGACGCTGAGAAGGCC
Source organism: Allobates femoralis (assembly GCA_033576535.1). Lineage (NCBI taxonomy): Eukaryota > Metazoa > Chordata > Amphibia > Anura > Aromobatidae > Allobates > Allobates femoralis. The sequence goes on from JARQOC010000005.1 coordinate 310,442,413, forward strand.
TTTGATAGAGTCCACTGGGGTTTTTTGTGGGAGGCGTTGAAGCACATTGGCCTGGGTAGTAAGTTTATGAATGGGATTTCCTCACTGTACTCCTGTCCCTCCGCCAAGGTACGCATTAATGGTAGCCTATCGGGTTCCTTCCCTGTCAGGAACGGAACTAGGCAGGGTTGCCCACTATCTCCCTTGCTTTATGTTATAGTCATGGAGCATTTGGCGAAAGCCATCAGGGACAATGGAGGCATACACGGGATTTCAGTGGGGGACAACCACCATAAGACGGCTTTATTCGCTGATGATGTCCTTTTATATGTCACTCGCCCCTCCGAGACCTTCTCCGCCTTGTTATCTGAGTTCAATAGATTTGGAGACCTTAGCAACTTTAAGGTGAATTATTCCAAATCCGAGGCGTTGAACGTATCTCTGTCTGCATCTGAGGTGGCCTCCCTTGCTGGAGGATTCTCCTTTCGGTGGAGATCAGGACATATTTCATACCTAGGTATAAATTTACCTGCTGATGTGCGCGAGGCCTTTCACTTAAACCACAAGGTTCTTCTGGAACGAGTGGGCGCTCTACTGGAAGCTTACAGACCCTTAAAGATATCTTGGTTGGGTAGAATTCATGTCGTGATGATGGACATCCTCCCAAGATTTTTATATGTCTTTCAAGCGGTGCCTATTTGGCCATGCGGGACGTTCTTTCGCACCGTTCGCAGATTGATATCCAGATTCGTCTGGAACGGGATGAAACCGCGAGTGGGCTACAGGGTTCTGTCCTCCTTGAGAGAGGCTGGAGGTGTTGGACTGCCGGACTTGCGACGATATTGTTTAGCTTCCATTCTTGTGCGTCTGCTAGATTGGCATTTCAAGGCGGACGCGAAACAATGGATTCAGATTGAACAGTTTGGTAGTTCTATCCCTCTATGCCACTTACAGTGGATCCCAAAGGAGGCCCTGACTCCGCCAGACCAACGATCCTACTTGACTGTTGAACTGCTGAGAGCATGGAGAGTGGCGTGGGTTGATTCGAACGGGGAAAACAGTGGTTAGCTCCCTGATCCCGATCTTTTACAACCCGGCTTTTCCTCCGGGCATGACTCACCAAGTTCTCCTTCTGTGGCGAGCAGAGGATGATACCCGTGTGGGCCAGATTCTCCGTCGGGGCGATCTCCCTTCGTTTACCGACTTACAGACGTCTTCCCCAACCGTGAGGCTGAAGTGGTGGGAATATCTCCAACTTCGCTCCTTTGTACGTTCTCTACCCATCCGACGAGATCCCGAGGATACATTAACTCCACTTGAAAAATTATTTACATCCGAGCAGGGACCCTCTAGAGGCATTTCGGCCATTTATTATGTCCTCTCTAGAGCAGCAGTGACAGGAGCCCATAGTTATCAGCGAGCATGGGAGGCTGACTTAGGAAGGACGATAGATACTCAAGACTGGGAGAGATGTTTTCTGATGTCTCGCAAAACCTCAGGATCTTGTGAAGCACTGGAAAAGTGTTTCAAGATACGCCTCAGATGGTATCTCACCCCGGACAGGCTGCATCGGTTCTCCCCGACCAACTCCCCACTTTGTTGGAGATGTGGTCTTGAAGTTGGCACAATGATTCACATTTGGTGGAGCTGTCCCGGTATCAGTGACTTTTGGAAGAAAGTATTCCGTAACTATAATATAGTTACAGGCAGGCATGTGGAGGGTGCCCCCGAGGTGGCCCTACTCTCTTTGCTCCCTGGTTCATGGAAAAGACAGAGGAAAGACATCCTCCGGTTCTGCCTTTGTGCAGCACGCAATGTGATCCCCCGACACTGGAGGGAGCTGACACCTCCCTCTACTTTTGAGTGGTACACCGAGATGGAATCCCTCAGACGTTTTGAGGAGATTTCAGCCGAATTTTCTCAAACTCAAACAGAATATGTAAACACCTGGTCAGAATGGATCCTCTTCAAGGATGCCTCTAATTTTGGAGACATTTTTTCCTGAATAGTGTAACACCTGTACCGTTTCTGACCCTGTGCTATCCCTTCTTTCGAATTAAATGACACCCATTACATTCTAATTTTTTCCCTCATAACCCTCACTCACTTTTTGTACTACTACTTCATTTTCGATTTCTCCTATATATGATTTCTTTTCTTTCTCTTTCTTATTCCTTTTCTCTAGATTCTTGTAATATCACTTTGATATTTTCTCCCTCGCCTTCCCGTTGGACTGACGCGAGTTACAAATTGTTTGTATATGATTTAATACTAACTTTTTCCTCACTATATGTTATAATTTTTTGGTTTCATTTGTTTAGAGATGGAACCTAACCTTATGGTTCTTTGAACATTAAAAGGGGAATTCCCCTTTATACCTGGGAGAGACTTTCTGAGACCAGTACTACCTAGAATTTAACTATAAGGTTTACGGTCTATTAATTTTCTATGTACCATTCTCCAAAGGAATTTTATTGTTCTATTTGTTTTACTGTACTATGTGTACATTCTTTAATTTAAAAATTTCTTTCAATAAAGATATATTTACAAACAATCCACACACAATCTGTGGAACTTTCAACACAATCGTTTCACTAGCAACTTCCCCAAATATTAGTTAGCTGGTCGCAAAACCATAGGCCACCGGCAAAACATGGACAGGACAAGCCCGACTATGTGTATCCCCAGTCTTTCTGCTTAGTTTCGCAATGCTAACAAAATACTTTATTTCAGCTTATCTCATTCTCACAAATGTGACTATGTGTTTTACTTGCTAATTAGTGATGAGCAAGTACTAAAATGCTCGGGTGCTCGAAGCTCGGGCCGAGCATCCCGAGATACTCGTGTGCTCGGCCCGAGTAACGAGCCCAATGTTATCCTATGGGAGACACGAGTATTTTTATGAAATGACTGCCGGCTGCCTGGAAAAACCCTAAAAATGTCACAAAAGTCTCAGAAGAGTGCTGAAATGACATGGCAACACCATGGGGAAGAACCCTGGAAGCATTTCTCACTCAAAAGTCACAGCTCTGAACAATGTTTCACGCCAATTTTACGGAGTCTCCAGAAAACCTTCCAAAATGACACCAAAATGAATATTTAGGTTGGAAATGTTAAGGGCACATACCCAATAGTGAGATACAGCTGTTGTATGTCACTTTTTGTGATTACATAAAAGATTTTACGTGAAAACATTGTGCGACACTCCGATGACCCTGACAAGAGATGTACATGAAGCCCTGTCTAGAAATAAAGTGTCCATTTTGAGGAACTGGGTCTATTGTAGTATCTTCCTTTGCAATGGCAGTCAAAAATTGGGAGGTTCACCAATGCCCTGGATACAGACATGCAGGATGGCCTGTAAACAAGAACTGGGTGTATTTTAGTATAGCCCTTTGGTCAGGGCAGCCAAAAATTGGGAGGTTCAACAATGACCCATGCTTACAGACATGTAGTAGGGCCTGTAACCCTCAAGTGGGTGTATTTTAGTATAGCCCTTTGGTCAGGGCAGTCAAAAATTGGGAGGTTCAACAATGACCCATGCTTACAGACATGCAGTAGGGCCTGTAACCCTCAAGTGGGTGTATTATAGTATAGCCCTTTGGTCAGGGCAGGCAAAAATTGGGAGTTTCAACAATGACCCATGCTTACAGACATGTAGTAGGGCCTGTAACCCTCAAGTGGGTGTATTTTAGTATAGCCCTTTGGTCAGGGCAGCCAAAAATTGGGAGGCTCCTCTTTGTCCCTGGATAGAGACGTGCAGGAGGGCCTGTTAACAAGAACTGGGTGTATTGTAGTATAGCCCTTTGGTCAGGGCAGCCAAAAATTGGGAGGCTCCTCTTTGTCCTGGATAGAGACATGCAGGAGGGCCTGTTAAGAACTGGGTGTATTGTAGTATAGCCCTTTCGTCAGGGCAGCCAAAAATTGGGAGGCTCCTCTTTGTCCCTGGATTGAGACGTGCAGGAGGGCCTGTTAAGAAGAACAGGGTGTATTGTAGTATAGCCCTTTTGTCAGGGCAGCCAAAAATTGGGAGGCTCCTTTTTGTCCCTGGATAGAGACGTGCAGGTGGGCCTGTTAAGAACTGGGTGTATTGTAGTATAGCCCTTTTGTCAGGGCAGCCAAAAATTGGGAGGTTCAACAATGACCCATGCTTACAGACATGTAGTAGGGCCTGTAACCCTCAAGTGGGTGTATTTTAGTATAGCCCTTTGGTCAGGGCAGCCAAAAATTGGGAGGTTCAACAATGACCCATGCTTACAGACATGCAGTAGGGCCTGTAACCCTCAAGTGGGTGTATTATAGTATAGCCCTTTGGTCAGGGCAGCCAAAAATTGGGAGGCTCCTCTTTGTCCCTGGATAGAGACGTGCAGGAGGGCCTGTTAACAAGAACTGGGTGTATTGTAGTATAGCCCTTTGGTCAGGGCAGCCAAAAATTGGGAGGCTCCTCTTTGTCCCTGGATAGAGACGTGCAGGAGGGCCTGTTAAGAACTGGGTGTATTGTAGTAGAGCCCTTTTGTCAGGGCAGCCAAAAATTGGGAGGCTCCTCTTTGTCCCTGGATTGAGACGTGCAGGAGGGCCTGTTAGAAGAAACAGGGTGTATTGTAGTATAGCCCTTTTGTCAGGGCAGCCAAAAATTGGGAGGCTCCTCTTTGTCCCTGGATAGAGACGTGCAGGTGGGCCTGTTAAGAACTGGGTGTATTGTAGTATAGCCCTTTTGTCAGGGCAGCCAAAAATTGGGAGGTTCAACAATGACCCATGCTTACAGACATGTAGTAGGGCCTGTAACCCTCAAGTGGGTGTATTTTAGTATAGCCCTTTGGTCAGGGCAGCCAAAAATTGGGAGGTTCAACAATGACCCATGCTTACAGACATGTAGTAGGGCCTGTAACCCTCAAGTGGGTGTATTTAACTATAGCCCTTTGTTCAGGGCAGCCAAAAATTTGGGAGGCTCCTCTTTGTCCCTGGATAGAGATGTGCAGGAGGGCCTGTAACCCTCAAGTGGGTGTATTTTAGTATAGCCCTTTGGTCAGGGCAGCCAACAATTGGGAGTTTCAACAATGACCCATGCTTACAGACATGTAGTAGGGCCTGTAACCCTCAAGTGGGTGTATTTTACTATAGCCCTTTGGTCAGGGCAGCCAAAAATGGGGAGGTTCAACAATGACCCATGCTTACAGACATGTAGTAGGGCCTGTAACCCTCAAGTGGGTGTATTTTAGTATAGCCCTTTGGTCAGGGCAGCCAAAAATTGGGAGTTTCAACAATGACCCATGCTTACAGACATGTAGTAGGGCCTGTAACCCTCAAGTGGGTGTATTATAGTATAGCCCTTTGGTCAGGGCAGGCAAAAATTGGGAGTTTCAACAATGACCCATGCTTACAGACATGTAGTAGGGCCTGTAACCCTCAAGTGGGTGTATTTTAGTATAGCCCTTTGGTCAGGGCAGCCAAAAATTGGGCGGCTCCTCTTTGTCCCTGGATAGAGACGTGCAGGAGGGCCTGTTAACAAGAACTGGGTGTATTGTATTATAGCCCTTTGGTCAGGGCAGCCAAAAATTGGGAGGCTCCTCTTTGTCCCTGGATTGAGACGTGCAGGAGGGCCTGTTAAGAAGAACAGGGTGTATTGTAGTATAGCCCTTTTGTCAGGGCAGCCAAAAATTGGGAGGCTCCTTTTTGTCCCTGGATAGAGACGTGCAGGTGGGCCTGTTAAGAAGAACAGGGTGTATTGTAGTATAGCCCTTTTGTCAGGGCAGCCAAAAATTGGGAGGTTCAACAATGACCCATGCTTACAGACATGTAGTAGGGCCTGTAACCCTCAAGTGGGTGTATTTTAGTATAGCCCTTTGGTCAGGGCAGCCAAAAATTGGGAGGTTCAACAATGACCCATGCTTACAGACATGCAGTAGGGCCTGTAACCCTCAAGTGGGTGTATTATAGTATAGCCCTTTGGTCAGGGCAGCCAAAAATTGGGAGGCTCCTCTTTGTCCCTGGATAGAGACGTGCAGGAGGGCCTGTTAACAAGAACTGGGTGTATTGTAGTATAGCCCTTTGGTCAGGGCAGCCAAAAATTGGGAGGCTCCTCTTTGTCCCTGGATAGAGACGTGCAGGAGGGCCTGTTAAGAACTGGGTGTATTGTAGTAGAGCCCTTTTGTCAGGGCAGCCAAAAATTGGGAGGCTCCTCTTTGTCCCTGGATTGAGACGTGCAGGAGGGCCTGTTAAGAAGAACAGGGTGTATTGTAGTATAGCCCTTTTGTCAGGGCATCCAAAAATTGGGAGGCTCCTCTTTGTCTCTGGATAGAGACGTGCAGGTGGGCCTGTTAAGAATTGGGTGTATTGTAGTATAGCCCTTTTGTCAGGGCAGCCAAAAATTGGGAGGTTCAACAATGACCCATGCTTACAGACATGTAGTAGGGCCTGTAACCCTCAAGTGGGTGTATTTTAGTATAGCCCTTTGGTCAGGGCAGCCAAAAATTGGGAGGTTCAACAATGACCCATGCTTACAGACATGTAGTAGGGCCTGTAACCCTCAAGTGGGTGTATTTAACTATAGCCCTTTGTTCAGGGCAGCCAAAAATTTGGGAGGCTCCTCTTTGTCCCTGGATAGAGATGTGCAGGAGGGCCTGTAACCCTCAAGTGGGTGTATTTTAGTATAGCCCTTTGGTCAGGGCAGCCAAAAATTGGGAGTTTCAACAATGACCCATGCTTACAGACATGTAGTAGGGCCTGTAACCCTCAAGTGGGTGTATTTTACTATAGCCCTTTGGTCAGGGCAGCCAAAAATGGGGAGGTTCAACAATGACCCATGCTTACAGACATGTAGTAGGGCCTGTAACCCTCAAGTGGGTGTATTTTAGTATAGCCCTTTGGTCAGGGCAGCCAAAAATTGGGAGTTTCAACAATGACCCATGCTTACAGACATGTAGTAGGGCCTGTAACCCTCAAGTGGGTGTATTATAGTATAGCCCTTTGGTCAGGGCAGGCAAAAATTGGGAGTTTCAACAATGACCCATGCTTACAGACATGTAGTAGGGCCTGTAACCCTCAAGTGGGTGTATTTTAGTATAGCCCTTTGGTCAGGGCAGCCAAAAATTGGGAGGCTCCTCTTTGTCCCTGGATAGAGACGTGCAGGAGGGCCTGTTAACAAGAACTGGGTGTATTGTAGTATAGCCCTTTGGTCAGGGCAGACAAAAATTGGGAGGCTCCTCTTTGTCCCTGGATAGAGACATGCAGGAGGGCCTGTTAACAAGAACTGGGTGTATTGTAGTATAGCCCTTTGGTCAGGGCAGCCAAAAATTGGGAGGCTCCTCTTTGTCCCTGGATAGAGACGTGCAGGAGGGCCTGTTAACAAGAACTGGGTGTATTGTAGTATAGCCCTTTTGTCAGGGCAGCCAAAAATTGGGAGGCTCCTCTTTGTCCCTGGATAGAGACGTGCAGGAGGGCCTGTTAACAAGAACTGGGTGTATTGTAGTATAGCCCTTTGGTCTGGGCAGCCAAAAATTGGGAGGTTCAACAATGACCCATGCATACAGACATGTAGTAGGGCCTGTAACCCTCAAGTGGGTGTATTTTACTATAGCCCTTTGGTCAGGGCAGCCAAAAATTGGGAGGTTCAACAATGACCCATGCATACAGACATGTAGTAGGGCCTGTAACCCTCAAGTGGGTGTATTGTAGTATAGCCCTTTGGTCAGGGCAGCCAAAAATTGGGAGGTTCAACAATGACCCATGCATACAGACATGCAGTAGGGCCTGTAACCCTCAAGTGGGTGTATTTTAGCCTAGGCCTTTGGCCAGGGCAGCCAAAAATTGGGAGGTTCAACAATGACCCATGCATACAGACATGTAGTAGGGCCTGTAACCCTCAAGTGGGTGTATTGTAGTATAGCCCTTTGGTCAGGGCAGCCAAAAATTGGGAGGCTCCTCTTTGTCCCTGGATAGAGACGTGCAGGAGGGCCTCAAAACATTTTTCACATTGAAAAGATGCGGGTATCCTGTCTTTGTAATGCCCATTCAAAAAGAATGGGCGTAAACATTTACCACTGGGGGTATACCTGAAACAACAGCCAAACTATTGTAACGGTCATCATGGTGGCACATGAGGAGAAGGAGGAGCAGTCCAGCGATTAGCTAAGGAATAGGAAGACGACGTGGTGGATGATCCAGTAGCTGACCCAACCTGGCAGGAGTATATGCAGAGCGAGGACAGCAGTGCACAGGGTGAGGGAGGCGTAGCATCCCAACAGGCAGTACGAAGCAGGGTCGGGTACGCAGGCAAAAGGCAGGCAACCGGTCCCCGGAACAACAACACGACACAAGGTGCCTGTGCAAATGTTATGTCTTCCCGAGTCTTGCAGCATTTTAAGTTGGCTCCAGATGACTGTAAAAAGGCCATTTGCAACACCTGCCATGCCAGCATCAGCAGGGGTACAAAAAGTAGCAGCCTGACCACCACCAGCATGATCAGGCACATGTCAGCCAAGCACCCGACTTTGTGGGAAGTACAACAAAGTCCAGGAGCGGTGCTTGCTGATGTCACTGCTACGTCTTCGCCTGTTGTGTGTGCGAGCCAATCCCCTGTCCATGCTGGCCGCGAACAAGCCTCCGGCCCTGCACCTGAAGTTGCCCACGCACAAATTACACCACCATCAAGCACGTCCTTGTCCCAGCACAGCGTTCAATTATCCATTCAGCAAACATTTGAACGCAGGCGCAAATACGCTGCCAACGCCCCACATGCCACAGTCCTGAATGATCACATTTCGCGACTCATAGCGCTACAAATGTTGCCTTTCCGGCTGGTGGAGACGGAAGCATTCCATGACCTGATGGCGGATGCTGTCCCACGTTACTCGGTCCCCAGCCGCCACTATTTCTCCAGATGTGCCGTCCCCGCTTGGCATAACCACGTGTCCAACAGCATCACACGTGCCCTCAACAACGCTGTTTCAGCCAAAGTCCACCTAATAATAATAATACAGCTTTATTTATATAGCGCCAACATATTACGCAGCGCTTTACAATGTAGGGTTAGAGTACAGAAAATATAATACAGTAAGTAATTACAGTAGAGAACAAATACAGTACAATAATTGGATACAAAACAATAGGCATTGAATCAATGTAAAAAAAAAAAAAAAAAAAAATTAAGCAAGAAATGAAGGTCACCCTTCTCAAAAGAGCTTACAATCTACTACAAGATAGGGGTTGCACAAGGTACAGGGGCCTATTGCACTGATGGTCCAGGCATCTTGAGGAAATGGGGCCTAGAACTAAGCTTACATGGATGGTCATTATACAGTCTGTGTCAACCTTTTTGGTTTGGTAGAGTTTGTAGAAGAGTAATGTCCAGAGGGATAGGCCATTCACTATCTACAGTACAAAGGACTTCTATTAGGGAGTATGATAGGCCGCCTTAAAAAGATGCGTTTTTAGGGATCGTCTGAAGCCATGCAAGTTGTGGATAGTCATGATTTCTTGGGGTAAAGCATTCCAGAGGTTTGGTGCAGCTCTGGAGAAGTCTTGGAGCCGGGAGTGGGAGGATCGGATTATTACAGATGTCAGTCGAAGGTCATTTGAGGAACGAAGAGCGCGAGTGGGGTGATAGACAGAGATGAGGGAGGAGAGGTAGGGGGGTGCTGCACTGTGAAAAGCTTTGTGGGTGAGAAGAAGCAATTTGATTTTGATCCTGTAGTATACGGGCAGCCAGTGCAATGACTGGCACAGAGCAGAGGCATCTGAGTAACGATTGGCCAGATGGGTGATCCTGGCTGCTGCATTAAGGATGGAGTGGAGAGGAGAAACTCTGGTGAGGGGGAGGCCGCTTAATAGAGAATTGCAATAGTCAAGGCGGGAATGGATTAGGGCCACGGTCAGGGTTTTTGTTGTTTACAGGGTGAGAAAGGGACGGACTCTGGAGATATTCTTCAGGTGTAAGCGACATGAGCGGACGAGACATTGTGTGTGGGAGGAGAAGGAGAGATCAGTGTCAAACATAACACCCAGACAACGAGCCTGCTGCCTAGGCGTTATCGTGGTGCCACAAACTGAGAGAGAGATGTCCGATTTAGGAAGGTTAGTGGATGGGGGAAGCAGAAGAAGTTCAGTTTTGGAAAGGTTTAGTTTCAAATAGAGAGTGGACATGATATTGGAAACTGCAGCTAGCCAGTCATTGCTGTTCTTTAATACCGCAGGGGTAAGGTCAGGGACTGAAGTGTATAACCACAGACACGTGGACAAGTGCTTGTGGGCAAGTCCGCTACATCTCCTTGACAAAACACTGGGTTAATATTGTGGAGGCTGTGACACAGTCTGAGCGAGGGATGGAACACGTCCTTCCCAAAGCAAGGATAGCAGGCCCAACCTCTGTCAGGGTTTCACCGACACTCTACAGCTCCGGAATGTCATGCTCTTCAGCCTCCTCCTACTCCTCCAGCGCATCCTCATCCACTGTACCCTCCACACCAGTCCCAAGCTGGAAGCACTGCAGCACTGCCTCTGCGAAGCGGCAACAGGCTGTGCTGAAGTTAGTCTGCATAGGTGACAAACCCCACAATGCAGAAGAGGTGTCGACAGCTCTGAAACAGCAGGCAGATCACTGTCTCACACCTGTGAACCTAAAGCCAGGAAAGGTCGTGTGTGACAATGGCCGGAACCTGGTGGCAGCTTTGAGGCGAGGCCAGCTGACGCATGTTCCATGCGTGGCCCACGCGCTCAACCTGGTGGTTCAGAGCTTTGTAAAGTGATACCCATAGCTGTCTGAACTGCTGGTAAAAGTTCGCCGTCTGTCTGCACATTTTCGCAAGTCACCTGCTGCTTCAGCCGGCCTTGGCGGATTTCAGCGCCGTTAGCGTGTTACGGCACACAGACTGGTGAGTGAAGTCCCCACGCGTTGGAATTCAACTCTGCACATGTTGGTCAGGATATGTGAGCAGAAGAGGGCAGTTGTGGACTACCTGCATCACCTAAGCCGTCGGGAAATGGTTCAAACTCCACACATAACACCTGAAGAGTGGAGATGGATGTCCGACCTATGTACCGTAATCAAAAACTTTGAGGACTCCACCAAGATGGTGAGCGGCGAGGACTCCATTATTAGCGTCACCATACCACTACTCTGCCTTCTAAAACGGTCTCTGCTGAAAAACAAAGATGATGCATTGCAGGCCGAGCGCAATGACTTGGAGCAAGAAACAGTAGTGGATGTGGGTGAAAACACACAGTCCAGCCTCATCTCATCACAACGTGCAGTGGAGGACTATGACGAGGAGGAGGAGGATGAAGACATGGAGCAACTCTCTGGCCAAATTGAGGATATGACATGCACACCAGTCATACCCTCGATTCAGCGTGGCTGGCCAGAGGACAGGGGAGATGAGGAGGAGGAGGAGGAGGACAGCATGTTCAGTCATCGTGTTGGTCTGGATACTGAAGTGATGGCTGTTAAGAGTCTGGCGCACATGGCTGACTTTATGGTAAGCTGCCTGGCTCGTGACCCTCACATTCAGAACATCTTGGCCGACAATCTGTACTGGTTGGCAACACTGTTAGACCCATGCTACAAGGAGAACTTTATGTCTGTCATTCATGAGGCGGAGAGGTCAGCCAAAATGCAGCAGTTCCAGAAGGCCATAGTCACGGAAGTAGGCAAATCATTCCCCTCACAAAACGCTAGCGGCATAGGTCAGGAATCGGTGGATAACCAAGGCGTACGGCCGAGAGGGGCACAAGTCCAATCCGCCACAGGTAGGGGAACAGTCTTTACGAGGTGGGACAGTTTTCTCAGCCCCTCATGTGCCACAGCCCCTGAGGTGCGGGGTAGTGCCACAAGAAATGCTAAGTTTGGCCAGATGCTGAAGGAGTACCTTGCCGATCGAACAACTGTACTGCGAGATTCCTCTGTGCCTTACAATTATTGGGTCTCCAAGCTGGACACGTGGCATGAATTGGCTCTCTACGCCTTGGAAGTCCTGGCCTGCACTGCCGCTAGCGTTTTGTCAGAGCGTGTTTTCAGTGCCGCAGGTGGAATCATTACTGATAAACGCACTCGCCTCTCAACTGAAAATGCTGACAGGCTGACTCAGATCAAGATGAACAAGGGTTGGATTGGGCCAGACTTCACCACACCACCAACAAATGACAACTGAATTTAAATTTTGTAATGGGAATTTGCCATGTACCTCCACTGACCCATGGGTACACACTTCTGGACTTCCGAGTGTCCAAGTGTGGGATCAGTAATGTGCGTGGACGTGTACTCGGCCTGTTGGTAGAAAGGAGGATCAGGTTGGGAAATGTGCGGTGCAGTATCACAGTTACTGACACTTGACCGTGTGGAAGACAGGGTGTTTGTGGAGGTGCCAATCAGACTTGAAGCATTAGCCGCTATCCAAGTAACAAGCTGTTGAAACTGGTATTGGTTCAAGAGCGGTGTACTGCAGCGGGCCCCAACAATTTGGGACAGGACGTGTGAGCGAGTAGATGTGCCACTTTCTTGTTGCGAAATTAGTGCTTGCACACGACCTTGCCTCTGCCTTCACCACAATCACGTTCACCTCCTTGTTCCTTGCCAACGCCCTTGCGCATTTCGCTTGTATACAGCGACAACAGTCACAGGAGAGGATTTTAGTCCCTAACCTGTATGAACGTATGACGTACAACAGTGTGGTGACTGTTGAGATGACAAGAGTTAGGATTTTAGTTCCCTAACCTGTATAAACGTATGACGTACAACAGTGTGGTGACTGTTGAGATGACAAGAGTTAGGATTTTAGTTCCCTAACCTGTATGAACGTATGACGTACAACAGTGTGGTGACTGTTGAGATGACAAGAGTTAGGATTTTAGTTCCCTAACCTGTATAAACGTATGACGTACAACAGTGTGGTGACTGTTGAGATGACAAGAGTTAGGATTTTAGTTCCCTAACCTGTATAAACGTATGATGTACAACAGTGTGGTGACTGTTGAGATGACAAGAGTTAGGATTTTAGTTCCCTAACCTGTATAAACGTATGACGTACAACAGTGTGGTGACTGTTGAGATGAGAAGGGTTAGGATTTTAGTTCCCTAACCTGTATAAACGTATGACGTACAACAGTGTGGTGACTGTTGAGATGACAAGAGTTAGGATTTTAGTTCCCTAACCTGTATGAACGTATGACGTACAACAGTGTGGTGACTGTTGAGATAACAAGAGTTAGGATTTTAGTTCCCTAACCTCTTTAAAGGTATGACGTACAACAGTGTGGTGACTGTTGAGATGACAAGAGTTAGGATTTTAGTTCCTTAACCTGTATAAACGTATGACGTGCTACAGTGTGGTGACTGTTGAGATGACAAGAGTTAGGATTTTAGTTCCCAAACCTGTATAAAGGGTATGACGTACAACAGTGTGGTGACTGTTGAGATGACAAGAGTTAGGATTTTAGTTCCCTAACCTGTATGAACGTATGACGTACAACAGTGTGGTGACTGTTGAGATGACAAGAGTTAGGATTTTAGTTCCCTAACCTGTATGAACGTATGACGTACAACAGTGTGGTGACTGTTGAGATGACAAGAGTTAGGATTTTAGTTCCCTAACCTGTATGAACGTATGACGTACAACAGTGTGGTGACTGTTGAGATGACAAGAGTTAGGATTTTAGTTCCCTAACCTGTATGAACGTATGACGTACAACAGTGTAGTGACTGTTGAGATGACAAGAGTTAGGATTTTAGTTCCCTAACCTGTATGAACGTATGACGTACAACAGTGTGGTGACTGTTGAGATGACAAGAGTTAGGATTTTAGTTCCCTAACCTGTATAAACGTATGACATACTACAGTGTGGTGACTGTTTTGATGACAAGAGTTAGGATTTTAGTTCCCTAACCTGTATTAAGGTAGTACGTACACCTGTCTGGTGACTGTAATGGTTTGAAGAGAGAATTTTAGTCCCTAACCTGTATTAAGGTACTAAGTACAAGAGTGTGGTGACTCTAATGGTCACTGAAAAGCTTGGATTCCAATCTGTATCACCCTGCCTATATCCTCCTACATTAGTCCTGAGAAGGACTGTTCTGGTCACTGGAAATCTTGGACTCCGATCTGGATCACCCTGCCTATGTCCTCCTACATTAGTCCTGAGAAGGACTGTTGTGGTCAGCAGCAGTTTGCAGCCCTGATCCGGATCTACCTATGAGGGCCGCAAATCTGTCCCTAATCAGCAGCAGACACTCTCCCTACACTCACTGTCTGGATGGCTGTGTGCCGAGCACAGCGCGCCGGGAGTTATAAAGGCTCGGTGACGCTGTGCAGGGCGGCCAATCACTGCTATGTCACAACTAACAGGGCTGTGGCATTACAGTGGTCTGTCAGCCAATCCCTGCACGTGGGCTGGCTCTCAAACGAGCGCCAACATGGAGAGATGACGACCACGAGCACAGCACGAGTATCGCGAGATTACTCGGTGCTCGGCGAGTCGCCCGAGTACAGTGATACTCGTGCGAGTACCGAGTAGTGGCGAGCATGCTCGCTCATCACTATTGCTAATGTACCTTCCCTGGTGCCAATTGACCAGAGATCACACCTGATTGGACTCCATTAAAACAGTCAGGATTTTTAGGTTCAAATCCTTATTACATGCATATGGTCATTCAGTTCATTCGGTTCAATCAAGGAGTCTCATACCAGTCACTTCCTTTCACACTCCTTTTTTCCACATGCATATACATTAAAAATGTTAGTAATATGGAAATGCAGTCACAAGTGCTGTCAGCTCCTGAACTGCTTCAGGACAAATCAGGTCACTATCTCTAATTAACTGTTCAAGGGGCAATCCAATACTTTCTGCTGCTGGAAGAAAATAGGCATTGATAATCAGTCTAAAATACCTCGTATCTGCCACTCGAGTATACCCTGCATCAAAACCTAGAGGATCTGACAAAACTGGCATATTGTTAATAATCTAATCAGCGGATCAGAGCTATATCCAGGTTCCCAATACAACACTAATCTACAAACACAATTAGGGCAAGACATAAAACAAAACAAAAACAATAGATTGGCTTCAGCTTTCAGCATGGCTGAGCAAGGAGGGAGGGGGAAGAGCGAGAGAGTGAGAAAATGGAGGTCAAAGGTGTCTTCGCTGCAAACTTCACCTCTTCCTCTCCCTGTATTCTTTCTAGCAGCTGCAGGTGTCAGCATGTGAGGGAGGGGGGAAGAGCAAGCTTCCCTTCACTCAACAGAGTAAAAGAAAAAAAACCAGCAAAGTACCATATAAAAGTGTTAAGAAGTAGAGAACCCAGTTAACGATCAGCCAAGCAATAACTGGACTCAGTCTGCAGAAGATACCAGTATTAAGATGAGCAGCTTATTGCACGGTTAACAGTTATAACTTTAAACAGATGTATAACAGCAAACAGCAATCAAGCAATAAAGTAATAAAGCAATAACACTTATTACGATCAAACAAATGAAATGACAGGACAAGATTATAACACAGTTGCAGACAAACAAGACACAGGACAAGATTATAACACAAATTATAATCAAACCAGTCTACCTGAGTTTCCCGCTTCCTTTTTCTCCAAAGACTGACTCCTGCTACCCCTTCTGGAGAGAAAAATACTTTGATTGAGACAATGGCTCAAAACTTACCATGGTTCTGTATGATTCTGTTCAGGAGACGGGCAGTCTTGTGTTCAGTCCGAGGTGAACATATAAAAGGGAAAAAATAGAAAAATAAACAATCTCGCTGGGGCCTCCAAGTAATAAAGCCGGGAACTCAAAACTAACCAGAGTAGACTGATTTGTATAAAGTAGCTACACAGGTATACCTGATATTGGCTGTACTCAAATAAAAGATGCAGTACCTTGGTCTTTCACTCGAGAGTAGCATAGTTTTTATTGTAGTAAGGGTTTATATAGGTTACAGAAGCTTAGAAAAAATAGATTATATCATACAGTGATAAATATGATGAATATGATGAATATGCATTATAGACAGTTTTGAAATAACTGGTGACCTTTAACAAAACTACAGAAGATAAGAACGATACACTTAGGCTACTGGTCTTGGCCTCAGGACCATTATCTTAAAAGCAAGGACAAAGAGAAGAATGTGCTGACTTATGCTCATCCTCAATGAACAAACTGTTACAGAGGTTTTTCGTAAGAATAGACATGATAACTATAAGAGTGGCTTATGGAGTTACAAAATGGCTGAAAGTGTAGTACATATGAAAACGTCTTTAACAGCTTATACACATCTGTATTTCCAAAGTAAACTGCATGTGCTTTAAAGAGGCCAATGAGACAGACACTGCCATAATGACATGTTATATACATGGAATCCTACTACAGTTGTGCTCAAATGTTTACATACCTTGGCAGATTTTTTTGATTTCTTGGCGTTTTGTCTGAGAATATAAATTATAACACAAAAATGTTTTTTCTACTCATGGTTAGTGGTTGGGTGAAGCTATTTATTGTCACTCTACTGTGTTTTCTCTTTTTAAATCATAATAACACCCAAAAACATCAAAAATAACCTTGATCAAAAGTTCACATACCCAAGTTCTAAATATCATGTAATTCCCCCTCTAACATTAATGACAGCTTGAATTCTATTGTGGTAGTTGTGGATGAGGATCTTTATTTTCTTAGATGGTTAAGTTGACCATTCGTCTTATCAAAAAGCCTCCAGTTCCTGGAAATTCCCGGGCTTTCTTGCATGAACTTGAGTTCTTCCCAGAGTGGCTCAATGATATTGAGGTGTGGAGACTGAGAAGGCCACTCCAGAACCTTCACTTTGTTCTGCTGTAGCCAATGACAGGTTGACTTGGCCTTGTGTTTTGGATCATTGTCATGTTGGAGTGTCCAAGTACATCCCATGCGCAGTTTCCAGGCTGATGAGTGCAAATTTGTCTTCAGTAGTTGCTGATTACATTCTGCATTCATCTTCCCTTGAATTTTGACCAAGTTTCATTTGCCGTTGTAGCTCTTACATCCCCATATCATCAGCAATCCACCTCTGTGCTTTATAGTAGGAATGGTGTTCCTTTCATAAAAGGCCTTGTTGCCATCTCTCCAAATGTAATGATTTGATTCTGGTGTCATCATTCCAAATTACCTTGTTCCAGAATTTTGTAAGCTTGTCTCTGTTCTGTTTGGCATATTGTAGGTGAGATACCTTGTGGCATTTACACAATGATGACTTTCTTCTGACTACTCGACCATGCAGCCCATTTTTGTTCAAGTGCCTCCTTGTTGTGCATCTTGAAACGGCCACAACACTAGTTTTCAGTGAGTCCTGTTTTTCAGCTAATGTTATTTGTGGGTTTTTCTTTGCATCCTGAACAATTTTCCTTGCAGTTGTGGCCGATATTCTCGTTGTCTACCTGTTCAGGGTTTGGTTTTTACAGAGCCCCAGATTTTCCATTTGTTAAGCACAGTTTGAACATTGCTGACTGGCATTATCAATTCCTTGGATATCTTGTTGTATCCCTTTTCTGTTCTATACAGTTCAACTATCTTTTCCTATAGATCCATTGAAAATTCTTTTGCTTTCCCCATGACTCACAATCCAGAAATATCAGTGGCTGGATGAAAGATGCAAGAGTCTGTCTGGATTCCAGAAACTCACTTTATGAACACTATGAACACACTGATTATAAGCAAACAGGTTACAGGTGAGGATGTTACCTTTAATAGCCATTCAAACCCATTTGTGTCAACTTCTGTACACGTTATCAGGCCAAAATCACCAGAGTATGTGAACTTTTGATTAGTGTCATTTGGATGTTTTTGGTTGTCATTGTGATTTAAATAGAGAAAACATAGTAGTTTGACAATAAATGGCTTTACCCAACCACTAACCCTGAGTGGAAAAACTGTTTTTGTGTTATCATTCATATCTTCTGAAAAAAGGCCAAAAAAGCAAAAATACTGCCTGAGCATGTAAAGTTTTGAGTACAACTGTAAGTATATATGCAATGCAGAAATACAGCATTAATGTGGTTCACAAAAGCAAATGTATGGTATCAAATTGTTGAATACATACAAATAATAGTGACATCACAGGTACCGTACCCATCAAAAAAGTGCTGTGCAGACCCTCACAGTGGAGTGATCCACCGATTCAGAACCCTGATGTATGTTTCACATATCACATGTTTACCTTCATCAGGGGAGTATAGATGATTCCCCCACTTCTACCCTTTGTATTGTACTGCATGTAATACCGCCACATGCCGATCACCTGTTTGGTGCTCACACACTTCCAAATTGGAAGTCACGTGGCATCATCGCTAATATAGCGCGCATGTCCGGGAGTGGGGATACGTCACCATGGAAATTGCAACATTTTTGCAAAGTTTTATTTTTTTTCCAAAGAAATTAAATAATATTGTCCTAAATTTACCACCAACATGAAGTCCAGTATGTCATGAATAAACAGTATTGTAATCACTGGGATTCATTGAAGTATTCCAGAATTATTACCCCATAAAATGACACTGGTCAGAATTTCAAAGAATGGCCTTGTCATGTAGATGCAGACCATGCCCTGAAGTAAAGGGGTTAAAGTTTAATTTTAATTTCAGAGTTGAATTGGCATTTTAAATGTAAACCCCTGCCCACTTTCTTGTAATCATTTGCAGCCCTCTTCATCTGTTTTCAGTGGCACTCTGGTTGATCATTGGTAATTTATGACCTGTCAGCAGCTCCATTGTTTTATGGAGAAAACCAGAGTTCGATAAATCAATGCAGTTCTATGAGACCCTCACTCTGGCCTCCTTCTTGCTCTAACAGAGTTGTATTTAGAGCCTTTGACATAACTTTTGACTTCCGGCCAGTCAGAAATTACAGGCACAAGATAATACCAGGGGACCGGTGTGGAGCCGAAAAATGATGAAGAGGCTAGAGGGTAGGTACATTATAGAGGACAGGTGGCATCACTCCCAGCAGTGAAAAAAAAACCTTAAAGTGGTGCTTTAAATGCTTCTGTCAATGACTTTAGCCACACTTTAAGACGCTATCCAGCATGGACATTCATTCAACTGCCCATTTTTCCACCTGGAACATTATTATTATTATTATTTTATTATTATTATTATTAATATTTATTTATAGAGCCCCATTGATTCCATGGTGCTGTACATGAGAAGGGGATACATACAAGCAAGTTAAAAATACAGTGACCAAACTAACAGTGACAGACCGATACAGATGGGGAGGAGGATCCTGCCCTTGCAGGCTTACATTCTACATATTTTCTTCAAAATATGTTGTCCATATTTAATAATTAAAAATAGTTGGATGAACTAAAACATTTATATATAACAGATTACTAAAAGAAGAAGAGGCAAATGTTTTTCAAAGTTTTTAATATTTTAGAATGTTTATGCATTCTGCATTACCAGAAGTAGCAAACAATAACCCTAATAACTGTACCCAGGGCCGGCATCAGCGTACTATCTGCCTTGTCTCACGGATGATGATACCTCTGGTAATTATTTTCGGACATAGTGACACTGATTAGTGCACTTGAAGTCCTACCATTTACCTCTTATCTTCTTCTTTTCCTTTTTAGGGACTGTTGGTTCAACATAATAACGTATCAATATAGGTTGGCTCTGTCTTCCCCCAAGATAGGGGAGCTCATATCTAAGTGACATTATTCCTTGAGCATATGTGATTGAGGATTCAATGATAAATCTCTGCCTCCCTTTACAGGGATCTAGAGGTTTAGTCAGTTGCCTCTCCATCCTTTTACTCTAAACCTTCATTTGATAGGCATGCACCTCTGATTTGGTTTTGTGTGTGAAGACCAGTAGCACATCTTTTTGCATTATATATTCCTTTGATGGGTTATTGATTCTTTTGTGATAGAGTCTGCTATTTCATTGCCAGAGTCCCTTTCATCATCCTCTCATAAAAAGCAGTGTATACTGCTGTACTATCATTGTTTGGTATATTACGTTAGATAATACAAGGCCATAGCTTCTCGGTGGTTCCCACCTTTTAATGGTTTTTAATTGTTCGTTTGTGTCCTGTTTTTGTATATATGCATAATAAATAAATCTTTTGACTACTTATATGAGTCTTTTTTCTATAAAACCCTGATCCCGGTCAGGATACATGCTTTCTATTCTTTTTCTATACACAGGGCCGGCATCAGCACCCAGTGCACCTGGGCAAGTGCCAGGGCACAGACTGCTTGGAGGGGGCCCACTGGGCCCCTGTTAGGCTACGGTCATACTTGCGTTGTGACTCTTGCCTGATGCAAGTATTTTCCGCTGCGGCGCATACCATTTAGTGCTCTGCGCTGCCAGACAACGGAACCCATAGAAACCCGCTGTTTACCTTGCTAACCAGTAGTTGGCAAGGTAAACAGCAGATTTCTATGGGCTCCAGCGCATAGCATTAAATGCTATGCGCTGCAGCAGAAAATACTTGCGTCAGGCTAGGGTCACAATGCAAGTGTGACCCCAGCCTAACAGGGGCCCCTGAGCACTGCCCCACAGCTCACCCTCGGGGGCCTGAGCAGTGTCCCCAAGCAGCAGCAGCCGCTGATCTCAGACAGCCTGTCATGTAGTGAGATCTGCAGCCGCTCTTTCCTGTATCTCCACACACACAGGAAATAGAGCAGCAGCTGGAGCTCACACTACATTACAAGCTGAGAGTCTGAGAGCTCAGCGGCTGCAGCTAAGTTTAGAAGGGAGCGGGGGAGGCAGCGCTAAGGAGCCCCTGAGGGTCCCCCCAGTGCGGGGCAGCACTCAGGGGCCCCCCAGAGTTGGGGTCAGTACTCAGGGCCTCCCCAGTGTGGGGGCAGTGCTCAGGAGCTCCGCGGTGTTGGGGGCAGCACTCAGGAGCCCCCTGGTGTGGGGATGCACTCAGGGGCCCCCTGGACAGGTGCAGTGGAGAGACAGTGTGCAGGGGGGGAGACAGGCATGCAGGGGGAGATAGGTGCACAGGGAGACACAGCGCACAGGAAGGAGACAGGCACAGGGAGAGACAGGTGTAGGGGAGAGACACAGTGCACAGGGAGGGAAACACGCACAGGTAAGAGACAGGCTCAAGGGAGAGACAGCGCTCAGGGGAGTGAGACTGCACAGAGAGAGGAGGTGCAGCACAAGGGGAGAGATACACAGAGAGAGGAAAAACCGCGCACAGGGGAGAGAGACTGAACAGAGAGAGGAGGGACAGCACAAAGGGAGAGATATGCACAGAGAGGGGAGAGACAGTGCACAGGATGGGAGAGATAGCATTTGGGGGGGAGAGTCCGCATGGTAGGGATTAAATTTGCAAGGGATATATTCAATATATATATATATATATATATATATATATTATAGTCTGCAACATATATATATATGCAGCAGTATGTACTAAAGGGGGCCCACTGAGACTCTTTTGCCCGCGGCCCGCAAAGACCTGGAGCCGGCCCTGACTGTACCTAGTATGAATGAGATTGTAAACTTCTGTCAGGCTTCTCTACGCTACATTATAAACAGACACCACTAAAGGGATTGTTTTTGCATATACACATCTAATGTTTATAGTCAGATTAACTGGATTTATAGGGACATATTTATTTATAGATGTAGGTTTGATCCCATGAAGATATAGGAATAAAATAAGAGATACCAAACATTTTGTCATGTATAGTGTCCTAGAAAACTAAAAATAACCAACCGCATGGTTAAATGATACATTTGAAGGGAGTGCTTAGTTTTCCCCATAGCCATAGCTTGCTCCATATCCAGGTTCACATTTACAACATTTCAACATGAACAGTAGTTAAAACCTAGGAATAAAAAAATATAATTCTAGATCCCCCTCTGACAACCTTTCATCTCATAGCAAAGAAGAGAAAAAAAATCAATTGAATAAAGATGTAAGCATGAATTTCATTGTATTGATTTATGAAGAAGTTCAGGAATGCCTTAATCTCTTGCAAAACACCAGATAATATGTGGAAATTGACTCATTGGCCTGAATGTGAAATACTAGATGTTTAGCTGTCAATTAGCTTTTATATCTTATTTTTACACCAGTTCTTAAGAAACTTAAGGATTTTCTATTTATGCAATGTTAATATATCAGATCGAATAGCAGACTTATGATAAGTAAAGGTGGCAAGATATATATGAGATTATATACATTTTTACAAGGTAAGCATCAGACTTAGAAAACATAATACAATTTTTTTTGACATAATGTACTGGCATAGTATTTTTTTTCCTGAAAATTAAAATATTGGATTATACACAGTCAGTCTCATTACAGAACCTTTAAAGTTTATTAAAGTTTATTGACCATGTACACACCTCAAGATTTAGGTTCAATTGCTTCTCTCATGCTGCAATATTAAATTAAGATGTGATGCCTTGCTGTGTCTCTCATGGACTCCAACTGAGCTACAGGTAGCAAAAGTCTCCTTCAATTAGACATAATCATCACTCACAGTCAATAATTGTGCTAAAGGCTGCTTTCAAATCTGTGAGGGATTCACATTTAATGTACTGATTCAGCTTGTCTGAGCCAAATTCACTGTGTACTGAAACCAAAGCAATTTAGTTCTTGCCTACGGCCCTTTTGGCAGTTCATCTAGTACGGAGCGTTGTAAGGACTGTGAGATACAATTTAATCTGAGACATCTGTGCATAGACAGGACTCTTTCCGTAACAGATATACACTAAACTGCAGTTGTATTTGAAGAACCTGCCCTTATCTCTTCTGGTAAAAAAAAAAATAAACCATTTAACAGAGGAAAGCTCTTGTTGGTCCTTGTTGATATGAACAAATAAGTTTCTGCAGTGTATAAGGATCTCTATAACTCTCGATACACACTTGTCCTGTTATTCAGGTAGAGTTATTTTCTACTCTATATCATTATCTACCTGTTATATAAATTATAAAATCTACCTACAGTGCTGCATATTGCGCTATTTCTAGAGCAATAGATAAATATTAAACAATTAAGTAAAATAAAAAATGTTTTTTCATACTTGACGTAAAGGCTTGGCATGGCGATTCACTCCAGTGACCTTCTCTTTTACGGAATAGTCCACTATGACTTTTTCTTTCCTTCCCAAATCCTGATGGTTTCTATTGTCCTTGTTTTCTCTTCTTGCTTTCTTCTCACCAGGTGCCCTTCATTTCCTCATCGTGGTTTGACATATCACATTCTGAATTGGGTTAAATATGTTTACATCTCAACTTATTCCTTGCTGAATATACACATGGATATTAGTGGGCTGCTGCAGGTAATTTTGCAGGGCTTTGGCACTGTTCCTACTGATTCTCATTGCACAAAGGAGGAGGCACCGGTCCTGATGCTGGGTTGTTGTCCTCTTATGGGCCCATCCACATCTCCTGGTGTACTGGCCTGTTTCTTGGTATCTGCTCCATGCTCTGGACACTGCACTGACAGACACGGCTAACCTTCTTGCCACAGCTTGCATTGAAATGCCATACTGGATTAGCTGCTCTCCCTGAGCAATTTCTGTTGGTTGTAGAAAACACTTCATGCCACCTTTAGGGGTGAGAGCAATGATAAAATGCAAAAGTGACCAAAACAACAGCCAAAAAACATGAAAACAGAGAAATGGTCTGTGGCCACCATCTGCTGATCCACTCCTTTACAGGGGATTTCTTGCCAATAAGCTATAATTTCTACCTGTTGTCTAGTCCATTTGCATCAATAGGGAACAGCGGGGAAAAAGGATTAGCTCACTCTTGCCTTGAGACTAGATCCAACAGGTGCACGGCAGTGGTTGGCATCCACGCATGTCCATAGAGAGTGGAAGGAGATGCCAAAACCAATAGCCTTTAGAAAATAATCTAGTATTCACACACAAGTTACAGTTAAAAGCATCATGGGCACATGGCCCTGCCTAATGCATTTCGGAAAGAAAGTTCCTTAGGCTGCTTTCACATCACGCTTTTTTTCCTGTCTGTGGGATCCTACTTTTTGCAGGACCCCACAGAGGTGACCTCTGGATGCCATTTCTGTGTCCTGGTCTGAGATTGTCACGGGTCTTGTCACACAGAACACACAGAAAGTGCGAGCCTCCAAAGTGCAGGCAAGCCATGCACTTTCACTCCCGCAATGTATATATATACACATTGCGGGGGGCGTGGCCTAGCTATGGAGGAGTGAGGACACTGGGTATACTGGCTCCCGCTCCCAGGCCCTTATATCTGCAGCTTACACTCAGTAACCGGAGGCACAGGAGTGACCTTGAGCAAGGGGAAGCCGGGGAGAGCAATAGGCACCGACTCACCGACTCCACCGACCCCTGCGGCGTCCATTTGCCACTTCTTTAACAAAAGAGACCGGACTCCTGCCAGAACTACTTCATCTAAGATGGGCGCGGCGGGGAAGAGCAGTGGCGTGGAGGAGCCTGTCAGATCTGCAGCAACTGCGTCGGGACCGCTACTCCACAGACAGGACGACCAGCACACCGGAGGAGGGCATGCATGCACAGAGGGTATCCAGACAAGAGGATCCAGCAGCAGACATGTCACGGAGGCAGAGGAGGGCGGGATTGCAACAAAGGTATCGGGAGGAGGTGGGAGATCCCCTATTGCAGCATCCTATTCAAGCAGCTGCAGAGGGCAGAGGAGCAAGGAGGATGAGCCCTCGTGAACCCCTGTGAGAGGTACAGTAAATCAATATGCCCAGTAGGCTCACGGAGGAGTGGAGGGGAAAGCTGTGCATGCCCCATATCAGGAGCCTGTTGCAAACCTGGCTCTGGAGGTGTCTGCAAAGTCTGTCCCAAACCCACAGGGGCCCAAGCACCACCTTATTGAACAGAACCCTGCTGTGTCCTTCTTTCAAGATGACCACCTTCAGAGTGCTAGTGTGCTGGCGGAGTTGGGAGACTTGAGGGCTCATATGGCCTCCATCCCCACCAGGGAGGACAAGGAGTAGTATATTGCATGACTGGAACAAGCTTACCTGAGTGAACTGTCCTGCCTGAGGGGAGAAGTGATTAGAGTGGACACTCAGGGACAGGATCACGCCCACAGAAAAACAGCTCTGGAGGAGATGTGTAGATCCCAACAGACTATGCTGCAAACCCAGTCCAGCCAAATCACACACTTGGTTGATGCCATGGATGAAGGGGAAAATAGAGGGCATCGAAACAATATAAGAATAAGAGGTCTGCCAAAACAGTAGAATCTAGGGATCTCCCAGAAGTGCTCCAGTCATTATTCAATGAGATATTAGGAGACCCACCCTCAAATGTTATTGAACTTGACCGTGCACATAGGGCATTGGGCCCCAAACCTTCTGATCCCGAATGGCCACGGGAATTTTTGAAAAGGGAGAACTGACATATTCTCACTGCCTGCCTACTTACCTTGCATGCCAAGCATATAATGTGATGATCTTGATGTGGTATTTCCTCAGGCCCCTTATCCCTTCCCCTTTCCCCTTTCCTTCCCCCATTCCTTTCCCCCCCTTTTTTTTTCCCTTCCCCTTTCCCTCCCTTATCTCTTTTCTCTCCCTCTATCTCCCTCCCCAATTCCCCCTATGTCCTCCCCTTCATTCTACCTTTTTTTCCCCCCTGTTCCCAGCTCCCCGCTACCCCCCATCCCTCTCTTATCTTCTCTCCCATCTCCCTTCTTTCCCTTCCCTCCCTCTTCCTCATTACTGCTTCCCCTTCCAGCAAGGGGAAGAAGAACACAAGATAGATGGTGGGTAGATATAAGCTGCCCGTATAGAGTAGACTCACGTTCGAGCAAATGGATGTAATGTATTACAGCGAGAGCAATGCATATTTGCCAGTGGTCTGATACATACTGCTGGATTGATGCCCATTGGGTTATGCGCTAGATCTAACCCCGGGGTCTTCTCCCTGGTTCTCGGGGGACATTAGTGCCTAAAGCCTGCATACAAATGTCTACGTGTTGCTGAATATGTCAAGATGTAGAGGTCATAGCCTGGGACGGTGGGCTCCTTTGTAGAAGGCCCTCACTTTACCAGGGAATCCCTGATGCGCAGGTACGCTGGGATAATTGTCTCCCAACAATACTGTTTTTTTTATATTAGTTTGTTAAAATAACCAATATATTGTTAGTGGCCTAATTGGATTAGGCCTTCCATTTCCCTTCTTCCCCTTGATACTACCTCTTATTTCTTTTGTGATCTTTAAATCACCTTGGTTTTTGACTCTTTCCCCTACCCTCTTTCCCTCTCTTTTTTTTCCATCTTTCTTTGGCTTCCGATTGCTCCTTTTGGGGACATATACCTCAATTGACTGAGTTTGGTACTGCGGAGGGGATAGTCACCCTACTCGGCTCTGTAGATTACAATGGTCCAAATTAAACTATGCTCATTCAACGTTAGGGGATTTAATACCCCGCAAAAGCGATCACAAATATTGGGTGATATGCATAAACAAGGTATTATGTTTTTATTATTGCAGGAGACCCATTTCAAGAGTGGTCATGTCCCTGGTGTCGGTGACCTACACTACAATGTCTGGATACACAGCACCAACCCGGAGGCGTGATCCAGAAGAGTCTCCATTGCGGTACATAAATCGTTCACACACACAATTTTAGATACTGTTATAGACAAGGAGGGTAGGTACATTTTCCTAAAACTGAGGGTGAATTCCACTATTTTTACTATAGCTAACTGGTACCTGCCTAATAGGGACCCGGAGGGGAGGTGCGTGGCACTCCTGTCCGCATTGGCTAACTTCGCGGAGGGTGTCATCCTGGTGGGAGGAGATTTTAACTTTACCCTCAACCCAGCAGTAGACAACTCCCCAGGAGGACGTGGTTTGTCCAAATCAAAATTGAATGTGGTCAGGAGGGCGATGCAGAACCTTTGTTTGGTGGTTATGTGGATAGCTCTGCACCCAAAAGATAGAGACTGTACCTTTTTTTCTTATGCGTACGAGTCACACAGTAGAATTGACCTAGTCTTAGCCAGCCAACGAACCCTGACGTGGCAGGCACAGTCATCCATAGGTCAGATATGTCTGTCTGTGCCAATTTACTGTCAGCTGCATATGCCGGGGGGACACAATCGACAATGGACATGGCGACTAAACGATAATCTGTTGAACGATGCAATGTGTAGCTCCAAGGTTAAGACTACAATTAAGAAATTCTTGGAGGTGCACGCTGCTGACTCGACAGCCACCCCAATTCAATGGGAGGTGCTGAAGTGCGTGGTGAGGGGAGTCCTGTTGAAGCATGGCTCCAGACTCAAGCGAGATAAAATAGGAAAAATAGAATCCCTGGTACAACGGATCACAGACTTAGAGTGCTTACACAAGCAGACCCTCGCACAGCAGACTCTAGCCGACCTCACCATAGCTAGGGATGAGCTGAGAAACCTCATTGATCAAAAGTGCCTACGGGGCAAAGAAAGACTCCATAGGTTTTTATATGAATTTGGAGATAAATGTCCCAGACCGCTGGCAAGGGTGTTGCACCCGAGGGGGACCCCTGGACGTATTCCCCTAATCAGACGACCTGGAGGAGACATTACTCAAAACCCAGACAACATACTAAAAATATTCAGCGACTTCTATAGTCGTCTACACAATATAAAGGGACATTACAATGATATGGACCAGATACGGGCAGAGGAGAAAACAAAGACCTACGTTGACAGGACGGCACCCCTGACCTTAGACCCATGCAATATAGACCTCTTAGAGACAGATTTCTCTGAAGCGGAGGTAATTGAGGCTATTAAACAGTCTCTAGGGGGTAAAAAATCTGGGACCTGATGGTTTCACACCTAAATTTTTTAAGCAGTTTGGTACCCAGGTTGCTCTGTTCCTGACAAAGATCTATAATAGGATTTCTCCAGAGAGTTCTTAGGCGCCTCAATCACTTGAGGCCCATATTAGTATTATCCCTAAGCCTGGTAAAGATCATACCGAGCCAGCAAATTATAGACCTATATCACTGATAAACGTCGATATTAAATTGTTCTCCAAATTGCTCGCCAATCGATTAGCCCCTCTACTCCCATCTATCATACACAACGATCAAGTGTGATTCGTTCAAGGGAGAGATTCTAGGGATAATACTAATAAATTAATGTTGCTTGTGGTGCGGTCGAGGGACAGTGCCAATGTGCTTACTCTTGGTGAATGCTGAAAAGGCCTTTGACCGCGTTAGTTGGCGGTTTATGAAGGCCTCTGTGGGGCGGATAGGCCTGGGAGACAGATTCTTGAATAGGGTTATGTCCTTGTACAGTTGCCCCACAGCAAAGGTCAGAGCGAATGGGGGTTTATCCCCATCTTTTTCAATTAGAAACGGGACCAGGCAAAGGTGTCCTTTATCCCTGTTGATCTGTATAATTATGATGGAACACCTTGCCATAGCAATTAGGCAAAACCCAGATATAAGAGGGTTAGAGTGGGACCAAAAGCAATATAAGGCGGCATTGTTCGCCGATGATTTCCTTCTATTTGTTATGCAGCCTCGTACGTCCTTCCCCTCCTTGCTCAAAGTATTTGAAGAATTCGGCAAATTCAGTAACTTTAAAGTCAACATCACTAAGACATCACTAAGACAGAAGCCCTCGACATTTCCCTCCTGGAAAATGAAATAGGGACACCTAGCTGAACACTTCCCATTTAAATGGCAGCGGGAAGCCCTGAAATACCTGGGGATTTTGATCCCAGCGACCCAACTAAATGGTTCAGCATGAACTATCTCCCCCTGCTTCAGAGAACGGTTAAAGACCTACAGAAGTATGACAAAAGACGAATTTCTTGGTTTGGTCGCATAAATACGATAAAAATGGACGTCCTACCTAAATTTTTGTTTCTTTTTCAGACGGCCCCAATTGATGTCTCTCCTCACTTTTTTGACAAATTGCAAACGACTATCTCTAGTTTTGTATGGGGTGGGCGGAGACCAAGAATTGGCATCAACACTCTTTATCACCACTAGCTCAAGGGTGGGGCAGGCCTGCCCAACTTCAGAGAGTATTTTAAAGCAGTTATTTTGATGAGGTTAATTGGCTGGCAATACCACTGTATTTCCAAGCAGTGGGTGGAGGTGGAGCAGGGAGGCATTGAAACTCCGCTTTGGTGCATGCCTTGGATCTCTCCTGAAGATAGACCCAGGTTAGGTGTGGAGGCGGCATTTGTGTCCACTGCTTTGAAGAACTGGGATAGAGAGGTTAGGAAGGGGGTGCTGTCTGAATGGTGGGGACAATCCTTCATTCCACCCGACATTGCAAGTGAATTCATTTTTGAGATGGTGTAGGAGAGACGAGCCGCGTATACTGCATGCTCTTAAAGATGGGGCTCTTGCTCTTATTCATTCTTTAGCTGATACAAACTGTGGAACATTATGGATAGAGTACGCCCAACTAAAATCCTTTGTGACAAGACACAGTCTTGAAACAAATTATTCGGCCAATCTGTCACAATTTGAGGGGCTGTTCATGCTGGAGTCCCCACCCAAGCATTTGATCTCAACCATTTATTCCATCTTAAACGATAATAAAGCTGAAGATAGACCCACATTTTTCGACAGGTGGGAAGCAGAGATTGGATCCGGGCTGTCCGGGGAGGAGTGGAGAAAATCATGTCTATTTACACACAAGCTCTTAATGACGTGCTTGGCTCAAGAGAGGAATTACAAGATTCTTTCTCGGTAGTATCAGTGTCCTGCCAGCATTCACGCGGCCTTCCCCTCCGTCCCAGATAGCTGTTGGAGATATGGGGCAGATGGGGGGTCTATGATACACATATGGTGGGAGTGTGGACGAATACAGCCATTTTGGAGTCCGGTATTTGAGATGTATAGGAAGATTAGTGGATAGGAACCCGAGAGAACGCCTTTGGTGGCTTTACTTTCACTACTACCTGGAGCTATAAAATCCCAAAAAGTTGATCTATTGAGATTTTGTGTGACGGCAGTGAGACCTGTCATACCCAGATATTGGAAAACGTCACACACTCCTGATTTGACGGAATGGTTGACGGAGATGACTTGGATCCACCGGATGGAAGAGCTCACGGCGGTAATCACTGATGCCAGGGATAGATACTTGCGCATATGGAGTCATTGGGTGCTTTTCATCGGCTCCCCAGCTTTTGGTAATTCATGGAGCAGACGGAGTAGGTATGGAGTGATTTGGCAATACTAACTTTCTACTCTTGCTTTTCTTTCTTCTTTCTATCCCCTCTCCACCCCCTCCACCCCCCCCCCCCCTTTTTTTCCTTTTTTATTTTTTTTTCTTGGGAAGATAAATAATATTTTATTCTCCAAGTCTCAAGGTATTATCAGAGTAGACCCTTGTTAAGGCTAAGACCCCTAATTTAGTGTTGTCATTCATTGTCATGAATAGAAGATATCATCTATGGATTTGTACCAAAAAGATGACTTGTTATAACATTCTTGTGCTTACATTCCTTTCCTTTCAATAAACAAAGAAGATTGAACATATGTATACATTGCAAGAGTCCTTCAGCCCCAGGAGCGAGACAGCGCGGGACACCGCCGGAGAGGTAAGCATGTTTTTTTTTTTTAACCCTTTGTATAGTTAATTTCACTTCCGCAATGTATATACCGTATATACTCGTGTATAAGCCGACCCGTGTATAAGCCGACCCCCCTACTTTTGCCCCCAAAACCTGGGAAAACTTATTGACTCGTGTATAAGCCGAGGGTGGACCCCAGCACAGGTATACAGCCCCACAGCAGTGTGGTATACAGCAGCCCCAGAGGTATATACAGCAGCCCCAGTGGTAGTATACAGCAGCCCCAGAGGTATATACAGCCCCAGAGGTATATACAGCAGCCCTAGTGGTGTATACAGCAGCCCCAGGGTAATACAGCAGCCCAGAGGTATATACAGCAGCCCCAGTAGGTAGTATAGCAGCAGCCCCAGGGTGTATAGCCAGGTCAGCAGCCCCAGGGTGTATACAGCAGCAGCCCCAGTGGTGTATACAGCAGCAGCCCCAGGGTGTATACAGCAGCAGCCCCAGGGGTGTATACAGCAGCACCCCAGGGGTGTATACAGCAGCAGCCCCAGGGCTGTATACAGCAGCAGCCCCGGAGGTATACAGGCCCCCCATCAAGATCCAGGCCCCCCCCTTGCGCGGCAAACCTGTAAAGTAAAATCATACTTATCACTGTCCTGTGGCGCTGTCCCGCCGCTGCCGACATCACGATCCCGGGCTTCATTCCGCGTCTTCCGGCTTCCTGTGGTCGCCGGCAATGACGTCATTGTCCGCGACCACAGGAAGGTGGAAGACGCAGAATGAAGCCCGGGATCGTGATGTCGGCAGTGGCGGGACAGCGCCACAGGACAGTGATAAGTATGATTTTACTTTACAGGTTTGCCGCGCAAGGGTGGGCCCTGGATCTTGATGGGGGGGCCTGTATACCTCCGGGGGAAGACTGAAGTTCTGTATACTTGCGTATAAGCCAAGGGGGGACTTTTCAGCCCAAGTTTTAGGCTGAAAAACTCGGCTTATACGCGAGTATATACGGTATATACATTGCGGAAGTAAAATTAAAGGGTAACAGAGCAGTTTTAGTGTACTGAGCATGCTAAGTACACTAAAATCGGGTCCGAGAAATTACCCGATGTTTTCTCAGACCCGTGCTCCATAGGCCCCCATGTTAAAGGCCGCAGATCGGGCCAGACTGTTTGGTCTGATTTGGTCCGTTGTGCCCAAAATCGGAGCAGTCTCCCATTTTGGGCACAGCAAAAAATCAGACAGAATCGGATCTGACGGAAATCGGATGGCAATAAGGCCAAATCCGTGCGGATCCGATCCCCATAGGGATACATGGGGGCCAAATCGGATCCGTTGCTGTCCGATTTACAACGGACAGCCACAGATCCTCAAAAATCGCAATGTGAAAGCACATTTAGTCATTCCATTTGCACAGCAGTAGGAGAAATTGATTCACAATGAGTGTTGCTTCATAACTGAAAAGGTTGATTTCACAGAAATGTAATTAACTTGGAGATACATTCTGTTGTTTAAGTGCTAAAAATCAAAATAAAGAAAAAGAAAGTCGCTTAAATCCTAGACTTTAACCTCTTTAAGACACATAACGTCGCCAGTGTGTCATGTGTCACCTCTCTCCCTTTCATGTGAGCTCCGGCGGTGAGCTCTCGTCTTTACCCCCACAGCTCAGCTTATGTCATCACTAACACTGCTGATTGGATCAGAGATCCGATAGGAAGTATTAAGCCTTTGAATTCACTGACAGCCAGATCCAAAGCGCTGTGCCGGGATAGCCTGGGCTCCTGTGGTGACGCTGGATGCTATCTGGGATCACTTCCTGTGGATGGCTGGTGAGTGCCAGCAACCACATGAAGTGATCATTTGTGCTATATAGAGATGAGCTAATGCTCATCTCTACATAGCACAGGTGTACCGAGAGAGCAGCGCTGTGGCCCTCTAGGGGCCAGTGTAAAACAAAGTCAAAATAAAACTAAAAACAAAATAAAAAACTACACATATTTGACATTGTCGCATTCATAAATGTATTATCTATCAAAATATAAAATCATTTAAGCTGATCATTAAACTGCATAACAGAAAAAAAAGTCCAAACGTCAAAATCACACATTTTGGTCGCTGCAACATTGCAAAAGAATGCAATAAAAACCCCAAAACAAACGTGTATTTGCACTTTTCTTTGTAATTTCACTGCACTTACCATTTTTTTCCCATTTTTCTGTACACTATATGATAAAATAAATGATTTCTTCTGAAAATACATCTCTTCCTGCAAAAAACTCCTCATATGACTATATTGATGGAAAAATAGAAAGGTTATGGCACTTGGAAGAAGTGGAGGGAAAAGCAAAAAATGGAAAATGGAAAATAGCCTAGGGGTAAAGGAGCTAATGAATAATATTCTTAAAAACACATTATGCTCACAAACATTTATCTGTGCCCAAAATGTTTCCCGACAATGCTGTAGGCTGGGGGTATATATATTAATTGCGTGCATGAAAATGTCATAGAATGGTCCAACTTACTACAACTCCCTTATTAATAATTTAGTCAGTGGTCAAAGAGAAGTAAAGAAGGCAAAATATCTTACCCTAAGTCTAATCCCAACCTGACAGCAGAGGATTTTCACTTTTAATTTTCTTGGTGCCGTCAACATTCAGTTGTCTCCTTGTGGTGGACACAATGTATCTAATATAGGGATTGATAAACATTATTACAACCACCACTATAAATTGTAAGGATAGTCACAACAAAATGCAGGGTACTTATCTCCCCATGGCTGTGCCCAATTTGAGATTAGATTAAAAACAGAGTAATCTATCACTAAACTGATCAGAATGCTTGAAGATCAGTCAGAATGTATTATGGGGCTCCTAAGATGATCTTGGGGCATACTGCTTACTGATCCCAATTATGGTTCTCATATCACCCCCCCCCATACCCCTTGATAACATATAGAAAAGGTATATGGGGTGATATGAGAACCAAAATTGGTACGGCAACATGTAGTGAACATCCTTTATGTCTCCCCCAAAAAAGAAGGCACGTGACTGGACTATAAACCACCTGGAGTGTTCAGGTGCGGATCTTGTAGTTTTTTCAAGTTTACTAATTTGAGTAAGATCTTTAAATCACCACTACTGGAAGGGTGTATAAGATCGTAGACTTTGCAACTTGTAAATTTAACGGTGTGGTGTATCTTTGCACATTTTGTTGTAAAAAAGAAAAAAAATGTGGGAAGACCAAACAGCAGTTGAGAGTGAGAATAAGCGAGCATTTGGTAGACATCTCACATAAATGAGATACTCCCATAGCTCGACATGTTGTACAACACCATCAGGGTGATATTAACAGTATTTTCGTTAAAGCATTTGAAGTTGTCCCAAAACCAATCAGGTTGAGGGATTGGGATCATAAAATTATGCAACATGAGACAAGATCGATATTTTGGTTTCTTGATGGGCTTAATGAACAGCTGACCTTCTCTAACTTTATTTAGCCACTAGATGGTGGCCCAATTCTAATGCATCGGGTATTCTAGAATATGTAAGTAGTTTATTTATGAAGATTTAAGAATAATCTAATGAATACACAATATCTATCTATCATCTACCTATGTGTCTATTGAATATTCTCCTGGGCTTGCCTTAGTTGGTAGAGCATTCGTGTTGTATGAATGGCGCGAACATGTTGTTGTCTTTTTGCCCTGTCTTCTGGAGGTTCATTCAGCCGACACTGTCTATGAGATTCATCATCTTGGGCTTGTCTGGCAGCAGTGTGTTGTGGTGTTAGCTGAGAGCGGTAACCAATCAGTGGCACGGGATTCATATTTCCGGCCAAGCCGCGCCGCTTCGCTGATTGGTCGCTGCCAGCCGCAGTGACCAATCAGCAAAGCGTGTTTTAAAACTCGCGCCAAGTGCGCTGATTGGTAGCCGCGGCGACCAATCAGCACAGCGGAGCATGGCTTGGCAGGGGTTTTGAATCCTGCACCGCTGATTGGTCACCGCTGCGTTACTGGTGCTAGCAACAATCAAAACAGGTTAGAGGGGGCGTGTCCTGCTGCTGATGGCGCCGGACGCTCGCTGAGAAGGCTCCGACGCGCAGGCTGATTCAGCGGCACCCACCGGCTCTTACCGGGCTCTAATTCCACTATACCTCAGGAGAAGACCCCTGCACACAGCGATGCCGCGAGCGGGCTCCAGGCGCCGAGAGACAGACGGTAAACTGACCGACTTCTTCAGCACTGACTCCCAGAAGCCCTCCAAAATGGCGCCGGCTAATGCAGCCCCTGCAGCTTCCTCATCCCCCACAGGGCACGCTCAGCACTCACCACGTTCTCCTCCCGGATCACAGAGAGGGGGGGCTGGAGATAGGGATGAATCCCCTGTGTCCAAACGATCCCTCCGGGACATGCTGGGGTCCCTAAGAGACTCCATGCTAGGAGAAATACGCTCCATGATAGGAGACCTGCGCACAGACATGGCGGCTCTGAATGAAAGAACGTCACATCTTGAAACAAAGATGTCGGACTACGTAACTGCCCACAACAACCTCGCTGATGATTATGATGTGATGGAGAAGGAGATGAAAAAGACGCAGTTAACCCTCTCCCA
The DNA here is from genome assembly GCA_033576535.1 of Allobates femoralis. Classification (NCBI taxonomy): domain Eukaryota; kingdom Metazoa; phylum Chordata; class Amphibia; order Anura; family Aromobatidae; genus Allobates; species Allobates femoralis. The sequence continues at coordinate 310,477,471 of JARQOC010000005.1, forward strand.
TCTTGAGGATGGTTTGCGCAAAAACAACGTTAAATTGCGTGGTGTAAAAGAACTGGACCATGAGGAGGATCTCAGGAATATCATAACAACGTTCCTCACGGAGGTGCTACCAGACGTCCCCCCTGCTGTTCTGGAGGTAAACAAGGCGTATAGACTACCAAAACCAGCCAAAATGGCCAAGGACATCCCAAGAGATATACTGATCTCGTTTCATCGGCCTGATGCGAGAGAAATTCTCCTGCGTGCCAAGCGCTCCCACCCTACTCTACCAGACCCGTTTGGCACTGCGGCGGTCTTCCCGGATCTTTCACCAGGGACTCTTGCCAGGCGCAGGGAATTTGCACCAAGTTGTAGAGTCTTACAAGAAAAGGGGATACAATACATCTGGGGATCCCCGGTATCCCTAACCTTCCGCTACAAGGGAACGAGACAATTTTTCCAGTCCCCATCGCAACTACGCAAAGCCCTGCGAGCCTGGAATCTCTCTGTCCCAGGAGGTTCTTCACCGACTGTTCACGATGGTCCCCGACACGGACCTCAACGGAGGGTCGACAAAAGTTCCAGCCGAAGCCCGGAATCAACGAGATGATGCCTGTGCGGTCGTGCCTCAGGCTTGTATAACTGTTTTCTGAGGTTATCCTCATAGTGTCCCCTGGTGACCCCAATTCGGGTCACGGGTGACCGAGGATTTCCCTGCCCCAGGAGTCCTCTGGGTGTGGGTTCTGGCGGGCGGGGGGTGAGCCTGAGTATCTCTCTGCTCTCCCTAATCCAGCTCGTCGGACCTGGCCCGAGAGGTTCTCAGTTTTTCTGGTTTACATTTGTGTGTTACAACTGCTAGTTTGACGTTTCTCCCTCCCCATCCTTCTCCCCCTACCTCCGTCCACCCCTTCTCTGGTCATTCCCACCGCTCTCTCTGATCTTTCTTCCTATTCTTTTCTGTCTCTATCCTCTGAATTCTTACTGCCTCCTTCTCAAGACCAACAAGGGTCGCTGGGCCCCGGGCCTCGGCTACATCTTATACCCCCCAATTTATTGCCTGGGACTCATTAACTATGGCGGGAACAACATCAGGGATCCAGATTGCCTCCCTTAATGTAAAAGGGTTAAACTCTGCGGTAAAGCGTTCCTTCCTATGGAGGGAGGCGCGTAGACTGCGCGCTGATGTGCTATGCGTTCAAGAAACGCACCTACTGGCCTCAGACAATCACAGGGTCCATCACTCATCTTACCCACATATTTTCTTTGCCAACAATACTGTCAAAAAGGCAGGGATCTGCGTTATTGTAAGTAATAAATTACAATTTCAACTTAAATCGACCGAATCAGACCCTCTGGGGAGGTTCCTTATACTGAAGGCCCTCATTTCTGAGGAACTGTACACAATTGTAGCGCTGTATGCGCCCAATGTGGGACAGTATAAATTCCTGAATTCCCTATTTAAAAAATTGAGGACCTCGGTAGAGGGCTCCCTGATTATCTGCGGGGACTTTAATGCTATAATGGAGAACAGACTGGACACATCCTCCTCGTCCGCTCGCCGGGGGAGGGAATTGTCCCAATTGTGTCGTGAATTCGGCCTCCACGACGTGTGGCGATACCTCCATGCCGAAGAGAGGGACTTCACGTTCTTTTCTAACAGTCACAAGTCCTATTCCAGGATTGACATGTTTTTGATAGGGGAAGCTTTATTGCTCTGCTGTAGATCGGCTTCCATAGGCCAGATCTCATGGTCGGATCACGCCCCCATCTCACTGAGTATTAGCTTAGGGCAAAAGGAGGTGTCGCCCCGTCGCTGGAGGATGAATGTGGGCCTGTTATCCAGTCAAGACATTGTCGACCACTTGGACCATAGTTTGGTAAACTATTTCCATCTAAACGACAATGGGGAGGTCTCTGACGGCACGCTGTGGGCTGCCCACAAAGCGGTCCTCAGGGGCCTCCTCATACAGAAAGCAGCACAACAAAAGCGAGCGAGAGATAAACGCTGGAGAGAGCTCACTGAGCAGATAACCGAATTGGAAAAAATCAACAAAGCCGCTCAGACCCAGCGGATCACTTCGCGGATTCTTGCTTTGCGAGGTGATCTCAGATCCCTACTGCTATACCAACACGAGCTTGGTCTTCGAAAGCTTAAAACTCGCTTTTATGCTGCCGGGGATAGAGCAGGTAGGCTGCTGGCCAGACGACTTAAAAAACGGGTGGTACAGGCAATGGTAACCTCTATGAAAACGACAGAGGGGGGGACCGTCAGAGACCCAAATAAGATCGCAGATGCTATGGCAGACTTTTACTCCACCTTGTACAATTTAAAAGACGATACCAAGACTCCACAACCGACGTTAGAACGCATCCGAGATTACCTGGACTGTGCAGATCTCCCAGTTCTCCCTCAGGACAAGCTGGCGGAACTGAACACCCCATTCTCTCTGGCAGAAGTGCGGGCGGTGATCGGGTCTCTGAAGTTAAACTCGGCCCCAGGCCCTGATGGTTTGGCAAACGAATATTACAAGACCTTTTCCCATCATTTGGCGCCCTACCTGCTCCGACTCTTTAATACCTGGCAAACTGAAGGGGTCCTCCCTCCGGAGGCCCTAGAGGCCACGATCACAACGATATTAAAACCAGGAAAACCGTCTGATTCTCCGGGGAGTTATCGGCCGATCTCCCTCTTGAATACAGACGTGAAAATTTATGCTAGATTACTAGCGGCACGCCTATCGGAGAGTGTCTCATTCCTGGTGGACTCGGATCAGGTGGGATTTGTAGGGGGTCGCCAAGCGAGAGATGGAACCCGACGCATGATAGACCTCATTGAGATAGCTGAGACTCGGGGGACCCCCAGTGTATTCCTGTCGTTAGATGCGGAAAAAGCGTTCGACAGGGTACACTGGGGTTACCTTCGGGAAGTCCTTGTGAGGTTTGGATTCTCGGGACCGATACTGAGGGCTATTATGAGCCTTTACTCGAATCCGAGAGCTCGTGTCTCTACGTCTGGGTTTCTCTCCCGCCAATTTAGCATATCAAATGGGACCAGACAGGGGTGTCCCCTGTCCCCCCTGATTTTTGCTCTAATTATGGAGCCGTTTGCCGCTACCGTCAGGGCTGAGAGTGGGATCTCGGGCATACAGGTAGGAGCGAGGAGACATGTCATTGGCTTGTACGCGGATGACGTGATCATCGCCTGCACGGACCCTAGAGCATCGCTCCCAATCGTTATCAGGGCCTTAGAGGCCTTCTCGGAGGTCTCATATTACAAACTGAACTTGAGTAAGTCTACGGCTCTCCCCATTAACCTCACACAGCTGGAGTTTGAAGATCTCTCTGGTCATTACGCATTCCAATGGGCCCCAGAGGGTATCCAGTACCTGGGTATCATACTGTGCCCATCACAGAAATTAGCACAGGTAAACCTCTCAGCTCTGATTGCGTCCCTGCGGGGATCAATAAACTCCAGCGCACAGCCCCTGCTATCATGGATGGCCAGGATTCAGGCGGTCAGGATGCTTTGGTTCCCAAAGCTTCTGTACCTGTTCCGCTGTGTCCCGGTTGCTTACCCGAGATCCCTTCTTACTCAACTTCAAAACCTCCTTGACAGATTTGTGTGGGCTGAGGGTCGCCCGAGGGTTAACCGTAAAACATTGCACAGGAAGCTAAGAGGAGGTGGAATGGGAGTCCCAGATGTCGTATCTTACAGTAAAGCAGCCTCTATCGAGGCGGTCAGAGACTTATGCAGAACCCCTTCCCCATCGGGTTGGATTCAATTAGAGTTGGACCTCGCACCGGGAATCTCACCTGGTAAGATTATTTGGGGAACGTCACTGGGTCTAATGCGGAAAGCCCACCCACTGGGCACTGTCCGAAACTTATTGTCAGAATGGGGTAAGGTCCCTAGGTCATGGTCTAAGTTCCCTCCTGAAAAGATCCCCTTGACGGCTCTACAGGCTCATATTCCCACGTTAAATATCGCCTCGTTGCAGAAATCAGGCATTACCTCCCTGGCAGATATGATGAAAGGCCCTGAGTTAATCTCCTTCGCAGAATTTACTCGTAATAACCCGGAACGAAGAGATTTGTTCATGCAGTACTCTCAGGTCCGTCATTTTTTGGAGTCTGCGGACTGCTGGCACGATTTAAAACCTGTCGCTCCCTTGCCCTTCCAGCGCTTCCTCTTCTCGGAAAACCCGAAACCAAAGGGCCTCTCGATTATCTACGAGGGCCTTCTGGAGTTCTCCTCCCCCAGCCGTCCGTCTTACGCCACGGCATGGGAAAGAGATTTGTCCTTCGAGGCAGAGGAAGAAGACTGGGAGGGAGCGGTTTGCTGCGTATCGCGAGCTACTAGGTGTATCAATCACCTGGAATCCCTCAAAAAAGTTCACCTTCGATGGTACACCCCTCCCACAAGCTTGGCGAGATTTGGAAACGGAAACTCCCCACTGTGCTGGAGACTCTGTGGTCAAAAGGGAGATCTCGCACATATGTGGTGGTTATGCCCTCAAATAGCCCAATTTTGGACTTTGGTGGCCAGCCTGATAGAGGTGACCACGGAGTTGAAGTTTCCCCTTCTCCCGCAACTTGCGGTCCTACATATTGGGGCAGACTCCCTCCCTCCAGTCCCCCGTCACATGATCTCATACATTCTAATTGCGGCTAGACTCTGTATCGCCACTTTGTGGAAGTCCCCGGCCCCTCCCACGATGTCAGATCTCACGAAACGGCTGAATGACATATTTGCACATGAATTCCACCTAGCTCTGGATGCCCCCACAAGACGGTATGTGGCTGAGGCCTGGGACCTTTGGGCAATTCACCCTCTTGCAGATAAGCCCCCTTCCTAAACAAGTCTCAGGAGGTAACACTTTCTATTTTCTCTCTTGTCTTTCACTTCTCGTTTCTTACTATCAATCTTTCCTCTTCTCCCTATTATTAACCTCGATTACTTGGAACCCCTCTTCCCCCACCTCTGCGGATACTTTCTTTCTATCCACCCGCTGCTAATCCTCCATTCCTCTGTCTCCCACTCCCCCTCACTCCAAGACCCTCTCATACATTACCCAACCCCCCCCTTACCACCTTGCCCCCCAAGGGACAATTTCAGGTCAAATTTATATTGTAGGTTTCAGACGAATTATGGCAGCAAGAAACATGAGAAGAACACTATCATCTGTGTCCTAGTACAAAAGACAATCCTACTAAGCTAATGATGAATGAACGTCGTCATACATGAATACAAATTCCTTTGAACTATTACGGATAATGCTGCAACTTGATCTATATTGAAACCTCCTCCTGAATACTTTTCTCGTATCCCTTGCACTACCCCCTCCCCATCTTTCCCTACCATCCCCTCTATAACAACACTTGGCTGAGTTGTAAAGCCAAGGCTTACCCTTCTATATTGTTTGTGATTTTTAGGCCGAAGGGAATCCCCCTTTAGGTCAATAACTTGTCTTGTTACTGTACTTGTTGTGTTCTTATATATGATCCAATATAATAAAACATTTTGAAGACTAAAACAGGTTAGAGATTGTGGTCAAAATGCATCTCAAAGCAGACTGCAGCGTACTATATGTCCCCCATTACATTTGACCCTTAGCCCTCACTGCACTCTAGAAGTCTGAAGGAGATAGGTGCTTCTCATCTCATTGATGATATTGTGACTGGTTCTTTAATACCAATTCATTCTAAAAGCATGGAGGGGGCATTTCTGCAGTGGACAAAGGAATATGCAAACAATTTCGAGTGCTGTGGTTTCACTCACCACAAGTGGCCCTATGAAATGGGAGACTGGATCATATTTCCACAATGATAACGATTCTTCGATAACACGCACTGCCGCGAGGAGTGGTGACGTCATTCACTTAGTCACTGAGGTCACGTGGCAGTGAACTTAAGTAACCCAGCTGCCGTCAGTGGGGTCACCTGAGTTTACTGCCACAAGGAGCCCCGACTGACTCACGCCAATGCTACCCCACCAGGGCATCGATTAAAGTGTCAGGAATTGAAACAACAATAAAAGACGTGGCATACAAAGAATCAGGACTAACCACTATTTTTCATAAAAAACATTATTCTAATTTTTATTTACATATATGCAAATAGAAAAAGGACAAGGACAATGAATAAAAATAACTAAAAGTAACAAAAAGTTACAAGTGCATGAGGCTGTGACTAATAAACACATACTCCAATCCCCAACCATTTGAACTTTCTCTTGACAATGCCATATTTAGTGGGTCCATTCATGTGAATTTATTTTTTCACCTGTGCAGCCTTATTTTCAGAACCGTGTTCAGCACACTATTTCTGTATGTTTTTTATGTGCAGTATGTTACTATTATCACTGCAATATAAAGGTAAGCACTCTTTTTGTTGTTGCAGTACCTTATTTATTATGATCTCCAAAAGAAAGGGATTTTATTGTGCGCTGCCTCCAGACAATAGTCGATCCAATTATTATCCAAACTGTTCTTTATTACTTAATAAAGAACTGTTTGGATAATAATTGGATCGACTATTGTCTGGAGGCAGCGCACGATAAAATCCCTTTCTTTTACTTTGGAGACTCATAATTTTTACTGGGAGGTGCAGCAGCCGGATTCACATTTAAGGTGTTGTGACTGGGCACAACCTAAAAAGGTGAGCACAACACACACCTATATGACCATTAATCACACAGTTAAGACCCTATTTTGCGCTATTTCTTCCCCCTTTAGTGTATATTAGAAGTACCTTATTTATGGCATACTGAATCAGTCTTTAGATTCCATAGATCATTAATATTTGTTTTTGTGGTGGCCTCCTAAATTTGTCTAATATAAAGGGAACCTGTAAGGTAATTTTTACCTCTTTACCCATAACTACCTGTCCCTGCACCTTCATAGCACATCCCTAACCATCCCTGTCTGACCTAAAACTGTCCTATATTTGCTGTAAATAAAAGACTTTGTGAGTTACATTTTTGCATGCAAATGAGACATCTAGACTACGGTATGAAGCTTGACTGGGCAGTTTCCATGGTTCCCCCTCCCCCCTCACTGCTGTTATCACGCTGCCCCTATGGGCGTGAGAATTCATTCTCCTGCACACTCTCAATTTGAAATTCCTGCCTCCTCCTTCTGGGTATGATGCAACGACCTCATGTCATTGTTGGTCCGGTGCATTGTGGGTGATTATCGGGTGTGGAGGCCAGCTTAGATAAATTCACTGCGCATGCTCCGGAGCCGGCCTGTACGGCCAATACACCCCCTCAATGCAACCCCTGACTGGAAATGACGTCCGGACGGCGCATCATATCTGGAAAGAAAAAGGCGGGAATTTTTATTGCCAGCATGCAGGAGAATGAATTCTCACACCCAGTAGGTCGTGATAAAAACAACAAGGGAGGAAGATGGAGCCCTGGAGGCCACCCAGTCAAGATACATACTGTATCCCCAAAATCATCTGTGTTGCCTCACCTGAGGTGCACTGATGATATATGAAACTACAATACTTAATCATATATATTCTCTTTATTTTTGGAACACAATTCTATTACAATTTTTATCAAGGTACCAATTATAAGCAATAGCTAAAATTATTACATAAAATTATATGAATAAAATATTTCATATATGGAGTATCTGGCTCCATGACTGCCACTTGCACCCTCATCATCCACAGGTGGTCTTAGGTTGAGATGGTGTCACCCACTTAAGAGTGGTATAGGGAGGAAAAGGAGGACAGGGATGTCAGCGTTAGGACTCATCAGACCTGGGGTCGCCTTGTCGCAGCTGAAGAGCAAACGGACATTGACCAATGTGCGTACCAAGAACCCCAAGAAAATAAAAAAATAAGATTTTTAATTTTTTTTAAAAAAAGTTTTACAATTTTTTCCTCAAATATATACCGTTTGTTAGCATGTGTGCATAATTGGTAGTAGCTGAGTGCTGCAGAGAATTTTTTTCTAGTTGTTTGACCCAGTGTCCCTGCTGGCACCAGTTCACATTATGTCTGTGAGTGCTGTGCAGTTTTTTCTGTTTTGTTTTTTGTAGATAGATAGATAGATACATACATAGATACATAGATAGATACATAGATAGACAGAAAAATGTTCACAGCAGCACACAGTCACTGCCAATCATGTGTGTATATATACATATAGATAGAAGTGAAACAACTACGTATTGTAGAAAAAATATAAAAACATGCTTTTTTTCAAAAAACTCAATTAGTGGATTTTTTGGGGATGGTTTATCTTTGTAAAGTAAGGTTCTTAGTACACATATTGGCCAATACCTGTTTGCCCATCATCCGCGGCAAGGTGACCTTAGATCTGATGGGTCCCTGTCCTACCATGCCACTCTTTCCTTGGGCTTAGCTAAGCCTCCATTTTTATCATTTCTATAAGGAATGGGAGGACTCACTACAACCTAAGACCACCTGGGGTCGATGGGGGTGCAGGGTAAAGCTGTGGAGCCAGTAACTCCAACAATTATATGGAAATCAAAAAATGCTAACTATAACAAATGTCTTTATATTTTTTCTCCAGTGCATAGGTGTTTTACTTCTATCTATCTATATGTATATATACACACATGATTGGCAGTGAGTGCTGCTGTGAACATTTTCCAGTATATTGTTCAGTATTGCAGATTGCACCAGTTCAGACTAGACCTTGAGTAATGTTAGCTTCTTTTGGTTTCTAGATAGATAAATAGATAAATAGATAGATAAACAGAGAGATAAATAGAATGTGAGGGTGCCTAATCATTGTTTTCAGAGCTGCAAGCACTAGTTATATACTAGAAATACAGTGATGACATTCCTAGGTTTGATCTTTGACAGTCTACGGAAAATGCATGCATTCAGTATTTGTCCACTGACATACTGTAGTATTTCACAAAAAGTCCATGATTCTTTCATCTTGTTTGGAGCTGATCCTTTTGATGCTACCAAGCTTACTTTGCTTGTTTCGGAAGCTTTCAAGGCACGTCTTTAAAGAATGTACATGATGACAAACTGGCAGCTAGGGCACTTTAATGTAATGAGAGTGTCTGATACTGTTATATATGGTGTTATATGTTCTTTCATTGTTAACGTATGGTTTTAAGATGAAGATGAGTTATAGGCTCACTGGTGTCATATGCATTTCTTGCTGTAAATGAGGGCTTTTACCACCTATGTTTGAATCTTATTTCTAAATAGATCAAATATAAAGGTGTGTTCAAGCTTGCATTCACCCAAAATGAACCCACTGGTGCTCACATTGCATATCACATCGAAATGAATTAAAAATTTGTAATTTTTCTCACCACAGTGCCCCTCACAGGTATTGTTCGCTTTTTATGATATACTAGCTGTGAGCCCGATGCAAATGCATCGGGATTCTAGAACGTGCATTAATTTGATTATAGTAGTTATAGCTGTTAGCCTGATGCAAATGCATCGGGTATCTAAAATATGTTTATTGTTTTTTTAAAGATTTTTAAATAATAATCGCATCATCAATAGCAATAATATAAGCCATAGCATTATTATTAGCAGTAATAGCAGTATTAATAGCATTATTAGCAGTATTATGAGCATTAATAACAGTATTAATAGCATTAATAGCATTATTATTAGCATTAATAGCATTATTAATAGCAATATTAGCATTAATAATAGCATTAATAACATTATTAATAGCATTAATAGCATTATTATTAGCATTAATAGCATTAATAATAGCATTATTAGCATTATTAATAGCATTAATAACATTATTAATAGCATTAATAGCATTATTATTAGCATAAATAGCATTAATAATAGGATTATTAGCATTAATAATAGCATTAATAACATTATTAATAGCATTAATAGCATTATTATTAGCATTAATAGAATTAATAATAGCATTATTAGCATTAATAATAGCATTAATAACATTATTAATAGCATTAATAGCATTATTATTAGCATTAATAGCATTATTATTAGCATTAACAGCATTAATAATACCATTAATAGGATAAATATTAGCATTAATAGCATTAATAGCATAAATAATAGGATTAATAGCATTATTAATAGCATTAATAGCATTATTAATAGCATTAATAGCATTATTATTAGCATAAATAGCATTAATAATAGCATTATTAGCATTAATAATAGCATTAATAACATTATTAATAGCATTAATAGCATTATTATTAGCATTAATAGAATTAATAATAGCATTATTAGCATTAATAATAGCATTAATAACATTATTAATAGCATTAATAGCATTATTATTAGCATAAATAGCATTAATAATAGGATTATTAGCATTAATAATAGCATTAATAACATTATTAATAGCATTAATAGCATTATTATTAGCATTAATAGAATTAATAATAGCATTATTAGCATTAATAATAGCATTAAAAACATTATTAATAGCATTAATAGCATTATTATTAGCATTAATAGCATTATTATTAGCATTAACAGCATTAATAATACCATTAATAGGATAAATATTAGCATTAATAGCATTAATAGCATAAATAATAGGATTAATAGCATTATTAATAGCATTAATGGCATTATTAATAGCATTAATAGCATTATTATTAGCATAAATAGCATTAATAATAGCATTATTAGCATTAATAATAGCATTAATAACATTATTAATAGCATTAATAGCATTATTATTAGCATTAATAGCATTAATAGTATTATTAATAGCATGAATAGCATTATTAATAGCATTAATAGGATTATTATTAGCATTAATAGCATTAATAATAGCATTATTAGCATTATTAATAGCATTAATAACATTATTAATAGCATTAATAGCATTATTATTAGCATTATTAGCATTATTAATAGCATTAATAACATTATTAATAGCATTAATAGCATTATTATTAGCATAAATAGCATTAATAATAGGATTATTAGCATTAATAATAGCATTAATAACATTATTAATAGCATTAATAGCATTATTATTAGCATTAATAGAATTAATAATAGCATTATTAGCATTAATAATAGCATTAATAACATAATTATTAGCATTAATAGCATTATTATTAGCAGTAATATTATTATTAGCATTTTTTTTTAAATTATTATTTATTATTTGTTATTTATTTTTTAATTATGTTTTATTTATTTTTTTATAATTTTTTAATTATTTTTTAATTATTTTTTTATTATTAAATTTATTATTTAGGCTGAGAGGCAGTTGTCATTCAGGTGCGCTAAAGGGCTGATATGATTAGCATATATTTAATTTTTTTATTATTATTTTTATTGAATTATTTATTATTTTTAATTTATTTTTTTATTTTTTTTTTAATGATTTTTTAATTATTTTTTTTATTATTACATTTATTATTTAGGCTGAGAGGCAGTTCTCATTCAGGTCCGCTAAAGGGCTGATCTTATTAGCATATATTTTATTTTTTTATTATTATTTTTATTGAATTTTTTATTATTTTTAATTAATTTTTTTATTATTTTTTAATTCTTTTTTAATTTTTTTTTTATTATTTAATTTATTATTTAGGCTGAGAGGCAGTTCTCATTCAGGTCCGCAAAGGGCTGATCTTATTAGCATATATTTTATTTTTTTATTATTATTTTTATTGAATTTTTTATTATTTTTAATTAATTTTTTTATTATTTTTTAATTCTTTTTTAATTATTTTTTTTATTATTTAATTTATTATTTAGGCTGAGAGGCAGTTCTCATTCAGGTCCGCAAAGGTCTGATCTTATTAGCATATATTTTATTTTTTTATTATTATTTTTATTGAATTTTTTATTATTTTTAATTAATTTTTTTATTATTTTTTAATTCTTTTTTAATTATTTTTTTTATTATTTAATTTATTATTTAGGCTGAGAGGCAGTTCTCATTCAGGTCCGCAAAGGGCTGATCTTATTAGCATATATTTTATTTTTTTATTATTATTTTATTGAATTTTTTATTATTTTTAATTCATTTTTTATTATTTTTTAATTCTTTTTTAATTCTTTTTTTTATTATTTAATTTATTATTTAGGCTGAGACGCAGTTCTCATTCAGGTCCGCCTTTCTTTTTTCCCATTGAAATGCATTAGCGGTGTGTCGGCGATTTTATGGCCGACCACCTGGTTCTATTTGTCGGCCCTAAAATCGCGGACACACCGCTAATGCATCTCTATGGGCAGTCAGCCCGATTTCGGATTGAACGCCGACCAATCAGAATTCGAGCTGACTTGCCCATAGAGATGCATTAGCGGTGTGTCCGCGATTTTAGGGCCGACAAATAGAACCAGGTGGCCGGCCATAAAATCGCCGAGACACCGCTAATGTATGTCAATGGGAAAAAAGACGGACCTGAATGAGAACTGAATGAGGGGCTCTTCTGATTGGCTGAGGGCAGTAGACAGCGACCAATCAGAAGAGCCATTCACATTTCATTGAGATACAATGGCGGATTGATCGTCCATTGTATCTTAATGTTAGTTGAAGAGGACATCGGAGCTGGAAGTTGGCGGAAAGAAGACAGAAGATCCCCGGGGACGGACGAAGAGGCGGAGATGGCGGAAAGAAGAGAGAAGACCCCCGGGACCGGAGGAAGAGGACGCCTGGCCGGACGGAGGACTAGAGGATCGGACGGACGATCAGATGACTTGAAGGCATGTAAGTGATCGACGGGGACGTTAGGTTAGGGGACGGCGGGGGCTTCGGGTGTAGGGCCTTAGGTGTTAGGGAAAGCGGCGGGGCTTAGAGGGTAGGGGCTTAGGGGGTAGGGGCTTAGGGCGGCAGGGGTTTAGGTGCGGCTTAGGGGGTAGGGGTAGTGGATTAGGTGCGGCTTAGGGGTTAGGGGCTTGCGGCGGCAGGGGTTTAGGTGCGGATGCGGGGTAGTGGCTTACGGCGGCAGGGGGTAGGGGGTTAGGTGCGGCTTAGGGGGTAGGGGCTTAGGGCGGCAGGGGTTTAGGTGCGGATGCGGGGTAGTGGCTTACGGGGGTAGGGGGTTAGGTGCGGCTTAGGGGGTAGGGGTAGTGGATTAGGTGCGGCTTAGGGGTTAGGGGCTTGCGGCGGCAGGGGTTTAGGTGCGGATGCGGGGTAGTGGCTTACGGCGGCAGGGGGTAGGGGGTTAGGTGCGGCTTAGGGGGTAGGGGCTTAGGGCGGCAGGGGTTTAGGTGCGGATGCGGGGTAGTGGCTTACGGGGGTAGGGGGTTAGGTGCGGCTTAGGGGGTAGGGGCTTAGGGCGGCAGGGTTTAGGTGCGGTTTAGGGGGTAGAGGTAGGGGATTAGGTGCGGCTTAAGGGGTAGGGGCTTGCGGCGGCAGGGGTTTAGGTGCGGATGCGGCGTAGTGGCTTAGGGCGGCAGGGGGTAGGGGGTTAGGTGCGGCTTAGGGGGTAGGGGCTTAGGGCGGCAGGGGTTTAGGTGCGGTTTAGGGGGTAGGGGTAGGGGATTAGGTGCAGCTTAGGGGTTAGGGGCTTGCGGCGGCAGGGGTTTAGGTGCGGATGCGGGGTAGTGGCTTACGGGGGTAGGGGGTTAGGTGCGGCTTAGGGGGTAGGGGCTTAGGGCGGCAGGGGTTTAGGTGCGGTTTAGGGGTAGAGGTAGGGGATTAGGTGCGGCTTAAGGGGTAGGGGCTTGCGGCGGCAGGGGTTTATTTGCGGATGCGGGGTAGTGGCTTACGGGGGTAGGGGGTTAGGTGCGGCTTAGGGGGTAGGGGCTTAGGGCGGCAGGGGTTTAGGTGCGGTTTAGGGGGTAGGGGTAGGGGATTAGGTGCGGCTTAGGGGTTAGGGGCTTGCGGCGGCAGGGGTTTAGGTGCGGATGCGGGCTAGTGGCTTACGGCGGCAGGGGGTAGGGGGTTAGGTGCGGCTTAGGGGGTAGGGGCTTAGGGCGGCAGGGGTTTAGGTGCGGATGCGGGGTAGTGGCTTACGGGGGTAGGGGGTTAGGTGCGGCTTAGGGGGTAGGGGCTTAGGGCGGCAGGGGTTTAGGTGCGGTTTAGGGGGTAGAGGTAGGGGATTAGGTGCGGCTTAGGGGGTAGGGGCTTAGGGCGGCAGGGGTTTAGGTGCGGTTTAGGGGGTAGAGGTAGGGGATTAGGTGCGGCTTAAGGGGTAGGGGCTTGCGGCGGCAGGGGTTTATTTGCGGATGCGGGGTAGTGGCTTACGGCGGCAGGGGGTAGGGGGTTAGGTGCGGCTTAGGGGGTAGGGGCTTAGGGCGGCAGGGGTTTAGGTGCGGTTTAGGGGGTAGGGGTAGGGGATTAGGTGCGGCTTAGGGGCTTGCGGCGGCAGGGGTTTAGGTGCGGATGCGGGCTAGTGGCTTACGGCGGCAGGGGGTAGGGGCTTCGGCGGCGGGGTAGTGGCTTAGGGGTTAGGGCGGCAGGGGGTAGGGGCTTGCGGCAGAGGGTAGTGGGTGCGGCGGGGTAGTGCGGCAGGGGGTAGGGGCTTCGGCGTCGGGGTAGTGGCTTAGGGGTTAGGGCGGCACAGCGCGTAGTGGCTTAGAGCGGCAGGGGTCTGTAGTGTACAGCGCGATGGTATACTACAGTCCCATGGCGCTTATGGGCATGGGACTGTAGTATAGTATAGCGGTGTACACTACAGTAGTATGGGCTTCTGTGGCTTGGTTGGTGGGTGTCAGCGACTCGCAATGGCCGCTTCGCGGGCATTGCTTCGCGAGGCTGCAACGACTCGCAATGCCCGCTTTGCGGGCATTGCTTCGGGAGTCGCCGTGGCCGCTACGCGGCCACGGGGAGAGTCCAGGAGAAGCAGCTCGCTCGCGCTAACCAAGCCACCGGAAGCAGCGCCGCTCCGACGGAAGTCGCTACGGCAATTATATAATAGATTTTATTTTTTGAACTGGTGATAAGAATCAATTGCATAGTTTAGATGAGGCCACAATAGTGTTTTGTAAAGTAACAGAAATGTGCTCTTGACTCTTTTACTAAACAACAGTATCCTGCTCACTTAGACGCAGTGGATTGGCATTACATGCTGTTTTTTAGTTTATGATAAACAGGTACATCAAGATTCTTTTTTTCACAAGTGACAGATGCATAACTTTTTTTTCTGCATTGAATATCATTTGTAAAGTAGCTGTCCAAACATTCAATGTATTTATGTCATCTTGTAAGTATGAGGCATCTTTGATAGACTCTATTAGGCTCTGGACACACTTGTGTTAGAGGCTTCATTTAGAGACTTTGTTGCAGATTCTGCCATATTTGAGGGGAAAAATAATGCTGTATGTAGTTTTAGCTCCATCAAAATGACGGACACCTCAGCAGAGCTCAACGGACCCAGCAGAGAGTTGTGACTTCTTTTATAAATGAAAGCCATGAAGATTATGTGAACAGAGTGCAACACTACAAACACTTGTACTTATCTATAACTATGATATGAAGAAAGGAAGAAAGAAAAAGAGGAAGAACAAGTATCAACCTGTATAGAAAGATGAATAGCCTCCTTATATTCTTTTCAACTATTTTTACGTACTTCCATATTACTTTGCAGAATTCTAGGATATTTTGAATTCAGTAAAACTCATGAAAATAGAGTGAATAACTATTAGGGTGGATTTGGATTTAGGCTGGGGTCACATTTAAAACATGAATTGCATTCACAGCATCCAGATCTGGATGCGGTGAATGCAATACCGGTCACACACAATTTTTTCCAAAAATGTGTGCAGAATACCGCACTGCAGTAACCGGATTGCTCAGGATGTGTAATCAGGATGTGTAATCAGGATATGTAATCAGGATGTGTAATCCTGAGCAATGCGGCTACTGCATAGTTTGCTGATCCCGGCTGTTGCCGGGATGAGCAAACTGTTCTATCTCTTGTAAAGAGTTAAATTTAATAAATAAAAGAATGCTCGAGGTCTCTAGGTGGGCTTCACCTACAATGTCCCCATACCACGGGCTCCTCCGAGCTCCGTGCATGTACCCCAAACTCCCCCCCCCGTATGTCTATAGAGGGGTCCCTGCACCCCTCTGTTATAAGTCTCCCTATTTGTGGGAAAAACTAAGTATTACAGTACACAATTAGGGTAATAGTTACATGTTCTTCAATGAAGTTTCATTATTACTCCATGGGCGGGGCTGTGTGCTGCTGCCTCCGCCCGCGAAATCATTATGCCCGCCTTCTGTGGGCTTCATCCTGTGTTGTCAGGGCGGCTGCGTCATGAAAGGGGCGGGGCTATCGATATGACCCGAACCTAGCCCCGCCCCTTTCATGACGCGGCCGCCATGACAACACAGGATCAAGGCCATAGGGGGCGGGCATAATGGTTTCGTGGGCGGAGGCAGCAGCACACGAAACCCGCCCATGGAGTGATAATGAAACTTCATTGAAGAACACTATTACCCTAATTGTGTACTGTAATACTTAGTTTTTCCCACAAATAGGGAGACTTATAAAAGAGGGATGCAGGGACCCCTCTATAGAGATACAGGGGGGGGGGGAGTTTGGGGGACATGCACGGAGCTCGGAGGAGCCCGTGGCATGGGGGCATTGTAGGTGAAGCCCACCTGAGTGGGAGTACGGTCTCTAGGGGGACTAAGCCCCCCTAGAGATCTCAAGCATTCATTTAATTATTAAATTTAACTCTTTACAATTGATAGGACAGTTTGCTCATCCCGGCAACAGCCGGGATGCGCAAACTATGCAGTAGCCGCATTGCTCAGGATTACACATCCTGAGCAATCCGGTTACTGCAGTGCGGATCATAGAACCGCTCCGAAAACTGCAGCCTGCATAATTTTTAATGCAGGCTGCAGTGCCGGAGACGGACACCGGATTGCTTGTGAAGCAATCCGGTGTTTAGCATTGGCTCCTATGAGGAGCGTTTCCTGCTCCGGTTTTGAGCTTTTTGAAAGCTCAAAACTGGATCAGGATTAAAAAAAAAAAAAACGGAGATGTGACCCTAGCCTTAGCCTTTTTATAAAAGATGGCACATTTGTGAAAAGTTCTTCTTTCATTATTTTAGGCTACAACCAATACGTTGATAAGGAGATATAATGTGCATTATAAATGTTTTTGTGATTTTATTCCTTCTTACAGTACAGTATTTTAATGTTAGTGAGGTTTTGTGAAGAGACTGCAAACACTAGGTTTGATGGATTTTTATTGAATTTTCCCATAGTCTATTACATCTAGGACTGGTATGTGTGAAAACATAATTTAATGAGGTGTTTGAATTACAAAAATGCACAAATTTAATAATTATATTTTAAAAATATCCTAGGACACCATTTGAGAGCAATTCATTTTCCGTCAGATGTCTAGAAAACAAGAGTGTGACTTAGTATTCCTTAGAAATGTTCGTATTTATATCACAACTAGCAGTAGAGCCCAACATTGTCCAGGCATAATAACTCTGTTCTTAGTCATGATAGAATAGAATGATTATTTTGCACATAAACATGTGCCTCTCGCTCCTCCGCCTCTATAGAATGCTTTCTGGTTCTGCCTCTATCTCCTCCCCCTCCATAGAATGTTGTCTGGTTCTGCCTCTAGCTCCTATCCCTCCATAGAATGTTGTCTGGTTCTGCCTATCGCTCCTCCGCCTCCATAGAATGTTGTCTGGTTCTGCCTATCGCTCCTCCACCTCCATAGAATGTTGTCTGGTTCTGCCTCTAGCTCTTCCCACTCCATAGAATGCTGTCTGGTTCTGCCTCTAGCTCTTCCCACTCCATAGAATGCTGTCTGGTTCTGCCTCTCGCTCCTCCGCCTCCATAGAATGCTGTCTGGTTCTGCCTCTAGCTCTTCCCACTACATAGAATGCTGGTTGGTTCTGCCTCTAGCTCTTCCCACTCCTTAGAATATTATCTGGTTCTGCCTCTAGCTCTTCCCACTCCATAGAATGTTGTCTGGTTCTGCCTCTAGCTCTTCCCACTCCATAGAATGTTGTCGTGTTCTGCCTCTAGCTCTTCCCACTCCATAGAATGTTGTCTGGTTCTGCCTGTAGCTCCTCCTTCATAGAATGTTGTCTTGTTCGGCCTCTAGATCCTTCCCCTCTATAGAATGTTGTCTCGTTCTGACTCTATCTCCTCTCCTTCTAGAGAATGTTGTCTGTGTGGTGCCCTGTGCCAGGTAAGCCACAGAACCAACTAGTACACTAAGGAATTTCCACATCTTGTACTCACATACACCCAACACCTTCCACTCCAGGCCTGTAAGGGGAGCCCCACTGGTTGCTGTTAAGCTAGATCCCCTATAAATACAGGTGCTGGGGGCGGAGTTAGCTGGAGTGTGCAGTCGCTAGGAGAACTGTGAAGATCAGCTCAGAGCCTAGTGAGCAAAACTGGTTACCGGAGCAGAGCTAGGTCAGAAACCAGTGCACCGCCAGAGTCAGTGTGAGGTCCAGAGAGTGAGAACAAAAGGCAGTGGCGAGGAACAGTTCAGCAGGGGCAGAGGAGCCATACCGGCTCACCCCTGGAGAACACCGGTCACTGGAGTCCTAGTCTGCAAGGGAGAGAGATTAACCCAGCAGAGAATCTCAGCACACCGTGGAGGTTTAGCTTCCCGCACATCCACAGCACTCAACATATGATAGCCAGGAGCCGCAGAGAGGTAGCAGTAGCCAAGTGAGAGCACTCAGTGTACCAACACGGGTGTGAGAGACAAGAGAGGTCAGGCCTGGTTTCACACACGCCAGACTTCAGGACAAGGGAGCAGTACAATGAGGCCTATAGTCCAATCGGTAAGGAAATCCCAAAGTGCACCCTTCAACCCTGGAAGTGTACCTGTAAAACACCAGTTAAAGGTACCGAAAAAGACTTTCTTGTGTGTGTGTCCATCCTTCCAGCCTGTCCATCACCACAATGACTGTGCTACCCTATTCCACCATTATACCCTTACAGCCCCAGGGATCCTGCTCCACCTGTAGGGAGCCACAACACCTAGCTGCCACCAATCACCCCGGAGGCCTCAGCAGCGCCGGTGCCATCAACAGATCTACAGGTGGCATCACGACATAGTTCTATAAACTTTTATCCATGTAAAAACCCCTTTTGTTTTCACCGCAAGGGCACAGGCTCGGACACCGACCACCCGTAACATCCACTGCACCCAAACACCTGAGACCTGAGTACCCTGAACCCTCGTGGGGCAAGACAGCTTTCTGGCACTCACGAACAGGATCCCATGCCCGGTATAACCGGGTACTTTGTGCATAGACTGTGTTTTGTGAATTATTAATCTGGGCCGCCATTGCTGCTCCAAAGAGCGGGAAGGAAAGGGGGTTTTATGGCTGCAAGGATGCTAAGATATGCCCTGACCCATGCTCTGCCGAGAACACCCGAGTGCAGCAGTCTGATCCGGAAATACCCGAGGTGCTCCACTCCCCACCTGTGGAGCCGACTACGTACTTTCACTTTTCAGAGACTGGCAATGATTCACTAGTGGGGAGCAAGAATGAGTGCCCCGGACGCAAACAACGTAGCGGCCCCTCATGCAAACCCGATGCAAGCGGGCATCAAAATGCACAAACCCACTGGGCCTGCATTCGCCAATCCACCCGGCGGCACAATGCCGTCACCGGCACCAGTAGCCCCGATAATGTCGATCTTACGGCCATACGTCTCTAATGCAGCCTGGCTGCCAAAGTATGACGGCCAGCCAGGCGCCTCGGCCGCGTTCAGGAGAAAGAGCTGTAATTTGTTGGACATGTATGTGATGAATGGTAGACAGAGAACATCAGTAGTGATGGGACAGTTAACAGGTGCAGCGGACCTGGAAACTCAGAACTGGCCAGAGGAGGATCAGGAATCTATTGTTCAAATCTTTGAAAAGTTGAAAAAGGTCTTTGAACATCACACTGAGACTGAACTTAGGATGCAGTTTTACCACTGCAAACAGGGGGCACGAGAGAGTGTTCTAGACTACGCCTTGCGCCTGCAGGAGGCACTGAGAGCCCTTAAGGAAGTAGACCCGATCAGCATACATGATGAAAACAAAATGCTAACTGAGCAGTTTATAAGGGGGTTCAGGTCACAAGATGACAGCAGGCAAGCACGCTGGTTTGCTCTCCAAAATCTGGATGCAGAGTTTGCCACTCTAAAAGAACTGACCGTTAAGGAACAGCAACTCCCAACAATACCAGACTTAGCCTTGCAGCCGCGATGGGTTAATACCCCTTCCTCACCAGAAGCACCTTCCTTATCACCTGTTGCAGAGGCCAACATGCAGCTTGTAACCCCTGACCAGTTTGACAACATGTGCTCCGAGGTGCACCAGCTAAGGAAAGAGATGGCCAAACTCCTGGGTGCTAGGCATCCCAAGACAGAGACACAGCCCCAAGGAAAGATACAGCTCGCTGACAGCCCAGAGGACGTCCAGTGGATGAGGAAGAGGGCACCACCGCTTCGAGGGAAACCCACAGACTGTTACAGTTCCAATGGGCAGCCCATCTATTGTAAGTGCAACAAGGAGGGGCACATCTGCCAGTTCTGTCCGTTAAATGAGCAACCCCTGGGGCCAAACCCCAGGAGTAGACTGTCCAGGCCCACGTGAATGGCTGCGCAGGTACGTAGGGGATAATCTGTACCTGTCCATCGTCCTAGAAGGCATTCCTACATTTGCCTTGACCGACACTGGATCCCAAGTGACCGCCATCCCAATTATCCTTTATAAACGGTTCTGGTCTGAACTTCAACTTATGCTTCCAGACCCTATACTAGCTATTATAGCTACCAACAGGTTGCCTGTCAACACAGAGGGGCAAATATGGGAAGGGTGGAATTGAAGAACCAAGGACTTATTGTGGTTGAGACAAATCCTAATGAGAGGAACCCACATATAATACTTGGTACAAATGTCATTGGTAATTGTTTAAAAGAAGTGCTGTTTTTACTCCAACAGACCGCAGACACTGCTCCTCCTGGAGAAAAAGGGTTCTTCAGAAGGAAATCAGAGCCCTCATGTACCAGCAACAGGTAACCTTAACAAGTGGTGAAATTGGTAGTGTACGGGTAACAGACCCAATTCCTATTGTGGTACCACCAAGAAGTGAAATGATAATCTGGGGTCGAGCAGCAATAGGCCTCAGCGGGCAGAACTACCAGGCAGTAGTGGAGCCGGTGATGTCTGAAAGTAGTCCTACACTCCTGACAGCCAGGGGGGTGGTTGATGTACCAAAGGAAAGGTACCTGAATCCATACTGAACTATGGTTCTGATGAAGATAAGTTACCAAGGTATTCAACTGTTGCTAAATTGTAACATGCAGACAACAACTCAATACATGCAGTAGAACCACTGACTCAACCAGGTTCAGATGAGGATCACAATTCCAAGAAGCAGTTAGAGAATTGGTGTCAGGAACTCCATGTAGGAACTGATCACACACATTCTCACCAGAAACATGGAGTTTATCGGGTAGTTCAGGAGTATGAACAGGTGTTTAGCAAGCATCCACTTGATTTTGGGAGGATAAAAGGGGTACACCATCACATACCCACAGGAAACCATCCACCCTTTAAAGAGCGATACAGGCCTATACCACCAGCACACTACCAGCGAGCTAAAGAGAAGTTGCAGGACATAAAGGATGCAGGGGCCATCAAAGATAGTTGTAGTCCCTGGGCAGCTCCACTGGTCCTGGTTAAAAAGAAAGACGGTGGTATGAGAATGTGTGTAGACTATAGTCAAATTAATCACGTAACACACAAAGATGCTTACCCGTTACCCTGTATAGAAGAGTCACTTGCTGAACTGAAGTCTGCTAATTACTTCTCAACCCTAGATCTTACTAGTGGGTACTGGCAAGTCTCTGTTGCAGAAGAAGACAGTGAGAAGACAGCCTTTACGACACCGATGGGACTATGCAAGTTCAACAGCATGCCATTGGGGTTGTGCAATGCACCAGGAACATTCCAGAGACTGATGGAGTGTTGCCTAGGCCACAGGAACTTCAAAACCGTGCTTCTCTACCTGGATGATGTCATAGTGTATTCTAAGACCTATGAAGACCATCTGTAGCATCTCAGTGAAGTGTTTGAAGCATTGTCCAAGTACAGGATGAAGCTAAAACTCTCCAAATGCCACTTGTTGAAACCAGAGGTTCATTACCGTGGGCATGTGGTCAGTACAGAAGGAGCAGCACTGGGCCCTGACAAGGTCATTGTCATCAAAGACTGGCCAGAATCAACTATCTTTAAAGAGGTACGCCAATTCTTAGGACTGGTCGGGTACTAGAGGAGGTTCATCAAGGGCTACACGAAGATAGCAGTGCCCTTGCAAGATCTCCTGGTAGGACAGTCTAAGAAGGGCAAGATCAGAGGTCCTCCATTCCAGTGGGGACCAGAACAAGAACAGTCTTTTAAGCAACTGAAAGACGCCCTGACTAGAGAAGAGATCCTGACCTACCCCGACTACAGTCTACTGTTCCTGTTATACACCGATGCCAGCAATGTGGGATTAGGAGATGTCTTATCACAGAGGCAGAAAGGCAGAGAAAGAGTGATAGCCTATGCCAGCAGGAAGCTCCATCCTACAGAAAGGAATCCAGAGAACTACAGCTCATTCAAACTGGAGTTCCTAGCCTTCGTCTGGGTGATTACGGAACAGTTCAAGTACCACCTGGCAGCGTCAAAGTTCACGGCTTTCACAGATAACAACCCCCTTACATATCTGGAAACTGTGAAGCAGGGAGCAATGGAGCAACGCTGGATGGCCAGATTATCAAACTATGATTTTACCATCATATACCGGGCTGGCCACAAGAACGCCAATGCTGATGCCTTTTCCAGGATGCCTAACTTACCAGACGCGGAGAAAGACGTGGATGAGCTAGAAGAAGTAGAGCTACCAGCCTTCCACCGCCCAAGTGCATCCCAGTGTCATCAAGCAAGTCAGAGATGTCAGGAGACAACAGTGAACCCAATACCTCACTATGGATGGAAGGAGAACACAGGTCAGTGACCCAGCTGTCAGCTTAGTCAAGGAGCTGATAACTAAAGAACATTCCTGCCTGAGTCCAGATGCTCCCCAAGAAGCATACCTGTGAAATGAGAAAAGAAAACTGTTTGTCTGCCAAGGGAAACTGTGCAGACGTCACATCAACCCCTGAACCCATGAAATCGCCTAGCAGATACTGGTACCCAAAGAGGATGTCCTGATGGTGTTGGAAGCATATCACAATGATGCAGGACACTTTGGTTGTAAGAAGCTGGAGATGTTGCTGAAAGACCGCTTCTACTGGGTCGGAATGACAAATTTGTTAGAGAGATGATTTAGAAATTATGGACCATGTCACCTGAGGAGAAAGGACCAGGGAAGTCAAAAAAGCACCATTACAGCCAATTGACACCAAGTAACCTCTTGAAATAGTAGCCTTGGATCATGTCAAGCTGACACCCAGCAGGTCAGGTTACACCTACGCCCTTACCATGGTAGACCACTACTCCAGATTCTTAGTGGTAGCACCTGTTAAAGACCTAACAGCAGAAAAAGTAGCCAAAACCTTTCAAACCTACTTCTGTAGACCACACGGTTATCCAGAGCAGGTATTAACAGATCAAGGTTCTGCATTTGAATCTCAACTGTTTCAAGAATTCTTGGGCTTATATGGTTGTAAAAAGATAAGAACCACACCTTACCATACACAAACAAATGGACTGTGTGAGAAAATGAACAACATTGTCATCGATATTTTGAAAACGTTACCCCTTGAAGAAAGAAATCAGTGGCCGGAGAAACTACCTGATCTAGTGGATATATACAACCATATATCTGTAAGTTCTACTAACTACACACGAGCATACTTGATGCGAGCAAGACCTAGAAAACTCCCAGTTGACCTAGAGATGGGAATTGTAGTACCAAACCCAGATGCTTCTGATGAAGATTGTTACCCCACCTATCAGCAGCAGTACAAGAGGGTACAAGAATGTGTGGAAAAGAACTTATAACACATCAGGGAGAAACAAGAAAGAGATTACAACAAACATACGCCAGGTAAATCCTTGATACCTGGTGAAATGGTTCTAAAAAGAAAGAGACAAACTAATCAGCTAGATGATCAGTGGGAAGCTGAACCCTACATAGTCCTTCAATCTGATTTTGATAACAACATAACTTGCGTAATTAGCCGTGATGAAGGAAGAACAACCTCGACAGTGTCTAGAGATCACCATAAAAAATGTCCAGAGCAGCTGAAACCGCAAGAAGAAGATTTCTACTCAACCCCAGTTTAAGAAAAGAGAGAGAAAGTAATCCAGACTGTACTAGGAGACTTCCCAGAAGATTGGCCTCAATATAATGGAGCCATCATAGTACCAGTACTCTCCTTTTATTAACCAGTAGAAGAACCCGTTCAAGTATGAGACATACAGCCTGTTGTATCAGAACTAGAGATTCCTACAATCGGTGAACCTGCCAGTCAGCTATAAAGACCACAGCAATACTATGGTATTTCAGAATCACGTAGCTCTACCCATAGACTAGTCAATAGTGCACGTACCACACCAGACATAGACACCAGTGACATCAGTAGTACGCAGATCAACCCGTAGTAACTTTGGTCAGCCACCACTCAGGTATAGAGAATAAGATGGGAAATGAAGAAATGTAAATATGAGTACTTGTATGTAATTAGACAGTAAATATTAGTGTATAGTAGGGTGAAGGAACTGGACACAGCCCCATGCACATTAAGTTGGGTACAGAAAGTGCTTGGGGTGGAGAGAAGGTAAGACCTGGCCTCCCAAGCAGAGACACATGTAGGGAAATTGTGTGTAAAATTTGTTAACCCATTAAATGTTTCAAGCCTACAGAGACTTTACTGTGAGGACTTTACCCTTTTTCCATGGATTTTCCCTTTATCTAGAACATGGACCATTGCCACAGGACTGGTGCTGGCAAAACTAATCTTTCTTTCTTTTTCAGCCTGCGGCAGATGGAGTAGCGCCGTAAAGACTGCTTTTTCATTTTTTTTTCCAATTTTACAGTGGATTTGTGAATTTTTAAATTTTGAGTCTCTGTAAATATTTGTTATTGTTATTGTTATGGTTTATATACAAAATCTTTACTTTGTCCGGGAGTACTGAAGGTAACTAGGGAGGAATGTGTCACCCTGTGCCAGGTAAGCCACAGAACCAACTAGTACGCTAAGGGATTTCCACATCTAGTACTCACACACACTCAACACCTTTCACTCCAGGCCTATAGGGGGAGCCCCACTGGTTGCTGTTAAGCTAGATCCCCTATAAATACAGGTGCTTTGGCGGAGTTAGCCAGAGTGAGCAGTCGCTAGGAGAACTGAGAAGATCAGCTCAGAGCCTAGTGAACTGGTTACCGGAGCAGAGCTTGGCCCGAAACCAGTGCACTGCCACTCGGTGTGGAAATTCCAAAGTGCACCCTTCATCCCTGAAAGTGTACCTGCAAAAGATCAGTGAAAGGTACAGAAAAAGACTTTCTTGTGTGTGTGTCCATCCTTCCAGCCTGTTCCACACCACAACGACTGCATTAACTTATTCCACCATCATACCCTTACGTCCCCGGGGATCCCGCTCCACCTGTAGAGAGCCACAAAATTTAGCTGCCGTCCATTACCCTGGAGGCCTAAACAATGCCGGTGCCATCACCGGTGTATCACAACATACTTCTATAAACTTTTATCCCTGTAAATACCTCTTTTTGTTGTCACCGCAAGGGTACAGGTTCAGGCACCGACCACCCGTGACACCCACCGCACCCAAATACCCGAGACCTAAGTACCCCATACCCTCGTCTGGCAAGACATCTGGTTCTGCCTCTAGATCCTTTTCCTCCATAGAATGGTATCTGATTCTGCCTCTAGATCCTCCTCCATAGAATGTTGTTTGGTTCTGCCCCTTGCTCCTCTCCCTCCATAGAAAGAGGCAGAACCAAACAACATTCTATGGAGGAGGAGATAAAGGCAGAACCAAACAACAATCTCCTCTTCCTCCTCCATAGAATGTTGTCTGGTTCTGCCTCTAGCTCATCTCCTTCCATAGAATGTCTCCAGGTTCTGCCTCTTGTTCTTTTCCCTCCATAACATGTTGTCTGGTTCTGTAAAGAGTTGGGCGTGGCTAGGGAGCAGGCATGGCTATGTGGAGTGGGTGTGGCTATGTGGACTGAGTGTGGCTATACAGAGTGGGTATGGCTATGTGGAGTTGGCATAGCTATGCTGAGTGGGCAAGGATATGTGAAGTAGGCAGGGCTTGATACATACATACATACATACACATACTGTATACACAAAATCTTAGCTTTATATATTAGATTTAGATCATTTCCTATAAAACATAGACTATACTGAGTCAACCCATATTTAATAACATAAAAATAATGCAATCTAACTAAATTTTCCTCCATAGGAATAGTGAAAAATATAACTATTAATGATATAACCTAAAGACATAGTTATTAAAATAAAAATATGTTTTGAGTAAGTACATTTCCTCTTTGAAATTTGAAAGCACAAAGAAGAATAATCTGCATTTTACTAACATGTGACTTCTTTCTGTCCCTCGATCTTGCTGAAGATATCAAATTGACAAAAGTGATTTCAGATCCTTGAGGTGCTGGAAGAAATTTTTTTTTGCCAATCTGATGATTCATCAAAGTTAGTAAACTACATGTAATAGTACAACAAATGCAGCTAAATTTCCTAGGTATTTCGTAAAGCAAGTACATAACTATTATTTGTAAATCTTGTTTATCTGTTGTAAATTAAGTGATAATGCACACACATTTGATGAAACGTAACAAAGGAAATATAGAAGTGTAATCAAAATATTTCAATAGTGATTTAGAACACTGAATATTTACTTAGTCGAATGCATGTTTTTTTTTTATAAAAAAATATAAAAAAATGGCAATTTGTTTTGCACAACAAAAAGTTAAAATTAATAGGAGTAATAAAAATTCTAATTTAACAAAGCTTAAATTTAGCTATAAATAACATTTTCCTGTAAGGTAATGGATAATGTAATATAGCACCACACATAACAGATCCTGAAATGCAAGACTGGTTAATGCTAATCAGTCCTTCCAACTCATACATTTCTCTCCTGCTGAAGATGTAATCAATAATGTATTGTAAAAACTTTAAGAAATGACAGCTTATTTCAGTAATCATTTCTGGCTTGTCTGAGGCATGTGAATGTGCTCATCACTGTTCTTTGTCATTACCATATTCTGTACAGCAGAGAACTTTGTCATTTTTATACACTTGAATTATTTATTTACCAGTTACGTAAGCACAACCAGCTTCTATATGCATGGCTACCAATTTACACCTCTTCTGAAGGTTAAAATATCTGTGGCTTGTTTGTATCATTTTGGAAAGGATGAATGCTTTAGTAGACTTAGCAACAATCTTGTAAAAAGACACACATGAAAATAAAACGTGTAATGTCTCTATATTTGTAGGATGGGACACTGGTTCTTCAAAAAATGAACGAAGTAGGTGATCCTTGCCTTGTTCTCTCTCTCTCTCTCTCTCTCTCTCTCTATATATATATATATATATATGTATATGTTTGTATATATATTTGGTATATACGTATATACACACACATACAAAATATGTATTAACCACATCAACAATTTTCAAAGTATATATTTCTAAAGGTACTATTCATATTCATTTTTCATTAGATGTTAGTGTCGACCCATCCAATTCAGAAGGCAAGGAGGTCAAACGTTAGATGTCCATAAATTTAGTGATGTGAAATAATGAGGAATAATTTTCCTTGTGTCATTTCTCATTATTACACATCGCAATTCATATATGTTTTAAGAAATACCATTGATGGTAATATTAAGAAAACGCTCAATGTGAATGTAAAGGATAACAAGACATAAAATGGACCTCAGGGAGGCACTTAGGCTGGGGTCACACTTGTTTAGGCAATTGCGGTTGCCGCCTCCAGATCCGGAGGCGGTAACCGCAATTGCCTTAACACACATTTTTTAGGGAAAAAGTGTGCATGGATCCGCAATCCGGTAACCGGATTGCTCCGGATGTGTAATCCGGAGCAATGTGGTTACCGTATACTTTGTTCATCCCTGCTGCCCTCTCCTCAGGATGCTGTACTGTAAAATGCTTACGCAAAGTGCCTAGCATAGTGGTCCTGATGCTGGGAGCCAGCGGCTTGTTATCAAGCATGACTGAAAGCCAACAATAGCAGTGATGAGGTTAATAACAGCTAAGGTAACCCCTGACATGCCATCCTGAGTGGACAGCATGACTCTAGGGGGGGTGGACACCCCCTAGAGACATGCTGTCCACATGCATTCTTATTATTTAACCCTTTGTTCATCCCTGCGACAGCAGGGATGAACAAAGCATACGGCTGCCGCAGGCATTCGCATATGCCTCGTGGCATCCGCTTGGCTCACATTCACATATGCCTTGCGGCAGCCGCTTGGCTCCCATAGAAGCCCATTATAACAAATCTGCTGTGGCAGGGATACCGCTCTGAAAACTGCAGCCTGCATGATTTTTCATGCAGGCTGCAGATCCGGATGCTGTAACCAGATTGCATGTAATGCAATCCGGTTATTATAATGGGCTCCTATGGGCTGCGGTTCCTGATCCAGTTTTCAGCATTTTTAATGCTCAAATCCGGATCAGGATCTGCATAGCCCTGCTGCAAATGTGACCCTAGCCTTAGTCTTGAACCATTTCTTCATTAATAGTTCTTTTTTTGTGTATTGTTTTGTGTATTGTTTTTTCTATTTAAATATCGCTTTTGATCACACCAGTAGCAGTTTTATAGTTATACTAGCTGTAGTACCCGGCTAATAGAATTTGAATATGTCATATTAATGACCTGTAGGAAAATAGAAGCTGAGCTGTGATTGATTGCTATAGGCAGCCTAATAAATCTCCAGCCAACAGTAAACCCACCCCCTGGCCAGGCAGTATATGCTACCTCACACATACACATAATAGACAGCTCATGTGACTGACATCTGCCTTAATTCCCTATATGGCACATGTGTTGCACATTGGCTGTTTTTAATCAGATGTTTATGTTTGGAAAATAAAGATAGCACACGTATGAGGCGAGTTGTGTGAGGTGATTTGTGCACATCTGTGTCTGTCTGTGTGGTGTGTGTGTCCCCGGGGTGTGTATGTGTGTGTCCCTGTGGGGGGGGGGTATGTGTGGTGTGTGTCTCTGTTGTGTGTGTCTCTTTGTGGTGTGTGTGTGTGTGTCCCTGTGGGGTGAGTGCATGTGTCCCTATAGGGTGTGCATGTGTGTGTGTCCCTGTGAGGAGGGGGTGTCTGTGTGGGGTGTGTGTGTCTCTGTGTTGTGTGTGTCTCTGTGTGGTGTGTGTCTCTTTGTGGTGTGTGTGTGTCCCTGAGGGGTGAGTGCATGTGTCCCTATAGGGTGTGTATGTGTGTGTGTCCCTGTGGGGGGGGTCTGTGTGGTGTGTGTGTGTCTCTTTGTGGTGTGTGTGTCCCTGTGGAGTGAGTGCATGTGTCCCTATAGGGTGGCTATGTGTGTGTGTCCCTGTGGGGGGGGTCTGTGTGGTGTGTGTGTCTGTGTCATGTGTGTCTCATTGTGGTGTGTGTCCCTGTGGGGTGAGTGCATGTGTCGCTATAGAGTGTGTGTGTGTCCCCTTGAGGGTGTGTGTGTGTGTCTCTATGTTGTGTGTGTCTCTTTGTGGTGTGTGTGTGTGTTTGTTCGGGTACGTGGTGAGTATCCAATGTTGGGGCTGCACCTTAGCGACTATACACTTGCTGTTACTCTTTGTGTGCGTGTGTTGTGTATACATGTCCCCGTGCGTGGTGAATATCTCATGTTGGGGCCCCACCTTAGTGACTATATGCTGGTATGTGCTGTTAGTCTTTGGCGCTATCATTAGGCCCTTCTCATTCACAACTGTCAACTGTCACTTTTTCCCCATTATGTAGATAGGGGCAAAATTGTTTGGTGAATTGGAATGCGCGGGATTAAAATGTCGCTTCACAACATAGCCTATGACACTCCCGGGGTCCAGACGTGTGACTGTGCAAAATTTTGTCTCTATAGCTGACAGCTGTCGATTTTCCTCCAATATTTTTCCATTCACTTTTTCCCCATTATATAGATAGGGCCAAAATGGTTTGGTGAACTGGAACGCGCAGGGTTAAAATTTCGCCTCACAACATAGCCTATGACGCTCCCAGGGTCGAGACGTGTGACTGTGCAAAATTTTGTGGCAATAGTTGCGACGGTGTAGATGCTAATCCCGGATATACACACATACACACATACACACATTCAGCTTTATATATTAGATTTGTTTTATATGTATATACTAGCTGTGAGCCCGATGCAAATGCATCGGGTGTCTAGAATGTGCATTAATTTGATTATAGTAGTTATAGCTAGTGTGAGGACTTTTCGGGGGGGTGTGAATAGTTTTTGGGGGGTCACATACTTTATTGGGGGGGGTCACATACTTTTTTTGGGGGGTCACATACTTTTTTTGGGGGGTCACATACTTTTTTGGGGGGTCACATACTTTTTTTGGGGGGGTCACATACTTTTTTTGGGGGGGTCACATACTTTTTTTGGGGGGTCACATACTTTTTTGGGGGGTCACATACTTTTTGGGGGGGTCACATACTTTTTGTGGGGGGTCCCATACTTTTTTGGGGGGTCACATACTTTTTTGGGGGGGTCACATACTTTTTTTTGGGGGTCACATACTTTTTTGGGGGGGTCAGATATTTTTTTTGGGGGGTCACATACTTTATTGGGGGGGTCACATACTTTATTGGGGGGGTCACATATTTTTTTTGGGGGGGTCACATACTTTTTTTTGGGGGGTCACATACTTTTTTGGGGGGTCACATACTTTTTTTGGGGGTCACATACTTTTTTTGGGGGGTCACATACTTTTTTTGGGGGGGGTCAGATACTTTTTTTGGGGGGTCACATACTTTTTTGGGGGGTCACATACTTTTTTGGGGGGGTCCCATACTTTTTTGGGGGGGTCACATACTTTTTTTGGGGGGGTCACATACTTTTTTTGGGGGGGTCCAATACTTTTGGGGGGGTCCAATACTTATATTTTAATAAATTAATGTAATTAATATCTTAATGTAATTTTTTTTTTTTTTTTTTTTTTTTTATTATTTTTTATTTTATTATTTTTTTTTTTTTTTTTTTTTTACGATTTTTATTATTATTAAATTTATTTATTATTTTTTATTTTAAGTGACTTTTTTTGTATTAAAATTGTTATTTTATTAAAAAACCGCATCTGCGGTGCGGTTGCGGTAATCCCCATACAAAGTATAGGGGGACTTGCGGCAGGTGCGGCAAAACCGCACTTGCCGCACCTGCCGCAAGTCCCCCTATACTTTCTATGGGGATTACCGCAACCGCGCCGCAACTGGCACTTGCGGCGCAATTGCGGTAATCCTTATGGGTTTTACCGCAACCGCGCCACAAGTGCTCGCACTCAGCCAGCGTCTCGCAATGCGGCGCGGTTGCGGTAATCCTTATGGGTTTTACCGCAACCGCGCCGCAAGTGCTCGCCCTGAGCCAGCGAGTTAATATGCGGCGCGGTTGCGGTAATCCACAGGGCAATGGGGCACAGGGGCACAGAGGCACAGGGGCACAGGGGCACAGAGGCACAGGGGCACAGGGGCACAGGGGCACTGGGGCACAGGGGCACAGGGGCACAGGCTCCGGAGCACTGTGTCACCATGTGCTGACAGCAGCTGCTCCGGAGCGGGTGACAGGGGCACAGGGGCACTTGGGCACAGGGGCACTGGGGCACAGGGGCACAGGCTCCGGAGCACTGTGTCAGCATGTGCTGACAGCAGCTGCTCCGGAGCGGGATCACAGGGGCACACGCTCCGGAGCACTGTGTCAGCATGTGCTGACAGCAGCTGCTTCGGAGCGGGAGGCACAGGGGCACACTGAGGCACTGAGGCACAGGGGCACAGGGGCACAGGGCGGCTGAGGTAGCGACTCGCAATGGCCTCGCGGCCATTGCTCGCGCTACCTCAGCGGTACATCGCTAAATTTGTGGCCGAGCCTCTGGTTCTATTTTCGGCCACCGACTCGCAATGGCCGCTTCGCGGCCATTGCTCGTACGTGGTGACGTCAGCGGCTCGCAATGGCCGCTACGCGGCCAATGCTTCGCCGTGATGACGTCACAATAGTGACAAAGCCACGGCACGTTGTCGGGGGCCGACACGAAAATGCCTACGGCAATTATATGTATATATGTTTGATTATCTGACCAAATTTTTACTTATATATTTTTTTTATGCATTATTTTTTTTCTATATATTTTTCTATGTTCTCTTCATTGTTCCTGACTTGATGCCATACCAATTATACATACTTATTAACATAATATTTAGTTTTTTTCTTTTAGCAAACTTACTCACCTTTTTTTATTCATGGAATTTTAATTTGCACCTCCACTTCAACAAATCATTTGCACATGATTATTTATTGTATTATATTGTATTTACATATTTCTATATATTAGTATCTCTTTTTATTTATTGTTTTTATTTTATGTCATTATAATTAGGGATGAGCAGACCCATGGATTTTTAGGTTTGCCAGGTTCAGACAGACATTAAATAGAAGTTCTGTTCGATCTTCGAACATTTCCGTAACATGACCGACCGTTCCTGTAAAATGGTCATTGTAAGGGCTATGGGGATGCAAAAGGAGGCAAAATTGGAGTAAGAGCAGTACAATTGCCATGTAAACAAGTGTGAATAGGGAAATTACTTAAAAGTGTTCTGCCGCAATAGCAATCATGGTTACATAGGAAGTTAACTAATTAAATTAGATTTTTAAGAGTTCCTCCACAGAGAGTAATTTCAAAATTTGCACACAGAGCCACTTAATATTTGGTTGCACACCTTTTGAATAAATAACTGCTATCAATCGCTTCCTATATTCAACATCAAGCTTGAAACTCTTCTCAATTGGAATTGTGGACCACTTTTCTTTTGCAAACTTTTCAAGGTCTCTCATATTTGAAGGCTGCTTTCTACCAAAAGTAATTATACTATCTTTCCACAGATGTTCAATGGGATTTACATCTGGGACTCATTGTTGGCCACTTCACCACTCTCTAGCCCTTTATTCCCATCCATTTTTGGAGGCTTCTTGAAGTATATTTGAGATATTTTTCTTGTTGGAAGATCCATAACCTAGGACGCAAACCAAGATTTCTTACACAGGGCACTACAATTTTTGTTCTTCCAATATACATAAAGGAAATAAACATGTGTCTCATAAAACATGTTTTAGTGCAATAGTTTTCTAGGAGAAATACTTCAATTTCTGGAAAAATATCAAGGGTGGCAAAACCTTCGGCCTAAACTGTGTATCACAATTAGATTTGAATGCGAGAACTTCTGGGAGTAAAAAGCACAATGATATAGATATCCATTTTTTTTAAGTAATAACAGCTCCCATACCAATAGAGGAAATGTGTACCTTGACAAAGAAAGGCAAATCGACCTTTAGTTGAGTGATAATAAGAGCCTTAGAGAAAGCTGTTTTGAGAGCCAAAAAAGCATTCACCGCCTTGGCTGACAAAGAACAAGAATCTGTTCCCTTTAAAATTATGTCAGTTAAAGGGTTGGTTTTATTTCAAAAGTTCTTAAAATGAACCTGTCACAAAGGTTTTTCTTATATAAGGGGTAGCCACGATCAATAAACCCTTATATGCACAGCATTCTGGAGTTCTGAATATAACTACCTAGGCCGGTCTGTAAAACATAAAAAATTGCTTTTATCATACTTTTCTTGGGGTGGTCTGGTCCGATGAGCATCTCTGGTCTTGATCCAGTGCCTCTTCTCCTTCACTGATTCTTCTGGATGAACATTCTATATCATCCCCACACTGACCATTGCTCTCCTGCTCACGTGCATTTCTCTATGCCCTAAGGGCATATCAAAGTACTATGCTGCACAGGTGTGGGTAAAGGTTAATGAAATCCACATGAGCACCATGTTGGCAGCATCTGACATTTCCCGATGCCAGCACATTACAGTACTCTGCTCTCAGTAGGGGAGATAGAAGTGTGTGTTCACAGGTGAGCAATGGAGGTAAGTGTGTGGATGACTTATGAAGTGTCAACAACAAGAAGCAGAAAAGAAGGATGGCAAACACAAGAAGAGAGGAGGTGTCAGATCAAGGCTAGTGACATTAGATTCACAGACTCCCTGCAGGACAATATAATAAAAACTATTTTGTATTTTTTACAGACCAGCCTGGGAACCTATATACAACAATCTAGAATGCTATATATGAGGGATTAGTCTTGGTGCCCACAGCTTATATGAGAAAAACCTGGGAACAGGTTCACTGTAATGAACGTCCAATAAAACTTTGCAAACCCAAAAAAATCTCTGCAATTGTTTCAGTTTACTTGCTTGAACCCACTTAAAGAGGACCTGTCACCAAACCAGGCATGGTGATCTAATTACAGCACTGGATGCAACATGCAGACAAGGGGTCCCCCAGCACTTGAGCAGCCCAGTACCCCGAGATAATACACTTAGAAAACTTACATGCTACAGCCACTAAGGAGGTGGCTAGGGGCTGCAGCCAAGGGCAGAGTCACACCCCCTGCATGTGTAATCTGCCCACTGCTGCCAATCATTCTCTCCCTGTCAGCAGCATTTAAACAGAGTTTTTTTTTCTCTCTTCCAGAAAGTCTGTTAGCCCCGCGGGAGAGGAAAAAAAACTCTGTTTAAATGCTGCAGACAGGGAGAGAATGATTGGCAGCAGTGGGCAGATGACACATGCAAGGGGTGTGACTCTGCCCTTGGCTGCAGCCCCTAGCCACCTCCTTAGTGGCTGTAGCATGTAAGTTCTCTAACTGTATTATATCGGGTTACAGGGCTGCTCAAGTGCTGGGGGACCCCTTGCCTGCATGCTGGAGACATGCTGCATCCAGTGCTGTAATTAGATCACCATGCATGGTTTGGTGACAGGTCCTCTTTAAGGGCTGCTTGCATCTTAATGGGGTCCATCCAAAACTCTGATGCAGAAACCAAATGTACTAAGAATTTGACCTACTTCACTTCAAATTGAAATTTTTAGTTTAGCAAATAAATGGTTGTAACACAGAACCAGGGAAACCTGTTTGACATACTCACATTGCTCCTCCTTAGTACGCAAGAAACTCAATATATCATCCTGGGAAATTACTGTAAATCTACCTACCAGAGATAAAAAAAAATAATTTATTATATTTTGAAAGACTGTTGGTGCATTGGTTAATCCAAATGACAATATTAAATTTTCAAAATTACATTCAAAACTATCGAATTTGGTCTTCCATTTGTCACCCTGATGATTATGTATAAGGTTCTTCCCAAGTCAAATTTGGAAAACCATTTAAGTTTACTGCACTATAAGAGCAATGAGACTGTGGAACTCTCTGCCACACGATGTAATGAGTGAGTCACTACTAACATTTAAGAAGGGCCTAGATGCCTTTCTTGAAAAATATAATATTACCGGTTATATATACTAGATTCTTTGATAGGAGGTTGATCCAGGGAGCTAGTCTGATTGCCGTAAGTGGAGTCAGGAGGGAATTTATTTCCCCAATATGGAGCTTAGTGTTGCCACATGTTTTTTTTTGCCTTCCTCTGGATCAACATGTTAGACTGTGGGTTGAACTAGATGGGACTTAAGGTCTTCCTTCAACCTTAAATACTATGTTATTTATCTCCATCTAATTGGTTATAAAAGTCAGATAAAAGAGGAGAAAGAAAAGGATTGTGAACCGTGATTTTATTAATCTCTCTAAAATCCAAGCATGGGTGCAAACATCTATTTTTTTTTATTAAATAAAAGCACAATGACTGGAGAGATGGATGGCCATATAGGACCCTTAGCCAGACTTTTTTGAATATAATTTTTCAAGACCTCCCTCTGAGGGAGAGAAAAGTTAAACAAATGAGTTTTAGGCATTTTATTAGCTCATGACATGTAGCTGATAGTACTTTCATATGAACTATACAGCAAAAGAACATCACACTCAGTCATATAAAAACATAACAGAAGTACATGACCTAATCTCTTGTGTTTTCCAATTGATTACAGGATTAACTATTGCAGACCTAACACTAAAGGCCCAGTCTCACATAACGACGCATCAGCGATCCTGAATTATACCGAGGTCGTTGTGAACTTTCTCTCCATAGCGTAGCATTGAGATCGTTGCTCATTATCTTTGTCAAACACAACAATGTAGCATTCCCAGCTGTAGCACAATGACGCAGGAATGACCCAGAGCAGTGTGTAACAATCAGCGATCTCACAGCAGGGGCCAGATCGTTGGTGTGTTTCCACACAGAATGACATCGCTGTTGCATCACGAAATTCGTGACGTAACAGCGATCCCAATAGCGATCTCGTTAGCGATCTCTTTATGTGTGACAGGGCCTTAACTTTGCAGGTAGGGAAGGAAAAATCATGAATGAAATTGATTCATCAAATTACACACCTACCTTCATATATACATTTTTGCCTTTCATACTAATGTGACTTTGTGAATGGAATGATGGAAGTTATCAATTGCTGAAACTTGAACGGGAAAGCCGAAGAGGAGAAATCATAAGCACACTTTTTTTTTTTAGGAATTCATTATTATATGTGAAACATTGAACCATGGTGTGACCTGAATGGCTATAGTATAAATAAGAATGAGCTGATGTTCAGAGGTCTGCTGGTGCCAGTTTGGATGGGTTCACAAGATTCAACTAATATGAGGTAGATGCCACTAAAACATGTATAAATTGGGGAATTGGGGATCCAATGAGTCTATGGCATCTGATGTGAGAGCATCGGATGCAATATGCAAATGACACTTGACTCAAGCTCTGTTGTGAACGCAACCGAGTGTCATGCAACTGAGATCCGATCCTGCAATCAGATAACAAATGCGGAGAAGAGGTTGTGATTAATCTCTCCATCTTCTCCATTTCCTGTAACTGCGTATATTGCACTGCACTCGAATGATACAGTGTTGAGTGCAGTCCAATGTTTCACTCACTGATTCATGTCTTTTCATGTTTTTTCTGCTTGCACCTACACGTTTAGGTGTTGCCTGTCAGTCATTAATTATGTTTATCAGTATACTTTTTCTAACTGTGCTCCCTTGCCCTGCCTTGTAGCCAGCTGAGATCTCCTTCTTGTTGTAGCCTTGGTCCAAGACATACATTACATTGCAGGTTTTAATTGCAAACAGAGACATATGAACCCACACAAGCAATAGTATACTGCTAGTAGTGACAGTGTTAGGACCCGATAAGATAAGAAGCACCTTGGCGCGGTTATTGGGCACTTTTGCAGCGGCCACTCCTAAAGCTAAGTCTTCTCAATTTTCATTATATTTTAGAGCAGTTTGCAATGTCTATTTCCTTATATCTTTATTAGCTGTGCATATAGCCCTGCCATTTATTGTTAGCCATTATGCTATTTCATATATCACAGTATTTAGTGTTGCAACAGACACTCTCTCTAAAATTGATGTTTTTTCTGGTTGCACCTACATTTCATCTTCTACCTGTTCAGCTATGTTATGAGGCTTATAGAAAAACACTAATTAGCAGTTTTCCATTATTTTCAAAACAAACTTTGGGGTCCATTTTTTTCCTGTTGCCTTTGACAAATGAAAAAATTAGAGGTAAAAGAATATTTGTAGAAAAAAAGTTGTTTTCCTTTTTCACGGCTCAATGTTATAAAATTCTGCGAAGAACCTGTGATTTTCAATTGTTCACCGCATATCTAGATACATTTCTTGGAATCTAGTTTCCAAAATGGGTTCACTTGGGGTGGAGCTCCACTGTTTAGGCACATCAGAGGCTCTCCAAATGCAACATGGTGTCTTCTAACGATTTCAGTCAATTTTCCTTTTAGAATGTAGAATGGCGATGCTTCTATTCCAAGCTTTGCTGTGTGACCAAACAGTGGTTTTCCACTTACATATGGGGTATCAGCATACTCAGGATGCACAAAAAATTTTATAGTGCATTTTTCCTGTTGCCCTTGTGAAAATGCAATATTTGAGGCTAAAGTAACATTTTTATTAGAAAAAGTAAAAATGTCATTGTTTTACTCCATATTGCTTTAGTTTCTGTGAAGCACCTGAAGGGATAATAAACTTCTTGAATGTGGTTTAGAGTAGCTTAAGGGGTGCAGTTGTTAGAATTGTGTCACTTTTGGATATTTTCTGTCATATAAGCCATTTAAAGTCACTTCAAATGTGATGTGGTCCCTAAAAAATGGTTTTGTATGTTTCATGGGAAAAAAGAGAATTTTCTGGTGAGCTTTGAACTCTTCTAACTTTGCAAAATTGTACTCATGTAAATTAGACACGTGGGAAATGTTATTTATTAACTATTTTGTGGACATAACTTTTGGTTTAAAGGTGAAAATAAATTAGGAAAAAGTTCTATAATGATACGTCTAATTTTTTTACATTCCAAAAACCTGATATTTTAAAGCGAACCTGTCACCCCCTCCAGGCATCTAAAGATAACATAGCCACCTTCTGCAGCACTAAGGCTGCATTCTGACAAGGTGTCTATAGCATTTATGCTCCCTTGATTCACTGAAATAAAGACTTATATCAAATCTGTTTCAAACCAGACCCAAGACCGGGAGGCGGGTTTTCATGTGTCTGTCTCCCTCCTCTGTGGTATCAGTCATCCCTCTCTGCTCTCTGTGTGCCGCCTCCAGGGCCATCTCCCTGCACTACAGAGCTTTGTCAGCTCTGCTACAACATAGAGCTGCTGTTATAGGAGACCCCACAGTAGTAAATCTACCGGTAGCAGGAGGATCCTGAGCAGGCAAAGCACTGCCTGCTACGTAGCAGCCCTTGAGCTGTCAGCAGTGCAGCAGAGTTGAGTTTGTACTTTAGATCAGGGGCTGAGGAGCAATGCTGCTGGGTACAAGAAACTGAAAGTGAAACCTGCTCAGCTCAAGGGCTGCTACGTAGCAGGCAGTGCTTTGTCTGCTAAGGATCCTCCTGCTAGATTTACTACTGTGGGGTCTCCTATAACAGCAGCTCTATGTTGTAGCAGAGCTGACAAAGCTCTGTAATGCAGGGAGATGGCCCTGGAGGAGGTGCACAGAGAGCAGAGAGGGATGACTGACACCACAGAGGAGGGAGATAGACACTTGAAAACCCGCCTCCCGGTCTTGGATCAGGTTTGAAACAGATTTTATATAAGTCTTTATTTCAGTGAATCAAGGGAGCATAAATGCTATAGACACCTTGTCAGAATGCAGCCTTAGTGCTGCAGAAGGCGGCTATGTTATCTTTAGATGCCTGGAGGGGGTGACAGGTTCGCTTTAAGGAGTATGAAAACTTTTTATATCCTAAATAAGTTCAATAGAGTCTTTTTACCAAAGAATAATTGCAGCTATGCTTCAATATACAAAGGTGGATCTGTACCTTAAAGCATTCATGGTGCTTCTAGCAGATGCACATTATTGCACACGAGTCAGTTTTGAAGATCATCTGTTCTGGTTACCAATACTGATCCTGCTTTGGAACATCTCTTGTGAATCGAATTATCTATGTATATTACTTATTTTCCACACTGCTCCGTAATGATGCCCAGTTGCAGGGTCATTACTATGACAGCAGTATTACTCTTTAAATGCCAGATAGATGTTTTTATAAGTTGGCTGGTATAGTTATCTACTGAGCATGCTGCAGTTGTGTGCACACTATGTTGAACTTGTTTATTGCAGCATGCAAAGCCATTTTCCCCCTCATATGCCTGTTTCATCTCATCTCTATATTGGTAGATATTTTGCCAGTACTTCAGCAAATTAATGCCATCATGGACCTTGTGGTCTCGAGTTACAATTTCTGTTTCTACAGACCAATGTGGATTCACCATTTTCCATCCAGGGCCCAAGAGAATTCTTTATTTGTTCCTCTAATTAGCAGTCTTGTGCACAATGTGATCAATGCCCCAAAACAGTAAATTTACAGATGTCTTGTGCAATGATTCTGTCAAGTAACTCAATTAGAGAATAGCTTAGTTTATAATTGATATACGGGAATTCAGAAACAGTTTATTTAATAGTAATAAGTTTAAATATAGTATAATTTTAAAACAAATTTTTCCACTACTAAAATTATTTTTTGCATCATATTTAATTGTAGTTTTAATATATCATATATTTATTATACCTGCATTATTTCATATATGGTTTCTGTACTACTAAAAAAATCTCACTGCAAACTGCTTTCTGAAACTTGAAGGTGATACAATAATAACTGTGTGCCCTAGGAAGTCACTTGACTCATCAGCTGGAAATGTGCTTTCTTAAAGAAGCTTTTCAATTGCTTTCTGCTTTACAACGATAACATACAATTATCCAATAAGTATGTTTTTCCACCTCTAAGTGCCTAAACATGCTATGGTAACATGGTGAGAGGGGATTTGAGATTTTCTTTTCCAATCTCTATTGTATTTGTTGCAAAACAATCATTATGAGGCTTTACTGTGTACGTTCCCTTAGCCGTACATTAATACTCTTTGCTTGTATTTTTACATGCTATTGGTAGCACTTAGATAATATTTTCATTGCAAATAATACTAATAACCACTGTTAACCTAATGCACTTGTACTGATGTGTTTGCTAAACTGGTATTTAAGCTATGTTTTAACTTTTATTTATTGCTTTGTGTATCATAAATTAGTTAAGATGTTACTCTGGGAAAAAGCAAACATCAAAAAGATTAGAGTAAGGCTTCAAGAATAAATCAATGGCCATACTTCAATGTTGCAAATTATTGCAGTAACCTTTCAGCATTACCGCTCTATATTAAGCATGCCCTTTTGACTCTGTGATCGTAAATTGTACTTTCTGAACACTGAATCCTGGATTCACTAAGCTCTGATAAATAAGTAGAGAGGCATGTATAAGGAGACTCGGATCATAATACAACTCGTCTGCTTGCAGTCGCCAGAACATTTGCTTACCTTCATATTTACATTGGTATTAGTTAACAACAGTATGCTGTTTTTGACAATTCAGCAAACTACCCTAAATCATACAGCATATCTCTTTTTACATTGCTGTGCCAACCATATACATATGTATAAGAGGTTGTCATGGACTGTGCCGAATATCCCAGTTCGCCCCAATTCAAGTGAATGTTATAAATACTGGAAAATCCATTATT
The DNA here is from genome assembly GCA_033576535.1 of Allobates femoralis. Classification (NCBI taxonomy): domain Eukaryota; kingdom Metazoa; phylum Chordata; class Amphibia; order Anura; family Aromobatidae; genus Allobates; species Allobates femoralis. The sequence goes on from JARQOC010000005.1 coordinate 310,518,615, forward strand.
TATTCCATTGGCTACTAAGTCTGAAGAGCAATTATTCTTAAAGATTTATAAAAAAAAAATAATAATAATAAAATGTACTGTCAAAAATAATTGGAGGAGATTGCCGTTTTAAGGTTAGATTTATAATAAAACTAAAACAGTCAGAATGTAAGGGGGATATCAGGTATTTATCACATTGTCTGCATGGTGTGATGTGTTTCAAGTCTTCCTGTATGTTTTCCATTTTTACTAATCTATGTTTGTTCACACAGTTTGTCTTATCTACTTAAGTTGTTAACTATACATTAATGATGTAAATGGAAAACACCCAGATACAACATGGATAGTATGCATGGACTTTCTATGTTTCCTCATCCTTTGGGCTGCACAAACCACAGCCTCCCAGACACTGTTGAGAGAGGTGTACTGTGTTCCTTCACCACAGTTTTCCCACTTAAGGCTGAAGGCAGATGGTGCAAGGGACTCGCGCGAGTGCAATGCGAGAGAAACTCGCATTGCACTCAGACCAGTGTTGCCCTATCAGGCAGGGCACACTGGTGTGAGTCCCCCGCACCTAACTCGCAATGCGAGTCAGAAGCGAGTGCAGTCGCAGCATGCTGCGACTGCATGCGATTCTGCCGTGCGTGAGCGCCATGCAAGTGTATGGGGGCGAGAAAATCTCGCCCCCATACAGCACACAATGCGAGTGTGCAGCCAAAAATGCTTTAAACTCGATGGCTGTCGAAGACGGCAAGTTTAAAATGACCTCTTTGCCGGTACAGTAAGTAATCATCTTGTACCGCTGTGTCAGCAGTGCAAGATGATTACTAAGCACCCAGCTGCTGGGCACTTTTGTATATTTTGTGGGGTTAAACTGCATATGCAGCAACTGTGCAGCATATGAGCACAGATGCTGCATATGCTGTAATAAACCCCCGTAATAATGGGTTAATATGTGTCAAAGATGTTGGCACCATGTCTCTAGGGATTGCCCCCCTCCTTAGAGACATGGTGCCTAAAATCTTTGGTAGTTCAGGAGTTAAATGGGGACATTTATGAATAGCCGGCATTTGTCGGCTTTCTGTAATGTGCATTGAAAGCCGACGGGTCCTGCCTGCCATAGCGCGGTACATACGCAATTAGTGTTAGTACCTGGGACAGCTCCTCATTGAGGACGCTGCCCAGCAATGTACTAACGTTAATTGCGTATGGCAGGCAGGACCTGCCGGCTTTCAATGCACATTACATATGCTCATATGCTGCACAGATGCTGCATATGCAATTTAACCCCACAAAATATACAAAAGTGCCCAGCAGCTGAGGAAGGAGTTGGGACTAACTCCAAAATGTGTCGGAAATAAACACTATAATGGTGAACACCGTCTGATCGTTCTGGTCTATGCAGCGCAGGTCCGTATACACCGTCCACCCTCTGCAATTTTAAACTACGTTGACCGTTGTGGTGTGGATCCTTGCAGCAGCTATTACCTTTTGTCTTGATGCTGGTTGTGTGCTACACAACCCCTCCAGGTGAGCGACTAATTAAATTTAGTCCACCTTTTTATCAATGATAAGACCCTGTTGCGCTTCTCTCTCCCTTTTCTAGTTTTAATGCTAATAAAGGTGACCATTCCACCCATCCCAATACTATGAAAGTTTTAAGATCACAAAGCACCCACTGACCTTGTGGAGACCAGTGGAGGATAACACTGCGGGCACCAGTTAAAGCACTCAAACACAGTGAAACCCAAGTGCATTGCTCCCTAGAATTTGAATATGCAGATGAAGTCCATGGAGCCTCGGTTAAGAGTCTACAACATGGACACCAGCCAGTTATCCCACCAGGGAAGGACCTAGCCCAGGGTATTAGTAGCCCTTAAGTCACTATCCAGCCCTTGCGAGCTTGAAGATATGGCCAGGGGTTTACCATGGACTAGGTATCCAACCACAGACAGCTGTTTCGGGGTAGTTGCCCCTCATCTCTGTTGACCGTTGTGGTGTGGATCCTTGCAGCAGCTATTACCTTTTGTCTTGATGCTGGTTGTGTGCTACACAACCCCTCCAGGTGAGTGACTAATTAAATTTAGTCCACCTTTTTATCAATGATAAGACCCTGTTGCGCTTTTCTCTCCCTTTTCTAGTTTTAATGCTAATAAAGGTGACCATTCCACCCATCCCAATACTATGAAAGTTTTAAGATCAATGTTTTTCTTGTGACTCCAATTTCATCATCTATTTAATAACTTGCCCGTGCGGTCTTGGGTATGTTGGGGAAACTACTCAGCATATCCGAGATCGCATAAGTATACACAAATCGACCATCAGGTGTCAAAACACACTTCTGCCCATTCCAACACATTTCATTGAGAAGAAAAATTCTATTAGCAATTAAAGTTACAAGTAATGGAACTTATCCCTGTTCCTAGAATGAGAGGAAATCGCATCCAAAAACTTAAGGAACATGAATAGTTTTGGATATACCACTTGGATAAAACCCTTACTCCCCATTGTCTTAATAGTTATTATAAGAAATGCTGCTAACTATCTATAAAGTGTCTAGTTGAAATGTTCTGAGTTATTAGACTTATTAAATGTGAGTCTTCACTTCTATTTTGTACTTCATGCAATATATAATTGACTTTTTAATAGTAACATCAATACTCATATTGTATAGATATAATATATATCATGCATATGCAATGTGTATTGACTGTTTGTTTCTTTTATAGACAGGGTACTGAATATTGACACCGATTCCATGGCACCTTTACTATGCAATAGAATGTTACATTCAGTATGTTCTTGAATCCATGTATTAGGTTATATATAATGCACAATCTGGATCTTGCTTTTGTGGCCACACCCCCTTACATCACAGACACAGCATCATGACCATGCCCTATCTAAATAACACTGTCTCAGCCATAACTAATATGGTGTCTGAGCATGCGCGGTATGTGCAGATACCCTGACGCTGTAATGCACTTCCGGTTATACTGCCCCACTCTCGCCATCGGCGGCCTCTCCTGCGCCCCACACCCTCCTGCATTACACCCCTGTCTGCCACACCCCCCCTCAACCACAAGGCAATTATGTGAATACACCCAAGTTATGGGTGTAACGATATGGTGCCCGCTAGCGGTAGTGCTGCCTGCCATACACTACTGCCAGCAGACCCCCACCACTGGCACCCCCAATCTATCACAGTGCCCACATCGTCAGGAATGCCGCCTGCCGCATTACGGTCACACTATATCTCTCTCCCCCTGCACAGTATTACCGCCAGCTGCTCTTGGGATGCCGGCGGGATCATGTGACCCTGCCCGTCACCTGACCCCATCACATCACACAGGTTGATTGTGCTGGGGTGGGTTCCTTGCAATGCCATAGGTGCACCACCAACACACACAGCCTCCTCCCAGACATGGCAGCCCCCGCCGCAAGATTTTTGCATCAGCAAACACCCTACATTACCCTTTGATGAGTTTACACGACCTGTGGTGATGTCACTTTCATGGGTGGGGCCAGACCACATGACAGTGAAGTCACCACAGGTCCTTGAGCTCACACAGATTCAGGGAGTAGGTCAGGAGCACAGACAGCAGCAGTTGCTAGGTTCTGCAGCCCGCCCTCAACCCTGCACTGCTTTCAGCCATGCACTGTCCACAGCCCTGCACTGCCCCCTGCCCTCATCCCTGCACTGCCCCCTGCCATCAGCCCTGCACTGCCCCCTGCCCTCAGCCCTGCACTGTCCTCATCACTGCACTGCCCCCTGCCCTCAGCCCTGCAGTGCCCCCTGCCTTCAGCCCTCTTTTCTGCACGGGCCTCAGCCCTGCGCTGTCCTCAGCCCTGCGCTGTCCTCAGCCCTGCACTGCCCCCTGCCCTCATCCCTGCACTACCCCTGCCATCAGCCCTGCACTACCCCTGCCCTCAGCCCTGCATTTTCCTCAGCCCTCATCTCTGCACTGCCCCCTGCCCTGCACTGTGCCCTGCCTTCTGCCCTGCCCTCAGCCCTGCACTGCCCCCTGCCCTCAGCCTTGCACTGCCCTCAGCCCTGCAATGCCCCCAGCCCTAACCTCTGCACTGGCCTCAGCCCTGCGTTGTCCTCATCCGTGCACTACCCCTGCCATCAGTCCTGCACTGCCCCCTGCCCTCAGCCCTGCACTGTCCTCAGCCCTCATCCCTGCACTGCCCCCTGCCCTGCACTGTGCCCTGTCTTCTGCTCTGCCCTCAGCTCTGCACTGCCCCCAGCCCTGCACTGCCCCCAGCCCTGCACTGCCCCCTGCCCTACGCTCTGCACTGGCCTCAGCCCTGTGCTGTCCTCATTCCTGCACTACCCCTGCCATCAGACCTGCACTGCCCCCTGCCCTCAGCCCTGCACTGTCCTCAGCCCTCATCCCTGCACTGCCCCCTGCCCTGCACTGTGCCCTGTCTTCTGCCCTGCCCTCAGCTCTGCACTGCCCCCAGCCCTGCACTGCCCCCAGCCCTGCACTGCCCCCTGCCCTACGCTCTGCACTGGCCTCAGCCCTGTGCTGACCTCATTCCTGCACTACCCCTGCCATCAGACCTGCACTGCCCCCTGCCCTCAGCCCTGCACTGTCCTCAGCCCTCATCCCTGCACTGCCCCCTGCCCTGCACTGTGCCCTGCCTTATGCCCTGCCCTCAGCCCTGCACTGCCCCCTCCCCTCAGCCCTGCACTGCCCTCAGCCCTGCACTGCCCCCTGCAATAAGCTCTGCACTGGCCTCAGCCCTGCGCTGACCTCATCCCTGCACTACCCCTGCCATCAGTCCTGCACTGCCCCTGCCCTCAGCCCTGCACTGTCCTCAGTCCTCATCCCTGCACTGCCCCCTTCCCTGCACTGTGCCCTGTCTTCTGCCCTGCCCTCAGCTCTGCACTGCCCCCAGCCCTGCACTGCCTCCAGCCCTGCACTGCCCCCTGTCCTAAGCTCTGCACTGGCCTCAGCCCTGCGCTGTCCTCATCCCTGCACTACCCCTGCCATCAGTCCTGCACTGCCCCTGCCCTCAGCCCTGCACTGTTCTCAGCCCTCATCCCAGCACTGCCCCCTGCCCTGCATTGTGCCCTGCCTTCTGCCCTGCCCTCAGCACTGCCTTTAGCCCTGCACTGCCCTCTGCCCTACACTGCCCTCAATAAAGGAGACTTTTATGGCTGGCCTCAGCAAAAGGCCAAAACTTCCAGATTTCTTGCCCCAACTGAAGGTATTCTCAGACTTGTCGGCAGGTACCTTAGCTCAGAGGAAGGAGAATATGCCATATACTAAAACCCTCAGAGAACAAGGAATGAACTACCACTGGGGGTTCCCACAAAACTGAAAGTCTTAAAGGACAATTCCATATTTATCTGCACATCCCCGGAAAAGGCAAGAGATTTATTGCTAAAATGGAAGATTCAGCCTATATATCCGTATGACAAAAGAGCTCCTCAGGCCTAGAAAAAGAAAAAACTGGACCCAGACTGGTTTACAGCATGATTGATTACTGGAGAGCCTTTCTCTGCTTCCTGCTTTCTACTCTTTGTCTGGTTCCTCTATGGCAATGTTGAAACCAGGCAAAGTCACCCACAGAGTGTCTTTTTTTCACTCACTTTCAAACTATTTTTTCACTTTTTTCCTTTTTCTTTATTGTTTGCTTGATTTTGAAACTGTAAGGGGACCTCATCTTATGATGAAGCAAAAATTTTGATTTGAAAACCGTTCATTTGCTTATATAAGGGCAGCACGGTGGCTCAAGTAGTTAGCACTGCAGCCTTTGCAACACTGGGGTCTTGAAGTCCTGGGATCAATTCCCACCAAGAACAACAGCTGCAAGGAGTTTGTATGTTCTCCCCATGTTTGCATGGGTTTCCTCTGGGCACTCCAGTTTCCTCCCACATTGTAAAGACATACTGATAGAATGTTTAGATTGTGAGCTTCAAGCATTACTCATGTATGTAAAGTGCTATTGAATTAATAGTGCTATATAAATTATTATTATTATATAAGCAAATTTGTTTCGCTTGTCTGTCCTCCCCATGATTGTCACTCATTTTGGAGCAATGGTTTCACATAAAGCAGTATATACTGTAGTATTAACAATGCATATTAAGGTAATATCTATAAATGCCAATGGTTTGAACTTGTCAGGTAAAAGATCCATCTTCTGTGAGAATATTTGCAAAGAAACTGCTGATGTAATTTGTGTTCAAGAAACACACCTGTTGGCGCAGAACAATGCTCGGCTAAAGAACCCTCGATATTCCCATCAGTTTTTTGCAAACAACCAGACTAAAAGAGCTGGAGTGGCTATTTTTATAAGAGACTCCCTATCCTTTAAATTGTATGACACTACTAGTCATCCAGAGGGGTGTTTTCTTTTCCTTGATTGTTGTTTAACCCCTTTACGACTAATGACGAGTATACTCGTCATGAAAAGATGTCAGTTCCCGCATCATGACGAGTATACTCGTCATGGCTTTGAACTGTCACTGCTTCTAAACGAACAGTGACAGTTCAATTCTAAAAGCTGTCAGTGACAGCCAAGGGTTAGGGGAAGAGGTGTGGGCACCCCTGTTAACCCCTTCACCCCCCCTCCCCAATCATACTTATCTGCCGGCGGGCTGCACCGCACCCGCCGGCCATGAACTAATGATCCAGCTCCCCCTGTGTCCTGCCCCGCCCTTGTCTCCAGAGCCCCCTGTGTCCTTAGCCCCCCCTGTGTCCAGAGCCCCCTGTGTCCTGTCCCCGTCCCCTGTGCAGCCCCCCCTGTGTCCTGTGCATCCCCGCCCTCCACCTTGCATAGATTGTCTGCCGGCGGGCTTATGCGCCCGCCGCCGAAGCTGCAGGGCCCCCTCCTCCTCCCTGCTGGTCCCCAGCCCCCGGTTCCCGGTCCCCAGCCCCCGGCCCCCAGCCCAGCTCACCTATTCTGGCGGGCTGCACGCACGGTGCACCCGCCCGCACCGTCGGCCTCCTCTGCAGTCCAGTGTGGCCCCTCCTCTTCTCAGGGGCTCATCGCTGGGTAAGTATGAATGAATGAATGAATGAATGGATGGATGGATGGATGGGTGGATGGATAGATGGATGGATGGATGCATGGATGGATGGGTGGATGGGTGGATGGGTGGATGGATGGATGTGTGAATGGATGGATGGATGTGTGCGTGCGTGGATGTGCGTGCGTGGATGTCAGCGTGCGTGCGTGGATGTGTGCATGGATGTCAGCGTGCATGAATGTCAGTGTGCGTGTGAATGTGCGTGCGTGGATGTGCGTGTGTAAAAGTGCGTGCGTAGATGTGTGCGTACGTGGATGATGGGTGCATAGGTACCATGATGCGTGGATGATGGGTGCAACAAGGGATCACGTGTCCTCTTGTTATAGTCTCTGGGATCATAGTCATGGTGCACTGTATAACTGATCATTGTCATACAGTGCACCATAACTCTGGCCCCTGAGACTGTAGGAAGAGGACACTTGATCCCTTGCTGCAGTCTCTGGATTGAGCAGAAGCGATCGAGCGTCGTGGGACCTTCGTTGTGGACTACGTCGGATCTTTATAATAAAGATGGAGTCCGAATTTTGTTTGTGTTTTTTTTTCAAATAAAAAGATTTTTCTATGTGTGTATTTTCTGACTATTTACCAGAGATTCCTAATGGCGGGTCTAACATTGGCCCTATATTATGAATCTCGGGCTTAGTGCCAGCTGCCAATAAAAAGCTGGCATTAACCCCTTTATTACCCAGTTTGCCACCGGCACCAGGGCAACTGGAAGAACATGGGTACAGCGCCAGAAAATGGCGCTTCAATGAATGCGCCATTTTCTGGGGCGGCTGCGGGCTGCAATTCGCAGCATGGGGGGCCCAGAACGCTTGGGCCTTTCCATGCTGAGGATTCCAGCCCCCAGCTGCCTAGTTGTACCTGGCTGGGCCAAAAATATGGTGGAGCCCTACGTCATTTTTTTTTCTAGAATTAGTTCTAGAAATAAAAAAAAATGGGCTTTGCTGTATTTTTGGTTGCAGCCAGGTACAACGAGGCAGCTGGGGGTTGCTGGCAGTCTGTAGCTGCCAAGTTGTACCTGGCTGGACCAAAAATATGGCGGAGCCCCACATCACTTTTTTTTTCTAGAATTAGTTCTAGAAATAAAAAAAGGCCTTCGCTGCATTTGTAGCCAGCCATGTACAACTTGGTAGCTGGCTGACTGGAATCCTCAGCGTGGAGAGACTCAAATGTTGTGGGTCCCCCAAGCTGCAAATTTCAACCCACAGCCACCCAAGAAAATAGCGCATTCATTAGAGGTGGCATTTTCTGGTGCTGTACCCCAACTCTACCAGTTGCCCTTGTGCTGGTGGCACACGGGTTCTCCATATGCGACATGGTGTCCGCTAACAATTTCAATAGAAAATTAGCTCCAATTGTTAGCGGAAACCATGTCGGGTATGGAGAGCCCCTCCCTGTGTGCCTGAACATTGGAGCTCCCCCACAAGTGACCCCATTTTGGAAACTAGACCCCCGAAGGAACGTATCTAGATGTATAGTAATCACTTTGAACTCCCAGATGCTTCACAAATTCATCTATAAAAATGAAAAAGAACTTTTTTTTCCACAAAAAGTTTATTTTTTCATTTTTATGGATCAATTTGTGAAGCACCTGGGGCTTCAAAGTGCTCACTATGCATCTAGATACGTTCCTTGGGTGGTCTAGTTTCCAAAATGGGGTCACTTGTGGGGGAGCTCCAATGTTTAGGCACATAGGGGCTCTTCATATCCTACAAGGTGTCCGCTAACAATTCCAATTGTTAGTGGACACCATGTTGCGTATGGAGGGTCCCTGTGTGTCTCCACATTGGAGCTCCCCCACAAGTGACCCCATTTTGGAAACTAGACCCCCAAAGGATTATATCTAGATGCATAGTGAGCACTTTGAATCCCCAGATGCTTCACAAATTCATCCATAAAAATGAAAAAGCACTTTTTTTTCCGTACATTCGCCCGCTTGTTGGCTCCCTTCCTAATGAGGGCGTGCAAACTCTGGTAGGGAGCGGGTACTATCTCCCCCTGTGCCCTCGCGGCGACTATTGTCACTATTCCAAAGCAGGGGAAACCGACGGACGACCCTGGTGGCTACCTTCTGATTTCACTGCTCAACTACGATGTGAAGGTGTTCTCGAAACTCCTGGCATGCCGACTCCAGAGAGTCACCCTGTCGCTGCTGCATGTGGATCAGGTGGGCTTTGTGAGCGGTAGGCAGACGAAGGACGGCATGAGGCGCTTTATTGATTTGATTAGTGTGGCTGAAAGGTCTGGGGTCCCCAGTGCCCTCCTGTCACTTCACGCTGAAAAGGCATTTGATAGGGTGCACTGGGGATACCTGGCCTATGTCCTAGAGAAATTTGGGTTTCGGGGCCCTGTTCTCTCGGCCATTATGGCCTTGTACTCCAACCCGAACGCCAGAGTGCTCTCCTCCGGATTTCTCTCCTCGGCCTTTTCTCTGATTAACGGTACCCGCCAGGGTTGTTCCCTGTCTCCTATTATCTTTTCCTTGATAATCAAACCGCTGGCGGAATCTATTAGATCAAACCCAGCTATAACTGGGTTTTCCATCGGTGAGATATCCCATAAAATCGGGCTCTATGCCGATGATATTATTATAGCTTGCACTGATTTAGAGACCTCCCTGTCGGCGGTGATGGACGCCTTAGCCCTGTTCACCAAATTATCATATTATAAATTGAACGCGACTAAATCGTTGATTGTCCCCATCGGTGTCCCGGGCCCGCTTGCTGCCAGACTGCGTCGGAAGTTTCCCTTCGTTTGGAGAGAGGAGGGTGTTCCGTACCTCGGGATCACCCTAACAAACACTCACAGGATAGTGTCAGTTAATGTGGATGCTCTCCTGGCCTCCCTGCGCAGAGAAACAGACACTCACCCCCTGCCAGCCCTGTCGTGGGGGGCGCGCATTCACGCTTTTAAAATGTTCCTCCTCCCGAAAGTTCTATATCTCTTTCGCAATCTGCCTCTGTCTATTCCCTCCAACCTACTAACGCACTTGCAACGAGCCGTGCATGCATACATCTGGGCAGGCCGAAGAGCCAGAATACTGGGGAATATCATGTATCTGTCTTATAGTCAAGGGGGAATGGGAGTTCCAATTTGTCTGCATACTATAGAGCTACACTGCTTCAAGAGGCCAAGCTTTGGTGGATGGCAAGGGGCACTGAGGGCTGGGTGGGTCTCGAGTCCGCTTTCCTTGGGACTGGTTTTCTGCGCCATCTTTTGGAGGCGGAGTGCTTGGCTCCTACGAGAGTGTCCCTGCAGCTCCCCACGATGGTCTCACTCTTGCGAGCCTGGAGGGAGGAGGTGGGGAAGCAGATCTCATTGTCCCCTAAGGATATAGACATTAGGGATTTGCCTTTTCATATCCCCTTCCTGAACATTGGTCCTTGGACCGGGTGGGGATCCGCAACTGTGTGGACCTCCTTGAGTCGGTTGTCTCAGCCCCTTTTCGAGCCTTTGTGCAAGATTTCCGGGTATAGAGAGGACTTTCTACCAATCTGCGCAGATCTCACATTTCTTTAGCTCTTTTGGGGGGACATGTGGGGCCCACCCTCCACCTGAGGTCTCCCATTTTCAAAAGTTCCTTTTTTCCCCCACTAAACAAAAAGCTTTGTCGGGAGTGTATAGACATATGACTGCGGCCTTGTTCCCCAATAAACCAAGCTACATGAGATGGGAGGAAGACCTGGGATTCACGGCCCCGGAGGAAGATTGGTATAGGGGACTGAGGGTCTTACAGGCAGCTTCCAGGTGTGTGTTAACCACCTGGAAATCCTGAAGAAAATTCATATGAAGTGGTATTACCCTCCGGTGACCCTTGCGCGCTTCTCCCAGGATCGATCCCCCCTATGCTGGAGGGGCTGTGGAGAAAGAGGTACACTGGCTCACATGTGGTGGTGCAGCCCCACACTGGCCCCTTTTGGGCAGTTATCTCTGGCTTTATGAGATCAGTAACGGGCATGCGTGTCCAGGTGTCGCCGCAGCTGGCAATCTTACATGTAGGGATCCATCTCTTTCCCAGGGACTCCAGAACTCTGATTTCTAATGTTTTAACTTCTGCAAGGTTGCGCATTGCAGCTAAATGGAGGGCGGATGCTCCCCCTTCTATTGCAGAGGTCACGGATCGTCTGAATGTGATATTCCACAATGAATACCACCTAGCTTTAGATAATGCCACCAGAAACAGGGTGATAGACGACTGGGCACGATGGGCGGGCCACCCGTCTGCAGTTCCGATTGTGTGAGACTTAGACTTTTGACGTTGGCCACTCATCCAAACCCCCTCTCTCCCCCCCCTACTTCCCTTGGCTGTTTTGTTTTCCTGTTTATGTATTCCTGTCTATGTTTATGTCATTGTATTTGCTTTGCATAACCTCAATAAATATTATTGGAACAAAAAAAAAACCTTTTCTGAAAAATCCATTAAACAGTCCTATAAAAAGGGACTGCATCTTTATTATTCCATCGACCATGGTCGAGGGATTAATAAAGATGCAGTCCCTTTCATTCATATTGTTTTGTGGATTTTTCGGAAAAAAATTTGACGTGGGCTTTGCCGTATTTTTTGTATCCAGCCGGATACAGCGGGCAGCAACAGGTTGCCACCAACCCCAGGTGCCTATTTGTACCTGGCCGGACACAACAATATAGGGGAGCCCCTTTTTTCATTATTTCATGAATTTCATGAAATATTAAAAAAAAATACGTGGGGCTCCGCGCGATTTCTATGTCCAGCCAGGTACAGCTAGGCAGCTGGGGGCTGGAATCCGCAGCGCAGGGAGGCCCAAGCCTTCTGGGCACCCCCTGCTGCGAATGGCAGCCCGCAGCCGCTCCAGAAGATGGCGTGTTCGTTGAAGCACCATGTTGTGGCGCTGAACCCATCTCTTCCAGGGCTCTGGTGCTGTGGCTCACTGGTTAATAAAGGGGTTAGGGACAGCTTTGTATTATCAGCTGGCCCTAAGCCCGAAATATCATGGCGGTCACGCCAATAGTAGACATTACCGCCATGAATTTCTAGTATCTACAGTACAGTCAGGAGCCGCGGCTTCATTCATAAATTTGTACAAAGCCGACAAAAGTCAGCAATAGTATAACTGCCGCATTAACCCCTCATATGCCCACAGAAGTGGACAGCATGTCTCTAGGGAGGGTGGGAACCCCCTAAAGACATGTTGCCCACAGCTACTATTAATAATTAATGTGTTAATAAACAATTAACACTTTGTTCATCTCTGCGGCAGCAATCCGGTTACCGCATTTCGGTACAGAACACATTTTCCCCCAAAAATGTGTGTGTAGGCAATTGCGGTTACCGGATCTGGATGCCTTACAACGAATACACAAAAACCTCTGCATTATTTTTTGTTAAAAGCCTATCCTGCATTACATATATGTAACAATGTAACAAAAATCTGGAGTGCTACTTTAAGGTTTATATGTGTATCATGGCACTAAATGCAATACAGTGTCTTTTAAACTGTTTCACCTTGGTCCCATACTAGAAATAAAGGTGGTAATTGTTAGTTTTAGTTTACTATCTATAATGGCACCTGTCAGCTTTATCTGAAAACCAGAGGAAATTCCATTCCTAATGGTGACAGCATAGTTTTTGCACTTCCTGATTTGTCAGAAGTTAGTTGTCGTTAACAGGGAATGGAAACATAGCCATGTGAACACCTATTGCCAAGCCAGAGAAGATACAGAGTTCAAGTCACAGGTCAACAACTGATGGTGTTGTTAGACACAGAGGTCACTTATATCAGCTTGAAAGTATTAAAGCCACTTTATATAGGATGTGACAGACGCTATACTCTTGAGTCAATTTTATGGAGCAATTGAATGTTTCTTGTAGCTATATTGTCCTATTGAAGTGGATCCATATTTAACAATAAACATGAACAAGTGGAATGTTTCATCAAGAAATCTAATCTCTTTAAGTTCTGTAACACTAAGGTCATGACTATTTTCTCTTTCTGACATCACTACAGTTGAGTTCTTAACTTGCAGAGATTTAACATAGCCAGCTGTTTTTCATTCTAAGTCCTGCATGACATTTCCAATACACATTAATTTGTCGTTTACTGAGTAAATGATTGTCATTAAGCAGTCAGACTCTTCTATATTTCCTATGTAATGTTAGTAAACACCATGCCCACCATTTACTAAATTACCTAATTCTGAACCCGATTTATTTTATTTTTTTGTTTTTCTTCATTGCATTTTAAGGGCCATGATACTTTTTCCATATCGATATAACTTTTTGGACATTATCTTTATTTTTACAGATCTATTCAAATAGAGTTGATGCTAATCTAGTAGGTTAATCAGCCACATCAGTAAAATGTGGCCACTGGAAGGGAATCATGACAAATGCCTCTTACCTGGACGTCTATGTCTCCTCTTATAATTAGCTGATCCAATGCAATATTGTTGTAGCATGACACATTTGTGATGTCACGTGACACATTTGTGATGTCACAAATATTTTCAGTGCTCCTTTTTGGAGAACACATATTATTAACATGACAACATGACTAGATTCTGTGAATTGCTTTGTATCAAATCTAGATCAAAATAGGAAGTATGTATTTTTTTATATGATTTAGCACATTTATAAAATAAATAAATGTACAATAGAGAATTTTTTTTTCAGCTAAAGCATTAAGAGGACCTTACACCAATATTATTTTGTTTTACTGTAGTAGTATAGTATTATTTTGAAGTTGTATAAGCTATATAGCTAGTGATAAACAAGCATGCTCACATGTGTTCGATAATCAAACATCAGAGAGAGTACTCGGGTACTTAATCAAGTATTGCGGGTACTCAAGTGAAAGTATGCAGGGATTGCCTGCCAATCATAGTAATGCTTTATCCATGTTGGCTATTGGCATTACTGTGATTGAATGGCCTCATCACATCTTCAGGTCTTATATGAGATCTAAGGGTGTGATGCTGGACACACTGCAGTTCAGGAAGAGTTAATGTAGGAAGAAGAGCTTAAAGAAGGCAAATAGGGTCTTAAACTTGCCTCTAGTGTCTTTCATGTGACACTAAAGGGTGTTTTTTACCCTTTTTAACATTATAAATAAATAATTTAAAAAAATACCTTTTTTGATCATCAGGCAAGGTAATGCAGAAAGGCCTTTTTAAAAAAAAAAAAAAAAAAATAATAATAAATTATTTGTAAATAAATCATTTAAAAAAAATGGCATGGGTCCCCGCTATTTTTGATAACCTGCCAAGGTAAAGCAGCAGCAGTAGGGATGGGCGAATCTACTCGCTAGGACTCGTTACTCGGCGAGTAGTAAGGGACTCGCAGGACTCGGTACTCTGCGAGTTTCCCAGTGATTACTCGCACAGTAAACGAGTCCAATGCAAATCAATATCAATCCTAGTTTTGTCACAGACTCTGACAAAACTAGGATTGCCTTTGACTTGCATTAGACTCGGCTACTGTGCCAGTGATAGCAGGGAAACTCGCAAAGTTTGCGAGCCGAGTCCAGCTGTCTTCTCTGTGCAGGCTGCCGCAGCTCCAGGGTCCTAGAGCCCACCTGCTCACAGAGATGATGTAGCAGAGCTGCGATTGTTCTCAGTCTGCTCATTCCCTGTGCATAGACATCTATATCTATGCACAGGGGATGTAGCAGAGAGGACATCGCATTTTGGACTACGTCGGACGGAAGAGGATTTTTTTAATTAAAGATGGAGTCCCTAATGGCTTTTATTTTTTTATTTCTAATAAAAAATTTTCTCTGTGTTGTGTTTTTTTTAACACTTTATTGGAGATTCTTAGTGGCTGGGTCAAACGTGGCCTGACATTAAGAATCTCGGGCTTAATACCAGCTTGTATAACAAAGCTGGTATTAACCCCTTTATTACCAGCGTGCCACCGCCACCAAGGTCGCTGGAAGTGCGGGGTTCAGCGCCAGAGGATGGCGCTTCAATGAACGCGCCATCTTCTGGGGCAGCTGCGGGCTGCAATTTGCAGCGGGGTGTGCCCAGAAAGCTTGGGCATCCCTGCGCTGCGGATTCCAGCCCCCAGCTGGTTAGCTGTACATGGCTAGACATAGAAATTGCGCTGAGCCCCACGCATTTTTTTTTTATTATTTCATGAAATTCATGAAATAATTAAAAAAAAGGGCTCCCCTATATTCTTGTGTCCGGCCAGGTACAAATAGGCACCTGGGGGTTGGGGGCAGCCCGTCGCTGCCTGCTGGATCCGGCTGGTTCCAGAAATACGGCGAAGCCCACGTGAAATTTTTTTCTGACAAATCCATAAAACAATGTAAATAAAAGGGACTGCATCTTTATTAACCCCTGGACCATGGGCGAGGGGTTAATAAAGATGCAGTCCCTTTTTTAGGATTGTTTTATTGATTTTTCAGAAAAAAAATTACATGGTCTTTCTGGAACCAGCCGGATCCAGCAGGCAGCGACGGGCTGTCCCCCACCCCCAGGTGCCTATTTGAACCTGGCCAGACACAAGAATATAGGGGAGCCTCTTTTTTTATTATTTATTGAATTTCATGAAATAATTAAAAAAAAATGCGTGGGGCTCCGCGCAATTTCTATGTCTAGCCAGGTACAGCTAAGCAGCTGGGGGCTGGAATCCGCAGCGCAGGGATGCCCAAGCTTTCTGGGCACCCCCCGCTGCAAATTGCAGCCCGCAGCCGCCCCAGAAGATGGCGCGTTCATTGAAGCGCCATCCTCTGGCGCTGAACCCCGCTCTTCCAGCGGCCCTGGTGGCGGTGGCACGCTGGGTAATAAAGAGGTTAGGGCCAGCTTTGTATTATCAGCTGGCCCTAAGCCCGAAATTTATGGCGGTCACGCCAATATTAGACATGACCGCCATGAATTTCTATTAAATTGTTTTAAAAAAAACACAACACAGAGAAAAATTTTTATTAGAAATAAAGAAAAAAGCCATTAGGGACTCCATCTTTAATTAAAAAAATCCTCTTCCGTCCGACGCAGTCCAAAACGCGATGTCCTCTCTGCTACATCCCCTGTGCATAGATATAGATGTCTATGCACAGGGAATGAGCAGACTGAGAACAATCTCAGCTCTGCTACATCAGGCAGCAGGTGGGCTCTAGGACCCTGGAGCTGCGGCAGCCTGCACACAGAGCAGACAGGACTCTTATCTGTGCGAGTTTCCCAGCGATTATTTGCACAGTAAACGAGTCCAATGCAAATCAATGGCAAAACTAGGATTGCTTCAGGCTGAAGCTTCCGAGACACATCTGTGATTTGTAAATCGCACACTACTCGCTATTACTCGCTTCCCCATTCATTAACATTGGACTCGCTAGACTCGCAACGAGTAGCGAGTCCCGGGCTCGGACTCGCTAGAGTCAAGCGATTCTGAGTAATTTAGGATTCGCCCATCACTAAGCAGCAGGCTTGTAATATTAGGCTGTGAAGAGCAATGATTATTTGGTCCTTTTCTTCCTAAATACATCAGACATCTGCCCTAGAATTGGGCACCTCTTAGTTGTTTCAATTTTGGTGCTTTGCTCTGCATCTTCCCGATAGTCCTGGTGCAGTGGTAATTAAGGTAATATTTTTTGGAGTTGATATCAGCTGTAAATTGTCAGCTGTGAACAAACCCAGGGGTTAGAAATGGGGAGGGTCTATCAGACACCCCTATTAATAACCCACTAAGTGTAGTTAAAAAACACAAATACAAAGTAAAAAATAGTTAATTTGAATAAAAAGTACTCCACACTATCCCTCATTCACCATTTTTTTAAGCCATAAAGATTCAACGTAATTGTTACATCCTCCGCGGTGTCACTTCCCCAATAAGGAAACCGGCGGCTGCAGCGTACTCATCCCTCCAGCTGTCTCATGGTGTTTAACTGGGCTGCTTCTGATGCTTCCTGTTCCCAGGTCATCCCAAGCCTCACAGGTCTCTTGGGAGTGTGCTTAGGCCCCGCTCCTTAAATGGACAGCACAAACTATCCAAGAAAGCCTCACAGCCTATGGCTAAAAGGCACTGATTATTTAACGTACCTTTCACAATTGAAAAGTGCCTGAGCAACATGGTCCTTTTCTTGTGATATGCTGCTAGTTCTTAGGTCCTCCTACTGTTCCCAGTAACTGTGCCTTGCATTAATTTTGTCTGTTTCAAGAACTGTTAATCCAATAGTCTGCATGCATTCTTCTGCCGCATCTTCTGCTTCAGACCAGTTGCCGCATCTTCTGCAGCTGTCCTGCTGTTGCTTCTTCCATTTCTATCTGGCTGCTACATTGTCTACACCAATCCTGTTGTCTCACCTGAAGCACCTACCCAGAGACTCTCCCTGCCTGCATCCAGCCATCCTTGCTACATCTACACCAGGAACTGTGCGTTTCTGTGAGAGTTCAACCTCTGGAGTCAGCTGTCCAAGATCCACTGGATTTATACTTTCAAGCTACCTATTAGCATAAGCCTAAATTCTCCATCTGAGGCTCAGCAGAGGACTCGGTAACCATTCAGGTCACTCCTTCAGATGGCCATTGGTGCCTCTGTCCTGTGGGTCCACTTCCAGAAGCACGCCCTTTGAGCGTAACATGGTATAGTGGTCCAACAATGTCCCCCAAATCTATATTTCAACCTATGGAGCCTCATTCAGAGAACAAGACTCTATTGGTTTCTCCTTATCAGCTCCAATCCCAGAATTTCTCAAACACCACTGAGTTACTAATGTCACCATGAGTGAGAAGTAGAGATGAGCCACCACCCTAGTGTTCGAATTCGATTCGGTTTGTCGAATTGGGCGTTTGTTCGTCAAATGTTCATCGAATGTTCATCGAACATCGTCGAATCCCATTGAAAACAATGGCAGGCCAACACAAACACATACAGACACATATAAAACACATATAAAACACCTTCTAAAGTGTCCAAAAGGTGACAAACTACTCAGAAGATACAACAAACATATGGAAAAGGGAAAAGTACATATAAAAATGTGAAAAGAAAAGAGATAGATGAGTAAAAGGGGGAGGAGACACAGATATAGGCATGTCATGCCCTTCCAAAATCTGTTTTTACTCCAGTAGTTGTAAGGCATCATGCACACAATGAGTACCGTATATACTCGTGTATAAGCCGAGTTTTTCAGCACATAAAATGTGCTGAAAAGTCCCCCTCGGCTTATACACGGGTATATACGGTACCTATGTATGTATAACAGCCCCCCCCCCGTATATACAGCCCCCCCGTGGTATCCAGGGCCCCCCTTGCTGCGCCTGCACCTGTAAAGGAAGATGTCGGTATACTTATCGCTGCCGCCGCCGCCGCCGCGCTCCGCTGCTCGGTCACCGCGCTGCTCCGGGTCTTCATGCTTCCTGTTCCTTCTCCGGCGCTCAGGAAATGACGTCATTGTTCGAGCGTCGGAGAAGGAGCAGGAAGCATGAAGACCTGGAGCAGCGCGGTGACCGAGAAGCGGAGCGGCTGCGGCGGCAGCGATAAGTATACCGACATCTTCCTTTACAGGTGCAGCAAGGGGGGCCCTGGATACCACGGGGGGGCTGTATACAGCTGGGGCTGCTGTATACAGCTGGGGCCCCTGTATACTAATGGGGGGGGTCTGTATACCCCTGGGGCTGCTGCTGTATATACCCCCTGGGGCTGCTGCTGTATATACCCCCTGGGGCTGCTGCTGTATATACGCCCTGGGGCTGCTGCTGTATATACCCCCTGGGGCTGCTGCTGTATACTACCACTGGGGCTGCTGCTGTATACTACTACTGGGGCTGCTGTATACTACTACTGGGGCTTCTGTATACTACTACTGGGGCTGCTGCTGTATATACCCCTGGGGCTGCTGCTGTATACTACCACCGGGGCTGCTGCTGTATACTACTACTGGGGCTGCTGCTGTATACTACTACTGGGGCTGCTGCTGTATATACCCCCTGGGGCTGCTGCTGTATATACCCCCTGGGGCTGCTGCTGTATACTACCACTGGGGCTGCTGCTGTATACTACTACTGGGGCTGCTGCTGTATACTACTACTGGGGCTGCTGTATACTACTACTGGGGCTTCTGTATACTACTACTGGGGCTGCTGCTGTATATACCACTGAGGCTGCTGTATACTACTACTGGGGCTGCTGCTGTATATACCACTGAGGCTGCTGTATACTACTACTGGGGCTGCTGTATACTACCTCTGGAGCTTCTGTATACTACCACTGGGGCTGCTGTATATATCTCTGGGGCTGCTGTATACTACCACTGGGGCTGCTGTATATATCTCTGGGGCTGCTGTATACTACCACTGGGGCTGCTGCTGTATATACCACTGGGGAGGCTGCTGTAACACTGCTGGGGCCTGTATGTACCACTGGGGAGGCTGCTGTTTACCACACTTCTGGGGGCTGTATACTACCACTGGGGAGGCCTGTATACCACACTGCTGGGGGCTGTATACCTGTGCTGGGGTCCACCCTCGGCTTATACACGAGTCAATAGGTTTTCCCAGATTTTGGGGGCAAAAGTAGGGGGGTCGGCTTATACACGGGTCGGCTTATACACGAGTATATACGGTATTTGGTGAGTTTAACTTCAGTATTTGTAAGGCTATGTTCAGATGATGATTATTTGGTGAGTTTCACTTCAGTATCTGTAAGGCCACGTTCAGAAGATGTGTATTTGGTGAGTTTTACTTCATTATCTGTAAGGCTATGTTCAGACGATGATTATCTGGTGCGTTTTACTTCATTATCTGTAAGGCCATGTTCAGAAGATGATTATTTGGTGAGTTTTACTTCAGTATCTGTAAGACCATGCTCAAATTATGATTATTTGGTGCCTTTCACTTCAGTTATCTGTAAGGTCATGTTCAGATGATGATTATTTGGTGCACTTTACTTCAGTATCTGTAAGGCCACATCCAGAAGATGAGCATTTGGTGAGTTTTACTTCAGTATCTAGAAGGCCTTGTGCAGGCGATGAGTATTTGATGTTTTCACCTCAGCATTTATAAGGCCTCGTGCACACGCTGAGCATTGTGTCACATTTAGGGGACTACAACAAGAGTCTCCATTTTTTCAAAAATGTGGGCCCAGACACCACTTCAGTGGCACCAATTGCCCCACAGTTGCAAGCTTAAAATGGTTGGTGAGGTGACTTTCATGCAGCACATTCCAAAATCCACAAGCCTTTTGTCTCCCCATGTTATCTGTAAGATTTGTCACCAAAATCTAAGTAGAGGCCAAAAAATCAATAGTTTGAGGAGTTCATGCATGAACCGTCACATGGATATGAAGCAAAAGTCGCAGTGGGAAGCTCACTGTGCTACAATGTGGCCTAGCGGACCGGGTCAACCACTGTCTGACCCATCAAGTGCATCCGCGGCCTCTTCAACCTCTGTGACTGTGGGGACAGCAGTCAAACATGCTTTTGGACGCAGACCTTACACCTCTTTACCCGCAACAGCCAGTGTGATTGGAAGATTGTCAGTTCTTTTGGAAGTGGAAACACCTGCTGGTGTTGAGCGCTGTCGGACATCGAGAGCACCACCCTTGGATGAAGGCAACATAATATGTCCACCTGCACCTTCATCACAGACCAACAGTTTGCCGGGGACACCCTACTCAACCGTGTCTCAGCACAGCAGCCAGCCCTCAGTCCCTCAGATATGGACAAGTAAAAGATCATTTCCTCCTAGCTAAGAGGTTGAATTTCACCATCTGCAAGCTGTTGGCTACAGAAATGCTCTGTCTCCTTCTGTTGTACACAGAGGAAATGTGAGACCTTATGTCCGTCGCAGTGCCCCAGTACCAGATGCCCAGTTGCCACTACTTCTCAAGAAAGCTGTGCCTGCACTACACCAGCATGTCACACACAACATCTCCACTTCCTTGAGAAACTCTGTGTGCAACAGAGTGCATTTCACCACAGACACTTGGACCAGTAAGCATGGACAGGGGCATTAAATGGTGCTGACTGTGCACTGGGTAACTATGAAGACAGCAGAAGAAGGGGCTCCTGTCCAAGTCTTGCCATCCCCACGAGTTGTGCATCAATCCTCTGTATGTACAAGTTCCTCCACTGCATCTGCCTCCTAAACCTCATCTCGGTCCTCCACCTGCACCCAAAGTCTGTCTGGTAATGCCACTCGCGATCTAACTGCGCACAAGGAATCATGCACACCTCCTTACTATGATGGCAGCATGGCTCAACGGCATCAGGCGGTCTTTACCTTGAAATGTCTGGGAAATGTGAGTCACACAGCTGAGGATTTGTGGTCAGCTGTGGAGACCAAGTTTCATCAATGCTTGTCTCCACTGAACCTGCAGCCAGGGAAAGCCGTGTGTGACAATGCTGCAATGCTGGGTGCAGCCCTTCGCTGGGGCAATGTGACACGCATGCCTTGCATGGCTCACGTCTTAAACCTGTTTGTCCAGCCAATTTTTGCACACTATCCAGGCCTAGATGGTCTTCAGCAGAGGGCACGGTCACTGTTTGCTCACTTTCGCCGTTCGCATCCCACAGCTCAATGCCTTGCATCTCTACAGAAGTCATTCAGCCTGTCAGTTCACTGGCTAAAATGCGATGTGCCGACACGATGGAATTAAACTCTGCACAAGTTGCAGCAACTGTGGCAGCACCGCAAGCCCTGGTGCAATACATCATGACGTATAACCTGGGCCTACGAGATCCAGAGGTGGGGCAAATCACACTGCTGGAGTGGTCTGAAATGAAGGATGCACCATTCTGTACAGTATTGAAATGTTGACTAAGATGTTAATGCCATTATCAGCATGACTATTCCAATCATTTACATGCTGGAGCATACTTTAAACTGTATTCGAAGTCAGGTGGTGGCACTAGAAGAGGAGGAGGAAGTACAGGAGGAGTCATATGCTGAAGGGCTCACAAGATCTCCAAGGTGCAGTTCACAGTTTATGAATGAGGGTCTACATTATACTTGCTCAGAACCTTCTTAATCTGGGCCTGGATCCGACTCCAAAAGCTTCTGGGCATCAGTGCAGATAATTTCCTTGTCTTGACTCACAAAACCTTTGGAGCAGACCTCTGATTCCCAGGCTATAGTATGAGTGAAGAGCGATGTATACTCAACCATCTGTCTTACCCCATACTCAGGCTGGGGTTACACATAGAAGTCCGTTTTTGGAAGTGATTTTCATCACCAATCCGTTTTTTATAGGGTGCTTTTTGAGCCTCCTACTCCCCTGAACGTTTTTGGACTTAGTAATTTTTTCATTATTTTTCCTTAAAAACGCATGTGCGTTAACGCATGCATTAATGCAAGTGGCTATATATGCCATGCGCTAACGCATGCGTTTCCCATAGGGCCCCATGTTAAAAAAACACATGCGTTTTTTAACTGATGCCAAAAACATTGCTAGCAGCGTTTTTGGCTCAAAAACGGACAGAGAAAGGTTTTGAGGTCCAGAAAAAAATGGACACTGTGTTTATTACATCCAATCCGTTTTCTGTCAGTTTTTGGACTTAGAAAAAAAAATCAGCAAAAATTAAGCCAAAAACGGACCAAGGGCTCATGTGTATCCCCAGCCTCAGATGGGTGGCTGGAGACTTGGGAGCTGTGCGGAAGTAAGTGGGATTGGAGGTGACACCTTTGAGGATTGGTGTATTTGTGATGTAGAAGTTGAGGTGGAGGAGAGCCCAATTGCTGAAGCGCTTGCTATCCATTCAAGCGCCTGCTCTTTCTGTACTTCATCGAGAATTGGTATTGATCGTCGTCTGAGTCGTGTCTGTACGAAACGGATCATATCAGAATATCCACGGAAAGAAGTAGACATCTTACTTTGGCTGGAAGATGGTCTTTCTTCAGCAGATGTTACTCTTTTCCCATGTACCCCACGGACACACATTCTTTTCCTTTTCCACCACGCCTATTCCCCTTTCCACCAGCAGCAGGCCTTTTGCCACTCATTTTGCATGTGAACAAATTGGCAACTCTGCAGTTGTTGGCAAAAAATATTCTGATGGAAATCGAGCAGAGCTGAGTGGCCAGACAGTGGTACTAGGCACAAAAAATTACGTTTGCTAGGTGCTGTTAAAAATTAGTAGAATGAAATACACTCAAGGTGTACTTGGTTGTATTACACGTGGCCTACAGTAATGTTTTTGTGGACACTGCTTTTAGGCAAAAACTGACAGGTTTGCTAGGTGAAGTTAAAAATTAGTAAAATGAACTACACTTAAGGTGTACTTGGTTGTATTACAAGTCGCCTACACTACAGTTTTTTGTGGACACTGCTTTTAGGCAAAAACTGACAGTTTTGGTAGGTGCAATTAAAAATTAGTAGAATGAACTACACAGGCGGTGTAGCTTCTCTCACAAGTGGGCTACACCACTGTGGGACACTGCTAGTCTGCTACTAGCCCGAACAAAGTGCCTGGACTAGCTTCAGCAAAACAAATGCCTGATTGAGGCTGGGGTCACACATAGAAATCCGATTTTGGAAGTGATTTCCATGACCAATCGTTTTTTTTGGGTGCTTTTTGAGCCTCCTGCACCTCTGAACGTTTTTGGACTTAGTCATTTTTTCATTTTTTTTCATTTAAAACGCATGTGCGTCAACGAATGCGTTAACGCAAGTGCCTATATGTGCCATGCGTTAACACATGCGTTTCCCATAGGGCCCCATGTTAAAAAAACGCATGCGTTTTTTAACTGATGCCAAAAACGTTGCTAGACCATGTTCACACACATGAGCTTTTTTGCCCATCTCTGCGTTTTTTGTGCTGTAAAAAAAAAGCAGGTGCGTTAACGCATGGTACATTTGAGTGTACATGCGTTTTTCACCTGCACTTGCGTTTTTTTCCCCCAGTCCAAAAAACGCTGCATGCAGCATTTTTTGGGTGCTGGAAAAAAAACGCAGGAGTGGTTTCCCAAAAACGCATGCGTTTTTTTAACAAGGGCCCCTATGGGAAACGCATGCGTTGACGCAGGTGCCTATATGTGCTCTGCGTTAACGCATGCGTTTCCCATAGGGCCCCATGTTAAAAAAACCATGCGTTTTCTTAAAAACGCATGCGTTTCTATAACATGGGCCCTATGGGAAACGCATGCGTTTTTAAAAAGCACATTTATGCACCCTGCGTTAATGCTTGCGTTGTTGCCTGCGTTTTTGAGGAATAAATTACAAAGTCCAAAAATTCTGTATTTCCTTTCAGACACACAGGAGACATTTTTTAGCACTCCTAAAAAAACGCATGTGGTTTTAGGAGTGCTAAAAAAACCGCAAATTGTGTGTGAACAATGCCCTAGCAACGTTTTTGGCTCAAAAACGGACAGAGCAATGTTTTCAGGTCCAGAAAAAAACGGACAGGGTGTTTATTACATCCAATCCGTTTTTCTGTCAGTTTTTGGACTTAGAAAAAAAAAATGCCAAAAATGAAGCCAAAAACGGACCAAGGGCTTATGTGTGACCCTAGCCTAAGACAGGTGGTGTAGGTTTCTTCACAGTAGTGCTACACTACCTGCCCTAATGGATTCAAAGAGCTATATTACTGTGGCCAGATGCTGTAAGAAAGACTTGCACAGCACTGGCACACACCTGACACACACCTGCCTGGCAAAAACTAATAGAGACTGCTCTAACTTAGCCCTCAAAAGGGCTGCAATTAAATCTAGTCCCTGCTTCTATGAAGCAGCCCTGAAAAGGGCTGATAGACTACTAGTCCCTAGTCCCTATCCCTAATCGCTACTCCTATGGAGCAGCCCTAAAGGGCAGATATTACTAAGATTCGCACCCTCCCTCCAGTCCCTACTCCCAAAACCTATCTATCTAACTTTGCATTCGCTCACTAGCTGACTGAGAGAACAAAATTAGAGTTTGCACTGTTTAGAGGTCGCACACAGCAGCAGCCGCGGGTGCCGTCTAACACCCTGCAGCAGCTATCAGCATAATGGTGGCGATCGTTAAAATAGCCAAGTCTTATAGGGCTAGGACATGTGACAGACACAGCCAATGATGATCTTGGTTGTGTGAAAAAAATGCACTTTGCAGTGTGGGACTGTGATTGGCTAGCAGCCTGAACTGCCCCACTGTACATGCTTAGGAAAAAAAAAAAAAAGAGCGACCTTATTGCTGCCGCTCTGATACAACCCCTCCTGCACACTATACACACAAACTGGATATTAACATTCATTTGCAGTATTAGGGCTAGGTTTAGGGTTAGGAAGATTAAGCTTTTGGTGATGGAAGTGTTATCGAACATATACTAGAACTGCCATATTTCAAGCAAATTGTTCTAATTCAGCGAATGACTCGAACACCGCCAATACAACTCGAATTTGAGATTGGCGAACAATTCGAATCACACACCGCTCATCTCTAGTGAGAAGCTCCTGGTCTTCCCTAATTTCTGATAACCTGCCAAGGTTAAATCAGAAAGTTACAAGCTGGTATTATCAAGCTGGGATAGCCCGTGGTTATATGGCCCCTCACAGCCTGAATTTGTCAGCCTGCAATCATCTCAGATTTGACATATAACATTAGATGTAGCCATTCTAGGGCTTTACCCCAACTCTTCCTAATAGTTCTGGTGCATTGATAATTGGGATGAGTGAACTTTTTGAAGTTCGGATTCGGTTTGGTTCGTCAAGCAGGCATATGTTTGCCAATTTGCTCGGCGGACAGAAATTCCAAGCCCCATTTAAACCAATAATAGGCAAAATCAAAGGCCTAGAAAACCCATTCAAAGGGGCCCAAAACCTGCCAAACACTGCTCAAATTGTTTTGATGTCAGATTACTGTAAAAATAAATAAATAATTTAAAAAATGACGTAGAGTTCTGCTGTATTTTTGGTGGCCAGCCAGGTACAACTAGGCTGCTGGGGTTTGAAATCTTCAGTGTGGTGAAACCCAAGCTTTATGGACCCCACACTGTGAATTGCTGCCTGCATCTGCCTCAGAGAATGGACCATTCATTGAAGCACCTTTTTCTGGTGCAGTACCTTACCCTTTCAGTTGCCCTGTGATGGTGGCAAACTGGGTAATAAAGGGGTTAATACCAGCTATGTATTGACAGCTGGCACTCAGCACAGGGTTTCTAATGTCGGCCCAATATTAGAGCCAGCCATTAAGAACCTCTAAGTAAATAATAAATAATAAGCAGAGACAAAAAACAACACAATGACAATCCTCATTTCCATCTTTATTACTTCCCTATAAATTCTCAATGATTCTCTGCCACGTCCTCTCATGGCAAGACCAGAAACTGACTGATTTATGACTACTGCTGTGAGCAAGGTGACATCACAGTCTTGGTCTCCTGAGTTCAACTAGAGGTCTGGACCCAGGTGACCAATACCACAAAACCCAGTACTCAGTGGGGTGATGCAGGAAAGGTCACCTGAGTTCACAGCCCTAGCTATAGTGTTGTTGAGTCTTTATTCAAATAAACTATTCCAGTGTGTTTTTAACTGTTAATTACTGAGTTAAAAATGGGGGTGTCTGATAGATGCCTAACTAATACTAACTAGTGATGGGCGAATCCTAAATTACTCGGAATCGCTTGACTCTAGTGAGTCCGAGCCCGGGACTCGCTACTCGTTGCGAGTCTAGCGAGTCCAATGTTAATGAATGGGGAAGCGAGTAATAGCGAGTAGTGTGCGATTTACAAATCACAGATGTGTCTCGGAAGCTTCAGCCTGAAGCAATCCTAGTTTTGCCTTTGATTTGCATTGGACTCGTTTACTTTGCAAGTAATCGCTGGGAAACTCGCACAGATAAGAGTCCTGCTGTCTGCTCTGTGTGCTGGCTGCCGCAGCTCCAGGGTCCTAGAGCCTGCCTGCTGCCTGATGTAGCAGAGCTGAGATTGTTCTCAGTCTGCTCATTCCCTGTGCATAGACATCTATATCTATGCACAGGGGATGTAGCAGAGAGGACATCGCATTTTGGACTACGTCGGACGGAAGAGGATTTTTTTAATTAAAGATGGAGCCCATAATGGCTTTTTTTTTTTATTTCTAATAAAAAAATTTCTCTGTGTTGTGTTTTTTTTAACCCTTTATTGGAGATTCTTTCTTTTTTGGAGATGAATTCCATGAAATAATAAAAAAAAAATGCGTGGGGCTTCGCACAATTTCTATGTCTAGCCAGGTACAGCTAAGCTGCTGGGGGCTGGAATCCGCAGCGCAGGGATGCCCAAGCTTTCTGGGCACCCCCTGCTGCAAATTGCAGCCTGCAGCCGCCCCAGAAGATGGCGCGTTCATTGAAGCGCCATCCTCTGGCGCTGAACCCCACTCTTCCAGCGGCCCTGGTGGCGGTGGCACGCTGGGTAATAAAGGGGTTAATACCAGCTTTGTTATACAAGCTGGTATTAAGCCCGAGATTCTTAATGTCAGGCCACGTTTGACCCAGCCACTAAGAATCTCCAATAAAGGGTTAAAAAAACACAACACAGAGAAAATATTTTATTTGAAATAAAAAAAAGCCATTAGGGACTCCATCTTTAATTAAAAAAATCCTCTTCTGTCCGACGCAGTCCAAAACGCGATGTCCTCTCTGCTACATCCCCTGTGCATAGATATAGATGTCTATGCACAGGGAATGAGCAGACTGAGAACAATCTCAGCACTGCTACATCATCTCTGTGAGCAGGCGGGCTCTAGGACCCTGGAGCTGCGGCAGCCTGCACACAGAGAAGACAGCTGGACTCGGCTCGCAAAGTAACAGCAGTTACTTTGCGAGTTTCCCTGCTATCACTGGCACAGTAGCCGAGTCTAATGCTAGACAATGGCAATCCTAGTTTTGTCAGCGTTTGCCATTGATTTGCATTGGACTCGTGCGAGTAAACGCTGGGAAACTCGCAGAGTACCGAGTCCTGCGAGTCCCTTACTACTCGCCGAGTAACGAGTCCTAGCGAGTAGATTCGCCCATCCCTAATACTAACACCAGGGCATGATGCAAGCTGACAATTCAAAGATTACATTAACCCCACTGTACAAGGGCAATCGGGAAAAGTTGGGACAAGATGCCAGAATTGACATATCTAATTTGATACACCAATTCTGGTGTGTCTGAGGGCTAGTATATTTAAGTTGGGAAGGACCACATAACTATGGGCCTTTTCAGCCTTGTAACACCAGCCCATAGCTGTCTTTTTAACCTTGGCTGGATATCGGTAATTGAGTGGACTCCCACATCATTTTTTAAATTATTTATGCTTTTCTAAATAAATAATTAAAAAAACATCTAGGGGTCCCTCTATTTTTGATAACCAGCCAAGGTAAAGCAGACATTGCATGGTGTTAGGCCCTCTGGCACCGCTTCCCAGCACACCTCTCCCGGGTTGGCATCTCCTGCTCCTCTGCCGACTGGGCGTCCGGCATCCAGGCGTGCTGTGGCTCGGAGCCGTCGCCATGTTCCCTTCCTGTCAGCTGACCACCGGGTTTGCACATGAGCACATTACTATGGTCGTTTTCATGACCCTACTCAGCGACGCGCCAGGTGCACTCCTTCCCTGTGACTCTAGGGGCTGGCAAGGTCCAACCTGACACTGCCCTTGACAAATAGCTGCTCTTCCCATGGTATATCAGGCCACCTCCTCTGATGGGAGGTGCCAGATTATTAAGTCAGTTTGCTTCTGCCTTGCTGTTTGTTGGTCAGGCCTTCCTTGTGCTCTGTGTCCTGGAACCCTTGCTGTGCTCCTCCCCAGTAGCACCATTCCTATTCTCCAGCCTTGTACTCTGTTTCCTGGAACCCTTGCGGTGCTCTTCCCAGGTAACACCATTCCTGGCATCCTAGCCTTGTACCCTGTTACCTGGAATACCTCTCTGTTCCTTTAGTATAGGCTAAGCTTACGAGCCGCCCGCCTGGTATTAGCTGCTGTGGTATTTAGACCCCCTGGGCTTGCACCTGACAATCCCTGTATAGGGGTTGGGTAAACTAGGATCAGCTCACCCAGGGGAGTTCGGTACCACGGCCCAGTGGGTCCACTCTAGGGCGCCTTCCCCGGAAGCATGACACAGGGAGAGATGCATCTTATTTCACTTCAGTGCTGTCTTCATCCATCTAAGTGATTTTCCAGCACCCCCTAGACCTCCAAGGGGGTCAACTGGAAAAATGCTTGAGTTCCCTATAGACTTTGGACCCAATCTATTTTAGTAATGAGGAATTGAGTACTTTAGTGCTCACTTATTTACACACGAAACTTATTCTTTTTTTGTAACTTATTTTACAATTATTCGTCATCTTTTTTCTCATTTCTATAAGCGAAAGTATCATTCACTTTAATTTGCTGACGTGTAAACAAATGAAAGAAAAGTAAATTCTTGTTATAGTGAATTGCAGTGAGAGTTTTTTGGTCAAAAATGTAAAGAAGAGATAAGCATAGCAAAGATATTTGAATTGAATATTGTGTTTTCAGTGTTTTTTTGAGGTTAGGGTACAAACATCCTCGAGGATTGATGTATAAAAATTTTTAATCAAATTTGCTAATTATGATAGCAGGGTAAAGAAAGAGATAAAAATATTTGATAAAAGAGCAAGGAAAGCCAAAGATAATGGTGTTGCAGCAGTTTTATGTTGTACAGTGTTTTTCTCCGCTAATCCTGTTGTTTGTCTGTTGGTTAACATGGGTGAGGATGAACAGGAAATATTGCAGAAGGTATTACAATAGGTAATCAAAGTATAAGGGTAGAAAATTAATCGCTAGTTTGTGGATAGATCGATCCCTTCTATTATCAAAAAATACATACCAGAACAAAATGGGCTGGACAAATTGTTGGCATGTTTCCAAAATTGTGAGTAAACAACTTTATTTCAAGCAAGTGATGCTCATTCAAAATCACCTGTGGCAAGTAACAGATGTGTGCAATATGAAGATCATACCAAAACCAGATAAAAAGGAAAGTTAGCTCAATTTTGAAATTGCGTGTCTGTGTTTGCCCCACTAAGCATGGAAAATATAAAGAGAAGAGAATTGTCTGAGAACTTGAAAACCACAATTCTTGAAAAATATAAAAAATCCTATCATTGCAAATCCATCTCCAGATATCTTGATGTGCCTTTGTCTATGTTGCGGTATATAATCAATCAGGTGTATATACATATGTACCTACATATAAATATACAATATGTGTGACATATGTATCTACACGTACGCTATATACACATGTATTTACACATGATTATGTTGTGCCCCATGAACAAAGGAACATCAAGATCTCTGGAAATGGACTTGTAACCTTGGGATTGCTGATATTTCTCCAAAATTTTGGCTCATCATTTTGACTTTTGCAAAACCTTTATCTTTATACATACACGATACCTTGAAGAATTATTTCTACTCTGTGAACTTTTACACATTTTTTTCCTTTTACAACCAGAAATGTAAATGTGGCACCCCTATGGCTCGGCGCCATAGGGAGGTACTGCACCCCAAACAGCAGGTGTAGTGCCTCCGTAGTTACGAGATTGGGGTTCTCCTTTGTACAGTCTGTCTTTCACACACAACACTAGGCCACCTTAGGGCTCGGACACACTCATCAGAGTTTGACTGAGGAGACTCTGAAAGGGCTGGAGCAGTGACCCTGAATGGCTTCTCCCTATCTGGACAGGGCTGTCAGCTGATTGTGTTTTTGTGCAGCTCCAGACTCCCCGTCCAGAGAGGGAGAGGCCATTCAGGGTCACTGCTCCAGCTCTTTCAGAGTCTCCTCAGTCAAACTTGGATGTAACTAGGAAAGTGTGTCCAAGCCCTTAGAGTGAGGGACTGATTATTCAGTAGGTCCCAAAGGGGGTGGAGCCTAGGTTACAGCGGAAGACTTGAGAGAGAATTTAGGGAGTTAGTGCTAGGAAGACAGCCAAAGAGGACGCACCTGACAGCACCTCTGACAGGAGGGAACCCATCTTCAAGAGGGTGACCCAGGACAGAAGTAGATGATCCATGACCGGTTGGAGCCGGCTGAAAACGTCTTGGGACAGCAACCGGCATACCGGAGCCGAGGCAGTGAGCGGTCTATCCCTCACTGTAAACAGTACGACTGCGGGACCGGAATAAGGGAGCCGTAGTGCCACAAAGACGTACCTCCATCTCAGTCCCAAAACAGGTCCAGGACAGTTTAGATAACGGGCCAAATTCCGGTTATGGGAGGATTTGTTTGTTATCGTTCCCGTCCGTACCGGTAAGGAACAAGTCGTGTCTACCAGTAACAGACCAGGAGACTGGCGAGGAGCTCTGCAAAGGTGGTTAAGGACAGTGTTAAGAAAGACTGGGACCCCGAAAGCCATAAAGGAAGGTACACCAACGGACTCTATAAGGCAACCTGAAACCTGTAGCTACGTCCCCGTTGAACCAGACTGTAACTGTGTACTATAACATCTGCCGGTACCAGTAAAGTGACTTTTGGAGTTGAATCGGTGTCTGTCCTCCTTCCTACCGGTGCTGACTAGAGAGCCTCTGCATCGCCAAGAGGGGTAAGAACAACGACTCCCCTCATCCACCCTTGCTGCCCTGAGGTAAATCTCCACCTGTGGGGAGCTGTAACACCCAAGCTGCATCACATCACCTCAGTGGCCGGCCTGCAGCGCTGGTATCTAACTTACCAGATACCACAGGTGGCATCACGACAACATTTCCCCCATCCCTCATCGTCACCTTTCAATAAGGGTTAGGGCACCGAAACAGGAAATCAACCACCCGTGATCCCCGTTACAGCCACCCACTCATCCCTGTATCCAAGTACCCCACCCTGGCCATCTCATTTCTGGCGTCACAAACAGGATCCCGTGCCATCCATCTTCCTATCAATTCTGACCAAGTCCCTGCCCCTGCTGATGATACTCAGCTGCCACTACCATGTTTGACAGTAGGGATGGTGTTTTCAGGGTAATGTGCAGTGTATAGTTGATCATCACTCTCCATCGAACATTCAGGTTACGCTAAAACTAGAGCTTCATTGTCTCTAAAACAGGTTGCTCTTGGAAAATGGAAAAAGACAGATTTTGTAAGATGTCATTAACTTGTTCACTCTAGAAGGCTTGGGTCTATCCTTAAAAATGATGTAACTCATACAAAATACTAGATGTAGTGTTTTATGATGTCTTGAAAAATTGAGGCTAAAAGGACATTTTTATGGAAGAAAAGTATTTTTTCATTTCCATGTCTCAACGTCATAAAATTCTGTAAAGCACTTGGTGGTTCAAAGTGCTCACCGCACATTTAGATAAGTTCCTTGGGGCATCTAGATTCCAAAATAGGTTCACTTGTGGGGGCGCTCCACTGTTTAAGCACATTAGGGGCTCTTCAAATGTGACGGGTAGTCAGCTAACGATTCCAGTCCTTCCAAGCCTTGCCGTGTGTCCAAACAGTGGTTTTCCACCGCATTTGATGAATCGGCATACTCAGGATAAATTGCCCAACACAAATTGGGATCTATCTTAACTCATTGCCCTTTTACAAATTAAAAAATTGAGGCTAAAAGAACATTTTTGTGCAAGAAAAGTACTTTTATATTTTCACAGTTCAACATTATAAAATTCTGTGAAGCACCTGGGGGCTCAAGGTGCTCACCACAAATTTCTTGGGGTATTTTGTTTCACTTGTGGGTGTTTTCACTGTTTAGGCACACCAGGGGCTCTTTAAACACAACATGGTGCCAGCTAACGATTGCAGCTAATTTTCCATTCAAAAGTCTAATGGCGCTTCTTAACTTCCAAGCGATAGTGTGCACCCAAACAGTGATTTTTGACCCATATGGGGTATCCTTGTACTCTGTAGAATTTGCAGAACAAATTGTATGGTCTATTTTCTGCTGTTACCCTTCTGAAAATGCAATACTTGAGGCTAAATTAACATTTTTGTTGGAAAATAATTTTTTCCTTCCACGTTGCATTAGTTTCTTTGAAGCACCTGAATGGTAACAAACGTCTTGAATATGGTTTTGAGTAGTTCAAGGGGTGCAGGTTTTGGAATGTTGTCACTTTTGAGGGTTTGCTGTCATTTAGGCCCCTCAAATTCACTTCAAATATAATGTAGTCCCTTAGAAAGGTGACTTTGTAAATTTTGTTGGAAAATAAGAAACTGCTGATGAACTTCAAACCTGGTCCTTTTCTGATAAAGTCTTGATGGATACCATATTATGAGATTATGCTTTGCATGATACAATTTAGCTTACCTATAACATATCTGTTTTTAAGTCCTATTTTGTATTATCATAAAAATTATATCTACCTCTATGAAGGATACATCTAAGCCTGATCCATAGAGATAAGCTCTACCTTTATAACACAGAAGGGTGATTTAACTGTTGTTCTGTACTTCACATTTTACTGGGGTTCTATGATATTGAGGCGTATTAATATCAAGTAAGTTTTGCCTTTTAAAAAAAGCCAATTCATGTATATATCCATCTGTTCTGATACGCCTATTGATACAGTCATTTTGGTTTTCACTAG
The DNA here is from genome assembly GCA_033576535.1 of Allobates femoralis. Taxonomy (NCBI): domain Eukaryota; kingdom Metazoa; phylum Chordata; class Amphibia; order Anura; family Aromobatidae; genus Allobates; species Allobates femoralis. Next base: position 310,552,034 of record JARQOC010000005.1, read on the forward strand.
TTTATGATCAATAAGACCCAATAGGGATTAATAGGGTAAACCATCAATGAGCCAGGGTGCAATTTATGCTATTTAGGGTGACAACCTCCGTGGCTATGTAGGGTGCCAACTACTGTATACTGGGTTCTGTGTGCAGCCTACTGCTGTATACTGAGGGCTCTGTGGCTTCCTGTTATATATTGAGGACTGTGTATAGCCTCCTGCTGTATGCAGGCAGTTGTGTTTGACCTCCTACTGTATATCTGTAAACAGGAGGTGTATGTTGCCTCCTGCTGTATACTGGGGACTACGTGGGGCCTCCTGCTGTATATTGGGGGCTGTGTGGCCTTCTGTTGTATAGTGGGGGTTGTGTGCAGGGTTAAAATTTCCACTCAAAACATAGTCTATGACATTCCCTGAGTCAAATGAGGTGACTGTGCCATGATTGCAAATGCGACAGTGCGGATTCCTTTAATGGACATACATCCACAAATACACACACATGAACACAAACACACACTCAGGATATATAGTGAATGTGCGTCTGAAATGTCCTACATATAGTTTTCAATTGTACCTTGACACATAGTAATCCAGCACTACTGTATGTAGAACATTTAATGTAGGATGTTACATACCGGAGGGGAAGGGTGATTTCTTTAATTATGTGGAGTTTGTTGTGAGATATGAAATATTGAGTAGTGTAGACGTTTTATGACCACCCCATCTGTGTGCACAGTTATTACAATCCATCAAAAATATTTCACAATCTGTACCTTACCTGGTATAATCACAAGTTTTACATTTCTAAATATGCATCCACCTTTGCTTCTCGCAAAGGAAGCAAATGACAGAAAATTCATTTGAAAGCTTTATGAGATTTTGTCCAGATGCCAGAAAGAATAAATCTAAATCTTTTGCAACATCAAATACTGCCAGCATTACTACCACTAATTTATAAAATCGTACTTGTGTTAACACAAGAGTCACACACCCTTTAAACAAGTGGCAGCCAAAAATGTTTAACTGGCTTTGGCACGGGTGTGTTACATTTTTAAGTATTCAGAAACAAAATGGCTAGGTTTAAATGGTTTATTTCAGAGGCCATAGGAAAATGTTTAATGAGATTGAGAGATTGATGCAAAAGTACTGTTGCCTAACCTGTATTATCTTGATTTAAAAGACTGTGTAATTATGATATGATTGATAAAATGTTGTGCCCTGTATTTTTCCCATCCTAGAGTCCTCCCAGGCCCTTAAGCATTCACCAGATACATAAGAACATTATGTTCTAAGAAATCCCCTCTCCTTCCTTTTCAAATTCCCCAATTATGTCCTTTAATATTATCCCTCTCTTCTAGATAGCTGAATATCAAACATGTCCAAAGTATGTCATCAAAATTATCTTTTTCACTATGCAGCAGATTATAAATATAACATATTTTTTGAGGCCTTATAAGGTAAGTATCAGCTCTCAATAGCATAGAAAAACTGAGAAGTTAAAACTTAACTTTTACTGGCTCTATATTAAAAAGACATAGTTGTCTAGACCAAACAAAACAAAAAAGTGTGCATATTTGACTGTGCAAGTCAGTGTAGTGCTAAACTGAACCCCTCTTATTACCAGGGTTCACAGGTACCCAAGCTAGGTCCCGTCCAAATACCCTAGGGACGCTGGCAGGTGCCTGATCTTTCGATTTGAGTTTCCCCTAGGATGCAGTCATCAGAGCAAACAATCCCATTAGGTAAACCCAGCCACATGCATTAGTGAAGAAACCGCTTGTATATTCCTATATGGAGCGACCTCACCAAGCTGCGTCCACTTGTACACATGTATACGAGCCCATATAGCTCCGGATAACCTTCTACTAGTGTTTTCCAGGCTGCTAAGGGCTCAGTGAATGTCATATAGCCACCATATCATCTGATACGTTCCCACCCGACGCGTTTCAGATCCCTCTTCTTCAGGGGAGTCATGGTACACATATAGGGATTAGTGTTCAAAGATACACTTCCTTGTGCAGATGATGGCGATGGTGTCCAGTCTGGCCCCCTCAAGGTTGTGCAGCCGGATCCGGGTGGTGCTCAGAAAAAAAGTCCAAGTCCTGTTGTAGAACTGGCACACACCATAAAATTGTAAACACAAAGGAAATTGTGTCCAAGCAAAGTAATTTTATTTGGTCTTATAAAATAGTGATTGATTCCTGAGGTTTTGACCCTTACATTGGGGTCTTCATCAGGGTAATATATTCTATATACAAAAACAGACAAAACAACATAAATATGTGATAGTCAGACTGTTGGAAACATCATACAAAAATCAAAGAATTTCTGAAATGGGATATAATGACAATGATAAACAAAGTTATCATACCCGGTTGTTCTTGTGCAATGTGATAACAGTGGTGAAACCTCAATTATGAGTCTCATAGGGTTTGTGTTTCTTCTGTGATTAATGACAAAAATCCATTGGCTAAATGCAGTGGAAAGTGCGGCGTGCAGGCTATGCCGTGTTATGAGACAGAGAAAGATAGTTGAAGAAAGGGATAAGAAAGTTGGAAAAGGATTTACACATGAAAGTACCCTTGTATATAGCAAACCCCTCTGTCACGGGTGTGTCAGGAGGCACAGATGAGACTGTAGAGGCTACTTGCAGACGGTCCCATCGTTTGGCCAAACAGTCAAAATCCTAAGAAAATGTCTCTGTCGCTTTAAGAGGCATTCTCCTTTTAGTTAAAGCTGGAGGTCACTAGGACCCAGCTGATTCCTTACCTTGAGCTGCCTATATATTCCCCTTGACTCCCAGGATGCACTGCTGGTGATAGCTGTCAGGTGTTCTTGGTTGCATCCTAGCTCAAAGCAGTGTTTCTTGGAGTCTGTTGGTTTGCTGCTTGGATCTGCTCAAGCTAAGTGTATCTCTTCCCTCTTTGTTTGTTTCCCTTGTGTGATTCTCTAGTTGCTAGTCGGGCTGACTAGTGATCACCAGCTCTGATCCCTGTGTAATGGTAGTCCAGAGACAGGCAGGGAATAGGTATCCTGGTGGCGATGTGTTGCGGAAACTGTATAGGGACATTAGGGGAGCCAGGTGTAAGCGCTAGTTGTTCTAGGGGTCAACATCCCCCCTTTTTGCTCTTAGCTTCAGGGATTCCTTTCCCCCAATTGTCGTCCAGTGCTGGGTGTCTCCCTACACCCAGCGTGACATTATCACCAGCTGCATCTTAATTAAATGAAAAGAGTGAAACTGATTTTGTTTTCTTTCTTCCTTTTCTATTCATGGATCCTGTGTCTGCTTTGGCCCAGCAGCTCCAGACTCTGACTCTGGAGGTTGCAGACATTCAGTCGTCTTTGCTGGGTCAGCAGCTACAGAATGATGTGGTGGGGAACCCAGTGGGTGGTCAGGTCAGACCTTAACCTAAGATTGCCCTTCCAGACAGGTCTGCAGGAGGCAGAGACAAATTTGTTGCATTTAAAGAAGTCTGTAAACTATACTTTAGGCTTCGGCCCTATTCCTCTGGAGATGATCAGCAGCATGTGGGAATTATTATGTCGCTGTTGCAAGGGAAACCCCAATCCTGGGCTTTCTCTCTGCCACATGACTCTTCTTGTCTCCGGTCTGTAGATGGGTTTCTTGATGCTCTTAGACTCATCTATGATGATCCTGACCGTGTCTCTTTGGCTGAATCCAAATTGCATCACCTCCAGGGAAATTGGTAAGCAGAGACTTACTGTTCTGAGTTTCGTAGGTGGGCTACGGACACTAAGTATAACGATCCGTCCATCAGAAGTGATTTTTGCCAGGGACTCTCAGAAAGGTTGAAGAATGCTCTGGCAGTTTATGAGACCCCGGAATCTCTGGTGGCTGCTATGTCTTTGGCTATATGTATGAATAGGTGCCTTCAGGATAGAAAGGGCAAACCTCTTTCTCCTGAGAACCTTTCTCGAGGTAGTACCCTATTGCCAGGTGGGCAAACAGAGGGTGAGTCATTTCTCCCATGTGTGGATGAACCCACGCAACTAAGAGGAGCGACCGTCTCCAAAGTTTCTTCTGGCATTTACCAAGGGAAAAAAAGGGGTCTGTTTTTTTCTGTGGTAACAGGGAATATTTTATTGAAGCCTGTCCCTCTGTTCCTAAACAGAGAGAAATACCTGGGACTCGGGTTACCATGGATGGTGTGGAGGTAAATGAGCAGGAGGTGTGTGTTTCATCCACATGTAATTCCCATTTTCTCCTGAGAGCCGAGGTGGCGCTAGAGAGCAAAACTGAATAAATTTCTGTTTTTGTGGATATTGGAGTGGGGTTCAGCATGATGGATGCTCATTTTGTAAAGACTCATGGGCATACCTGCAGTTTGTTGTCTAAACCCATTCATATCTATGCCATCGGCTCAGCACCACTTGCTCAGGGAAGTCTTACGCAAATTTTGCATATTAAGTTGAAGGTAGAACCCCAACATCAAGAGATAATTTCTTGCTATGTTCTGGAGGGTCTCCCCGCTTCCATTGTTCTGGGCCTGACATGGTTGGTTAAACATAATCCCGTGGTGGATTGGCAGTCCAGAGACATTGTGGAGTGGAGTGATCTCTGTGTGGAGAATTGCTTGAATACATCTTTTCCTGCAATGTCTGCTGTGTCATTGCCTGCATTTGTATCTAAGAATGAGGATGTGTTCTCAGAAAAGGGTTGTCAGGATTTGCCTCCTCAGCGTGCATACGACTGCTCTATTAACCTTATTCCTGGAGCTACACTACCCAAATCCAGGCTGTATGATATATCTGGTCCTGAGAGACAGGCCATGAAGGATTTCATAGCCAAAAGTCTGGAGAAGGGACATATCAGCCCCTCATCTTCACCAGTCGCGGCATGATTCTTTTTTGTTAAAAGAAAAGATGGGGGTCTCCATCCTTGTTTAGATTTCCGGGAATTGAATCAGATAACTGTCCGTGATCCATACTCCCTCCCTCTGATTCCTGATTTATTCAGTCAGATTGTGGGAGCTAAATGGTTCTCCAAGTTGGATTTAAGGGGGGCCTACAAAATAGTTAGAATCAGAGAGGGGGATGAATGGAAGACTGCTTTTAATACCCCTAAGGGCCATTTTGAGAGTTTCGTGATTCCGTTCGGTCTTACTAATGCCCCTGCAATCTTCCAACACTTTGTGAATGATATTTTCCATCATTTGGTGGATAGATTTGTGGTAGTTTAATTGGATGATATTTTGATCAACTCACTAGATGTGGCGACACATTAGTCTCATGTTAAACAGGTGCTACAGATTTTAAGGGACAACAAACTGTATGTTAAATTGGAGAAATGTGTTTTCGCTATTCAGGAGGTCCAATTTCTGGGGTACCTGTTGTCACCTTCGGGTTTTCAAATGGATCCAGAGAAGGTTCGGGCAGTGCTTGACTTGGATCACCTGGAAAACCTGAGGGCATTGTAAAGTTTATTGGCGTTTACCAATTTCTACCGTAAATTTATCAAGAATTATTCTGTAATTGTGAAACCCCTCACGGACATGACTAAGAAGGGGTCAGATTTTTCTAAGTGGTCACACTCCGCTACTGCACCTATCCTCTTTCAACCCGATCTTCCTCAGCCCTTTATTGTTGAGGTGGATGCATCCGAGGTGGGGTGGGGGCAGTGATGTCACAAGGGTCGTCTCCCGGTAAATGGTTGCCTTGTTCCTTTTTCTTCAAAGAATTATTGTCGGCCGAAAGAAATTTTAATGTCGGTAATAGAGAACTTTTGGCTATTAAGTTGACTTTTGAGGAATGATGTCACTGGTTGGAGGGGGCTGTCCATACCATCACTGTTATCACTGACCGTAAGAACTTATCTGACCTTGCATCCGCCAAGCGTATCAACCCCAGGAAAGCCAGATGGTCCTTGTTTTTTGCTAGATTTAATTTCACCTTCACCTACCATCTGGGTGTTGAAAATGTGAAGGCAGATGCGTTATCACGTAGTATCCCGGGTGGTAGTAATCTAGAGAGTTCCGTTCCCATTTTACAGGAGGGGGTGGTTATTTCGGCTCTTTACCCGGATTTGGAGGGGGAAGTGTTGATGACTTAGGGGGGTGCTCCTGTCTCCTGCCCTTTAGGGAGACTCTTTGTACCATCTGATTTGAGCCTCAAGGTACTTAAAGAACATCATGACTCTGTACTTGCAGGTCATCCGGGTAGTAGGGCCACCTTGGATCTTTTGTCTCGTTGTTTTTGGTGGCCAGGGTTGCAGAAGGACGTGACTAACTTTGTGTCTACTTGTAGTGTTTGCACTAAGGTTCCACATACCCGTCCATTTGGATCTCTCATGCCATTGTCAATTCCTGATAGACCATGGACACATCTTTCTATGGATTTTATCACAGATCTCCCTGTGTCTGCAAGCAAGACGATGGTTTTGGTAGTGGTTGAAAGGTTCAGCAAGATGGTTCAGCAAGATGGTACACTTTGTGGCACTACCAGCACTTCCTAATGTGAAGACACTGGCACAGGTGTTTGTCAGTGAGATTGTGAGACTAAAGCACAGATTTTTGCATCTTCCTCACTATGCACCTGCTGAACACAGGAACACCACCACTAATCAGCGCTTCTGAGCGCTTCTGAGGTTCACCTATGCGTATCATCGCACTTCCACTTTGCAGTGTGCATGCGTGCCCACAAGTCCCGTGATCACTACTCTGGGAATGTCTCACCCCAGACCGGGACCAGCGAGTTTTCACCGCCAATTCCGCTCTTACACTATAAAACAGGTCATAGGCATCCTCACAGTCTGCCTTCACAAGCCCACAGGTCACACTGCAGAAGGAGAATCCAGCACATGCCAGGAAAGCTGTTATGCCTGTTTTGTTTTTTCATTTTATGGAGCACATTGATCAAATATTTACCTGCATTCACCTAACAGGATCTTTCAGGTTGAGGCAGCATATGGAATACACCCTCACTTAAGGTATGCTGATACAATGATTCCCTCACCTCTATGCCATTCTCCAGACCAGTTTAGTCACACTATATCTTCATTCCACAGGCTGAGAACCTAACTGAGAGATAGCCACAGTGTCACAAGGTATTAATGATCACTATCCAATAATTCAACATGACTCCCATCAGTTGGTGCTCATAACCTTTAGCTTTTGTATATCCTTAGTATCCAGAAATGCCTTTAGAACACTAAAGTTCATAAACCAAGGGCAACTGGTACCCCATCACCAGGATTATCTGTACCTCAGAGCCATATAGGTGACACTTGTTTTTCTAACTCTCTATCACCATCCCCTTCGATCTTGTATTATCATTATACATAGGAATATTTCTTCCATTAGACTAATCAGTGCAAAACCCACCAGGAAACTGTGAGGACACTTTTACCTCTACTTTTCAACCTATTGGGTTTGCTATATACAAGGGTACTTTAACATTTAAATCTTTTTCCAACTTTCTTAATCCTTTCTTCAATTATCTTTCTCTGTCTCACAACATGGCCTAGCTTGCACGCCGCACATTTCACTGCACAATGGATATTTGTTGTTAATTACAGAATTGATGTTTCACCACTGTTATCACATTGCACAAGAAAAACCGAGTATGATAACTTGTTTATCGTTGTTGTTATATCCCTTTTCATGACTAAAATGAGAACGTCTTTGATTTTTGTATGATGTTTCCAACAGTCTTACTATCACATAGTTATGTTGTCTTTTCTGTTTTTGTATAAAGAATACATTTTCCTGAAGAAGACCCAAATGTAAGGGTCAAAATGTCAGTAATCAATCATTATTTCTTGTGGCAAAATAAAATTACTTTGCTTGGACACAATTTCCTTTGTCTTTACATTTTTATGGTGTGTGCCAGTTCTACAACAGGGAAAAGGATCCCAGCTCACCAGCTGAAGCCGTGGCCTGTAGTGGCTGGCTTCTTCAAACTACTGAAGCCTCGCCCTTTCACAGAACAGATTGGCGCTGGAGAGTAGAAAGCCAGCAAACAGCTCCGGACTAACTTGCGCCATGCTCTGGCCTGCCCGGAAAAATAGAGAGGGGCCCCCAAATGACCACCCCCAGTGCAGCTGCGGCCCCCATCGTGGACTCTGGTGACAGACCCGAGGAAATTGCAGGGGGACTGCCATGGCATGCGAGAGCTCAGCTGTGGAGCCACACAGATGTGCCAGTGGTGTGATGGCTGAACCTCTTAGATACCGTGAGGTCCAAAGACAACTCCCGTCTCCTAGATGACCGACCTACACTGCTGACCCTGGCCCTATGTAGCACCAACCAAATCAGGCCGGAGGGCCTGCATCAGTCCCTGCCACTAGCCCCCCCCAGCAGTAGAAACCATGGGTCTTCACCCTGGCACAACTAATCACTACTCCACATCTTCTCGCTGCTTCTGACCTCTGGCTGCACTGGAACCCCACCTGCACCTCCTCATTGCGTGCTGTATATCTGTCCTCACCTGGTATGACTTCATCACTATTGCACACCTTCTGCTGCATCTGACTCCTTGCTGCATCTGATCCTTGGCTGCATCTTATCCTCAGTGCTGTACCTCACCCCTACGTATTGTACATTTGTTTGGTCATGGTATGACTTCATTATTATTGCACATACCCCACTGCATCCGACCCCTCACTGCATCTGATTTCCTGCTGCATCTCATGTCTATTTGTTGTACATTCAAGCTTGGACTTGCTACGTCTTCATCATTACTACGCATCCCTCGCTAAATCTGCTTTTGGTCTTGTCTCAATGCTCCACCTCATCTCTACGTGCTGCTCCATAATTACTGTATGCAATGTTCCTCTTTTTCTCACCTTCACTCCCATACTACTTCACCTCCTACTACCTCCACCCATTACTCCACCCAGCAACGAAGTTGTGCTCTCTCCCTCTATCCAACTCAGCCATCTCACCCCCTCTTCTAAACTGTTCCTCCACATTCAATCCTTCATCTCCAGACATGCACATCCGACACAAAAAAACTCCTGCTCCCACCTTCTAACCCTGTCCCTGCTCTTTCTACTTGATGATGACGACATATCCCCTAACCCTGGTCCCCCATCACATACCCACAGTCATCTCTCCCTCATATCCATGACCCATTACTAACATTTGCAACCTCAACAACCTTAGATCCATTCCTCCAGCCCCTGCTCCCCAATTCATCTACCTGGAGCGCTTGGGAACGCCCACTCTGTCTGTAACAAACATCCATTCATCCACGACCTCTTTATCTCTAACAAACTCTCATTCCTTGGCATCACTGACACCTGGCTCACCCCCTCCAAAAGCACCTCTTCTGCTGCACTTTCCTATGGCGGACTCAGCCTTTCCCATGCTCCCCGCCCCATCAACAAACAGCGTGGAGGTGTCGGCTTACTCCTGTCTACTAACTGCTCCTTTACCCCCATTTCACTGCCACCCTCCGCTGCTCTCTCCTCTTTCGAGGTCCATTCCATCGGCATCTTTTCTCCTTGCAACCTTCAACTTGCTGTCATTTACCGCCGTCCTGAATCCACCACCTTTTTCCTTGACATCTCCACTATCTTCATGGGCAACTTCAATATCCCCATTGACACTCCCCACCCAGCCGCCTCTAAACTTCTTTCACTGACCACCTCCTTGGGCTCTCCCAATGGTCCTTCTCTGCCACTTATAAAGATGGCCACACTCTAGACCTCATCTTCACCTGCCTATGTTCTCTCACTCACCTATCAAATTCTCCCCTCCCCCTGTCTGACCACAATCTACTTACCTTCTCATCCCACTACTCCCCAACTACACTATCCCCACCCTGCTAACTCACCCACCCTCGCAGAAACCTAAAATATATAGACTTATTCATTCTCTGACTTCCTCCTCCCTCTCACCAACATAGCTTCCCTACATGACACTGATGCTGCCACCACCCTATATAACACCACAATAACAACTGCCTTCGACTTGGTTGCCCCCTCACATACAACAGACTACTAACAGGCAACCCTGGCACACCACCCTCACTAAAGACGTGAAACGAGCTTCCATGGTTGCTGAACGGAGATGGAAGAAATCTCATTCCTCTGAGCACTTTGCTATGTTCAAGCAGTCCCTCAGCAAATTCAAGTCTGCACTAACTGATGCAAAACAAAGCTACTTCTCATCTTTAATAACCTCCCTGTCTCACAATCCCAAACAGCTTTTTAATACTTTCAATTCTTTACTCCGTCCTCCTGCACCTCTTCCCTCTCCTCTCATCTCTGCTGACGACTTTGCCTCTTTCTTCTAACAGAAGATCGACAACATTAGAGACAGCTTTGACCCACCGTAACCTCAACCTCTCCTCACAACTACGCTGCCCTCTCCTTCCAAAGGCTGCTTCTCCACCATGACAGAAGGTCAGCTCTACTGCCTTCTATCAAAATCACATTTCACCTCCAGCCCCCTTGACGCGCTCACATCCCACCTCATTCCCAGCCTCATCTCAGTCTTCGTTCCAACCCTAACCCACCTCTTCAGCCTATCACTTACTTCTGGTGTCTTCCCCTCATCCTTCAAACATGCCTTGATCGCACCCATCCTCAAAAAATCCTCTCTCGACCCATCTTCTGTCTCTAACTAATATTACGCCTAATATCAATTCTCCCTTTTGCCTCAAAGCTATTGGAACACCACGTACATCTTGAGCTATCCTCCCACATCTCCTCCACCTCTCTCTTTGACGACCTACAATCATGCTTCCGACTACATCACTCCACCAAAACAGCCTTAACCAAAGTTACCAACGACCTTTTAGCCGCCAAGAGCAAACAACACTACTCCGTCCTCCTTCTCCTCAACCTCTCTTCTGCCTTCAATGCTGTTAACCATGCCCTATAAACTACAGATTCTGGAATCTCTTGGTATCACTGATTTGGCCCTCTCCTGGATCTCCTCATATCTAACTGACCGGACATTTAGCATCACCCTCTCCCATATCATGTCTTCACCCTACCCGCTGTCGGTGTCCCCCAAGGTTCGGTTCTTGCACCCCTACTTTTCTCCATCTACAACCTTGGTTTGGGACAGCTCATTGAATTCCTCAGTCTCCAGTGTCACCTCTACACTGATGACACTCAAATCTATCTCTCTGGACCTGACATCACCTCCTTGCTATCCAAATCCCACAATGTCTGTCTGCTATCTCATCTTTCTTTTCCACCTGTTTTCTGAAACTGAACATGGACAAAACAGAACTCATCATATTTCCCCCATCCCACTCTCCCTCCCACCTGACCTATCCATCAGTATCAACGACTGCCCATTTTCCCCAGTCCACAGAGCTCGGTGCCTCGGGTAATCCTCGACTCTGCCCTCTCTTTCAAGCCTTCTGCCAACTCCAACTCAAAAATATTTCCCGGATCTGTTCATTCCTTGACCGTGACACTGCCAAAACACTCATGCATGCCCTCATTATCTCCCGCCTCAATTATTGTAACCTTCTGCTCACTGGCCTCCCCTCCTGCTCCCTTGCCCCTCTCCAATCTATTCTAAACTCTGCCACCTGACTAATCCAACTGACTCCCCACTATTCCCCAGCCTCTCCTCCCTGCCAAGCCCTTCACTGGCTCCCCATTTCTCAGAGGACCCAGTTTTAAACCCTAACTTTAAATTACAAAGCCATTCACAACCTGTCTCTTCCATACATCTGTGACATGGTCTCCCGATACCTACCCTCCCGCAACCTGTGATCCTCTCATGATCTCCTCCTCTAATCCCCCCTAATCTTCTCCTCCAACAACCACATACAAGACTTCTCCCGCGCATCCACTATACTCTGGAACACTCTGCCCCAGACTTTTACCTACCACCTATCATATCAGACTGTCACCTACCCTGGAAACCTTCAAAAGAAACCTGAAGACTCACCTCTTCCAACAAGCCTACAACCTACTGTGAGCTTTGGTCCACCATACCACTACAGGACCAACTAACTCTATCCCGTCCTATTGGATTCTCACCCTTCCCCTTGTAGATTCTGAGCCCTTGAGACAGCATCCTCTATCCTTCTTTACCCATATGCCGAATATTAGCCATTGCATTATACTAGTCTATGTTTACCCTTTCCACATGTAACACACCATGGAATTAATGATAATAATAATAAATAATAATAATGATAATAATAATAATAATAACCTTGGCCAGCACTTGAAAACAATTGGAGTTGACAAAATAACAATCTGTCAGCTGCAAAAGGCCACCCTACTGGGCTATGCACGCATCACTTGTCAATATATCACGCAGTCCTAAGCGCTTTGGAAGTGTCCGGCTAGTGATTTAATACAAAATTCAGCATAATGATCTTATTTGCTGTGTGTAACTGTAATAATAATAATAATAATAATAATAATTCAGACATACAATCTGGTTGTTGGATATATCATGGATCCCTGGAATTATTTTTCACATATTTGAGAGTGCCCAATCATCCACTCATTCTTGTAATAGTCATTCTTTACGGCATGCAAATGTTATAGTATTCGACTCTAATTTGATTCACAATAATTTTATTTTATTAATTAATTCTTTAGTAAGAATATTTTGTGTAGAGCCTAAAAGATCACATACCGTATATACTCGCGTATAAGCCGAGTTTTTCAGCCCAAAACTCGCTTATACGCGAGTCAATACGGCCCCCTAAAAAGTTTGGCGCCCCCACCTCACTTTCTGGGCCCCCCCGCATGCAGCGCTGCGCATATACATTACCTGTCTACCAGCTGTCACCCTCCGATGGCGGATCGCGGCTCCCGGCTCCGGGCTCCATCTTCCTCTCTGTCTTCCTGATTGTCAGGTGACCGGCCGGCGTCGCGATGACGTCATCGCGCTGCGCCCCGGTCACACAGCAGGAACACAGCGAGGAAGATGGAGCCCGGAGCCGGGAGCCGCGATCCGCCATCGGAGGGTGACAGCTGCTAGACAGGTAATGTATATGCGCAGCGCTGCGTGCGGGGGGGCCCAGAAAGTGAGGTGGGGGCGCCAAATTATGAGGGGGGCCCTGCTGGGGCCCTGTATACTACCACTGGGGCTATATACTACCACTGGGGCTGTATACTACCACTGGGGCTTTATACTACCACTGGGGCTGTGTGTATACTACCACTGGGGCTATATACTACCACTGGGGCTGTATACTACCACTGGGGCAGAATATACCACTGGGGCTGCTGTATACTACCACTGGGGCTGTATACTACCACTGGGGCTGTATACTACCACTGGGGCTGCTGTATACTACCACTGGGGCTGTGTGTATACTACCACTGGGGCTATATACTACCACTGGGGCTGTATACTACCACTGGGGTTGTATACTACCACTGGGGCTGTGTGTATACTACCACTGGGGCTATATACTACCACTTGGGCTGTATACTACCACTGGGGCAGAATATACCACTGGGGCTGCTGTATACTACCACTGGGGCTGTATACTACCACTGGGGCTGTATACTACCACTGGGGCTGTATGTATACTACCACTGGGGCTGTGTGTATACTACCACTGGGGCTATATACTACCACTGGGGCTGTATACTACCACTGGGGCAGAATATACCACTGGGGCTGCTGTATACTACCACTGGGGCTGTATACTACCACTGGGGCAGTATGTATACTACCACTGGGGCTATATACTACTACTGGGGCTGTATACTACCACTGGGGCTGAATATACCACTGGGGCTGCTGTATACTACCACTGGGGCTGTATACTACCACTGGGGCTGTATACTACCACTGGGGCTGTATACTACTACTGGGGCTGTATGTATACTACCACTGGGGCTATATACTACCACTGGGGCTGTATATACCACTGGGGCTGCTGTATACTACCACTGGGGCTGTATACTACCACTGGGGCTGTATATACTACTGGGGCTGCGTGTATACTACCACTGGGGCTGTATATACCACTGGGGCTGCTGTATACTACCAACACTGGGTGTTCCTGGGGTGAATATACCACTGGGGCTGCTGTATACTACCACTGGGGCTGTATACTACCACTGGGGCTGTATACTACCACTGGGGCTGTATGTATACTACCACTGGGGCTATATACTACCACTGGGGCTGCTGTATACTACCACTGGGGCTGTATACTACCACTGGGGCTATATATACCACTGGGGCTGCGTGTATACTACCACTGGGGCTGTATATACCACTGGGGCTGCTGTATACTACCACTGGGGCTAATATACCACTGGGGCTGCTGTATACTACCACTGGGGCTGTATACTACTACTGGGGCTGCTGTATACTACCACTGGGGCTGTATACTACCACTGGGGCTGTATACTACCACTGGGGCTGTATATACCACTGGGGCTGCTGTATACTACCACTGGGGCTGTGTATACTACTGGGGCTGCGTGTATACTACCACTGGGGCTGTATATACCACTGGGCTGCTGTATACTACCACTGGGCTGAATAACCACTGGGGCTGCTGGCTGTATACTACCACTGGGACTGTATACTACCACTGGGGCTGTATACTACCACTGGGCTGATAACTACTGGGGCTGCGTGTATACTACCACTGGGCTGATATCCTACTGGGCTGCGTGTATACTACCACTGGGGCTGCTGCTGTATATACCACTGGGGTGCTGCTGTAACACTGCTGGCTTATATACCACTGGGGAGGCTGCTGTATACCACACTGCTGGGGGCTGTATACCTGTGCTGGGGTCCACCCTCGGCTTATACACGAGTCAATAAATTTTCCCATGTTTTGGGGGCAAAAGTAGGGGGTCGGCTTATACACGGGTCGGCTTATACACGAGTATATACGGTATTTAAATCTTCTAAAAATACTAAAAATAATTATAGAAAAAATTATAAAAATGTAAAAAAAAACTTTTACATTACAATCTGTTTACTATGGAAAAAAACTATAGAATAGCAACCAGTATTATACTGTACATTAATTTTTCATTTATACTGCACAGCTTATGCAATTAAATAAATAATTTATGAAATAAAGTGCAAAATTGCCATTTTTGTTTATGATTAATAAGCTAAGGAATAAAAATGTTGTCTGAAAGAAGCACTTCCATCAAAACTTTTAACCTCTTATGATATTGCAGTCATCATATCCAAATGGACCGTGTTTTTTTCGATCCGTGCAAATTATACGATGAAGTGGATCACAATGGATCAGATGAAAATGTTGCTTTATTCTATGCATTTCAGAGCGTATCCTCTCTCCTTCCTCAGGAACACAACCATTACACAGTTTTACCACTAGGCAAAAATTATATATATGTAGGGGACGCCTACAAAGTGGCACATGAATCTGTGTAGACTGTTTCTTAATATGCAGGTCAGGTCGGATAATATGGGGCACAGGGCCATTCTCTCACTGGACGCTGCCAAAGCTTTTGACAGTGTGCAGTGGAGATACCTGTGGGCCGCAATGCATCATATGGGCTTTGTTGAGAAATTTATAAGATGGTCTCAATTGTTATACACTGCTTCAAGTGCTAGATTATGGGCTAATAGGCAGTTATCTGAGGATTTCCCCCTTTTTCAGGGAACGAGACAGGGATGCCCTATGTCCCCTTTGCTATTCGCCATTGCTATCAAGCTGTTGGCGGCACTCATAAGGCGTGATCAGAGCATTGTGGGATTCCGGTATGGTACTCATGAAGAAATGGTGGCACTCTACGCAAATTATACACTCTTGTTTCTGGGAGATACGGCAGCTCTTTGAGAGCAGTTTATGAAGGTGCTGGATCCTTATGGTGCTGTGTCAGCGATCTCTCTCATGTGGGACAAGTCAACATTGCTCCCTCTGGAGAGGGCGATGGCTGTAAGGACGGATTCATCGATTCCACTTAGAGTGGTCAGTGATTTTAGCTATCTTTGGATTCAGGTGTTGGCTAATATTGACGATTATGAGAAGCTAAACGTACGTCCCTTGTGAAGTAAATTTAGACAGAAGATTACAGCCTGGAGTAGACTGTACCTTTCACTGGTGGGAAAAGCGAATCTGCTAAAAATGATTGTTATGCCCCAGCTCCTCTATGTCTTACACAGTGCTCCGGTGTGGTTACTGCAGAAAAAGTTTTATTGGATCAAAGCCATTTTCAGGGATTTCATCTGGAAGGGGAAGCAGGCACGTATCAAGCTGGAATATCTGCAACGTGCCAAGGAGGATGAGGGTCTGGGGGGTCTCTAATCCGTTGGTGTACTATAATGCATTCCAAGGACAACATTTGGCGAGTTGAGGGGACCAGTCTTTTGAAAATTCCATGTGTAGGATCCTTAGTCATATGGTAGGAAGTGGTCCACTGTTGGCTAGTGTGGAGGCAGGTTAATTCCAGTTGAACTCCCAAAGGATCCCTACGGGGGTGATGATATGAAAAGTGTTACAGAAAAGTAAACAGTGGAGGGGGATTACAGATTTGACTTGGTGTACTTCCATCTGGCATGACCCAAGGTTGACTGAGATGATACATCTGTGGAATACTGGTCAGTGGGGGAGGATTGGAATATGGTATGTTTTGCAGCTGCTAAATGGTGACACATGTAAGTCTTTTGAGGAGCTAGGGAAGGAATTTCCCTTAGAGCGCACAATATTTAACCAATATCTGCAGCTGCGGTATGCATTCCTTAAACAGAAAAGATGATCTCAGATATGGGCTCACAGAGAGGCACTAGGGGGCTTATCTCCCTGTTGTACTGGGGACTGCTAGAGACTTTCCTTGACAGACACCCACTGACGGCTAAGTCAAAATGGGATGGATATTTGGGGCATATATCGGACACACAGTGGGAGGATATTCTGCAGTACATCTCTAAGATCTCCATGTGTGAATCCGGATGAATATCTCAATTGTTTACTGTGCACAGAGTGTATAGAACCACAGTATGGATCTGTACATCAGGGGTGAGGGGGGAACCGAATTGCCCTCGGTGTAGGATGGAGGAGGCAGATATTGTCCATATGCTCTTATCCTGTTCTTGCCTTTAAGCATTCTGGATAGTTCTTTTAAACCTCATACTAGGGGTGATGGGAGTGAATGTGACCCGGGACCCTTTGACATGTATTCTGAGGCATGTGGAGATATGACGACAAATGAATGGGATAACTTGTCAATCGCAAGGATGCTGTACATTACGCGTAAGATAATTGCTCTGCACTGGCTTAATGATAATTCCTCGACCAGGAAGGAATTTGTTAATAAAGTCAATTTTATAATCCTCATGAAATGCCATATTTACACTTAACGGGGCAAGCTAAATCAGTTTTAGAATGTTTCGTGGGGTTGGCTGGAAAATCCAGGGCTGGCATGAGCTTAGAGGAGAAATGGTGGGTCTCGTTCCTTACACTTTTGAGCTGACATGATGGGCTGACGGAGGTGATGTGGGGGGATGGTTTCTTTTGTTCTGTTTATGATGGGATATTCTGGAAAATTGAACCTGTACTGCATTTATATCAGTATGTATGTTTGGTTACTTGCAAATAAAAAATACTTGATTAAAAATAACTAAGTAGCACATGACCATGATGTCAGTGTGTGAGGATGTACTGATGTCATATTAAACCCAATACTCCAGTGAACAGAGGGTTTAACCTCGTCTTAGTCTCTCATACAGCCAGATCAGAATTCCCACTCACTGCACTGATGAGGGCAATAAGCCCAAAATGTAGTGTCTGCAGTTTGGTGTTCTGATCTGGCACAAGTCGTAAATCATATTAAAAGGTTTGTTAAGCCGGTTTCACATGAACGTTTTTGAACTCAGCGTGATCTGCATACTTTTTATGATATTCTCTTAAAGAATTTGCAAATGCGTAATTGCTACTCCCTCATTTTCGAACCATGGTGTGCACATGGTTGGAAAAATGCAGCAACTGCGCATGCGCGTGCATATAAACATGTATTGGTCACTAGTAAGGCCCGTACAATGGATCGGGAGCGCGATGAAATGTTGTGTTATTGAGGGTGAAAATACATGCGCAAAGCATGCGGCGTGCGGGAGCATAAGGCGGTGCTGCGGAATAAACAACACATTTATGTGCTAACATATGTAATAAAGGCGCGATGGACAATTGACATCGGGCGCGCGGGAAAATAAATTGGTGTGGTATACAGGCGGGCGTGCGGGGGAGCAGAGGTATACAGATGGCGGGCGTATAGTGCGGCGGGGGACAAGTATACAGGCGGGCGTGCGGGGGGGAGCAGGTATACAGGGGCGGGGCGTTGCGGGGTGGGGAGCAGGTATACAGGCAGGGCGTGCGGGGGGGGAGCAGTGTATACAGGCGGGCGTGCGGGGGGAGCAGGTATACAGGCGGGCGCGGGGGGGAGCAGGGTATACAGGTGCGGCAGGGGGGAGCAGGTATAAAGGCGAGCCGTGCGGGGGGAGCAGAGTATACAGGGGGCGTGCGGGGGGAGCAGGTATACAGGGGCGTGCGATGGGGGAGCAGGGTATACAGGGGCCGTGCGGGGGGGAGCAGGGTATACAGGGGGCCGTGCGGGAGGGGAGCAGGGTATACAGGGGCGGGGGGGAGGTAAGCGGCGTGGGGGGAGCAGGGTATACAGGGTGGGGCGGTACGGCGGGCGGGGGGGGGATGCAAGCAGGGTATACAGGCGGGCGTGGGGGGGGAGCAGGGTATACAAGCAAGCCGTGCGGGTGGGAGAGGGTATACAGGCGGGCCGTGCGGGGGGAGCATGGGTATACAGGGGGCCTGGCGGGGGGAGGCAGGGTATACAGGCGGGCGGGGGGGAGCAGGGTATAACAGGGGCCGTGCGGGGGGGAGCAGGGTATACAGGGGGCCGTGCGGGGGGAGCGGGTATACAGGGGCCGTGCGGGGGGAGCAGGGTATACAGGGGGCCGTGCGGGGGGAGCAGGGTATACAGGGGCGTGCGGGGATGGCAGGGTATACGGGCCGTGTAGGAGCCAGGGTATACAGGCCGGGAGCCGGTTCGGGGGGGGGGGAGCGCAGGGTATACAAGGGGCCATGCGGGGGGAGCGCAGGGTATAGAGGGGGCCGTGCGGGGGAGGGCAGGGTATCAGGGGGCCGTGCGGTTGGGGGGGAGCAGGGTATACAGGCGGGCCGTGCGGGGGGAGAGGTATACAGCGAGCGCGGGTGGAGCAGGTATACAGGTGGGCGTGCGGGGGGAGCAGGGTATACAGGCGGGCCGTGCGGGGGGGAGCAGGGTATACAGGGGGGCCATGCAGGGGGGAGGCAGGGTATACAGGGGGCCGTGCGGGGGGGAGCAGGGTATACAGGGGGGCCGTGCAGGGGGGAGTGCAGGGTATACAGGGGGCCGTGCGGGGGAGCGCAGGTATCTTGCGGGGGACAGGTATCAGGGCCGTGCGGGGGGAGGAGGGTATACAGGGGGCCGTGCGAGGGGGAGCAGGGTATACAGGCGGGCCATGCGGGGGGGAGCAGGGTATACAGGTGCGCCATGCAGGGGGGAGCAGGGTATAAAGGCGAGCCGTGCGGGGGGAGCAGGGTATACAGGTGGGCGTGCGGGGGGGAGCAGGGTATACAGGGGGCCGTGCGATGGGGGAGCAGGGTATACAGGCGGGCCGTGCGGGAGGGAGCAGGGTATAACGGCGGGCCGTGCGGGAGGGGAGCAGGGTATACAGGCGGGCCGTGCGGGGGGGGAGCAGGGTATACAGGCGGGCCGTGCGGGGGGGAGCAGGGTATACAGGGGGCCGTGCAGGGGGGGAGCAGGGTATACAGGCGGGCCGTGTGGGGGGAGCAGGGTATCTTGCAGGGGGGAGCAGGGTATACAGGCGGGCCGTGCGGGGGGGAGCAGGGTATACAGGCAAGCCGTGCGGGTGGGAGCAGGGTATACAGGCGGGCCGTGCGGGGGGGAGCATGGTATACAGGGGGCCGTGCGGGGGGAGGGCAGGGTATACAGGCGGGCCGTGCGGGGGGAGCGCAGGGTACACAGGGGGCCGTGCGGGGGGAGTGCAGGGTATACAGGGGGCCGTGCGGGGGGAGCGCAGGCTATACAGAGGGCCGTGCGGGGGCAAGGCAGGGTATACAGGGGGCCGTGCGGGGGGAGGGCAGGGTATACAGGGGGCCGTGCGGGGGGATGGCAGGGTATACAGGGGGCCGTGCTAGGGGAGCGCAGGGTATACAGGGGGCCGTGCGGAGGGAGCGCAGGGTATACAGGGGGCCGTGCGGGGGGAGCGCAGGGTATACAGGGGGCCATGCGGGGGGAGCGCAGGGTATAGAGGGGGCCGTGCGGGGGGAGGGCAGGGTATGCAGGGGGGCGTGGGGGGGGAGCAGGGTATACAGGCGGGCCGTGCGGGGGGAGCAGAGTATACAGGCGAGCGTGCGGGGGGGAGCAGGGTATACAGGTGGGCGTGTGGGGGGGAGCAGGGTATACAGGCGGGCCGTGCGGGGGGGAGCAGGGTATACAGGCGGGCCGTGCGGGGGGGAGCAGGGTATACAGGGGGGCCATGCAGGGGGGAGCAGGGTATACAGGCGGGCCGTGCGGGGGGGAGCAGGATATACAGGGGGGCCGTGCAGGGGGGAGCAGGGTATACAGGCGGGCCGTGCGGGGGGAGCAGGGTATCTTGCGGGGGGGAGCAGGGTATACAGGCGGGCCGTGCGGGGGGGAGCAGGGTATACAGGCGGGCCGTGCGGGGGGGAGCAGGGTATACAGGGGGCCGTGCGGGGGGAGGGCAGGGTATACAGGCGGGCCATGCGAGGGGAGCGCAGGGTACACAGGGGGTCGTGCGGGGGGAGCGCAGGGTACACAGGGGGCCGTGCGGGGGGAGCGCAGGGTAGGGTATACAGGGGGCCATGCGGGGGGAGGGCAGGGTATACAGGGGGCCGTGCAGGGGGAGGGCAGGGTATACAGGGGGCCATGCGGGGGGAGTGCAGGGTATACAGGGGGCCGTGCGGGGGGAGCGCAGGGTATACAGGGGGCCGTGGGGGGGCAGGGCAGGGTATACAGGGGGCCGTGCGGGGGGAGGGCAGGGTATACAGGGGGCCGTGCGGGGGGAGCGCAGGGTATACAGGGGGCCGTGCGGGGGGAGGGCAGGGTATACAGGGGGCCGTGTGGGGGAAGGGCAGGGTATACAGGGGGCCGTGCGGGGGGAGGGCAGGGTATACAGGGGGCCGTGCGGGGGGAGCGCAAGGTATACAGGGGGCCGTGCGGGGGGAGCACAGGGTATACAGGGGGCCCGCCGCCCCTGCAGCCTGGAACGGCAGAGCGGCGCCGCCATTGTACCTGGGGAGGCTGGGGAGGGCGGCGTCTCAGAGGAAGGCGGACGGTGATGCTGGCGCCGGCTTCTTTTGTAATGGCTCTCCCCCGGCTGCTGGCGCTGGGGACGCGGCGGGGGAGCGGGAAGATGCGACGGGCAGTGCGGCGACGGGCGGCATCTCAGAGGAAGGCGGGCGCTGATGGTGGCGCCGGCCCCTTTTGTAATGGCGCTCCCCCGGCTGCTGCCGCGTGGGGAGCGGGAAGATGCGGCGGGCATTGGTGGGGGTAGGTGGTGTGGCGGCGACAGCGTTTTGCGCTTCCGGCGGCTCGCGATGGAGCATGCGCGCCATCGCTCGCCGCGCGTGATACCGGCACAGTGGCCGGAAGTGCAAAACTGCAGATTATGTGTATAGATGGGTGCGCATTGGTGCGCAATGGCTTGCGCATGGCTGAGTTCAATGGCAATGCGGATGACACACAGCGCATGCCCAGGAAACGATTTTCAGTCCCTCCCAAATTCCAGCTGTATAAAAAGGGGGTTTGGACATAGGAAATGCAAGACTCATAAGGATCTCAAGACACTGGATCTCTAGATGCTGGATCTCTAGATGCTGGATCTCTAGACGTGATAAAGTATACAAGCTTTTGAAATTATTTTATGTCTATTCTTTTTTTCTTTCTTTTATTCTTTAGAATTTTTTTATTATTTCTTTCTGTCCTTTTTATTTATTTATTTTTTAAATTTTTTAATGTATAATTTTTGAGGTTTTCTGTCGTTTTTTTTTTTTTTCCGCTCTTTTTTTTTTTATTTATTTTGTAATGTCTTTTTTTCTGTTTTGCTGTTGGTTGTTCTGTATCAATCCAGCATGTAGTATGTCTTTTTGTTTTACATTATGCAGTATATACTCTGTGTCATGCACTGCGTTGAGTACTGTGTTATCTCTATGAAATGTTGGGTTTGCCTTTTGTAGCTCATGCAGCCTTTACTCTATGTCATGCACTGCAGTGTGTACAGTGGGTCTCTCTATGCAATGTTGTCTTTGCTTTTTGTATCCCATGCAGCCTGTACTCTGTGTCATGCACTGCATTGTGTAGTGTGGGTCTATCTATGCAATGTTGTTTTTGCTTTTTGTATCTCATGCAGCCTGTACTCTGTGTCATGCACTGCATTGTGTACTGTGGGTCTTTCTATGCAATGTTGTTTTTGCTTTTTGTATCTTATGCAGCCTGTACTCTGTGTCATGCACTGCTTTGTGTACTGTGGGTCTCACTATGCAAAATCGTGTTTGCTTTTTATATCTCATGTAGCCTGTACTCTGTGTCATGCACTGCAGTGTGTACAGTGAGTGTGCATGCATTATATTATGCTTTCAGTAATGTTTTTTTTGTGTCCTTGAGTGACTGACTTTTTGCAAGGTCTCACAATCTCTCCACTATTACACTGTGTCAACTGTCAGTCTCTGTCACTGTGTCTTATGTTTGTATTTCTTTTACTTGTAGACTGCTTGTAGCTCCTGTCCGGCTGCTCTCTGGTCCTGCTCCTCTCAGGTCCTGCTGCTCTCCTGTCCTGCTGGTCTCTGGTCCCGCTGCTATGCTGTGCTCTGGCCCCTTTCAGCTGCAACTAATTGTAAGTATGAGTGATGTGCTTTACACTGTCTAAGTTGGTTTGTCATTGACACTCTGCCCAGTCTGGCACTGTCACACTGGACTGGGCAGACAGTCACAATTGGCATTATCATAATTGCTAGTTTCCCACTGTCTCTTGTTTGTTTGATTTCTGTTACTTATATATTCACCGCTGGTGTCTGGTCCATTTGGTCTCTGGCCCCGCTGGTCTCTGGTTCCACTGATGTGCGGTGCTCCGGCCCCTTTCAGCTGCAACAAATTGTAGGTATGATTGATGTGCTTTACACTGTCTAGGTTGGTTTGTCATTGACACTCTGCCCAGTCTGACACTGTCACAGTGACCTGGACAGACAGTCACAATGGGGATTATCATTATTACTAATTTCACACTGTTTCTTGTTTGATTTCTGTCACTTATAGATTGTCCGCTGGTCTCTGATCCTTCCGCATTTCTCTGGTCCTTCCGCTGGTCTCTGGTTCCGCTGGTGTGCTGTGCTCTGGCTCCTTTCAGCTGCAACAAATTGTAAGTATGAGTGATGTGCTTTACACTGTCTAGGTTGCTTTGTTATTGACACTCTGCCCAGTCTGACAGTCTGGTCAGTCTGACACTCTGTCAAACCCCACAAGAAGAGATTTTTGTAAGTATTGCAATGTATTGTGACACAACAGTGGACCTGTCAAAGTTGATCCATTATTTGATGTTAATGTTTTTTTTTTCCATTAACAGTGAAGCGAATAAAAGTTTGTTGGCGTTCGAATAAGGATCGCTTCAATAGGGATATGAGGAATGAGATTCGTGTTCGGTGTGGTGCTGCTCAACAATTGACTAAATACAAATACCTTCACCTGCTGGGTTTCCTGAGGCCTGCGATTTGTCATCGAGTGTGAGTATCTTTGTCTTGTATTACTCTATATACGCTATGCATGGCCGTGTTTCATGTTTTTATTCCAGCAGGTGTCAAATTAACTTTTAAAAAAATAAATAAAGTGAAAAAATTTTTTTACAATTGTCAGTGTGGGACAAAACCCTGCCTGAACCAACATACATATAATTTTTTTATGTAACCTTATTTTTTGTCATTTATTTTTATTTTATTTTTTTACATTCAAAATATCTATTTTTTTTTATATATTATGCTGATTTGTATTAACTAACTTGTAACTTTGTATTTTTGCGAAATCTGATCTTGAAGTTCATATATTTTATTTTACATTTTTTATTTTTTTTCCACACAGAACTTGGAGCGGCCCCTCATCGAACAGCTAATGATCAGTCATGCACGTCCCAATCATCCACCAGTGAAGGAGCAACGTGTCAGGTATCGCAGGCTTGGGATTAGGTAGCCGGCACTTCAGGTTATTCCCTGTCCCAGCCCTCTGCCACTGGTTTTGTTGGTTCTTCTCACCAGCGGTAGGGGGCCTGGGAGAGGTCAGTCATGCCAGAGTTTATTCATTTAGTCTTCCAGGAAGGGATGATGAGGGTGCTTGGTGAATGAGAGGATCGTGGGTTCGCTAATGTGAATACACTTCTCAGCGAAGTCAACAGACGCCTTGACTGCCTGGAATCTGATCTTAAGAGACTGGCACAACATGGATACACCTAAACAAAATGGGAATGAATGGTGATATCAAGTTGAAATAACTAATGAAATAATAAAGTTATGTTAAAACCAAGCACACCATTGTTTTTCTTATGAAATTCTCAATGAGTGTAACGTGTCACATGATCCTCTTCCCATTAAAAAATAATACATTTGGATCCAATATGGCCAACTTCAAAATGGCCGCCATGGTCACCATCCATCTGGAAAAGTTTTCCCCTCCCATATACTAATGTGTCACAAACAGGAAGTTGATATTACTAACCATTCCCATTTTATTAAGGTGTATCCATGTAGATGGCACACCCTGTATAGTGCAGGTTTTGATGATTGTAACCCCTGTGCAATATTTCCAAGATCTTTGGTGTTCCAAAGGAAGGGTTTCTGGGTGACAAAGGTGTTCATTGGTTATCAGGGATTACTACTGCCGAGGGGCTAATGGATACAACCCCTAGGCAATAGTAATGATAGCAAACCAATGTACACCTTTTGGCATACACCAACACCTGAGCTGTGTGTACCTTGGTAGTATAGTGCAGGTTCTAATAATTGTAACCCCTATGCAATATTACCAAGATCTCTGGTGTTCCAAAGGCAGGGTTTCTGAGCGACAAAGGTGTTCATTGGTTATCTTTGATTACAAATGCCAAGGGGTTGATGCTTACAATCCCTAAACAATAGTAATGATAGGAAACCAATGTACACCTTTTGGCATACACCAACACCTGAGCTGTGTGTACCTAGGTAGTATAATGCAGGTGTTAATGATTATAACCCCTGTGCCATATTACCAAGATCTTTGGTGTCCCAAAGGCAGGGTTTCTGGGCGACAAAGGTGTTCATTGGTTATCTGTGATTACTAATGCCAAGGGGATGATGCTTACAAACCGTGGGCAATAATAGCAATAGGAAACCAATGTACACCTTTTGGCATACACCAATACCTGAATTAACAAAGAAACAGAATGTAAACTGTTATTTATATTACAATCACAGATGCAATAATGCAATGACAACTTAGCTATAGTTTAACAGTTTTATTTCATGGAAATAAACATACTTCACTCTATTACTTTTCATCCAGAGGTAAGAAAAAAAAATCTAAAGTCGGTAAATAGCCAATTTTTGACATTGGATTAAAAAAATGTGTTGCTGGACTGAGGACTTGCAGTCTGATACATATCCTGGATCAACAAATAGGTGAAAAAGAAGGGGGATTGAAGGGTAATGAAACCTTAAACTACTACATTAGTAACTTGAATTTACAAAACATAACTCTCTCAGGATTTATGACGACAAAAGTGAATATAGATGTACAATTGATCTGATAATGTCTACAAACATTACTATTACAAAATTGAGGAATACCAGGCCCAAAGCTTCATTACTCCACAAAAAGAAAAGGGAATACACTGATCAAATTAAAGTATTATGCACGTAAATCTGGCAACATTGGGGATGAAGGAGGAAGTGGAATTGCAGGCCCAAAGCTTTATTAATCCACAAAAAGAAATGGGAATACACTTATAAAATTCAAAACACTTCAAGTATTGTGTTATTCTACAAAAAACATTAAAGGGAACCTGTCACCTAATTTTAAGTCCCTACACTATATCTAGCTGTCCCTACACCTTCCTAGCAGCTCCCTATCTATCCCTTTCTTATCTAAAGTGTCCCTATTAAACATGTGAAAATGAAGTATAAACTTACTGCAGTCCCCGTGGTTGGGGGACTGGGTAGGCGTGGCCACGTTTCCTTCAGCACACATCTGTGGTGTAATGCACGCCCCGCTGAGCGGCATTATTCTGTGTCCTCTCTGCCCCCATTCTTTGGAATCTCCCGCCCTCTGTGTAGTTCTATGCACCGTCCGGACGTCACTTCCGGAGCGGTGCATTATGGGGCCGGCCACATGATCGGCCCTAGTGCATTATGTGGCCAATCACGTGATCGGCCCGGCTCCGCGCATGCGCAATGCGCTTATTGATACCCGCTGTCAGCAGCGAGTCTGAGCGAGTCTTAGCGATTCTGAGCGAGTCTACGAATCTCAGTCCTGTATTCTGTATTCGGGACTCGCGAATACAGAATCTGTTATGTTCCGACAAAGCTTCCGAGACAGCCTAGCGTGTTAGGTCAGAAAACTTGTGAAGATGGACAAGCATGTTAGCCAATCATATTCAGTAATGCCACAGCCCTGTTGGTTGTGGCAGGACTATGATTGGCTTCTGTCCATTGTGATGCCTATGTCATGTATGAGAGGCGAGGCTTTATATAAGCCTTGCCACCGCCATTTTGGGCACATTTCTGTGAAGATCTGAGCTAGAGCAGGGTGAGGTAGATGCTTGAGCAGATCATAGGGAGTGTCAGTCAGTGTAGGGAAACTAAAAATAATCCTTATATTTAACCCAAACAGCTCTTGTGAGAGCTACCAGGAGGACAGAGGAGTACTGTGTAGAGGACTGTAGGCAGGCAGGGAGGTGCAGCCTTACCAGTGCACACAGGACCTAGCTTAGCTTACTCACTCAGCTGTCCTAATAGCTGAAGTCAGAGGCTTAGCTGAGGTACTATTTTTTTTTTGCACCTGATAGATTTTGGGTCATAAGAACCCCTTCAGCTTTATTTTGTCTGTGGCAGATCAGTGCGTTGCTGCTCTACCTGCAAAAAGCACGTACGCCACCTACTTGTGCGACTACTTGTGTGCACTTAATAACTATTTCAGGGACTAGTGTGCTGCTTCACTGACAAGTGTTAGCACACACTTAACCCGCCAGCAGGTGACGCCTACAGCAACACCTAACTCCATCTCGGTGGCTGTGCGCACTTAATACATTTTTCAGGGACTAGTGTGCTGCTTCACTGACAAGTGTTAGCACACACTTAACCCGCCAGCAGGTGACGCCTACAGCAACACCTAACTCCATCTCGGTGGCTGTGCATTTGTCAACAATGTCACAAAAACCACAATTTCACAAAAAAGAGGTTGCAAAGGGACAGGGACGAGGTCGTGGCCGTAGCAGTCGTGCCCAAGAAGGCACTGGTACAGGTAGACAGACGAGGATTGATAGATCTCTCTTTCTCACGTCTAAAATTCCCAGTACTCAACAAAAACGTGTCTTGAGGCCGGAAAAGCATGACCAGATAACATCTTGGATGGCTGATAACACCTCGACCACTGGTTCTTGCAGTACACAATCGTCCTTGCCAACACAGTCTAGTGTCGCTACAGACAACGCAGGGCCATCCAATCCTCAAAGTCTTCCCATTTCATCAACCCATCGGCAGCCAGAGGAAAACTTGGAGTGCGACCTTGGTCACTCCGATGATTTATTTGGTTCTTATCAGCCCTCGATTGCATCTGGCCTTTTTTTGTCACTGCCTGACGAGATACTTCAAGAAGACGTAATGTCTATTCATGGCCAAAGTTTTGAAGCACCTCGTACTGAAGAAAGCCACTTTCAGCAAAGGCATACAGCATCTCAGGAGGTGGATGATGATGAGGATGATGAGACACACATCTCATGTGGCCAGCCTGCTCAGTCACGTTATCCAGAAGACTTTGAAGAGGAAGGCGTGGATGATGAGACCACAGATCCTACGTGGACTCTTGGCATGCATAGCCAACAGAGCAGCCAGGAGGAGGAAAGTGGCTACCACTGCCAAAAGCACCAAGGCTTACTCCTTTCTCCAGAACACAAACAGTTGCCCAAATTGTGTCAACTGTTGCACAAAGTGTACCAACTGTGGCACAAACTGTAAACACAGTTGCCCAAACTGTGTCAACAGTTGGTGTTGTACAGAGTCATCCTCCTCTGCCTCCAATTCAACATAAAGGACGAAAAGCCATTGTGTGGCAATTTTTTAAGGATGCCACATCTGTACCAAATATGGTTATCTGTAACACCTGCCATGCAAGTCTAAGCAGAGGCCTGGGAAAAGGAAACATGAGCACCAGCAGTATGCGTTAGCATATGTCTGTTAAGCACCCAATTCAGTGGTCGGCCCATCAGGGTTCACAATCAGTGCCTTCTGATCCCAACACTTCCAGGCCACCTCAGATCCATCCTTCACCAGCTAGTGTTCAGGCATCAGCTCCTGCTCAAATGTACTCCTCCCAAGCTGCGCTACAAGAGAGACATGACAGTAGTCAAGCCACTGGTCTGTGTGCGCCAAACGTCAAGTTGTCTGTGCCACAGCTGTATGAAAGGCAGCGGAAGTAACAATCGACACACCCATTTTCACAAAAAGTGACTGCGCAAATTGCAAAGTTGTTAGCTGTGAAAATGCTGCCGTTTAGGCTTGTGGGTACAGAGTCTTTTCGGGAGTTGTTGGCTGTGGCAGCACCACGATACTCTGTACCCAGCCGCTACTCTTTCTCACGTAGTGCCGTCCCCGTGTTACACCAGCACGTTGTTAACAACTTAAAGCGTGCACTAACAAATGCTGTGACCGCCAAAGTCCACCTAACAACGGACACGTGGACAAGTAGTTGTGGACAGGGCAGATACATCTCAGTAACGGCTCACTGGATCAACCTGGTGGACAGTGTCCCAACTTCTCAAAGTGGACCATCTGAGATACTACCAACTCCACGAATAGCGGGCACAACATCATTCCGGGTAGCTGCCTCATCATATTTGTCCAGTACACAATCTGCTTCTGCAACTTCCTTGTCCACTGCTGTGCTGCCCGCACCGTCACGTCCAAGTTGGGAGCTTTGCAGTAGTGCTTCAGCAAGGCGACAACAGGCTCTTCTGAAGCTTATCTGTCTAGGTGACACACCTCACACTGCAACTGAGCTGTGGAAAGGTCTTAAGCAACAGACTGATGAGTGGCTGGCCCCACTGCAACTACAACCAGGGCTTGTTGTCGGCGATAATGGACGAAACCTTGTGGTGGCACTAAAGCACGGTAACCTTGTTCACGTGCCTTGCCTGGCTCACGTGCTGAACCTAATAGTTCAGAAATTCCTGAAAATATGCCCCGAGTTTATCTGACCTACTCGAGAAGGTGAGGTGAATTTGCGCCCATTTTAGACATTCGTACACAGCAGTTGGCAGTCTTTGAGCCATTCAAAACAAATTAAATTTGCCTAAACACCGGCTAATTTGCGACATGCCCACGCGATGGTACTCAAGATTCCATATGTTGGCAAGGTTTAATGAGCAGCAGAGGGCAATAGCGGAATATCAGCTGCAACATGCCCGTCACCCCGGAAGTCAGACCAGACACATTAGTATTTTCGAGTGGGTCTGGATCGCTGATCTTTGCGAGTTGCTGGAGAACTTTGAATACTGCACCAAACTTGTCAGCGGTGATCAGTCCATTATCAGTCTCACCATCCCCATGCTCTGTTTGCTTAAAGAATCGCTCCTGAATCTGAAAACAGAATCTTTGAGGGCCCAGCGGATGGCTATGGAGCCAGAATTTAACATCGCTGATCCTAGCCAGCCAAGCCAATGTCAGCAGGCTACATTGGGTCTGGAAGAAGAAGGTGATGAGGGTGATGATGAAGAAGATTCATTTTTCTGTGGTACTGATGTGAACCCTGATGGTACTCCCAACCCTACGTTTATGTCGGTACAGCATGGGTGGGCTGAAGAGGATGAGGCGGAGACCGATTTAGAGGCCATGATGCGTAGTGATCTTCATTCTGTTGTAACCGAGGAGCTGAGTCTTTGCAGCTTAGCACACATGGCTGACGTAATGTCTCAATGTCTCTCCCAAGATCCACGCGTCATTCACATATATGCCAGCAACCTCTACTGGTTGTCAACCTTTTTGGACCCCAGATACAAAGACAAACTTCCGTCGCTGCTGTTGCAGTCACCCAGGGGCTTAACGATGGATTTTTTCAAGAGTGTTGTGGTTGACAATTTGATGTCCATATCACCGTCTGACTCCGCTATACCCCGAAGAACCAGCTCTTTGCAACAGCAGCCTTTGGTTGGGACACAAACATCATCAATGTCAAGAAGAGGTGGGGGTAAGATGTCCACCAACTGGGCGATGTTCAACAGACCTTCCGATCAACAACGGATCATGCCTACGGTCACCTTGACTAGGAGACAACAATTTTCCAACATGATGAACGAGTATGTCAGTGACAGTACCAGCTTCCTAACCGACCCTTCTGTACCCTTTAATTACCGGGTTTCCAAGCTTCACACTTGGTCAGAGCTCGCTTTGTATGCCTTGGAGGTGCTGGCCTGCCCAGCTGCTAGTGTGACATCAGAGCGTGTTTTCAGTGTCGCTGGGGGTATAGTCACTGATAGAAGGTCACGGCTTACTACTGAAAATGCCGACAGGCTGACTCTCATTAAGTTCAACAAGGACTGGATATCATCGCAGTTAGTAAGCCCCCCAGACGACAGTACCCAAATGTAGAGTAACCTAATCATAATTAATAGGATTGGAATATTGCACTTTTAACTTTATGCCCTTTTAAGACAGGAAGTATCGGCATCTCCCTCAGCTCAGACGATGTGATAAGTCATGTTCCTGCAACATTTGCTGCATGCTAACAAAAAAAACGCAATCAGTAAAAATCATTTTACTTTACAAGTGCATCCGCTTGTGAGCATTTTTCATTTATTTTTTATTTTTTAAATACAATACAGCCCCTTGGGCTACAAGCCTATGCCTGCATCGTGGACGTTGCTTGCACTATGCTCTCAGGACAAGCAAGAATATAGTATGGGCCACGCGCCCTCCTCTATTTCTAAAAAGAGTTTGTAAAGCCCTTTGAGCTAATTTTTTGAGTCAACAAGCCTATTCCTGCATCGTGGATGTTGCTTGTACTATGCTCTCAGGACAAGCAAGAATATAGTATGGGCCACGCGCCCTCCTCTATTTCTAAAAAGAGTTTATAAAGCCCTTTGAGCTAATTTTTTGAGGCAACAAGCCTATGTCTGCTTCGTGGACGTTGCTTTTACTATGGTCTCAGGACAAGCAAGAATATAGTATGGGCCACGCGCCCTCCTCTATTTCTAAAAAGAGTTTATAAAGCCCTTTGAGCTAATTTTTTGAGGCAACAAGCCTATGCCTGCATCGTGGACGTTGCTTGTACTATGCTCTCAGGACAAGCAAGAATATAGTATGGGCCACGCGCCCTCCTCTATTTCTAAAAAGAGTTTATTAAGCCCTTTTAGCTAATTTTTTGAGGCAACAAGCCTATGCCTGCATTGAAGACATTGCTTGTACTATGATCCTGCTGGAGCCTGGCGAAGGGTCCCACTGTACGCTATGGAGATAACGCGTAGACGCGCTGTGTTGCAAGTAGACGTCCCAGCCTCATGCATCTGTGTTCCTAGTGTTGTTGCCATACCGAGTCATTAAGTAACCCCCCCAAACACAGGCACTATTTATTTGTCAGCAACATTTGTATGTGCAGTCATGATTTTACACATACTAACCAAGGTGCCTTCATGCGCCATGCGGGCCGTAAAGTACTTGCTAATGATGATGACTTTAAGCCCACCCACAAAACAACCTACACATCCATTCCCTGAAAAAAGACAGACACAAAGCAGTTTTTTAAAAATGTGTATTATTACGCCTTAATGGCAAAGATGTCAGATTCTTTTTTTTTTTTTTTAACTTTCTAAAAGCTAACAAATAAAACAGAAAAAAACAAAAATAAATGGTGCAATGCACTTTTTGGATACCAAAACAAACAAACAAAAAAAAAAAGTGGGCCCTACAGCTGGTGGTAGGTTGGCTCATTGTGTGGGGTAGCCTCTACCGGGCCACCATCACCCTGGTCGTGGAGGAGGTCCAGGGCCCCATGGATAGCCTCCCCCAATGTTTGGAACCCTGTAGGGTGGGTCATCTGGGCCGGTTGGCCTTGTGTTGGTAGGTCCATGTTTGGTGGACACCACCTCTGGGTCGCCACGCAGCTGTCCCGGGGTGTGGGCCTGTCCAGCCTGTTGGAGCTAGAATGCTGCCACCTCTCAAAATAAGAAAATACCAGGCCAGGGTGGTTTGGGGGCCGACAGGCATCAAGGACAATGTGGATTGCTGACCTTGCCCGCAGTCGTCTCTCCAATGGAATGAGAGCCAAGAAAGGTATGAGACTGCGGGCAAAGTCAGCATCACATTGTCCTAGGTGGTCATTTTGTGCCCTCGGGATCTGAGCAGGGCTGCTGGGGTTCAGGTGACTCCCCACACTGCTGGCAGTCGGCAGTGGAGGAAGCTGGATGGCCAGAGGTTGGTTTTGGTGGGAAGACGGTTGTGGTGGCTCTTCAACCTCCTCTTCTTCCTGTGGCCGGCCATGCCCCAAAGGTGGTGGTGGAGGTGGTGGTGGTGGTACTCCCTCCTCCTCCACTCCAAGTCGGGGAGGTTCAGGGGCCTCCCTTGCCTCTTCAGGCAGCTGTGGTGGCGGGTTACGACGCCGCCTCTGGTAGTGAGCAGCTCTGTGGGTAAATATAAAAAAAATTTGGTGAATGGGTTGCGTTTGGAAACAAAACCATAGGGCAAACATAAAATGTGCACGCTTTTTTGACTCAGTGTATCTGTGTATTCTGTGTCTTTTCATTGTTGGCCTTAAGATGGAATTGCAGCAAATAAATTAAGGACATTTTGGCTCATGCCTCAACCAATATTCTATATGTGGGTAGTGTTGGTCCACGATTTTTTGCCATTACATTAGAAATTTAAAAATTTGTCTGCACTATTACACTGTGCCCTGCCTTAGGCAGGACAGCTATTTAGGCACTTGAAGACACATTTGTGGCCACAACTATTGCTTTGACTTTTTGTGGAAACTTTATGTGGACAAAGCTATAGCCTGACACTGTGAAGCAAACACATTCTTCAGGGTTGTTTGCCATCAGATGGACACAAAAAGATGCAGTGTGGGCGGCCTTGGTCTCAATGCACATAACCCAGATCTATACGGCAGATGAGCAAGACAGGAAATGGAGTCCTGCAGCATAGGTGACACATGAGCATTCGGTGTTAGTGGCCTACACTCCTTTTTGCTGCCATGTATGCTAATCAGGAATGTCTTGGTAAATAAAACACACCAAACAGATGGCTTGGCTTTTGAAACGACTGTAATGGACATAGAGTATGGGGTTGTTTTTGAGCAGCAGGTCACACATCGTTGGTGCCAAACAAGGTGGTATGCACAGATGGACAGTTTTACAGTTATTCCAACGGGGCCGAACAAAAAACCGGGAGCAGCAAGATCAAACCTCGGGTTTCCTAAAGGACCTTGGACATAAAAGCCTGTTGCACTTAAAATATGGCCCCCTTTAATTTGATGTTATACAGCATTAATACACCATGTTTTCCGGAGGATTCGTAATGTGGCCATGAGTAAACGACAAAAAAACTAAAATTCACATGTGGGCCCTAATATCTACACCATCACCTTGCAGCCCCAAATATACCTATGGGAAAACTGAACCACACGTATTTGTAGTGATAGAGGGTATGTCCTGAAATGTGTGTGACTGTGTCAACAATCTGGGATGGTGTACAAACAGTTTAGTGCAAAAGGGGTATATCCTTGCAACGTTATTTAGCCGAAAAAAACACCCACAACTAAACGTGTAGGGATGTATGTGGCCCTTATGCAAGTCGAGACCATTTGGAACTGATACAAATGAGGCTTATGACAGGCAAAGCAGACAAGGCCACACACCTTAGAGGCCATTGCAGGGAAGAACATGGCTTTGTTCCACAAACATGCCAACAATAATAGCTAATTGTGAGGTCACGGAACATTGTGTCTGACCACCCTGCAGAATATTGCTTATTTGTCCCAACGTCACAATGTGACTATAAAGGTGTATGTCCTGGATCATTGCCAAAGGTAATAGAATTCTGTTGCACCATGGCAGAAACAAACCCCAGTGTGGGTATGTAAACCACCACACTCATTATAGAGCTTCATACGTAGACTGTGTGCCCTCGTGGACAGGGTCCTCTCCTCTTGTACCTGTATGACCTGATTGTCTTCATGTACTGTTTTTTGTCGTTAACCCTTATCTTCATGTAAAGTGCCATGGAACCTAATGGCGCTATATAAATAAATAATAATAACAATAATAGTACACAACAGTGCAGCAAACACATACCTTGGCATACGGACCACCGGTTCAAGGAAGGACAACCGGTCGTAGTGGCGATATATCGGCCCTGGATCAGCTTCCGGTCCCCCTCCATGATCTTGCGGTGTTGCCTTTTGTGTTGATCCCGACAGCTCCTCCACCGTTTGATAATCAGGTCAACTGTGAAATGATTTCAAACTGGGTTTAGACCTCTGTAACATTTGAAACACTAAAAGTATGTGTACAAATCAACAATAACATTTTATTCATGTTGTGTGTGTAATGTATATACAAGGCACAGTGACACGACAGTGTGGAACATCATCAACAGCATTACGGACATTGAGCTCACGTGGCCACAATCACAAATGGGGCAGGGCACATGTCAACACATAGAGAATGTAATAGTGCGGGCACCAGACTCCGCTCATTAGTGGTATTTTATACACCCAACCCCCTGGCCTTCAGAGCCAGGAGGACCAGCCCTTAAACTAAGTGAACTATTGTGACCCCATCCAAATATAGGCAACCATGCGACGGCGCATGATAACACATTGAGGGCCCTTTATACCCTACTATGGGGGCCCTTTATACCCACGGGTGGGGGCCCTGTATACCCACTGCTTGGGGCCTGTATACCCACTGATGGGGGGCCTGTATACCCACTACTGGGGGCCCTGTATACCCACTGGGGGCCCTGTATACCCACTGGGGGCCCTGTATACCCACTGCTGGGGGGCCTGTATACCCATGGGAGCCCTGTATACCCACTGCTGGGGGGCCTGTATACCCACTACTGGGGGCCCTGTATACCCACTGGGGGCCCTGTATACCCACTGGGGGCCCTGTATACCCACTGCTGGGGGGGCTGTATACCCACGGAGGCTGTATACCCACTGCTGGGGGCCCTGTATATCCACTGGGGGCACTGTATACCCACTGCTGGGGGCCTGTATACCCACTGGGGGGCTGTATACCCTACTATGGGGGCCCTGTATACCCACTGGGGGCCCTGTATACCCACTGTGGGGGGCCTGTATACCCACGGGGGGGCTGTATACCCTAATATGGGGGGCATGTATACCCACTGGGGGGCCTGTATACTCTGCAGGTGGAGCTGCATACTCTGCTGGGGGGCTGTCTACTAGTGATAGCCACTGTATACCAGGATCGCGGTCAATATGTTTTCCCAGTTTTTTGGGGCAAAAGAAGGGGGGTCGGCTTATACACGGGTCGGCTTATACACGACTATATACGGTAAATGCAATATAACGTGTGAACACATTTAATTCACCCATATTGCTCTGTGCATCCTGGCCACTGCGATGGAATGCAGGGAACACGACTTGAGCGACCTCCCTCCAGGCTGTAGTCCGCTGGATGTTATCCCCATAGGCAGGGTCAGTGGGCAGCCAAAGCAGGGGCCGAGCCTCCACCAGGTCAATCAACTGCAGGGTGTTGACAGGGGCCATGCTTGCTCTGTGTGTGTGCGCATCTGGCAGCTCGAGGCGGCTTATTTCCTGTTTGCTAAAAGCATGGGGTTTGCTGGAGAAAATCGCTTGCCTCACCTCATCGGCGCCAAATAAGACAAACACATGCGAGTTTGGCCTCGGAGACAACAGCAAAATACAGTTGCGAGTGGGGTTTCCAACACGGCAATGCGAGCGCTTTCTGAGACACATCTGCGATTTTTAAATCGCACATTACTCGCTATTACTCGCTTCCCCATTCATTAACATTGGACTTGCTAGACTCGCAACGAGTAGTGAGTCCCGGGCTCGGACTCGCTAGAGTCAAGCGATTCCGAGTAATTTAGGACTCGCCCATCACTAATAGGGACACTTTAGATAAGAAAGGGATAGATAGAGAGCTGCTTGGAAGGTGTAGGGACAGCTAGAGATAGTGTAGGGGCTTAAAATTAGGTGATAGGTTCCCTTTAATCTAACAATATTAGGTATAAGGAAGTGGTATCACATGGCCGAAGCTTTATTATTCCACAAACACAATAAAGAATATGGTTTGACAACTTTAACAAGTTAACTACAAAAACAGTAATATAACTTTGGGGATAGTTGGGTAAATGGATTACCTGGAAATATTTATCAACAATCAGAATAAT
The DNA here is from genome assembly GCA_033576535.1 of Allobates femoralis. Taxonomy (NCBI): domain Eukaryota; kingdom Metazoa; phylum Chordata; class Amphibia; order Anura; family Aromobatidae; genus Allobates; species Allobates femoralis. The sequence goes on from JARQOC010000005.1 coordinate 310,588,610, forward strand.
CAAAGGGAAGTGGGGATGGGGGTGGAGAGTGGATTAACAATCAGCAAACATTGTCAGCCAATATTTATGGTACATTTACTCACAATTCTTGAATGATGTAGTTTGCAAAACCGGCTTAAACCAATTTCATTCTGCCATGCAACAAGATAAGCGGCAAAGTTTTCCTTCATTTGGGCAACTTCAACTGTAGTCCTCAAAGTGTGATCTCGGTAGTCCTGCAATGTGGTAGCAACAGGTTCCTCGAGGTCAAAGCGGTGTCATTCTCTCACCAGGATGAAATTGTGCAGAACAATACACACTTTGTCAGCCTCATCAATTGTCTCAGTTCCTAAAACACGCAATTTCGATGCCAGCAAACTGAAGGCACACTCCACAGTCCTTCGTGCCCTTGTCAGTCAGTAATTGTAAATCCTTTTTGTCTGATTCAAGTCACGACTAGAGTATGGTTTGATGAAGTTGCCACACATTTGAAATGTCTCGTCCCCAACCACAACAAACGGTATTGGCGGTCCTTCAGTGTTCGGCGGGGGTCGTGGCGTTGAAAAGTTGAAATTGTTCCCAAAAAACATTGGCCCATGTCTGAATTTTTGAAATTATGTAATTTCCTCATCTAAATGAGCCAATGTCCACAGTGACAAATCGACAGTCAGCGTCCGCAATCGCCATCAAAACTATCGAAAAGTATTTTTGTAGTTGAAATACTTGGATCCGCTTCCAGCAAGTTTTAGGATCCGAATATATTTGCCGTCCACGGTCCCCAAACAGTTCGGAAATTGACAATTCTCCTGGAATCTTGCAGCGTTGTCCAGGTTACGATAGTAGCTTTGCATGTCGAGATCCATCTTGCATCTGGATACCGCAGCAAAAAAAAAGGATTTCATCTGTGCAGGGTCTGTTCATAGATTTCTCTTAAGACAAACCCTTTGGGCGTGGCTTGTCTTGAAAATACAAGAAAACACTCCGAGAAATATTGAATGCATGCACAAAAAAAAAGCAAATGCATGCCAAAACGCACACAAATGCATGCATGCGATGCATTTGTTTGCTGTCAAGCTTATGCTCATGCAGATAAACAATGATGCGTAAGCATGCGTTTACATGCATTTTGGCATGCGATTCCGCATGTGCAGAATAGGCTAATGTGAAAGTTGCCTTAAAGAGTCAATTATGACTTTTAGGATTGCTACCTTTATTTGGTGGCATTAGAGTTTGTCTACTTCCTCACTGAAGTGACAATTTGCAGAGGCTTTGAAACATGCAAAAAATGCTGAACAGTGAACATCAATCAAACCATATCAAATATTTAAATACAATAAAAACATTACATGGACACAATTGATACAAAACTTTAAATCTTAAAAATCAAGATAGAAGGAAAACGAAAAAATATATAATAAAAAAAATAAAATGGACTCAAACCTGTATGATTGCAGTCATCATGTTACCGTATTTTTTGGACTATACGATGCACTTTTATTCCTCCAAATTTTGGGGGAATGTGGGGGTGCATTTTATTGTCTGAATATAACATTCTAGCATCCTGGATTGCTTGGGAGGGGAAAGACAGCAGTGAAGTGGGGTCAGAAGTGGCAGGGAATGGTCCCTGCTGAAGAATCAGGTGGCAGGAGCAGCCACGTGTCCCCAACTTATTAAGGACATGAATATTCACTTCACTTGTTCCCTATGCCCAGCGCTCTGCACTGAGGACAGCGCGGAGAGATGAGCATGGGGAGCAGGGAGTGCTCTGTTACTCTAACAGCCGGCACACATGGTTGCTCTTCAGCTTCCTGCAGCTGCTGGGGAGATTGTCTGCTGGAACTAATGAAAACGGAGGAGCGTAGGTGCAGCTGTGGCAAGTTAATCAACACTGAGCTTTGTGCTGATTCACTGCCATGATGACAGGGGAAAAACAGGGTGATCGGTACCTTATCACAAGTACCTTGTCACAGCATCATGCCTTGCTCCCTCTGCTCACTGTAATGTCTCCTCCTGCGGAGGCCTGACACCATGCAGAAATCTAGGAAGTGGGCGGTCTGCAGTTCAGGAGATTCAATGTATGGAGAGCAGGGCTGCAGACACCATAACGGCACAGTATGCAACTCCCTTGGCCCTGCATCTACAGGTCAAGCTCTGTTGTGATGAATTATAATTAGGAGGCAGGGCTGGAGCATAGTATTTCAGCACAGTGTACAGACCCCCTCCCTAGCCATCCCTCTTACAGTACATCACATCAGAACTTTTTCTGCAGACTGGCCATTTTTTTTATTTCAGCAGGGTGACAGGGCAAAGCAGGACACATTAAAGTGAGTACATGTTTATATGTAACATTAACCACTAATAAATTAAAGTTAACACTACCAATACTGTGCTTAATTATAACTCCAAGCATGATATGGGATCTACATTACATGCTGGGAGTTATAGTTCTTAAAGGGGTTGCTACTACATGAACAAATCCCATCTCATTCCCATTGTTGGCTCTTGTAAAAGTACTAAAGACCATACTGACCGCTGATGCTGCAGCAGTTCCAGCATTGTCAGAAGTCATGTCTCATGTGACATTCACATGACACTCAGCACTCTGACAACTCAGTGCTTGCATCAGACACTGGAGCAAGAAGTCATTGGCGTTGCTCACATGCTGCTCCTGCATCTGAAGGAGACAGATGCAAGCACTGACTGGTCACAGGGCCTGAGTGTCATATCAAAGTCATTTTTTGCTAAAAATATTTTTTCCCTATTTTCCACCTCTAAAATCTGGGTGCGTCTTATAGTCCAAACAATACAGTATATATGTTAGGTCCCCTGGCACCGCATCCTCAGCTCACCTCTCCCGGGTCGGCATCTTCTGCTCCTCTGCCGACCGGTCATCCGGCGTCCAGGCGTGCGGTGTCTCGGAGTCATCGCTGGGTTCCCTTCCTGTCAGCTGACCACCGGGCTCACACATGAGTACATTGCAATGGTTGTATTCTAGGTGCACTCCTCCCCTGTGACTCCAGGGGCTGACACGGTCCAACCTGACACTCCCCTTGACCAGTAGCTGCTTTTCCTCTGGTATATCAGGCCACTTCCACTGATGGGAGGTGCCTGATTATTGAGTTAGTTGAGCTTCTGCTTTGCTGTCTGTTCATCAGGCCCTCTTTGTGTTCTGTTACTGGGAATCCTTAGCTGTGCTCTTACCCACTAGCACCATTCCTGCACTCCTAGCCTTGTACTCAGTTACCTGGAATCCTTAGCTGTGCTCTTCCCTGGTAGCACCCTTCCTGCACTCCTAGCCTTGTACTCTGTTACCTGGAATCCTTTGCTGTGCCTTAGTATCGGCTAACCTTACGAGCCGCCCCCCTGGTATTAGCTGCTGTGGTGCTTAGACCCCCTGGGCTTGCCCCTGACAATCCCTGTATAGGGGTTGGGTAAACTAGGATCAGCTCACCTAGGGGAGTTCGGTACTATGGCCCAGTGGGTCCACTCTAGGGCACCTTCCACCCAGAAGCGTGACAATATAGTAACGTGTACATACAGTTGCTCATTTTGCTTTTCTGCCCAGTTAAATGTACTGTTTTCTATCACATTTATGACATCGCGTGGTTAAAAACCAAGTAGCTGAATCCTTCTGAGCTTTATGTAGAAACAGGAAGTTTTTTTTTCCTGCATGAGTCATCACTGCCAAGTCCCCAGCAGGAAAGAGAAGTGGAGCAGCTGGGTTAAGTCATGCTGGAAAAAGATGAGACTTACCTTTTAATACATAAAGTTTAGAAGGATTCAGCTAGTCTATTTTTGATCATGTGATATCAAAAAAGACTGACCAGCACCTCCAAGGTGGAGGTGGAAGTGCTGGTCAGCCTTTTTTTAATATATCTTGTAGGGCACTTCATTTGACTTGGGAAAAAGCCCTTTAGCCAAGGCATGTTCATTTTCTTATTTAGCCAGGATCCAACTGGCCCTTGACATGTAGATTTTTAATCCAGCTAGAAGCATATTCAGATTAGATTCCAGATAAATAAGATTACTTTGTCATGGTTATTGGTTTTACATGGGTTGGCCAATACATAAGTTAAGTAACTCTTGATTTTCAAGTATTCCTATAGCAATTTTGCAACACCAAAATTTACTTTATTTAAGTATAGTATATTTTGACATTGTGGAGTGATGTCATACATCCAATGGAAAAAAGAAGAATTTACTAGGTAGAAGGGCAAAATGAGCAAATGTAAGTAAACAGTGCTCTATAATATGATGATTGCAATATATCCCCTTTATGGGAGAGCTGTATGTACTGAAATTGTGCCAAAAGCTAAATTGTCAAAATGTATGTATACATGATAGAATAATGAAAAAACAAAGTTATATGATTTTGGTTTAAAAATTATTAATGGTGTAAAAAGAACACATTTTAATTGTTGATGAAAATTTACAATACCTATATTTTACAGACATACTCAGATTTGCAACAGAAAAAAACACTTTCCAGCTCCAAATTTCAATAAACATTTTACAAGTTTATTTAAAGTTTTAAAAAGTGAGTGAAAAATCAAATAAAAAATATTACATTGCTGTCATCAAGCAAACCATGGGACATGGTGCTATGCGTTACATGCAAAGTTTTTTATTGCGTCCTTTATCCAGCTAAAGAGTTTACCAAATGAGGTTCCTTATAACAGTATACCAGAGACCCAGGTAACTTCAGGTGAGGTTCATTATCATCATAATCATTCCCGACATTGTTTTTCTTCTCTATCTTTCACTCCTTATAAGGTTTGCCTTCAGTGTAGACATATAATTAAATATCGCATGCAGTATATGACAAAACAAGCATTTGTGCAAAATTGGGACATGATGTTACAAATTTACAAACTTATAAATAAATAACCATACGTGTATTTTCTGACAGTATTATGATTTTCCAGGAAGAACTTCCTATTACAATGCAGGTACAATTTTCAAATACATAATACCAATAATCAGACTATATTTGCAGATAACTCAGATAAAGAAAATAATGAGAGTCATACACTACCCTTTTTGTCAAATGCCACAATAAATAAAACATCGTTCCTGTTCTACTATTGCACTATGCATATTGTATACCGTATATACTCGTGTATAAGCCGACTTTTTCAGCCCAAAATTTGGGCTGAAAAGTCCCCCCTCGGCTTATACACGAGTATATACTGTGGTGTGGTGGGGGCTGTGTCCGGGCACTGCAGGAGGAGGCGGGGGGGAGGCTGCAGAATGAGCGGCACGTCACGTGGTGCCGCTCATTAATTATGCATGGGGAGCAGCGCATAGTATATTGCTGCTCCCCTGCACAGTATAGCCTCCCCCGCTGTCTCCCTGCCCCCCCTATGTATACAGAGGCCCCCCCCCTCAGCATTGATTCATCTCACCCCCTCGGTCTTCACCCGGGTCCTCCAGCTGCTCCGGCTGCGTGTCCCGCGTCTTCTAATACCGGCGTCCTCCCGCTCTTCCTGCTTGACTGTAATCATGTGACCCGGTCACATGATCGCAGTCAAACAGGAAGTGTGGGAGGACGCCGGTATTAGAAGACGCGGGACACGCAGCCGGAGCAGCTGGAGGACCCGGGTGAAGACCGAGGGGGTGAGATGAATCAATGCTGAGGGGGGGGTCTCTGTATACATGGGGGGCTGCATTATCACTGCTGGGGGCTGCATTACCACTGCTGGGGGCTGCATTACCACTGCTGGGGGCTGCATTACCACTGCTGGGGCTGCATTACCACTGCTGGGGGCTGCATTATCACTGCTGGGGGCTGCATTACCACTGCTGGGGGCTGCATTACCGCTGCTGGGGGCTGCATTACCGCTGCTGGGGGCTGCATTACCGCTGCTGGGGCTGCATTACCACTGCTGGGGGCTGCATTACCACTGCTGGGGGCTGCATTACCACTGCTGGGGGCTGCATTACCACTGCTGGGGGCTACATTACCACTGCTGGGGGCTGTATCACCACTGCTGGGGGCTGTATCACCGCTGCTGGGGCTGTATCACCGCTGCTGGGGGCTGTATTACCGCTGCTGGGGGCTGTATTACCGCTGCTGGGGGCTGTATTACCGCTGCTGGGGGTTGTATACCTGTGCTGGAGTCCACCCTCGGCTTATACGCGAGTCAATAGGTTTTCCCAGTTTTTGGGGGCAAAAGTAGGGGGGTCGGCTTATACACGGGTCGGCTTATACACGAGTATATACGGTATATTCAGATTTGTGCAAAAGATTAAGAAAGTTTGCATACGGTTTACCCCATTCAATAAATGTGTGATGTTCAATCTGGTTTGTGGGCAATCTACCAAAGGCCACGTTACACACACAGATATCTGTGACCAACTTCTGAACAGATCTCTGGTTGCAATGAAGTCATGGACACATTGTTCCATTTTGTACACAGCCACAAAATGGAGCAATGTGTCCATGATTTCATTGCAACCAGAGATCTGTTCAGAAGTTGGTCACAGATATATGTGTGTGTAAAGTGGCCTTTACAGATAATGGTTTATTCAGTCAGCTTTCCTCAAAGTGATGATGAAAATTTTTCAATCCTGCTCAGCTAATAAAAAGCAAAAAATTCTTTATTCTAACTTCGCTAACTCCTAAATAATATAAGATGTACTGGAAGGTCTTATTTTGGCTACTTGACCTTGATGCAGGTTCACACACTGAGCCTACATCTTTCCCTGCACATCATCTGATCAGCCAACATTTACCACTAACAAGCGTTGGTGGATTGGAGATCTGCCAGCTCCTGTTAACTAGTTAACCCCTTTACCACCCAGCCAGTTTTCACTTTTATGACCAGGCCATTTTTTTTAAATTCTGACCAGTTTGAATTTATGAGGTTATAACTCTGGAACGTTAAACGGATCACAGGGATTGTAAGAATGTTTATTTGTGACATATTGCTCTTCAGGACAGTGGTAAATTTAGTATGATATTTTTAAGGTTTATTTGTAAAAATATTAGAAATTTGGCAGAAAAATGTAAAAAAATTTAAATTTCTAAAAAGTGAATTATTATGCCCTTAAATCACAATAGTAATACCGCACAAAAATAGTTAAAGGAAAACTGTCATGTCAAAAATCCACATGTAACTGATATCATTTTCTAATTCCTCCCTGTAAACTCTTTCTATTGATGCATTTCTTTTATTTATATTTCCCTCCTATCTTCTGTAAACTTCAAATATAGATATTCTTTCCATCTGTCAATCACAGTGAATGATCCACTAAGGCCGGCTTCACACTGCGTGTGTGATCCGATCCGTGCCTGTCCGCTTGAAGCAGACAGCCGCAGACCGGATCAGCACACAGGACTGGGGGGCTGTTATGCCCTCTGATCCTGTGTGCAGCCACACGCAGTTCCCACTGCTGATAGGTGAGGACCGCGGGCGCCGCGGACCTGACCTGTCAGCGGCTGCAGCTGCGTGCGGCTGCACACAGGATCGGAGGGCATAATAGCCCCCCAGTCCTGTGTGCTGATCCGGTCCGCGGCTGTCTGCCTCAAGCGGACAGGCACGGATCGGATCACACAAGCAGTGTGAAGCCGGCCTTAGTTCTCTGCTGTCCACTCTCCATGCATGAATATGCATATCACATACTCACACCACGTCACTGCACAGGAGATAACTGGGGGTGGAGGGCTGTATTCTGCTCTCTGTGTTTGCAGCATTACAAGAGGTCAAATACAACACATAAACTGTCACAGCACAGCAGGATATCTGCTTACAGAAACAAATGGAGTCTAGATAAGGCAGATCTGTAATAGCTCTCTCCCTCCGTTGTGTCCTCAACAGAAAAGACCTCCTGTAAGTGAAACCTGACACTTCACTGTTAGCAAAGGGAATAGGAAGGAGGGAGGAGAGAGCTGCTAAGAGGGAGGAGAGAACTACCGAGAGGGAGTGCATAATTACATGATAGTTTGTACAGCACGGATTATTCCTGTTTGCTTATAATGGAGAGGACTAATCCAGGATCATACTGCAGGGTCTGACAATGCTGATAACATGGAAAGTACAAATGGTACAGTAATGATTTTACATGTTTTTAAGAGGTCTGCCCAGGTCCTATTCAAGGGTAATATTAGTATCATACTGAAAAATTACCTAACAGTGTCCTTTTTTAAAACATTTACCACTTGCCTACTTTACATCAGCACAATTTTTGAAACATATTTTATTGCATCTTTGACTGCTCAAAACTACATCCAAGAAGTTTATTAACCCTCCAGGTGCTTCACAAGAACTGAAAAAATGTGGAAGGAAAAAATGAAAAATGAATCTTTTCACACAACAATGTTACTTTAGCCCCACATTTTGCATTTTTAAAATGGTAACTGCAGAAAATGGACTAAAATTTGTTCTGCTATTTCTCCTGAGTATACTGGTGCCCTACATGTGGTGGAAAACTACTGTTTAGGTGTATGGTGATGATCAGAAGGGAAAGACTGCCATCTGACCTTTCAAATACAAAATTGACTGAAATTGTTAGCGGACATCATGTAGCATTTAGAGAGCTCCTGATGTGCTTGAACAGTGGAAACCCAGCAAGTGACCCCTTTTTGCCATGTAGACCCTTCAAACAATTTATCTAGATATGTGATGAGCACCTTGAACCCCAAAGTGCTTCATAGAATTAGGCCAGAAAAATAAAAAATCAAACTTTACCCACAAAAAGATGTTTTTTAGTTCCCATTTTTTTTTCACAAGGGTAACAGAAAAATTGTACCATACAATTAGTGGCGCAATTTCTCTTAAGTCCGCTGATATCCCATATCTAATGAACAACTACTTTTTGGGTAGACGGCATGGCTCAGAAGGGAAGCTGTTTATAAAAGCAACATTGGCTGGAGTCAATGGAGGATGCCATGTCACATTTGCAGAGACCCTGATGTGCCTAAACAGTGGAAACCCCCCTCTTGTGAGTAATCCTATTTTGGAAACTAGATCCCTCTAGGAATTAATTGAGATGTTTGGTTAGCATATTTTATTTAGCAATATTTGGTGCTTCACAGAATATTATAACATTGAGCTGTGAAAATAAAAAATTCCCTTGAAAATGTTATATTACCGCAAATATTGTATTTTCACATATGTAACAGGAGAAAATGCACCATACAATTTGTTGTGCAATTTCTCCTGTTGGTACAGAAATACCCCATATGTGGTGAAAAACTACTGTCTGGGCACACAAAAGGGCTTGAATGAAGTACTTTTTGAATTTTGTAGAATTCTGGCTAGAATAGATTTTGGAAGTCATGTCACATTTGATGAGCCCCTGACATGCCAAAACAGCAGAAATACCCCACAAGTGTTCCAATTTTACAAACTCTACCCCTCAATGAATTCATCTAGGTTTGAAGTGAGCATATGAATACCACAAGTGTGTCACAAAATGTTATACTATTGAGTGTTGAAGAAAAAATTATTACATTTTTAACATTAAAATGTTGTTTTAAGCACAGGTCTCACATTTTCACAAGGGGAATAGATAGAAAAGAGTCCCATAATGTGTTAAAGAATTTCTCCTAGATGAGGCAATAGCCCACATATTATTGTACAGTTCTGTTTGGCCACACGACAAGGTTTAAAAGGGAAGGCAAGCTTTGAAGCACAGATTTTCCTACAACAGTTTGTGTACTCAATCTACAGGGCCACTAAGTGCCAGAACAACAGAAACCTCTCAAGTGACCACATTTTGGAAATTACACCAATATGGCAATACATCTATGGGTTTAGTAATGATTTTGTCTCTGAAAAACAACCATGAAGTCAAATACAGTGAATGTTGCAGAATTAAAAATTGAAATTTGTCCTTGTACTGCCCAGTACATTGTAGTGCCCATACACTGTGCCCAGTTCGTTCTTTTGGAGACACACATCCCATAAATTTAGCAGGCTTCCTGAGTAAGCAATGCCAATTATGTGGACACTAACTATAGTTTAGACATTCTGGGTCTCAGTTGGGAGGAGGTCATTTGGATTTTGGAGCACAGGTTTTGCTGCTTTTCTTTTTTGGGGGAGCACTATTGCATTTCCCGAGCCTTTAAACTCTTTTTTATCACACTACTAGTAAAAAGGCCCGATGCAATTGCATCGGGAGCGCGGTGAAATGAATTGTGTGTATACAGGCGGGTGAGTGGGTAGCAGAGTATACAGGGGGCTCTGTGGGTAGCAGAGTATACAGACGGGTCTGTATGTAGCAGAGTATACAGACGACTCTGAGGGTAGCAGAGTATACAGGCGGCTCTGTGGGTAGCAAAGTACACAGGCGGCTCTGTGGGTAGTAGAGTATACAGGCGGCTCTGTGGGTAGCAGAGTATACAGGTGGCTCTGTGGGTAGCAGAGTATAGAGGCGGCTCTGTGGGTAGCAGAGTATAGAAATGGCTTTGTGGGTAGCAGAGTATACAGGCGGCTCTGTGGGTAGCAGAGTATAGAGGCGGCTCTGTGGGTAGCAGAGTATACAGGCGGCTCTGTGGGTAGCAGAGTATAGAGGCGGCTCTGTGGGTAGCAGAGTATAGAGGCGGCTGTGTGGGTAGCAGAGTATACAGGCGGCTCTGTGGGTATCATAATATAGAGGGGGCTCTGTGGATAGCAGAGTATGATGTGGCGGGAGGATGGAGGGGTGAGGATAGGAAGGCAGTGAAGATGGAGGAGGCTGTGTGGATGTAGGAGGCTGTGAGGATGGAGGAGGCTGTGAGGATGGAGGAGGCTGTGAGGATGGGGAGGCTGTGAGGATGGAGGAGGCTGTGAGGATAGGGAGGCTGTGAGGATGGAGGCTGTGAGGATGGAGGAGGCTGTGAAATTCTTATACTTACAATCCGCCGAGCGCTTGGTGCTGGAGTAGTAGCAGCCATTGTGCTGATAGGACCTTGCATGATGTCAGAATGACATCTGTGTTCGGCGTTGTGATTGGGGCACTCGCGGTCATGTGATAAGTTTGTCACATCACATGACCAGAAGCAGGCCAATCACAGCGCAGAGCGCAGATGTCATTCTGACATCATGCACGGTCCTATCAGAACAATGGCTACTACTTCTCCCAGCACCAAGCGCTCGGCGGAGGGTAAATATAAGAACAGATGACACAGGAGTGGGGGAACACGGGGAGCGCAAGCGGGGAGGAGCGCGGGCTGGGCAGAAGGAGCAGAGGGAGCGCGAGTGGGGCACAAGGAGTGGGGGAAAGCGCGGGCAGGGCAGGAGGAGGAGCGGGGGGGCAGGAGGAGGAGCGGGGGTGCCGCGGGGGGGCTGTGAGGATAGGGAGGCTGTGAGGATGGAGGAGGCTGTGAGGATGGAGGAGGCTGTGAAATTCTTATACTTACAATCCGCCGAGCGCTTGGTGCTGGGAGTAGTAGCAGCCATTGTGCTGATAGGACCTTGCATGATGTTAGAATTACATCTGTGTTCGGCGCTGTGATTGGGGCACTCGCGGTCATGTGATAAGTACGTCACATATCACATGACCGGAAGCCGGCCAATCACAGCGCAGAACGCAGATGTCATTCTGACATCATGCATGGTCCTATCAGCACAATGGTTGCTACTACTCCCAGCACCAAGCGCTCGGCGGAGGGTAAATATAAGAACAGATGACACAGAAGCAGGGGAACGCGGGGAGGAGCGCGGGAAGGTCAGAAGGAGCAGGGGGGAGCGTGAGTGGGGCAGAAGGAGTGGGGGAAAGCGCGGGCGGGGTAGGAGGGGGAGCGGGGGTGCCGTGGGGGGGCTGTGAGGAGAGCCGCTGCTGCGGCCAGTGTGTATTCCTGAGAGGGGGGCGCTGCCCCTACACCGCTACTCCACCAGCACGGCGACACTGAGGCCCCAGCGGTGAGAGTGGCGGCGGTGTGAGCTAGTGTGGCTGCGGCTCGCGATGACGCTATCGCGTCATCGCTCGCAGTGCCGCAGCGGATTTTGGGATTCGGCTACAGTGCCAGAATCCCAAACTCCCGATTATATAAGTAGATTGTTTTCTAGAAATCAGCATGCAGTGTATGTTGTATAATGAAACTGCAAATATGCCAGCTTAGCATACAATATGTTTTGCCGAGCTTGTGGAAACAAGAATCCCATAAACCGTTAAGTGAATTATTCTCATTACCGGAATGCCATACATGTAGACACTAAGGACAGTTTGGGCACATTGCATATCGTAATTTAGAGGAAGTGGGGTAACATTTGGCTTAAGGTGTATTTAATTTTATGGATGTTTTTATAAGGCCTTTGATCTCTCAGTAATGGGAAAATCCTTTATTTTTCTGTTGAGTTAATGGACTTTAGTGAAGGATTGTCGATTGCCAGATGACTTGAAGTTCTAACTGGCAGAATATATATCGAAAACATAGCTAACATCTAAATCTCCCTAAAAAAATTATTCTGAAAAGACCCTTAACAAAACTATTCTCTATAATAAGATAGAAATGGTTGTGAAAGAGGTCAATCAGAGCACTAGGGTATGCAAAGGAGGGAGAAGGATTTGGTTTAACAGCCCTTTATTAGTCCTCCATAGAGCTTAGGACCTTTTATGACATATTTCCGGTCTGGCCCCGGTCACGTGATACACTCCGGAAACTGCGGAGAAGCCGGTAACGCTGCAGAGGGAGCTCAGTAATGATGAGCGAGCACTAAAATGCTCAGGTGCCCGATGCTCGGGTAGAGCATCTCGAGATGCTCGGGTGCTCGACCGAGCACCGAGCCCAATGTAAGTCAATTAGTGACAGGCTCTGGCCACAGACTTCCGGCTATAAAACGAGTGTTTCTGGGAAAGGGCGGGAGGGGGGGCTTTTCCAAATCATCGCAGCATATAACACCTTGCTGTTCCCCCCAGAGGGATCCTAACAATCAATCTGCTCTCTGTGAGGTGCCAGCTCACTGTGTGCTCTGAAGGGAACTGTGAATTTGCATCAGAGCGATAATTATTAGAGAAGAGTCTGGGCATCTCGGTGGTACTCGGTGCTCGCCGAGCATTCCGAGTACCAGGATACTCGTGTGAATAACGAGTAGCGCCGAGCATGCTTGCTCATCACTAGAGCTCAGCTTTCTTCAGGACAGCGGAACCGCTCCTCCCACCAATGTTAAGCGGAACTGCTCCCCCCACCAATGTCAGCCTCAGTTTCAGTAGGTGAGTGATATTACCTAATTTTACTCTTTACTAGCCTGCAATCAGGTTCACACATTGCGCTCCCTACCTTTTATACTATAATAACATAGACATAATCACTTTGGACATTGTCTGGTCTTTATTCTGGCAGTGTTTCCTGTATTTTAGGGCACCATGGCCCACCACTAACAATGGAACAAGATTGCAAGATTGCTGTCACAGAACAAACAGCATGGGGAAGAATAAAGATTAAATTATAATGTGTATTTTAATCTGCATGCTATTGTTAATGAAAGTACCGTATGTTGTAAATATTCTTTTTTTACATGTTCTATTGAATAGTGAGCAATAATTTCCTTGAGACAATTCCTTTAATAGTTAATTCCTTTCATATGCTGATAGATGGATGAAAGGAAAATACATTATATTTATAACCAGGAGAAATAAGATATGCCCGTTGATCAGTATGGTGGTTATGGATATTAGGAGTACTTAGAAAAAATTTGACTTAATGTGCATATTTGTTTAATTTTTATTTATTTTCTTGATTGTTCTTCCAGAACCTGTTTCTAATATTTTTTAGTTAGAATAAAACAATATTTTCTGAACTTTTAGCTACGTCTCCAAAGTTTTTTAGATAACACTTTCAACTTAACGTGCATTTATATTTTTATTCTATATTATTGTTTTTCCACATATTTTTAAAGGCTTTTTGTGATTGAATTATTATTTCTTACTGAATTTAAGGATATGATTATTAGATATACATTTGGGAACAAATAGTATTACGATTATTATGTGTATTTACTATTGTTAATAATCTTCATAGGTTGTTCCCTACAGGATTTTTCTATTTTATATATTGATGCATGCAGTTACTAAAAAGAAATAATTTAGTATATAGGTTATACACAATTAGACATTGTGGCTAGATTAATCACATTCCATGAAAGAGAACATTGAAATCAGCCTAATAGAAAAACACTACTCTTTACAATTTATAAACTATAAAAATCAATATGTAGCTGGTAATATGCCACCCAAAAATCCTAATTATTAGGAATTCAGTTAAAAAAATTCACACATCAAACACAAATCTTTTTCTTAGAACTTCCCAACCAACATAACTTTCACAATACACTATGCTGAAAAGTAGCTATTAGAAACAAATAGGTTCAGTTCTTGAATTGTTGGTGCTTGCCCTCCATAAATCACATCATTAGTAAATCTGTCCTAAGGTGAAAAACATAAAAGACTTTATTGTTTCAATAGCCCACTGACGACACACATATTAACCATGCCTATTGTCCTCAATGCGTGGGACTCTCCAATGTTAACACTCATTCATTGCTTAACCATTAACTATGTATTTTAAAATGAATCACTAAAGCCATTCAGGCTCGTAGCTATCTAGAAAGCTATGCAACCATATGATTCAGTTACTCCTCTTTATTGCAATTATACTACTTTATAATGATAATTGTAACATATGCTCCTGATTGATTTACTGATGTGAGCATAAGGCAGGGCATTGACATTGAGCCAGAAAGCATAAACTATTGTTATCATGTGCCTATAAAAATATAAGATGACAAACTATTTCTAGCCACCAAATGACTATGTGTTACTATAAGTTGTACATCTTGTTCTTTGTATATATGTTCTGAGCATTCCTACCGGATGAACAGGCCTAGGAAGGTGTCTTCTAACATACTCCTTAATGCCAAGCATTCATTTTCAGACAATGTCCCATCTCTCATTTCAGAGCCCTATTCAGATACAGATGCTTATGCATAATCTTCATATCTACAGTATCAAATCAGCCAGTTCCTCATTTACTTCATAGTTTTTAGTAATTAGATGACAGATTACAATTTCTAAATATGCCTTCATGTATTGAAAGTTTTAATTAACAGTTATACACTTTTATTGGACTGTTAATGCAAATCTTTCTTTTACAACAAATCCCTCGAACTCAACGATGACATGAACTCACTCGAGAATGGAATGCACAATAAAAAAATGAAACTGTGTTTGGGTTTATTGGAATATGCAATGACTCATATGAAGAGCCTGCTATCATTCTATGATCATTCCCTGGGACAATTGTACAATCTCTTTGTCTTATTACTTTTCATAACAGAAAAATTCTAACTTTGTTCACAGTATTTTTTACACACGTACAGTATAGTGCGAACCACAAATTCTTGGCATGACTCAGTTTTGAGATGAAGGAATATGATATAACACAAAAATATCTCTTTGGGGTTCCTCAGAATATAATTATAAATTTACAAAAACACACAAAATTTAAAAAATAATCTTTATGAATATATATATATAATATATATATATATAGATTAGGGATGAGCGAGTCCTAAATTACTCGGAATCGCTAGACCCGCACGAGTCCGAGCCCAGGACTCGCTACTCGTTGCGAGTCTAGCGAGTCCAATGTTAATGAATAGGGAACCGAGTAATAACGAATAATGCTATTTCCAAATCGCTGATGTGTCTCTGAAAGTGTGCGAGTCCAAACTCGCAGGTTTTTCTCTTATTTGGAGCCGATGATGGGAGGGGGAAGCGATTCTCGGACACACACCATGCTGTAAAAGCAAACATTTTATAATTTCTGGTGGCTTTCTGGGGGCTTGTAAAACAAGTAGCAGGTACTATTTCGTGAAAGGTACACACTAGAGGCTTAGGGCCCTTTCACATCTGCGTTTTTCGTAATTCGCGGCAGATGCGGTGAAAAAACCGCATCTGCCGCGTTTACCGCATAACCGTTCCACTTGCGGCGCGGTTGCGGTTTTTTCTATGCAAAGTATAGGCATACTTGCGGCAGGTGAGGCAAGTGCGGTTTTGCACTTGCGGCAGGTGCGGCCGCGAAAAAAACCGCAGTAAGCCGCGGTTTTTTTCGCGGCCGCACCTGCCGCAAGTGCAAAACCGCACTTGCCGCACCTGCCGCAAGTATGCCTATACTTTGCATAGAAAAAACCGCAACCGCGCCGCAAGTGGAATGGTTATGCGGTAAACGCGGCAGATGCGGTTTTTTCACCGCATCTGCCGCGAATTACGAAAAACGCAGATGTGAAAGCACCCTGCGATATTTTAAGACACAGATGGAAGGTACCGTGCGAGCTGCAGGCAGGACACCGTACAGCAACGCACTGGCACAGGAAAAAATTGTTTAGTACGCAGAACCAGGCACTATTAGGCTGCGGTGCTGGCTGCGTAAAATGTTACAAGTA
The DNA here is from genome assembly GCA_033576535.1 of Allobates femoralis. Taxonomy (NCBI): domain Eukaryota; kingdom Metazoa; phylum Chordata; class Amphibia; order Anura; family Aromobatidae; genus Allobates; species Allobates femoralis. The sequence continues at coordinate 310,604,956 of JARQOC010000005.1, forward strand.
CCGTGCGAGCTGCAGGCAGGACACCGTACAGCAACGCACTGGCACAGGAAAAAATTGTTTAGTACGCAGAACCAGGCACTGTTAGGCTGCGGTGCTGGCTGCGTGCAAGTTTACAAGTACCGTGCGAGCTGCAGGCAGGACACCGTACAGCAATGCACTGGCACAGGAAAAAATTGTTTAGTACGCAGAACCAGGCACTATTAGGCTGCGGTGCTGGCTGCGTAAAATGTTACAAGTACCGTGCGAGCTGCAGGCAGGACACCGTACAGCAACGCACTGGCACAGGAAAAAATTGTTTAGTACGCAGAACCAGGCACTATTAGGCTGTGGTGCTGGCTGCGTAAAATGTTACAAGTACCGTGCGAGCTGCAGGCAGGACACCGTACAGCAACGCACTGGCACAGGAAATTTTTTGTGGAAAAATGGCACCAAAATTATTTGGTAGACTAGTGCCAAAAATAAGAAAAAGCTTAGGATTACAGCTCTGCGGAAAGCTGGGTGAACTAAGCTCTGAGGATGGTGCTGGATTCACTGTAAGGCTGCTCCTATCTCCCTTCCTTACAGTCCTGTACAGCAATCCTCCGTCCTGGTAGTTCTGAAAAGAACTTTTGGGTTATGTGTGACTCCTACACTGCCTAACTGTCCCTAGATCTGCTCCAAGTCTCCCTGCACTAGGTCAGCTCTTCTCAGGAATGTGCCCAAAATGGCGGGGGCAAGCCTTATATACTGCCTTGCCTGTCATAGATGACATAGGCATCACGATGGACAGCAGCCAATCATAGTCCTGACACAACCAAAGCTGCTATGGCATTACTGACTATGATTGGCTAAGATGCTTGTCCTTCTTCACAAGTTTTCTGACCTAACACGCAATGCTGACTAGTAACATAAAAGATTCTGGATTCGCGAGTCCCGAATAGAGAATACAGGACTCGGAATCGCAGACTCGCTAGGATTCGGACTCGTAGACTCGCTCAGACTCACTGCTGTTTGGGGAGATTCAAGCTATATAGCGATGTGATAGAGCGAGTCTAGCGAGTCTAGCGAGTGAGATAAAGTAAACTCTGACAAAACTAAGATTGCCATTGACTTGCATTGGACTCGTTACTGAGCGAGTATTCGCTAAAAGACTCGCCGATTACCGAGTCCAGCGAGTCCCTTAAGAATCGCCGAGTAACGAGTCCTAGCGAGTAGACTCGCTCATCCCTAATATAGATATATATATATATATCTATATATATATATATATCTATATATATATATATATATATATATAAATCAGGTACACCCCTAAACAAATACAAAATTGCACACAGTGATGAGATTTAAGATAAATTGTTATTACAAACAATTGACCGACTCTTGGGTAGCCACAGACAATCTCTCTACCATACAGAGGGCCTAATGGGTCTGCCCCTGCCTATCAATGGAGGTTTAACCTCAATGTGTTCTGATGCTCCAGTAACCATGGTGCATATCCATAGCAGAAACCCTGAATTCCCTAATCTATATTTCTTTACAGAAACAAAACTGTCTGTGATACCCAAATATTAATTGCAGAATGGTCCAAAGGAACATCTTAGATGTAAAGTACAGACAGAAAAAATATTATTCCTAGGTACAAAAGAGTGGCTTGGTCCCATATTTGCATTTTCTTCATATTTTATGCAATTTGTTTACAACAGATGACTAAAGGACACATCAGACACTTCAATCTTGTGAACGATATTGCTTAAGCGATCCGGAATTTTGATTGCTTAAGCGATATCTTTTGTGCATCGCTGTGTTTAACCAAGCAATCTGTCAATGAAAAATTGCTTGATTGTTTGGTGGAAGATTTGTGAGCAGGACCTCAAATCAAGCGATAATCTGTTGAGCGATCTGCAGCATCGTGGTGTGTGACACCACTATGAATGATCTCCCAGCTGCTCAGGCTATGCTGGGAGAAGGTAACCATGGTACACATAGGGTTACTAAGCGCTGCGCGGCACCTAGTAACCCTGTGTTTACCATGGTAACCAGCGTTCTCGCTGGTCCACATTGCTGGTGAGTCTGCCTGTGTGACAGCTCACCAGCGATGTGAACGATGTTGCTAGAGATCGCGCGTGTATGTGATCGCTAACAACATCGTTCATCAAATTGAAGCGTCTGACGTGGCCTTTACGCCCCCTTGTCTGTAAAGATGGGATTGAGTCTCAGGAGACCTCTGAATTATGTATCCTAGGTTTTTTCCGCGGCCGTACCTGCCGCAAGTGCAAAACCGCACTTGCCGCACCTGCCGCAAGTCCCACTATACTTTCTATGGGGATTACCGCAACCGCGCCGCAAGTGCAGCGGTTATGCGGCAATCGCGGCAGATGCGTTTTTTTCACCGCATCTGCCGCGATTTCAAATAAACGCTGATGTGAAAGGGCCCTAAGATGTTCTTTTGGACCATTCTGCAATTAATATTTGGGTATATCACAGACAATTTTGTTTCTCTAAGGGTACATTTATACGCCACAACCACGGGAGACATTTTTGATGGCGATATATCGCCCTGGAATTATCGTCTCCAATTTCCCTCCTAATTGTGGCGTGTAATGTGGGAATTTGGTGGCGAAAAACCAAATATCACCTTGGTTCCGATTTCAAAGCACTGCTCTGAAATCAGGCGACCGGAGTGAGGCAACATATCGCCGCCAAATTCCCAAAATACACACTGCAATTAGGAGGTAAATTCCAGGGCGACATATCACAGACAAAAATGTCTCCTGTGGTTGTGGCGTATAAAGGTACCCTATAACAATATAGATTAGGGAATTCAGGGTTTCCACCAGGGTTAGCCACTGTGGTACGATGGCATCAGAACACATGGAGGTGAAACCTCCATTAATAGGCAGGGGCAGACTCATTTGGACCTCTATATGATAGTCGGGTTTTCTGTGGTTACCCAAGAGGTTTTCATTTGTTTGTAATAACAAATTATCTTAAATCTCATCACTGTGTTTAATTTTGTATTTGTTTAGGGATGTACCTGTTTTATATGCTAGTGCATCTCAATGAATTAGAATACCATCAAACATTAATGTAGTATTGCCATTAGGGATGAGCGAGTATAATTGCAAATATTTAGTACGAATAATGCGGTAATTGCGGTACTCAAAACATAGCGAGTATTTCACTACTCGCCTCGCAATATTCGGATCTCCCGCCCAGCATTAGCCAATCACAGTAATGCCACAGCCTTCTTGGTTGTGGCATTACTATGATTGGCTGGCCGCCCAGCATCATACATGAGTCATAGCCTATAGGCTCTATATAAGCCCTGCCGCCGGCACTCTCTGCACTTGCATGCTGAACACAGCTAGTGTAGGGGAGTGTGAGCAGCTGCTAGGGAGAGTTGTTCTTGTGCAAATTCTACAGAAATATTCTGAAAAACCCAAAAGCTCTTGTGAGAGCTACCAGTATTGTTGTACTAGGTGACTGTAGTGCAGGCAGACAGGCAGGAGCATTACAGTACCACATAGTACAGTCAGCAATATTTCAGCTCTTCTCAGAGCTGAAAGTATAAGGTCAGGGAGTAGTGACAGTTTTCCCAGCTATTTTTGGGGTCACATTTACCCCTGCATGCCAATTTAGTTGCCATTCTGTTGCTGTGTTCACACTGAATGGCATGCATGGTACTGCACAAGTGACATGCAGCCAGCATCGTAGTTTTGTGTAGTGACTGGCGCGTGTAAAATATTATCTTAAACCTCAGGGCAATTTTTTTATGCCGTTGCGGTGCTGTGTTCACACCAAATAGCACACACGGTACTGCACAAGTAACACGCAGCCAGCACCGTAGTCTTGTGTGGTGACTGGCGCACGTAATATTTCGCCTCAGGGCAATTTTTTTGGTGCCGTTGTGGTGCTGTGTGTAAAACACAAAGCAGTACTAGAATATAGTGCTTCCTTCCACAAAGCACTAACTGCTCTTTGTTCCCCAATATCTGCATCTGAACATCTGCAGCTATGGCCATGTCCACACACCTGCGCTCTAAGTATTTAGCGCTTCTCCGCTAAATACTTAGGTTTTTTCAGAGAAGCGCAGGTGCGTGTGTGCGGGCGCTTTCTGAGGATGCAGCCCATGGTTACCCGATGTGTATCGTGGTAACCACTTCACACAACAGGCTGCCTAGTGTCCGCTTTCCCCGAGCGCACAGGGAAACACTGCTAGCAGTGTTTCCCTGTGCGCTCACCTTAAGCGGACACTAGGCAGCCTGCTGTGTGAAGTGGTTACCACTATACACATCGGGTAACCATGGGCTGCGTCCTCAGAAAGCGCCCGCACACACGCACCTGCGCTTCTCTGCAAAAACCTAAGTATTTAGCGGAGAAGCACTAAATACTTAGAGCGCAGGTGTGTGGACATGGCCTATGTCAGAAAACCCAAAATTCCTAAAAAGGCTGTTGTGAAGGGACATGGACACGGACATGGACATGGGCGTGGGGTGGACAGTTGTGCACAACAAGGCACAGAGTCTGGGAGAAAGAAGAAGGGTGATGCATCTTTGTTGTTGGCGAAATTTCCCTGTCTGGAACGTAAACAGGTTTGGAAGCCAGAAGAACAAAAGCAGATACTATCTTGAATGGCTGATAAGGCCTCCACGAAATTTTGTAGCAGCACCCAATCGTCCACGACCACACAGTCTCATGTCCATACAGAAAACATTAGGTCATCCTATTCTCAACCTGTTCCTAGATCATCACTCCATCAGAAGTGACAGGAAATATTTGACCCCAACCTTGGCCACTCTGAGAATCTGTTTGGTTCATATGCTTTTGTTGCGTCTGGCCTCTCACCACGCAACATTGAAGAGGAACGTGAGGTCTTATCATCTGTTCATGGCCATATATTTGAAAACTCAGAAGAAAGCCACTTTCATCCACGTGATATACCGGGTGAAGAGGTGGAGGCTGATAGTGATGACACACAGTTCCCAATGGGCCACCCGACAATATCAACACGGAAGGAGGATGACATGGACGATGAGGTGGTCGATGATGAGACCACCGATCTGACCTGAACCACTGGCACGCATAGCTAGCACAGCAGCACAGAGGAAGAAGGTGGATAGGTAGCACCAACAAAGTCACCAAGGGCTACTGGTTTGAGCTGAGTGCAAAGTTTGTCAAATGTTGCCAAGAGCAATCCCTTTGTGCCCCAAGTCAAGGGAAGGTTGCATTCAACCTCTGTCTGGAAATTTTTTCAGATAGTCCTTCTGAACCAAATGTTGTCATCCATATCATCTGCCATACGAATCTGAGCAGAAGCCAGGGCAAAGGCAACCAAAGCACCACCAGTATGCAGAAACACATGGCAGCCACGCACCCTAGTTTATGGGTGGAACAACAGGGTACTAAATCGGTATCTGTGGGTCAAACCATTGCCATGTCAGCTGTGATCCAGCCTTCCTAATCTGCTGGGCAGGAAGCAGGTGATCATACCTCTTGCTCACAAGCTGCAGTTACACAGATGAAGGACACAACAAGATCAACAACTTGTTTGTCTCAGCCAAGCGTCCAATTGTCCGTGCCCCAGATATATATAAGGAGGTGTAAATACTAAGCCACGCACCCGCACAAATACTGAATGTGCACATTGCCAAGTTGCTAGCCGTGGAGATGTTGCCGTTTAGGCTTGTGGGGACACAGTCTTTCCGTGATCTGTTGGCTGTGGCTGCCCCACAATACTTGGTTCCCAGCCAGCACTATTTTTCCTGGTGTGCTGTCACAGCATTACACCAGCACATCTTAAACAATCTAAACCGTGCTCTCATCAATGCCATAACCGGGAAGGTCCACCTCACAACAGACATATGGACAAGTACTTGTAGACAAGGACAAGACATCTCTGTCATGGCACATTGGCTCAACCTGGTGGAGGGTGGGACAAAGTTTCAAACTGGAACATCACATAACCTACCCGTGCCTCGAATAGTGGGCCCAACCTCATTCAGTGTTTCTGCCTCATCATATACCTCTTGTCTCCCCTTTTACTCCTCCTCCCCCACCTTGTCATCCTATGTTGAATTACCCTCCACATCACTCCCAAGTTGGGAGTTATGCAGCAGCGCATCGGCAAAGCGGCAGTACGCTCTGCTAAAGCGCATCTGCTTTGTGAAACACCAGACTCAGCAGGAGAGCTGTGGCAAGGAAAAAAACAACAGATAGATCAGTGGCTCTCCCCACTGCAGCTCCAACCCGGTCTGTTTGTCCGTGATAATGGGTGCAACCTGGTGGCAGCTTTAAAGCTCAGGAAGCTGGTACATGTGCCATGCATGACTCACGTGCTGAACCTAGTGGTGCAGAAATGTATAAAAACATACCCTGACTTGCCATACCTACTTCAGAAGGTGCACCATATTTGCGCCCATTTCCGCCATTCCTCAACCGCTGTTGCCGGTTTTGCAGGCGCTTCTAAAGCAATTTAATTTGCCAAACCACAGAATCATTTGTGATCTGCCAACACGGTGGAACTCAACATACCATATGTTGGCAAGGATAAGTGAGCAGCAGAAGGCACTTGCTTAAATACCAGCTTAAACATGCCCATCAGACTGAGACTCAGCCAAGACACATAACAACTGTCGAGTGGGTGTGGATCACTGACATTTGTAAGGTGCTTGATAACTTTGAGTACTGCATCAAGCTTGTGGGCAGTGATCAGGCTATTATTAGCGTAACCATCCCTATGCTATGACTGCTGAAAGAATTGCTGCATAATCTAAAAATGTAATCTTTGAGTGCCCAGCAGCTAGGTATGGAGCAAGATATCACAATAGGTGACCCTACACAGCCCAGCCGATCTCATCAGGCAAGATTGGGGGATGAAGATGATGAGGAAGATAAGTAGGGACAGGACTTATTTTTCAGTGGTACCGATGGGACCACTCATGCTACACAGGGAACTCCCAACCCCAGATTCATGTTTGTCCAGCATGGGTGGGTTGGAGTACAGGAGGTGGAGGAGGACAGTCAGTATGAGATGAGCATGGGTATTGTTCCTCCTTCTGAGGTCACAGAATATTTACCTCTTTGCAGCTTAGCACACATGGCACACTTCATATCTAACTGTCTGTGTCAAGACTCTCGCGTGATCCACATTTTCAACAGCAACCTATACTGGTTGGCCACCCTTTCTAGACCCACAGTACAAGGACAAATTTTCTTCTCTACTGTTGCAGTCACCAAGGGGTTTCACAATATAATGCTTCAAAAGGGCTGGTGTTGATCATTTGATGGCAACGTCACCCTCATACATCGCTGCTAGCAGAGGTACCAGCTCTGTGCAACAGCATGCATTAATAGAGAGAGACACAGCCAGCAGGTTGAAAAGAGGTAGTGGCAAAATGTCCACAAACTAGGCCATCTTCAGTAAACCGGCTCATCAGCAATGGCTAGCTGGATCGATAACAATGTCAAGGAGGGAGAAGTTGCACAAGATGGTCAATGACTATCTAAGTGACCATACCTGTGTCTTCCTGACGCCTCTGTTCCATTTAATCACTAGTTATACAAGCTGTTTAGTTGGCCAGACCTTGCCTTGGAGGTGCTGGCCTGCCCTGCTGCTAGTGTGATGTAAGAGCATGTTTTCAGTGCCGCTGGGGAAATCGTCACAGATACATGCACACGGCTGACTACAGAGAATGCAGACAGGCTGACTCTGATAAAATTTAACAAGGACTGGATTTTGCAAGATTATTTAAGCCCTCCTGATGACAGCATCCCAACCTAAAGTCATCCAAAATATTATTTTAGGCAACTAGTGATCACGTCCATCCCTTCCCATACAAACCCCTTTAATTCTTCTTACACATGTTTTAAACGCCTGTTTCTGGAACATGTACCTCATTGTCAATAAGCTAAAAACCATGTTCCGTTAATTAATACTTCCCATCGGAGACACTTGTGATGAGACTCCCCTGCGTTCATCAACCAAATACAGACTCTTGGGATAATTTTTGGAGACACTATGGCTATGCCTGGACATTGGGCACTGCAACTACTGTGTTAGTACTCCTGGCATCATAATTGTTTGGCCCGTGAGGGCCTGCTTCCATCATCAACCATGATACAGCCCTTTGGCCTAATGTTTGGCAACATTATGGCTATGCCTGCACATTGGGAACTGCAACTACTGTGCTAGTAGTCCTAGCTTCATAATTGTTTAGCCCTTGAGGCCTGCTTTCTTCATCAACCATGGTATAGCCCCTTGTGCTACTTTTTGGAGGCACTATGGCTATGCATGGACATTGGGCACTGCAACTACTGTGCTGGTATTCCCAGGCTAGCTTCATAATTGTTTGGCCCTTGAGGCCTGCTTCCATCATCAACCATGATACAGCCCTTTGGCCTAATGTTTGGCAACATTATGGCTATGCCTGCACATTGGGAACTGCAACTACTGTGCTAGTAGTCCTAGCTTCATAATTGTTTAGCCTTGAGGCCTGCTTTCTTCATCAACCATGGTATAGCCCCTTGAGCTACTTTTTGGAGGCACTATGGCTATGCATGGATATTGGGCACTGCAACTACTGTGCTAGTATTCCCAGGCTAGCTTCATAATTGTTTGGCCCTTGAGGCCTGCTTCCTTCATCAACCATGATACAGCCCCTTGGGCTAATATTTGGAGACACTATGCCTGCAGATTGTGCAGTGGCAGTTGAACAACAATGCCAGTCGTCCAAGCTTTATCATTGTGAAGCCCTTGTGATGATGATGATGATGAGTGGCTTCGTCCTGCGTTAACCATTACACAGCCCCTAGGGAAGATCGCTCTCTTTACACTACTTACACACTGAGCTGTCAGAAGACCTCCTTCATCATAACTCGCTCTTGCGGCAATCATACACCCATTTCAGCCTTTTGCTCAGCCCCCAGATCGCTTTTTTGGGTCCAGCAGACAATTACTTGCATTTTCCATTGACTAACATTGGACTCGCTACTCGCACCGAATACCCGAGTATTACAATCTACTCGGCACAAGTATAGCGAGTCCGAGTATTTGACTACGTGCTCATCCCTAATTTCCATGTTTCAGGACGTTTCTGTGAGCCTTGAAACATGTTGACTAATAAATCAATATTATGCTCACCCTTTGATGTCTCGTGGAATAGGGCAGCGTGGTTTTTAATCATTCTTCATTCCTACTTTAATTTTCTGAGATAATGACCTTTGGGTTTTCATTGGCTGTAAGCCATAATCATCAACATTACCAGACTTAAACACTTGAAATAGATCACTCTCTAATGACTATATAAATATATGCGTTTCACTTTATGTATTGAATTATTGAAATAAATTAACTTTTTGATTGTATTCTAATTCATTGAGATGCACTAGTATTTATTAGAGCCCTGGACCAACACGGCGAAACACTGTTAGGGGGTGCGCAGACAGGCCCGTGGACATCTGTCATCACAAAGTATATCATGGTGATGTTGTGTACTGTATCTCAAATGTCACCAATACCCCTTACTATGTAATTAATACATGTGAATTGTGTCTTTGGCAAATGTGTAACCAGGGGTTACCACCACTGCATTTTGATTGTCCTGTCCCATGCTTCGTACATAAACAGTTATGGTTCCACTTTTATTTTTAATAAACATAATTATGTAACTCTAACTCCATGTGTGTCCACTAATTAATAATTGAGAGATGTTACATATCCACTATATATACACCTAAGAACGATTTTTCAATCATGAGAATTTTTATAAGTGTATATGATTGTAATAATTACATTATAATTACATAGTATTTATTAATGAAGATATCTTTTTAATTTGGGTGTTTTGCAAATTTTGATTATATATAGGAATATGATAACTGTCCATTTCACTGTGTAGACGTCAAAAGATGTTCTTCTTTGAAAACAAATACTCCATAAATAGCATGTTCATTGAATTGTCATTGCCATTTAACCGATACATAAATGTTAAGTATGCTTAAATCTTATTTTTCACATCTTTTATGATCTTCTTAAAATAAAATATTGTGTTCTCTATAGTGGACTTGTCATTAAGATTTATTTCATATATACTTTTCACATGCCAGAGATTGCCAGATTTTAAAGCATAGTAAGAAAAATAAAAGTGCCAAACAGTGATCATGATCTTTAGATAAAGTATTTTTAAAGTCAATTTATGATATGCAGATTAGAGCTTTGACTAGCCAAGTGGGCATTAGTTCTCTGACTAGTTGCCCCATTTAGCATGTGTCATATTTTATGTGGGTAACATGAAGAATCTGATAGCATAAGACAATGACTAGGCAGAGACAAGCTCAAGTTCATGTCTATATTTAAGACAAACAAAAGCAGAGCAAATATACAAGTCCTCTGGAAAAGTAGTTGGTAGCTAAATAATGGTAAAGTCTTTGTAACACAGTTTTTGGCCAAATAATGATAAAGTCCTTGCATCACAGTTCACACAGAGTCCCGGACATAGAGCAGTGCAGTGTGGCTAGAAACAATAGTCCTATTCTGTCCTGAAATACCACACTGCACAAATACACAACAAACTGATTGCAGCAAACAAGGCTTAAATGGAGCAGATTAGTCTTTATAGAGCTGGCAGCAGGAAAGATGTCTTACAAGGTACGAACTGATTGCAACAGAGTAATCAGGATTTAGCAGAGCAGAAGATTGCAAGTCAGGTATGCAGAGCTAACCTAGGATAGCAGGAGATTGAGAATGATGCAAATGATGCACAGCTGAGCCAGAGCAGAACCAAAATCTGAAATATGAGATAATGCCAATAGGGTCTTATCCTTTAGACAGGTAACGGCAATAAAACATATTGAAAGCTGCTCACCTGATATGGTTGTGTGACCCACAACCAAGTATGATCGCTTAGAAACAGCTGCTGCACGGTCCGCACCTCCATGGGTAAACGGCGATGAAGACTATTAGATGAAGGACGAAGTGCCGCTCGACCTGCGATGCTGTAAAGGACCACCAGAAACACGGGATATCTGGTTTAGGATGTAGGTTTTATTCCGACGCGTTTTGGAGCTGCTACCGGGCTCCTTCCTCAGGGACAATCAAGCACAATCACAATACAATCTCAATTGTATCTTAATTGTCCCTGAGGAAGGAGCCCAGTAGCAGTTCCGAAACGCGTTTGGATAAAACCTACACCTTAACCCAGATGGCCCGTGTTTCTGGTGGTCCTTTACAGCTGCGCAGGTCGAGCGGCACTTCGTCCTTCATCCAGAACAGAAACAAAATACACAAGTGATGCCTGGTTGTCATACTGAAGCTTTAAAGTAGGAAGGGTAGGAAACATATAGACATGGTGTGACAGCAGACTCCATCTTGACTAAGGGCGAGGAGACACTGAAGGTAGCCTGAAAAAGTTGGAAATCATAACAGCATTTTATCAGGCCCCTGTTGGTGTGATAACATCATTTAAAAAAGCCAACATCTTTGCTAGCAAAGCATGCTATACAAAGCATGTGCATGTGCGCGTGACTTGTTTCCCTCACAGCATTGTGCTTCTGAAACAAGGTGTACGCATCACGGCTTCAGAAAGACACACTGCACATGCTTAGAAGTCATCCTCACTTCTGATTATGCGGTGTATGCAGCCTGACTTCAGAGGCAATGCTGTGAGGGGAACAAAGCCACGGTCATGCATGGGCTCGAATAGTCTGGCAGGGTCCCCCTGACACAGCTTGGCACTGCTTTCTCTCCTGTTAACATCCCATTTGAGCATTAATACAGATACCTGTGACACAGGGATTGTACTTATTTGGGCTTTTTCTGAGCAAGACTCCACGACTATTTGCCAGTCCTCTGGTTGTTACTTTACTCTTAGTAGGTTGCCAGTGTTTCCCTTGGGGGCCTTAAGTGGCATCTCATCATCTATTGACACTGACTGTTTATTTCCAATCACCCATTGCTAAGCCAGCCTTCTTTATTGGAGTTACTTTTGGACTTAGGTTGTATATTCTCATTAAAGGGATTCTGTCACCCCCAAAATGCCTCCTAAGCTATCAAAGCATGTCCCTGCAGCATATTATCACTAATCCCACACTCCTTTTTGCTCAGAAATGCATCCTGTGAAAGTGGCGAAAAATGTTTTTTAACTTACTCAGTGATGTTAATGAGCTGGGGCTATATTCTTTAGTCCCTAAGGCGGGCCATCTTGTCATAATATCACGCCCTAATAGGCGTGATCTTCTATGCATATTGTATTTAGCGCCTTCCTGCTCTCCTCGGTGCTGGTAAGGCTGTAATGGGGCTGTAATGACGCGAATCGCATCATTTACGGCATTGGGTGACATCAATACACCCACGCTGCATGCGCAGTGCAGGGCTTGAAGCCTACAGAGCGGCGCGGGTGTACTGACATCACCCGATGTCGGAAATGACTCGATTTGCATTATTACAGCCCCATTACAGCCTTTAGAGCGCCGAGGAGAGCAGGGAGGCGCTGAATACAATATGTTTAGAAGATCACACCTTTTAGGGCGTGATATTATGATGAAGATGGCCCGATTTAGGGGCTAAAGAATATAGGCCCACCTCATTAACATCGCTAATGACTAAGTTATAAAACGTTTTTCTCCACTTTCACAGGATGCTTTTCTGAGCTAAAAGGAATGTGGGATTAGTGATGGGATGCTGCAGGGACATGTTTTGATAGCTTAGGAGGCATTTTAGGGGTGACAGGATCCCTTTAATCTAGCCCTGCCTTGCTTTATTAGTATTCTGCATTAGGCTAGGGTCACACTTGCATATTTTTCATGCTTCTTTGGAAACCTGCATTTTTAAAAAACATATGTAAAAACGCACCCATAGGCCCATGTAAAAAACGCATGCCCCAATAGCAAAAATGCATGCCTAAAGTGCCATGCGTTTTTAGCATGCGGTTTTGCACTTATGTGAGGAGCTGCCTTCAAAAACGCACGGTACATTAGTACTATTTAGTATCATCCAAAAACGCATGCATTTCCCATAGGGCCCATGTTAAAAAACGCATGCGTTTTCTAAAAAACGCATGCATTTTTGAAACAGCACCAAAAAATGGTGCATGCACTATTTTTTGGTGCTGATTCAAAAACACATGGAAAAACGCATTGGTGCCAAAAAGCACCTTAAAAAAACCCATGCAGAAATGTAAAAAGCTTGCAGAAACGCATGCTTATTTTTAAGGCACCAAAAAATTGCATGCCAAGTGTGACGCTAGCCTTAGTCTCATATACTTTTGAACATAGATTTAAGTCTATACCACTCTTGGAGTTTTTTAGGTTTGCCTTTGAGACTCACACACTTGTAGGCCTTTTCTTCACAGATTATAGACCTCTTGTTTTCACCTTAATGCATTGTACCATCTGTTGCCAACAAGTTATGTAGCCTCTATAGAAGTGGTTCTTAACCGGTCTCAGGGTTTCGGCGGAGCCTCCGCCACGGAGGTCAACACACTCCTGATGGCTGCATGTAGATTTATCACTAAAGAAGGGTTCGATGAATGCGCATATAAATCTGGTGGGTTGGGTACCTCAAACAAGGTTAAGAACCACTGCTCTATTTTATAGTTGTCTGTAACATCCAAAGGGGGTCTTGATACGTAAGCTTTGTGCTTTTTTAATTGTTTTTATTTTTGCTGTGTTTTGTGTGACTTGAATTAATTTAATAAAGTTTTTGACAACTCTTAAGGTACCATCACACCTGGCGACGGGGCTGGGGATATCAGCGGCGACTGGCGGGTGCGCGCATGTTTTTGGTGCCCCGCCAGCGTCGCCATCCCCCATTTACATGGGGCGACATCTCCAGCCCCGTGCCGGCGAGCCGTCGGGAGGCATCGCCACCAGGGTGTCTGAAAACCCCAGCGGCGATGCAGGACAATGGGAGCCTATGGCTCCCATCGCCTGACAGGTTACCGGCGGCCGGTTACATGGGGCGATGTGTGCACATCGCCCTAGATCAGTCGCCTGGTTTCAGAGCACTGCTCTGAAACCTGGCGACCTCTCGGCGGCGCCGACATCACCCCTTTACATGAGGCGACGTAGGGGCGATGTCGCCGCCGTTAGGCCACTCTCATACGTTGCCAATGTAATCGGCGGCGATGTTGCCCCGTGTAACGGGCCCTTTATATTGGTGATCACTCTATTTCCTGCATGTCATCTTTTCTCTGTTATGTATATTTCACCTACATGTCAGGGTAGATCCCATTTTCTAGTCTATTGTGGGGACCTTGCTCTCTTAATTATACTCTTGTATAGTGCTGGCACAGATGCCGGCTTTTTTACTGCATCTTATCATGATAACATGCTAAGTGGACCGAACTAACACCCCTTTGACTAGTCAACGCTCTAATTTTCATACCATTAACAGGCTTTAGAAATACTTTTTCTAAAGATCTGTTAAATTATACAAATAAATGAAGGGACTGTTAGGCAGGGTATTTTGTTATGTACCCACAATTGTTGGTGAGTCTGGGGCATGGAGGATCACTTTAAGCAAAAAAGAAACAAAAAAAGGTTTTCTGTGAGAGACAAACATTTATTGTATTATGTCTACTTTTTAATGTAAGACTTTAAAGGAAGCTTAAGAATCCTTCTTTCTTTATGTATATATGTCGCCTGGCCGGCCGTGACCAATAAGCAAAGCATGGTTCAAATCCCGCGACAAATTCGCGGCCGGACTGCGTCTGTTGCTGATTGGTCGTGGGTGGCTGGCATGACCAATCAGCGACACGAAATTTCCGTTACAGACAAACAGACAGAATTAGGCTAGAGTCACACATGCATATTTCACTTGCTTTTTTTGAGACCTGTGTTTTCAAAAAACGCATGTAAAAATGCCCCGTAGGCCCCATGCAAAAAACGCATGCCCCAATAGCAAAAACGTATGCCCCAATAGCAAAAACACATGCGTAAAGTGCCATGCGTTTTTGGGATGCGTTTATGTGCTTAAGTGAGGAGCTGCCTTGAAAAACGCCTGCAAAAACACATGGTACCATTTAGTGCCATATAAAAATGCATGTGTTTCCCATAGGGCCCTATATTAAAAAAACGCACCAAAAAAACGCAGCTTGCAGTATTTTTTTGGTGCTGATTCAAAAACGCATGGGAAAACACAGCGTCTCAAAAAAACCTTAAAAAACACATGCAGAAATGTAAAAAAGCATGGAAAAACGCTTATTTTTAAGGCAACAAAAAAATGCATGTCATGAGTGACCCTAGCCTTAGACGATTATATAGTAGATAAATTAAGTGTACAAGGAGGTCAGGTTATAACAGCACATTCTTCTTAGGCTAGGGTCACATTTACGTTTTTTTTAAAAAACATGATCTGGTTTTGAACTTTTAAAAAGCTCAAAACCGGATCAGGAAACGCTCCTCATAGGAGCCTATTATAAAAACCAGATTGCTTCACAAGCAATCCGGTTACCGCCTCCGGCTCTGCAGCCTGCGTGAAAAATCATGCAGGCTGCAGTTTTCGGAGCGGTTGTAATGTGTAATCCTGAGCAATGCGGTTACCGCATATACTTTGCTTATCTCGACTGCTGCCGGGATAAGCACAGTGTTCTGTGTGTGTTATAACTGTTAATTTTATTATTAAATGTTACTATAATGTCTCTAGGGGTTGCCCACTCCCCCTAGAGACCATCCACCCACTCAGGTGGGCATATAATGATTTAATCACTTATGTACAGCAGTCGGCTCCTGTCAGCTGCTGAACATTTTTATCAATGAATGCGCCGGGCTCCTCTGAGAGCAGCGCGCATACTATAGCTATTGTAGCTATAGTATGTGCACTGTCTGAGGTCCTGAAGGCTTATACAGTAAGATCTAAAGGCAGCGCTGCCCATAGATCTACTGTAAATGGCTTTGCGCTGCTCTCAGAGGAGCCCGGCACATTCATTGATAAAAATGTACAGCAGCTGACAGGACCCGGCTGCTCTACATAAGTGATTAAAGCGTTATATGCCTACCTGAGTGGGTGGAAGGTCTCTAGGGGGAGTGGGCACCCCCTAGAGACATTATAGCATCATTTAATAATAAAATTAACAGTCTTAACACACACAGAACAGTTTGCTCATCCCTGCAGCAGCAGGGATGACCAAACTATCCGGTAACCGGATTGCTCAGGATTACACATCCTGAGCAATCCAGTTACCGAATTGCAGCTTCAGCAATCCAGTTCCCGGATTGCTGGTTGTCTAAAGCCAATTGCGTTCACTGCATCCGGATCTGGATGCGGTGAACGCAATTCTATATTTAAGTGTGACCCTAGCCTTAGGCTCCTTTCACATCAGTGTTTCGCTAATGTTTGCGGCCGATCCGGCAAGGTGGTGCCGCATCTACCAGATCGACCGACTTGCGTCCCGGATTCGGCAAGCCCCATGCATCGTCTATGGGGCATGGGGTCGGGTGCAGCAAGTGCGGTTCTGCTGGATGTGGCAGATCCGGCAGTTTTTCACGGTCGCAAGTGTCAGATCCGGCCAGCCAGTGTAAATGCACTTCCTGCACCTGACCGTAAGCCCCATAGAGAATGCATGGGGCTTGCTGGATCCGGGACGCACATCAGTAAAAACTCTGATGTGAAAAGAGCCTTAGGTTAGTGTCACATTTGGCATGAGTTTTTTTGGTGCCTTAAAAATAAGCATGCATTTCGGCAAGCTTTTTACATTTCTGCATGGGTTTTTTTTAGGTGCTTTTTGGCACCCATGCATTTTTCCATGCGTTTTTGAATCAGCACCAAAAAATAGTGCATGCACCATTTTTTGGTGCTGTTTCAAAAACGCATGCGTTTTTTTAACATGGGCCCCTATGGGAAACGCATGCGTTTTTGCATGGTACTAAATGGTACTAATGGAACCATGCGTTTTTGCATGCGTTTTTGAAGGCAGCTCCTCACTTAAGTGCAAAAACACATGCCAAAAATGCGTTTTTGCTATTAGGGCATGCGTTTTTTTCATGGGGGCCTATGGGTGTGTTTTTTACATGAGTTTTTAGAAACGCAGGTCTCCAAAAACGCATGTAAAATCTGCAAGTGTGACCCTAGCCTTAGATTGCATCACATGCACTGATGAATGAGGATTATAATGAGGGCTATCTGGATTACCACCTGAGGGGAACCCATGGTTCAGACGGTCAGAGGGCCCTCTTCAGAATATGTTGTGCGCAGTCACAAGGAGCTGTGCAGCCACCAATACAGAATGACAGCTAAGCGCCAGGGGAGCTCATGTTGGGTCTCATACTGTATATAGGGAGCTATGTGTTTCTCCTGCTGTATACAAAGACTATGTGCAGCTCCTGATGTATGCAAGAACTATGTGGAGCTACTGCTGTATATATGGGCTATGGGTAGGCTTCTTCTGCCTCCAGGGGGCTATGTGTGGGCCCCTGCTGTATGCAGGGATGATGTGGATCTTCTGCTGTATATAAGGTCTGTGTTTGGGCTCCTGCTGCAGCTAGGAGGGTATGTGTTGGCTCCTTCTGCCTCCAGGGGGCTATATGTGGTCTCCTGCAGCAGCCAGGGAGTACAACTCCTGGCAAAAATTTGGAAATCACCTGGCTCGGAGGATGTTCATTCAGTTGTTTAATTTTGTAGAAAAATAGCAGATCACACACATGGCAAAAAACGTAAGTCTTTTCAAATGGCAACTCTCTGCCTTAAAGAAACACTAAAAGAAATCTTGAAAAAAAAAATATGCTAGCCAGTAACGGTTACTTTTGTAGACTAAGCAGGGGGAAAAATTGTGGAATCACTCAATTCTGAGTAAAAATTATGGAATCATGACAAATAAACAAAACAATACTCAAATACATTATTAGTATTTTGTTGCACCACCTCTGGCTTTTATAACAGTTTGCAGTCTCTGAGGCATGGACTTAATGAGTGACAAACAGTACTCATCATCAATCTGGCTCCAACTTTCTCTGATTGCTGTTGCCAGATCAGCTTTGCAGGTTGGAGCCTTGTCATGGACCATTTTCTTCAACTTCTACCAAAAATTTTCAATTTGATTAAGATCCGGATTATTTGCAGGCCATGACATTGACCTTATGTGTCTTCTTTCAAGGAATGTTTTCACTGTTTTTGCTGTATATAGAAAAAACCTTGCGCACAAAAAGATGAAAAAATTAATTTGCTTTATTCCAATGGCATTTATAGAGATTCAAGTAGAAGAATTGTATCATATAGTTTGACGTTTCGGCACTTTATGATACAATTCTTCTACTTGAATCTCAATAAATGCCATTGGAATAAAGCAAATTCATTTTTTCATTTTTTCGTGTGCAAGGTTTTTTCTATATATTGATTACGGTTTCCTTAGCACCAAAACATAAAAGTCTGTGAGCCAGTTGATATATATAACAAGTGTTTTTGCTGTATGACAAGATGCATTATCATCTTGATAAATGATTTCATCATCCCTAAACATCCTTTTAATTGATGAGATTAGAAAAGTGTCCAAAATATTAGTGTAAACTTGGGCATTTATTGAAGATTTAATGACAGCCATCTCCCCAGTGCCTTTACCTGACATGCAGCCCCATATCATGGGGACTGTGGAAATTTGCATGTTCTCTTCAGGCAGTCATCCATATAAATTGCATTGGAACGACACCAAACAAAAGTTCCAGCATCATCACATTGCCCTATGCAGATTCGCGATTCATCACAGAATATGACTTTCATCCAGTCATTCACAGTGCACGATTGCTTTTCCTGCTTAGCCCATTGTAACCTTTTTTTTTTTCTGTTTATGTGTTAATGATGGCTTTTGTTTAGCTTTTCTGTATGTAAATCCCATTTTCTTTAGGCAGTTTCTTACAGTTCGGTCAAAGACATTGACTCCAGTTTCCTCCCATTCGTTCATCATTTGTTTTGTTGTTGATTTCCTGTTTTGAAGACATATTGCTTTAAGTTTCCGGTCTTGACGCTTTAATGTCTTCCTTGGTCTACCAGTATGTTTCCCTTTAACAACCTTCCCATGTTGTTTGTATTTGGACATGGTTTTAGACACGTCTGACTGTGAACAACCAACATCTTTTGCAACATTGCGTGTTGATTTACCCTCTTTTAAGAGTTTGATAATCCTCTCCTTTGTTTCAATTGACATCTCTCGTGTTGGAGCCATGATTCATGTCAGTCCACTTGGTGCAACAGCTCTCCAAGGTGTGATCACTCCTTTTTTAGATGCAGACTAACAAGCAGATCTTATTTGATGCAGGTGTTAGTTTTGCGAATGAAAATTTACAGGGTGTTTCCATAATTTTTACCTCAGAATTGAGTGATTCCATAATTATTCCCCTGCTTGGTCTACAAAAGTAACCGTTACTGGCTGACATTTTTTTTTTTTCAAGATTACTTAAAGACAGAGAGTTGCCATTTGAAATGACTTTAGTTTTGTGCCATGTCTGTGATCTGCTTTTTTTCTACACAATTAAATAACTGAATGGACATCCTCCGAGCCAGGTGATTCCATAATTTTTGCCAGGGGTTGTATGTGTGGGCTTCTGCTGCAGCCAAGGGGCTATGTGTGGGCTTCTGCTATATACAGGGACTATGAGGAGCTCCTGCTGCATATAGTGGCTATATGTGGGCTCCTTCTTCCTTCAGGGGACTATGTGTGGGTTCCTGATATATGCAGGGATTATGTGAAGCTCCTGCTGTATATGTGGGTTTATGTGGGATCCTCCTGCCTGCAGAGGGCTATGTGTGGGCTCCTGCTGTATGCATGTTGCTATATGTGAGCTTCTGCTGCCTCCTGGGGGCTTTGTATGAGCTTTTGATGCCTCCAGGGGGTCATATGGCCTCCAGGCCTCCACTCCTGCTTTATTATGTATAGTCCTATGTTTTGTATAGCACTGTATATAAGTGGGAAAAAATGAGCTGCACACTACGCTCACCACTATTTTCCTCCTTTTGCATCTATGGATGTGTACTGTGTGCTAATCACGTGATCTATCATAAATCTATTAAAAGATAATCATGTGACATGTTTCATGGTACTTCGGGGGGGTGCTCGTCTTCTAAACAGCCCGGCTAACTGTAATCCGCCCCTGACTGCTTGATATATAAATTGTAAGCACACAATGAAATATAAAATTGGTTCAAAAACATTATTGGTCCCAAATATTTCTGTTTGAATAGTACACCCATTCTTGCATCATGCATGAACTTTAATGACAAAAATATATTACTAATTGTACACAATGCTCATGAACTTCGACTTTTGCTTAATTTTATGTCACTTTTTTATGGATCTGTTTTTACCATTAAATGTATGTAATACCAAGCTAAAAGATGAGTCTTAAAGTACAGCAAAGAATACACACTGAAAAATGTGTAACAAATTGCAATGACAAGGTTGTAGTGGTAGCTTGTCATGTACTGAAATGAAATACCTGCCCAGACATTATAAATTGTAATGGGCGCCTATAAGGATAAGACAGAGGTAAAAGGAGACAGTGAGAAGCAACAAGTCTTATCAAATGAATTTGCTGACCTATCATAGGATATCTTTCATGCTTTATTGAGGCTTTTCTTTTTGTGTTTTCATTTCAAATGACTTGTGTTCTAGTAGTATAGCATATCTGGATTTTGTTTTACATTGTTTATACTGTGTAAAGTATTTAGTTTTATTTAATTGGTGCATAATTATCAAGTTCTACCTCATCAATCCATGATCTAAGCTTGGGTCAAACGCCCGTATAAAGCCAGGGTCACACATGACCTCTGTTTTTGCCTATGATCCGTTTTTGGGATCTTTTAAGGCATTTTTTTCTAAGTCCAAAAACGCATATGCGTTAACGTATATGTCAATGTGTTTTTCAAAAACGCATGCGTTTTTGTTCAGCATCTCAAAAAACGCTGCTAGCAGCATTTTTTGGCGCAGTAAAAAAAGCATGCATTTTTTTAACATGGGGTCCTAAGGTAAACGCATGCGTTAACGCATGGTACATAAAGGCACCATGCGTTAACGCATATGCGTTTTTGGTGAAAAAAATGACTAAGTCCAAAAAACGGCCAGGACCTCAGAAGACACTATTGGCACCCTAAATTTAACGGATCCGTTTTTCTAAAGCCTTAAAAAAGCAGATTGGCATGTGTGATACTGGCCTAACACGGATGACGATCGCATCAAATGCCCCGAATGGCCAGTGGCTCTACTGACTACGTGAAAGCTGTATAGACATACATGAAGCTGTCACACTGTGGTCAGTGGAATCACTGGCCAGTCCGGGCATTTTGATGCCATCATCATCTGTGTTAATGGCTGTCTGACGTCGGCCTGAGGCACTGTCGCTGGTATACAAATTAGCTCAATTAACATCAAGTCTGTAATGTGCTGGACACATATCTCAATGAATATACCAACATGACTATAGATTTTAATACTAAAAACAGTTTTTTGGCACATGCTTAGCATGGATGTTTGGGTCTAGTATTCATAATAATGTAATTGACTGCATTTCAGTGGAAGAGAAATAAAATGCATGCTTTGCATTATGTACTGCTCAAAAAATGTAACTTAAATGACATATCAGATCTTGAGTCTTTAAAAACTCAAATTAAAAATCTTTACAGATATACATTGTGTATTTGATTAGAATAAAATGACACCAATGGTTATTGGAAAAAGCAGCAACTAATTGGGGGCTGGATTTGAAATCATAACAAAAATGTCAGTAAAAAATGAAAATCATAACCAGATTTAATTTGTGTGGATCTCATTACAGCAGTTCACAATGTTGCTCATTAGCGTGTATGCCCTATGTGCCTTTATGCACTCTGAACAATGATTGGGTATGCTCCTGATGAGATAGCAGATGATCGCTTGAAGAAGTTACCTTCCTAAGCTGTATCAGTGCATCAGTGAGCCCTGGATATAGTAAAAACCAGTCATTGACAACAATTCCTCCACTTACAAACTCTGGCCACATGAGACCAGGCATTGTCCTGCACCAGGAGGAACTCTAGGTCCACCTAACATTTCTGACAATGGCACTGGAATGTCACCAAGGTACTGTGACCAGTAATTGTACCATCTCCTATCATGTGAAGTTTTATACCTCCCTAGACCACCACTAACCCATCATGGAACCAATCCATTGCAACAGCAGCATGATGTTGCAGGCAGCAGAACATTGACCATCATAATCAATTATGCCTTCCAACTGTATAGATCGATATCTCTAATATTTATTTTATTGTTTTTGTTCTGTAATGCTTCGGTATCACATCAATATTTTAAAAATTGTTCATTTCTTTAATGTAGGTCAATGTCAACATCATAGGTCAAGCAGTTACATTAATCTTTTCTTACATTTTGTAGAATCCACAAGATTTAAGAAAGCACTCGCATGAAGATTTATTTCCTTTAAATCTATGTATATTTGTATTTAGTGTATTGCATAATGTATGTGTTAATATATGCGGCTCCAAAAAATAAAGGGAACACTTCAACATTACATTGTGTTCCCTTTATTTTTTTGAGCAGTATACTTATCTACCACTGCCTTCTCTTAGACTCCACGCTGTCCCACTCCACTTCTGACATCACTGCTATTTAGACTATGCAGCTCATTCGATGTTCTATGCTGAGCTAGAAGACTCTTTTACAAAGTATGTCTATGTAGTCTCATTCTGATACTCCAAAAACTTAAATTGTAAAAGCAACTTCCAGGTGACAAAGAGCACAGTGTGCCTCAGAAAGTCGGAATATCATTGATGTTACTCAGAAAAAAAACACGAATGGTGCTTTACCCCAGAGAAGTTGGCAGTAAGGCTAGGGACAGACTTGCGTCTGCCCCTGAGCCTTGCCAATGCATCAGAAATGCAAGTATAGATTAGATTGCTAAATCTATGTATATGTGTATGTAGTGAAGTGTGTGTTAAAATATTCATTTGCGTCGGCCCCCGAGCCTGCAGGATTCGGCATAAACTTAGTTTCTGCATGGAGCAGCGCATAGCGTTACCAGTAGGTAGCGCTATGCGCTGTCAGGCTATGTATCCCTATGCCAACTGGGCACTTACCACAGCCGCCGGCTCCATAGAGATCTCGAGGATATGCACTTTTGCAGAGCACACAGGAAAACGCTGCAAACAACGTTTTCTGTGTGCTGTGCAAAAGCGCATATCAGGAAGAACTCTGTGGAGCTGGCGGCTGTGCTAAGTGCCCAGTTGGCATAGGGATCAATAGACAGGTGACGCATAGCGTTACTTGCTAGTAACGCTATGCGCTGCTCCATGCAGAAACTAAGTTTCTGCTGAATCCTGCAGGCTCGGGGGCAGACGCAAATGACTATTTTAACACACACTTCACTACATACACATATACATAGATTTAGCAATCTAATCTATACTTGCATTTCTGATGGATTGGCAAGGCTCAGGGGCAGACGCAAGTCTGACCCTAGCCTTACTACCAACTTCTCTGGGGTAAAGCACCATTTGTGGTTTTTTTCTGAGTAACATCAAAGTTTTCACCAAAAAAAAAAAAAATGTGATTCAGAGATAAGCTGTCCACAGACATTGTTTTTTGTTCTCTGCAGAAAGTGGAAACACCACAGGTTTTACTGCGTTTTTGAAATTAAGAGCATGCCAATTGTTTTCTGCATTTTTGAAACAGTTTCTATGGCAAATCTGCAGCAAAAATGTACTAAAAACGCAGCAAAAATGCAGCAAACATCCTGCCAAGAAATCAGAAGAAAAAAGCAACCCCTAAGATTTGCTGCAGATCTGTTTCCACCAAAAATCCACGTGTTTGGACATAGCCTAAGACTAGGGTAAGACCTGCGTCTACCCCTAGCCTGGTGGATGCGCTGCAAACTTAAAACATTGTAGGTTGAGCACATAGAGTTACCAGCAGGTAACTCTATGTGCTGCCTGTCTATTGATCCCTATGGCAACCCGAAGTTTACTGCAGCAACCGCCTCCACAGCGAATCCCCGGATATGCACTTTTGCAGAGCGCACAGAAACACTGTTTGCAGCGTTTTCCTATGAGCTCTCCAAAAGTGCATATTCTGGAGATTTGTGTGAAGCAGTTGCTGCAGTAAACATCGGGTTGTCATAGGGCTCAATAGACAGGCAGCGCAAGCGTTACCTGCTGGTAACACTATTAGCTTAGCCTGCGAATTTCTAAGTTTGAAGCTCATCCACCAGGCTAGGGGCATACGCAGGTCTTACCCTAAGCCTAAGACATGTTCGCCCTTCTACAGAGCTCGCTCCTCGTCATGCCCACATATATATTTTCACATAGTATTTGGCACAGTGGATGTCCCCAACACTATTACATGAGATGGTATAAGTAATTTTAAATGTTTTAGTCTCAAAAGAAATTGTGAAAAGAATCAGTTGTCATAATGGTGGCACAAGCTATGCATCATCCACTGGCACACCATCTTAATTTTGGGCATTTGGATCCAAAGATCCCTTTTGGTACCTTTACACGCCGCCACAACAGGATGGATACAACCCGCTACAGGCTACAAATGTAGCTTGTAGCGCCAATATCGCCCGTAGTAGCGGCGTGTGAAGACGGGACGACACAGCCGACTACAGATACCTCTGTATCCGTGCACTGCCCATAAACATATGGCTACATCGCCGATTGTAGCGAGCTGTATCGGCGTGTAAAGACGTTACGGAAGGGAACTCGGGACAGCCTGCAATGTAGCTAAGGCGTGACCCTGGCTCCGTGTTACCACGCCCCATGTGCGATCATTGGTGGACGCTGCTGCATGACGATTGGTAGTCGCTGCCTAGGGAGGCATATTTAAGGAGCTGACGAGTCACACTACACAATCGCTCGAGCGTGCTGTATTACTCAGCCTCCTGCGATGCCTGGCCAATCAGGATGTTATTGCTTTGTCCTATCAGCGTACGGACGGCTCGTACTCTCAATTGTGGCACGCCTATGTGCTGTCCCTGCTGCACCAGGTACGCCCATAGTAGCTGGTTATAGCGGTGTGTAATTGAGCTACAGATGGCTACTTGCGACACCCGGCGATGTAGCTAGCTGTAGATGTAGCGTGGCGTAGCGCACCTTGTGGCGGCGTGTAAAGAGGGTGCGGTTCCCGTTGGTAACCGTTCGGCTGTGCTCGTGCACGTGAAGTTGCCGTTGGTATCCATCCTGTTGTGGCGGCGTGTAAAGGTACCATTTGGGTTTGGTTTTAATCAGGTGACTTTAAACTAATATGTCTCTCAGACTTCTCGATCTATGGTATGTTACTGATTGACAAAAGGGAACCTAAGGACAGTACAGGATAAAGATATAAAATGTCCCAGTGTTTTTCTTTTTATTTTAATGCATTTCATAACTGTATCTGTTCGTCTTTGAATTTAGGATTAAGTAATGGTGATTTCTCAGCAAATTTAGCATGGTGATAGCAGCATTGATATTAGCTACAGAACCAAACTTGTGAAATCTTAGGGTACCGTCACACGTGGCGACGGCACCGCCGATTTCTTAGGCGATGCTGGGGCATGGCCTATCGACATAAATATCGCCCCTGTTTCGCCTAATGTAAATAGGCAATGGTGACGCCTTTTAGTGGTCGCTTGGTTTCAGAGCAGTGCTCTGAAACCAGGCGGCCGATTTGGGGCAATGTGTACACATCGCCCCATGTAAACCGCCAATGACGACCACACAAGCGGTGGGAGCCATAGGCTCCCAATGTACTGCATCGCCGCTGGGGTTTTGAAACACCCCGGCGGCGATGCCGCCTGTCAGATCGCCGGTGCATCGCTGGAGGTGTCTCCCCATGTAAACGGGGGTGACGACGCTGGCGGGGTATCAAAAGTATGCGCGCTCCCGCCAGTTGCCGCCAACATCTCCGGTGCCATCGCACCGTGTAACGTTACCCTAAAAAGGTAAACCTCTTTAGGTAATTAGAAGCACTTTTAATAGCAGCTTTGGCAACTTGACAAAGCCTGAGGCCCCAGCCATAACTTCACTGCACGATGAGGGATTAAAGTCCACTATTTGTTCAATTTAAACAGGAGTGCTGACATATTTTTTCTTTATACAAGTGCTTCTCAATGAATAAGAATATCATCAAAAAGTTAATTTATTTCAGTAAGTCAATATAAAAAGTGAAACACATATATTATATAGTGTCAATACAAACAGAGTGATCTATTTGAAGTGGTTATTTATGTTAATGTTGATGATTATGGCTTACATCCAATGAAAACCCAAAAGTCATTACCTCATAAAATTAAAGCGAGGAGGATGAAAGGTTTATAACATAACCACTGGAACTGGTATTGTGGTAGGCTTTTCACCCGAAGTTATTTTCTTGTTTTTCTGAGGTGCGGAGGTGCTGTTCCCATATATATATATATATATATATATATATATATATATACTTTCTACAGCTGTCATAAAAGTTTCAATGTATCAATGTACAATTGAAACACGAGGAGAAAACAAATCGTGATGTAATGTGTGGGTTATAATAAATTACAAATTGTTACAGAACAGGTATACGCTCAATGACTGGTCGGACCTGTCCCAAATATGCTTAATTTTTGTAAAAGTTCAGAGATTAATATGTATTCATATTCATTATTTATTAAGTAGAATAAGTATTAATATCTGAATTTTTACAAAAATGAAACATATATGGGACTGGTCCAACCAGTCATAGAGGGTACCTGTACAATTCGTAATTTATTATAACCCACACTTTATATACCATTATATGTGTTCTCCTCATGTTTGAATATTACATTGATACATTTATGACAGCTGTAACAAAGTTTTTTTTAACATTTAACTGACTTAAAATAGTATAACTAAATCACATAACATAACCTTTTTGTCTGATAATGTGCATTGACCTCAATACTCATGGCATTTTTAACATTATGGAGATGAGCAAAACCTTGGAATTGAAATTTGTCTGCTTCACCAATTTATTTCCCCCAAATATTTGATTTGCTGCATAAATAATTCTGCCACAAATACTAATACTGCAAAATCTCTAATTGCATGGAAAAGATATACCGTATATACTCACGTATAAGCCGAGTTTTTCAGCCCAAAAATTGGGCTGAAAAGTACCCCCCTCGGCTTATACGCGAGTCAGTGCTGTATACCGATGTATACATCGGTACATACCGATGTATACATCGGTATACAGCAGCCCCCGTAATGCAGGGCCCCCCCAGCCTGACTCCGGTCACCTGTAAAGGAAACTATACTTATCACAGTGCCGCTGTCCGCGCCCGCTCGCAGCTGCCGTACGCGATCCTCCATCTTCATGTGTCTTCTTCCTGTTTCTGTGCTCGTCGCAGGCAATGACGTCATTCCCTGCGACGAGCACAGGAAACAGGAAGAAGAGGCATGAAGATGGAGGATCGCGTACAGCAGCTGCGAGCGGGTGCGAGCGGGCGCAGACAGCGGCACTGTGATAAGTATAGTTTCCTTTACAGGTGACCGGAGTCAGGCTGGGGGGGCCCTGGATTACGGGGGCTGCTGTATACTACTGCTGGGGCTGCAATATACTACCACTGGGGCTGTATACACCACTGGGGCTGCAATATACTACCACTGGGGCTGTATACACCACTGGGGCTGCAATATACTACCACTGGGGCTGTATACACCACTGGGGCTGCAATATACTACCACTGGGGCTGTATACACCACTGGGGCTGTATATACCACTGGGGCTGCTGCTGTATACTACCACTGGGGCTGCTGGGGCTCCTATATACTACCACTGGGGCTGCTGTATACTACCACTGGGGCTGCTGGGGATGCTACATACTACCACTGGGGCTGCTGGGGCTCCTATATACTACCACTGGGGCTGCTGTATACTACCACTGGGGCTGCTGGAGATGCTACATACTACCACTGGGGCTGCTGTATACTACCACTGGGGAGGCCTGTATACCACTGGGGGGGGCCTGTATACCACACTGCTGGGGGCTGTATACCTGTGCTGAGGTCCACCCTCGGCTTATACATGAGTCAATAGGTTTTTCCAGATTTTTGGGGCAAAAGTAGGGGGGTCGGCTTATACACGGGTCGGCTTATACACGAGTATATACGGTAATTACCAAAAAGGACATCCAGTGCTCTATAAGGCAAAATAAGAGCAAATAACCGAAAGAAAAGAGTGACCAAAGTTTTTAAGCAGAATAATAGATTTTTTTTTAGAAAATATTAACACCCAGTGAGCAATACAATAAAGGAAAGATGTTGTATGAGAGTCAGGAACAATGTGACCTGCCAAAAAGACATCTTATGCACTTATACAGAGATATTCTTTCGCGAAATACTACTAAACTCAGGAATTATAGCAGCAGACCTCCATAAAAGATAGTCAACCCATATGTGCAAGACTCCTAGAACTACAGGGTGGGCCATTTATATGGATACACCTAAATAAAATGGGAATGGTTGGTGATATCAACTTCCTGTTTGTGGCACATTAGTATATGGAAGGGGGAAAACTTTTCCAGATGGGTGGTGACAATGGCGGCCATTTTGAAGTTGGCTATTTTGGATCCAACTTTATTTTTTTTAATGGGAAGAGGGTCGTCATGTGACACATCAAACTTATTGAGATTTTCATAAGAAAAACAATGGTGTGCTTGGTTTTAAGGTAACTTTATTCTTTCATGAGTAATTTACAAGTTTATGACCACTTATAAAATGTATTCAAAGTGTTGCCCATTGTGTTGGATTGTCAATGCAACCCTCTTCTCTCACTCTTGACACACTGATAGCAACACCGCAGAAGAAATGCTAGCACAGGTTTCCAGTATCCGTTGTTTCAGATGCTGCACATCTCGTATCTTCAAAGCATAGACAATTGCCTTCAGATGAGTGATGAGGCAAACATTTTTGTGAATTGTAAAGTTAACAAACAAAACTACCGCTATTGGTCTGACACTAACCCACAGTGGATAGATCCCTCCAAGACTGTTGGAACAGACGGTATGGTTTGGTATATGGGGTACAAAGATAGTGGGGCCATTTTCATCAATGGAAACCTCAATGCCAGGGGATATCTGAATCATGTAGCAATTTCAGATATCCAACGGCATTTCTAAATGTGGCAGTACCAAATATGTGTATTTTTTTAATTTTTGTAATAGTTTTATTTTCAAAGAGGCCAAAGGGGGGTGAATTGAACTTTTATGTTTTTTTTTCATGCCTTTAAAACCTTATTTTTTATTTGTTCTTTATTTTACACTACTCCCTAGGAGGCCTTAAGGTACCGTCACACGCGGCAATATTGCTAGGCAATTTCACTGGCAATTTGCTGGTTGCAGTGAAATCATGGACACATTGTTCTATTTTGTTGCTGTGTACAAATGGAAAAATGTGTCCATGATTTCACTGCAACCAGCAAATTGCCAGTGAAATTGCCTAGCAATATTGTCGCGTGTGACGGTACCTTAAGCAGTGTACACTCTGATTGCTTCACCTGTGCACAGACCTGCTGCTGCTGAGCATCAACAGGAAGTGATTCCAGACAGTATTTGTAGTCATCACAGGACCCTAGGCTGTCAAAGTAACCATCAGAAGTCTCGTGATCACATCACAGAATCTCTGATGCCAGCAGGGAACAGTGCGATCCCCGCCGCGGTGCTTGGGATCACTCTGTCAGTGATTGACAGCCGGATGCAAAGAGTTAAAAGCAACGATTGAATTGCGTATCCGACCGGTGATGTTAGCTGCACATGTCAACTGATCAGATCAGCTGACATGCACAGTGAATGATGCAAGCTTAGCATCTGATCTTGCATCAGAGAGAGGGACACGTCCAAGGAAGTATATATTTGTGAAGTGAATAAGGCACATAAAAAATGTACACCCATACTTGTCTACTCTTTGACTTAAATTTGTGTGCATAAAATGACTGACAAGTCAGCCATACTCAAAATGCAAATGATATCTTGTGTATCAGAGTTGAGTGGGTTGTCCAAAGGTCTCCGGAAATACAAGTGCCCTTTGAATAGATACATCATGATCAGCTAAAAAAAAGCCATGCTTAGCCCCATTTCATAAACTACTGATAACTGACATCTCCTTTTTCTCATCATTTACTTGTAAGTAACAGAAAGAAAAGACCACAGTTAGTGCATTCTTTCTGTATTCTACTACACATTATGTGTAATGCTTGCAGGGCCAGCATCCAGAAGAGGATCCACTGGGCCAAAACAAGGATCACCACCTTGACGAACCTCAGAAAGAGAAGGTAGAGTTGTGACAATAGGAAGCTGCCAATTGCAACCTTAGGCGATCTCGGTAACACAACAGCTCACTCCAGGGTTTGTTCTCTAACAGACAGGCAAAGTCTCTGGTATATACATGTGGAAAGGCGGCTGATGCTAGCAGGTGCAAATGGGATGGTGGCTTGGCTGTAACTGCAGATACAGCGTGTATGATGGCGTGACTTGAATTGGCAGGAACATTGGGTACAATGGCACAATTGGAGCTGCTGGTGCAGCGGGTATAATTACGTAATAGGATCAGCAGGGGCAGGCAGAGAACTAGATCAGAGGAAAAGGTTAATAGTCACAGGTATGGGATAAATAGACACAGGTATGGGAACAGAACCTAGGGCAGGATCCTGAGAACTGGTAACATGTCTCTTGGGCATAGACAGCATTACTCAAGCACCTCCAAAAGGGGGAAGATGCAGCACTTCTGGGTAGAGCACACCTGCCCTTTAAGAAAAAGGGGTATTTAATACATACATCCTAAGCATGTTCCTGGAAGGCCTGTAATGGAGATGCAGACCCTGAGGACTGAAAACAGGACACAGAGACAGGGCAGACACATCGGAGCCACGGCGACAGTTGCTACAGTATGTATGCTCAATATAAAGACACATTTATTTTTGTACCCTCTTTATATTACAAAATGGAGTATAATACATTTTTCGGTAAAGTAATATTTTCTGCCTAATTATATGCAAGGCATGAATCCCATTTGCATAGATCCAGATCTGTAGCTGGGCGTGAATGACTTTTCAATGACTGCCCTTAATAACCACCAAAATTACCCAAAAAGGCAAAGCAACTTTTTAAAATGTTCATCTCTATGGCTGGTGTTTTAAAAATTGCTCATGCTAAAAAATGGAACCAATAGTTGCCGGAAACTGGTTTGAAATACCGTATATACTCGTGTATAAGCCGAGTTTTTCAGCCCAAAATTTGGGCTGAAAAGTCCCCCCCTCAGCTTATACACGAGTCATATATGGGGGGGCTGTGTCCCGGGGGCTGTGGAGGCTGGAGGAGGCGGGGGGGGGCTGCTGTATGAGCGGCCCCGTCACGTGGGGCCGCTCATTATATATGCACTGCTTCCCCCTGTCAATCAGCGCAGGGGGAAGCAGTGCATATGGCCCCCCCAAAAGCTGGCACTGTCCCCCCTTGTAAGGGCCCCCCCCCGGTGCTTATACATTACCATCCCGGTGTTCTGATCGGCGCCGCTCCTCGGTGCTGCGTCGCCGTCTTCATCCTCCCGTCCGCGCTCGCTGCATCCATCCGGGTTCTCCGGCGGTCGCAGCGATATGACGTCATCGCGCGACCGCCGGAGATCCTGGATGCAGCGAGCGAGGACGGGAGGATGAAGAAGAACACCGGGATGGTAATGTATAAGCAGCGGGGGGGGGAGGCCTTACAAGGGGGGACAGTGCCAGCTTTTGGGGGCTGTTGGTACCCCCAGGGGGCTGCTGGGTACCCCCTGGGGGCTGCTGGGTACCCCCTGGGGGCTGTTGGTACCCCCAGGGGCTGTTGGTACCCCCAGGGGGCTGTTGGTACCCCCTGGGGGCTGTTGGTACCCCCAGGGGGCTGCTGGGTACCCCCTGGGGGCTGTTGGTCCCCCCTGGGGGCTGTTGGTACCCCCAGGGGGCTGTTGGTACCCCCAGGGGGCTGTTGGGTACCCCCTGGGGGCTGTTGGTACCCCCCAGGGGCTGTTGGTACCCCCAGGGGGCTGCTGGTACCCCCAGGGGGCTGCTGGGTACCCCCTGGGGGCTGCTATATGTACCCCTGGGGGCCTGCTGTATACCACTGGGGCTGCTGTATACTACCACTGGGGCTGCTGGGGCTCCTGTATACTACCACTGGGGCTGCTGTATACTACCACTGGGGCTGCTGGGGCTCCTGTATACTACCACTGGGGCTGCTGGGGCTCCTGTATACTACCACTGGGGCTGCTGGGGCTCCTGTATACTACCACTGGGGCTGCTGGGGCTCCTGTATACTACCACTGGGGCTGCTGGGGCTCCTGTATTCTACCACTGGGGCTGCTGTATACTACCACTGGGGCTGCTGGGGAATCTGTATACTACCACTGGGGCTGCTGTATACTACCACTGGGGGGCCTGTATACCACACTGCTGGGGGCTGTATAACTGTGCTGGGGTCCACCCTCGGCTTATACACGAGTCAATAGGTTTTTCCAGATTTTTGGGGCAAAAGTAGGGGGGTCGGCTTATACACGGGTCGGCTTATACACGAGTATATACGGTAACCTTTTAAGACTTCTAAAATTTGTACGGTATGATAATCATCAATATGGATTAAAGCAAAAATACTACCTGAAAAAGTGTTGAAACCTACCATAACTAGTGTAAGGCTTGGTTTAATTTTGAAAACAAAAGCCTTAGTAGCCCCTCTAAAATGCAGCACCATTTTACACTCCCTGACACGTGGAAAACTCTATGCAACTTGGAAATAATTTTTCAATTTAATGTAAAGTGAAAGGATAGAAGCAATTGATATAATACACCGCGATGCATAAAACATATTCTTAAGTTTTGAGTTAGAAAATATTTCTTTCCTAGCATATTAATGTAATTCCGTAGTGATTCTCAGTAAAAAAAAAAAGAGAAGAATCCTGGGTAATATGCCAAGCTATTGTGCAAAGATACGCAGCATAATTTAGTGCATGTCAGTCTGCAATAATTCAAGGTATGTCAGTCTGATTATTCTCTAACCAAGGAACTAAAAACTATTTGACATTTGCCCTGCAATGTGTAATAGAATTACCACCTCTAGATTTATATGTTTTAGACACTAATGGGAAAATAGAAAAACACGAAGCACTTCTCGACATCCTGCAGGCCCTCAATTTGTCTACTTGCAGACTTATGATTTATTTTTTTCTAGATTCCAGTGTCACTGATTTCAGTTGCACCCTCCTGAATTCTGCTGTGACACTGAAGATAGTGAGGGCATAGGCAGTTTCCTTTCAGCTGCCGAAGGTCAGGTAGAGTGTTACAAGGGCAGACCGGGGTCACAATAATACAGTACAAGTACAGGGGATGTAGTTAGTCCAGCAGATTGTCCCTCTTGGAGGGCCTTTCTTAAACCCTGATCCATCTTAATCCCGATAATTAGACTCCCTGACTTTGAAAAGAGAGTGTTGCTACGAAACACATTGGCAAATGAAGGCAAATTTGAGGTCTAGTCATTTAAGTATTACACCCATTGTCCTGGTTGTGTAATTGGTGATCAAGAAAGCCATAAAACGGCATGGCCATTAAATGGGAAATGAAAGGAGCGCTTTACACAGTGAGTGGAGGCAGTAACTTTCACCCTCATATGAACCACACTTTATGAAAAAGCTTAATGTGCTGGCTCTTGTTTAACCTTTAGGGGGAGGGAAGCGAGATGTAAAAAAAATAAAATAAAATCAGAACTAAATAGAATTAATGAGCCTTCACGTATTGTCCTATACTCATTGTTGTAACAAAGATGGGGGAAAGCTGAGTAGGACGGAGACGGAGGGTGAAAAGGAAACACCATTAATATCAGGTTGTAAATTCTACCAAACATTAACTTCATTACATGGCAATTACTATCTGTAATTGGCATAACGGAAGTTTCTACTTTCTCATCACTTACTAGTTGTGATATACTCAGCATTTTTCTTTTTCTTTTTTGCAGAGGTCACTCTATTGAAAGGGAGACCACAAGTTAATGTGAGCAGGGAATACAGCAGGTTTCTTTCCAACATAAAAGGAAGTAATAATTAATTGCAACAGAGCATCTATTAATTCTTTTGTGGCAAGGCATTTTACAGTAAGTAGAAAATGACAGCACTAGGGCTATTAATGGAAGGCTTTAGTGCACTTTGACCTTTGTTTAGAGGTCCCTGAAGTAAAGAGAAGAACTGTAAGGTAAATACATTTGTAACAATGTGCACTGACAATGATCTAGTATACGGTAGGAGGCACTGACTATTGTTCCTCTGATCACAGCTATTTGTAGCATGTGTTTATTAAAAGCATATACATTACATAAAGGATATTGCTATTTGTTTAGCATATGAATCAACACGATTGTTTAATGTTGCCATTAAATGTTTCAGTAATTATACATAATGAGTTCTCTGTAAACCTACAACATATTTTATCTAGTGATTTAAGCCATATTTTTAGCACTATAAAAGAATACAATGACTAATAATTGTATTCTGAGGTGTTTCATAAGATCTAAAAGGAATTTTAATTTGATCACTGCTACATTTCCTGTGTTATTACTTGCAAAGCATGTTAAAACTATTTATTCCAGTCATCAATCTGTAGAGGTAAATGATGTTTATTAATATGTATGATATCAAATACTAATTAAAGTACAGATACAATGTGCTACGTATCGGTATTCACAAAGTGGTTTCATGACATGAACTGTTGATATTGCGCTATAGATTTTATTACTAACTGAAATTAAAACATTATGATTATATTGTTGTGTACTATACTTATGAGATTACATTTTCACAAAGAATAAAAGTATTAAAATAGTTTTTGGTGCTAAAAATTCCATAACAAAAACATTAAATAAGGCAATGTTAGAGGACGTTTACCCGACGTTTACCATAGATACCATTTCCCAGCATAGGCTCTGCCGCTGGGAGATTGTTCATCGTGGTGTCATACACCACGATGATGCAGATTGATCAAGCAATTATCGCTTGATTTGAGGCTCCTGATCACAAATCTGCGATCAAACAACAAGCGATTTTACATTGTAAAATTGCTTGATTACACGCAGCGACGCACAGACGATATCGCTTAGCGATCAAAAAAGCAGATTGCTTAAACGATATCGTTCAAGAAATTGATGCGTGTGACGGCCGCCTAAGTTTTATAAATAGTTGTTTGCAAAAATGCATCTCTTCTAAATAAAAGCTATGGTGAATTTACCATGAATGTAACTAAAAATCACAAATCTGATTTCATACAAGCTTTTGCTGGACTGCAATTTAAGTACAACTTAAGTGGTGTAAAGCTTTTTTAGTTTTGAAATTTTAAATGATCAATAAAGTAAAAAAAAAAGAAATAGATTAATATTTAATACGTGAAGAAGCCACCATTTTTAAGTAAACTTTCTGAAAATCCAAGTCTATCAAGTAGTTTAAAAGATCATCAGACAACAGATGTTTAACTTTCATTATAAATCAAAGCTGAAATGCAGTTCTTCGGTAGAATATGAACCATAGTCAGAGATATACAGCAGGATTTAACAGACATTGATTGCTGATCTTTCTATCATTTTGAGCTAGGTGGTATGTTGCTCACTGACAACAGTGACCCATGGGAGTTTGGTATCTGGAGATCATTGCTGGGAATAAACTCAAAGGGTCTGCAAAAACTCAGATCTCCTGAGACTGCCTCTTGAGAATAAAAGTCCAATAGATATCTAAACCTGAACTTTCACATTCTTTATCTACAAATGTCTTTGAAACATAACACCATAAACGTCAAGATCATGCTTAACACATTTTCTATAAAAACACTGTTAAGGCTTCATTAAGTCAGAGTTTCTGACAAATCTTAAACTTTCTTGCGTTTGTTAGTTTTTAATGCAGACTTGCAGATGTGTTTTTTTCCTTGTCTTCTCCCTGTCCGGTAGAAAAGCCTATTGGAAAATGTCACCAAAATAAGCATGCCTAAAGAAAGCACCAGAGGAGAGAATTACAAACCCAAAACATAAAACACACAGTCCTTTTATTATTTCCCTTTTGACATGTAGAAAAATTTGGCAACAACTTTTTAATAGAATACACTTGAAAAAAGTGGCTTAACAAATCACTATATAGACAACACAAAATACTGTATACTATGCTGAAATCGTCTAAATTTGTTTTTAAGTATGAGTGATGTATTAATTAAAAGTTAAATATGTTGTTTAAGGGTTTTGCTTAAAGTGGTTGTCTGGTCTAAATCCATACGTATGCAGGCATGGTATGTGACTGCAGATTTATTAATCCTCACACACTATGCTCTGTGAAGATTTGCCAGAGTCAAAGTCCAGAAGGACGATATGTATACCCCCGGCTAAAATCCAAGTAGATGGGCCCGGCCTCACTCTATGCAAGTTGGATTCTGGCTGTGAGTATGCATGTCACATACTTGTGGCCACGTGGCTGCTGTTCCCACCTGACACTGGTGAATCCTCACAGCCTATACTGTGTGATGTGAGAATTCACAAGTCTACAGTTACATAGAGTGACTGCACACATATGGATTTAGACCAGACAACACCTTTGATATACAAATAATGAACATTGTAGTGGCTGTCTAGACATTGCCTTGTATTCATGATTCAAACCATGTCAATATATGGTTATAAGAACTGCATTAAGTTATTTTCTTGTTGTGGAAGAGAGATAAGCAACTTACATAGGCATCATGGTGGCTCAGTGGGTAGCACTGCATTTTGCTGGGTTCCTAGGCTCAGATCTAACCAATGTCAGCATCTGCAAGGTTTTCAAGTGTTCTCCGTGTGTTTGTATCTGTTTCCTCCAGTTGCCCTAGTGGGAACATTATAAACAGAAGGCTTGGCTCAACGTTGTGGTATACCGGAGCGTATGGGGTTAAAAAATGTTTAACCAGAGAATTGCGTAACCCTCGTACACAGTTAGAAAAAAGAAACTTGAATATGATTTACAGTATGTTTTATTGAGATACAGTAGTCAGATATCATATCAATCGCTGTCAGATTTTAGTTGTGCATTACAGTTACGTTTCGGCACTCACATAATGTGCCTTCTTCAGACAAGGATTTTATCTAAATTTACAACAGAACAAAAAAATAAATAAGTGATCATTCCTTATTCCAATAAACATACATAAAAAACCATACATGTATTAAACAATATGGTATCGTGTTCATGCACACTAATAACCACGAAATAAAGCATTGTAGAGCACAATGCTTTATTTCGTGGTTATCAGTGTGCATGTACCCTCTCATGTTGCTGAACACTGCAGGTGCTGAAGGCGAGACAGGGCTTCAACACCACACAGCATGGACAGCTCCCCATAGGCAGTAACAGAGCACCGGCTTTCTCAGTGAATTTATAAAGCCGACAGTTCTTTTAACCCATTTTACAGAACAATTAACCCCTTCATACACATGGTGTAATGACATCATGTCTGCAGAGAGTGAGGACACTCTCAACATACATGATGCCAATACACCAGCTGCATATTAACCCCTTCATCACTGGATTTGAGCCGCATCAGCATCCTCTGCGCACACATGCGCGCAGAGGATGCTGATGAGGTTAATCACTAAAATAACCCCGGAATACATTATTTTACAATAATCATTATTGTATTAGCTAAACATCTTGTACCGCTGCAGTCACAGCAGTACAAGATGATAGCTTACTGTACCGGCAAAGCGGTCATTTAAAACTTGCCGGCTTTAACAGCCGGTGAGTTTAAAGTGTTTTTGGCACCACACTCGCACCGTGTGCTGTATGGGGGCGAGAATTTCTTACCCCCATATACTTGCATTGTGCTCACGCGCGTCAGAATCGCGTGCAGTAGCAGCATGCTGCGATTGCACTCGCTTCTGACTTGCTAGGCAAGTTAGGTGGCGGGGACTCGCACCAGTGTGCCCTGCCTGATAGGGCAGCACTGGTCTGAGTGCAATGCGAGTTTCCTCGCATTGCACCGCGCGAGTCCTTGCCAGTATGCCTTCAGCCTTATGGTCAGTGAGGTATGCTCTCTTTTTCTCTTGCAGGGTGTAAGCAATAATCAGTGGGGCCTTTTCTGTCTCTTTTCTCTTCCCCCATGTGCAATGTCTAAGCAATAATAACCTCTACAGCATTGAAATTAGCTCAACTTTAATGTGGACTTATTAAATTACCAAATTTAGAATCAACCTGTTTCTTAATGCATCATATGAATACTATCTAGTAAACATCAAATATGTAGTTGATTAATATGTGATATTTTCCCTTGTAGAGATGTGAGTGTCCTGTGCAGTAGAATGAGATGTCCATGTCCACAATCAGGATTCTGGGTGCAGCAGATTTTTGCTGTACTCTCCTAATGAGAAAACTTTTGTCTCGCAGGAATAAATTGACATCCTGCAGCTCAGAGAGAAGTGTCACATGTCAATTTATGCTGCACTAAAATGAAGCTCAGCGGGTATTGGGATTTTTAATAAATCTCATCAACTGTGCTTGTGCAGTTTAACACAGTATTTTGTATGCAATGAAAACACTGTTAAGGCTAGGGTCACACATAGCAATCCTTTTTTTGGAAGTGTTTTCCATGACCAATCCGGGTTTTTTTTGGGTAATTTTTGAGCCTCCTGTACCTCTGAACGTTTTTGGACTTAGTCATTTTTTGCTAAAAACTTGATAGCAAAGACAGATCCGTTTTTTTAAGGCACCAAAAAACGGATCCGTTTTTCCATAGGGTCCCCTGTTAAAAAAATGGATCTGTTTTTAAACGGCCCCCAAAAACGTTGGGAGCAACTTTTTTGGGTAAAAAAGGGTGTTTATTACATATAATCCGTTTTTCTATCAGTTTTTGGACTTAGAAAAAAACAGTGCAAAAACTGATGCCAAAAACGGACCAAGGGCTTATGTGAGACCCTAGCCGAACACTGATTGTGGGCACTCACCCTTACAATAAGGGTCGAATAATAATTTACAAGAAATGTAACCCTGGAAAGAATGAAGGGAGGCTCTCAAGCAATTTCCACACATGCACAATTATCAGGAATAATACTGCTGCATTATATGACACACTGCATGATAGTTAATCATTAAATAAACTTTAATATTAGAAATTTGGGTAAAAGTTTTACTGCAAGTTTGAATAATATTTTTTCTCACTTATTTTACTTAATTAAACTATCAAATAAAGTTATTCAACTTTTGTATCAACACAGCATATAATTCCTTTATTGCAATACATTAAGCCATTTTACCTTGCATTGTAGTTTTGTACAGAAGAGAGAGGTTGATATATTCTAACTATATAAATACATATTTTTCTCCTGTTAATGCTAGAAAGTATTCCCTGCTAAATGTACACTCATCTTAAGAAGGTGTAGCCACATAAAAAGTAACGTTGTAACCATAGAACTGTCAAGTAGTCAATCATGTAAAGCTTGCGTGCAAGAGATGACCAAACTTGACTCAATTGCTCCCCTCTAGTATCTATTAGTAAATTAATTCTGTACTATCAGTTTCAATACTTTTAGGGACCTTAAAAGGTTAGCAGCTACAAACAGTAGAAATAGACTACTGTAAACTTGTTTAATTAAGATGTCACTTCTGGCAAACTTTTAAAAACTGGCTTATACTGCACCTGTCTCAACCGCTGTAATGGGTTGGAGTTTCCCTTCCCAGTTTCCTTACAGCAATATTCACAGAATGCTTCAGGACATGAGAACACTTGGATTCTGGCCATAAAAATGAAAGGTATTGAGGCCACAAACACATAGCTGCGTCTGGCGGATCTTCTGTCTGGGGAGTCAAAATTGTATGTACACAATGCCATGTATTTGTCAATTCGTGAATGCATATAAACAAAATAATCAATTGGTATATACATTTTGGAACTATCATCGGCATTGCATTGCAGCAGTGTATCTTACATTTATTTTCTCCTATATTTGAAACGTTTTGTAAAACCAGCTTGGATAGGGTGCTCACATTTTACCTATATTAAAGGCAATACTAGATTTGATGAGTAAATTTGGCAGGGAAATAGGGAGGTGATTCCTCTTGGCATGTCTAAATGGAAGAGCGTTATTAAGGAGATCAAAGGTCCTGGCAGGATAAAGGTCTGCATTTCACTCAGAATATGAATGTTTTATTCACTAGATTAGTTTGCAAATAGAAGAAAAGATACAAATAATTATTTTAAGTAGATTTGTTAGGTAAAATATTTTATTCTAGAAACAAAAAAACAAAACAATTAGAAAAAAGCAGGATGATCTATGGAATTTTTGTTAGCAATGAAGAGGCAACTTGTAGGGGTCTTGTCAACTGTACAATGAAAGGGTTGTCATGCATCGGAGTGTTATAGTACGTGCTTTATCTGGTAACAGCATATAGGCTGTGCCACTGTACTTATGCAAACAACAAAAGGCAAATGCCTCACATTATGTTGTTCATCTGAGGTCTGTAGTAGAGTCCCAAAGCATGACATTAATAAAATATGTTAAAGCATTAGATGAAAGGTGGTAATTCGTGCGCTGCCGTCTGTCCATTGGTTCCAAGAGATCCAAGGAATCACAAGATGTTAAAAGTAATACCTTTAATTCTTACGCGTTTTGTGGTACTTCAGACCACTTCATCAGAGACCCACAAGGTTTACCTTGTGGATCTCTGATGAAGTGGTCTGAAGTACCACGAAACGCATAAGAATTAAAGGTATTACTTTTAACATCTTGTGATTCCTTGGATTTCTTGGAACCAACGGATAGACGGCAGCGCACGAATTACCACCTTTCATCTAATGCTTTAATCGGTTTCCCTTGGGCGGAGTGCTGCAAGCCGGCTTATGCTTCAATAGTTGTTGTGACTCTCACAACAACATAAGGTTAGTGCAACAGCACACAATACAACACCCCGGTTACACCCGGATAAGACCCTATGTGCGCTTTTCTACTTTTCTTCTAGTTTTCAATTAATAAAATATGCCATAGAAAAGCAGATTCATATATCTGCATGCTAACTTTTCCTTAAAATAAGGAGTACACTTTAACAAGGGAGTTACATGTCTATTTATCGGATAAGTTGCTGCATGAAAAGGATAATTGGTAACTTTTAACTTATGCACGGTGCTGAAATTTACCAAAATTTGTTTTCACACAGACCAGGTTTTAACATTGCTAATAGAAATGTGTTTCAAAATGTTGGACTTGATCAAAGTTTTAAAATCATTCACATAAAAGTCACTGGGTGCAAACACTTTTTGTTAAGTTGCTCACAATAATGTTAAAGGGAATGTAAAAGGGATGTAAAGAAAGTCAAGAGCATTTGTGAGATTTGCTGAGAACTGGCGATGATGTTGGCTCTTGCAAATTATGTTATTATTAGGGATGAGTGAATAGTGAAATACTCGGTTCACCAGATTTGTACAAGATAGTTTGTAAACTCAAGTATTCATACAGTATCTCTGTGCTACTGTGCTCACTATGCATGCACCTGTCCAGGTTGGATCAGTGACCTCAACATCGACCACCTCCTCTTCCAATTCCTCAATCTGATTCTCTTTCTGAGTTGAGATTTTAGGCTGACCTGATGACAACTGTTTCTCATCATCCTCTACCTCTTAAGACAGTACATCACTTTGCTCATAGTGTCTTTCTTCTGCCTATGGGTGCTCAAATATTTGCATATCAATGTACACCACCCCCTCATATTCCTCTTCAATGTTGCAAGGCGAGAGGCCAGAGACAAATGAAGGATATGTACAGAACAGCTCCTCACAGTGACCAAGTATGGAGTCATATGTTTCTTGTGAATCATGATGGGGGGATGAAGTAGGACCAGATTGAGGATTGAATGGACCAGCCTTTTGATTACTGAGACTAGACTGTGTGGAAGATTTTTTGCTGGTTGCAAACTGACTGGAGGCCTTGTCTGCCATCCAAGCCAAAACCTGCTTGCGCTCTGCTGGTTTCAAAACAGGTTTATAGTGTGGACTGTCAAATAGTGACAGGAACTTAGTAGATACATCAACATTCTTCTGACGTGTCAAACTGCCTTGGTGGGCACCACCATCAACACCATGCTCACGCCCATGTCACTGTCTTTTAACGCCAGGCTTTGGCATTTTTTTTTTATTGTGACATACATTGTATATACTTTAGGTGGAAAGAAAAAGGTAACCTCAAACTTGGGGTGCAGAGGTGTCCGTTTTTACACAACCAAAAATGGTAGTACTGTACTTGGCAGGATTTTGAGAGCACACAAGGACTGTATAAATATTTGAGATTTTTATGGCACAGGCCAAGCAAAGTCTGACCCCAAAATTGACCAGAGCAAAAAAGTGCTGTATTTTTTAACAGACAGCACAGAAGACAACTATTCTCTTTGAGAGGATTTTAACAGAACACCAGGACCATATTAAATAATACTTGAGATTTCTATGGCACAGGTCAAGCAAGCTGTGACCCCAAAAATGACTGGGGGCAGAAGGACCTGTGGTTTTAACGGACACTAGATATGGAAACTACTGTATTTGACAGGATTTTAACCCCTTCACAACCCATGATGTTGTACAATGTCATGGGTCATGTCCCGGTGTTTGATGTGAGCTTTGGCGTAGAGCTCTCATCAAACACCCGACATCTCAACTGATTTCATCAGCTGAGATGTCGGGCTAACAGCACCGATCGGATCCGGGAAACGATCAGTGCTGTTAACCCTTTGGACCCCACTGTCAATCACTGACAGTGGGATCCAAAGGAGCTGCTGCAGGGAACGTGCTGTTCCCTGCCTGCACCGGAGATCCCACGATAGTATCACAAGATCTCCCGCACTCATGTGACAGTCCGGAATCCTGGCTTGACCCCGGAAGCTGTCACAGAGCACTTCTGGTGAATGGTTGGCAAGCGCTGCCAACCACTCACCATCCGTGATTATGGGAGATACCGATGAGCTGCAACTCATCGGTATCTGTCAGAAGCGATCGGATGCTGCAGCAGGGTGCCTCTCTTTGAGGCTGTGTAAAAATAAGAATCAATGAACAAATAAAGTTTTTACAAACATGTGAAAAAAAACATAACAGTTAAAATCACCTTTTTTTCCCCCATTCACAATAAAAGTATGAAACAAATTTCCAATTCCCTTTCCTGACAGACAAAAAGCACATTGCGTATTTTGAATAGCGCGCGCAAAGAAGCGCACAAAAATATGCAATCTGTGAACGCAGTCGTATGCTGCATTTTCAGCTGTACAAATGTAGCTGTGTAAAACAAAAAAAGCAGCACAAACATATTGCATTTGTGCACATTAAAAATGCAGCAGAAATAGAGGGACGCACAGACAGACACGCACAGACAGACACACACAATTTATTGAGATCCAACGGCAAGCCCAAGTGATTTCTTCCTTCCAGCGTATAGGCAGAACCTGTGGGTATGATACTTGCAGGACCTTGCACCATGTGACTCAGGCTGAGTCACATGGGAAAGTCCTGTGAGTAAATTTTCACAATTCCTGTCAGTGCACGGAAGAAAGAAATCACTGGAGCTGACTGTAGGATCACTGGGGAGTGTGAGCGTT
This sequence comes from Allobates femoralis, assembly GCA_033576535.1. Taxonomy (NCBI): domain Eukaryota; kingdom Metazoa; phylum Chordata; class Amphibia; order Anura; family Aromobatidae; genus Allobates; species Allobates femoralis. The sequence goes on from JARQOC010000005.1 coordinate 310,648,481, forward strand.
GGAGCATTTTACTCTGGATATTGCAGCAAAAACCATCACAAATAGACAGTGTGAATACCAATCCATTTGTGATGCTATTTTTGGGGGGTTAGAATGGAGTCAGTGGGGAAAATGCAGCCCAAAAATGGGTATGATAATTGACAAGCTAATTTTTGAGCGCATCCAATTTCTGCAGAAAAATGAACCACCCACAAACGCACATGTGGGCACAGCGTTTCTAAAATCATATAGACTTTAATGATAATGCTGTGGGTGATGCGTTTTTGCTGCAGAAACGCAGCACCCGAAATGCAGTACAGACATCCAGTGGGCACAAAGCCTTAAAGGGACCTGTCAGATCGTTTATGCCCCCCATGCCCATAATCATCTGTACCTGCAGCTTCATAGTCTTTACCTACGCATCCCAGTCTTAGCTAATAGTTTAATGTTAAAGTTGAAAAAAGCAGTTCCATACTTACATATTCTTATGTAAATTATCACACAGACTAGTCTGGGGCTAATTCACATAAGAAAATGTAAGTTTATAACTGTTTTTTTTTCGACTTTAACATTACACTACTATCTAAGACAATTATGCTTAGGTAAGGACTAAACGATCTGACAGGTTCCCTTTAAAGTCTATAGGTGGTCCAGATGCAGTTAAAGCGTAATAGTTATTATAATTTTATTTCATAAGTCAAAAGTACTTGGATAGTAAGAAACATTGTTATATATCTAATTAAAGAAATTAGTTCATTTATCTTTTTGGACAGATCTGAAAACTTTGAATTCATGTGTAAGGGCCCTTTCACATCAGCGTTTTTTTCAAATCAAGGCAGATGCGGTGAAAAAAACGCATCTGCCGCGATTACCGCATACCGGCTGCACTTGCGGCACGGTTGCGGTAAGCGCCATACAAGGTATAGGCGGACTTGCGGCAGGTGCGGGCGTGAAAAAAAATGCTGTCAGCCGCGGTTTTTTTCGCGGCCGGACCTGCCGCAAGTGCCAAAACCGCACTTGCCGCACCTGCCGCAAGTCCGCCTATACCTTGTATGGCGTTTACCGCAACCGTGCCGCAACCGTGCCGCAAGTGCAGTCGGTATGCGGTAATCGCGGCAGATGCGGTTTTTTTCACCGCATCTGCTGCGATTTGAAAAAAACGCTGATGTGAAAGGGCCCTAAGATCTGTTTCAGTGAACACATATATTCCCATTACTGAGATAGACAATTGCAGTTGATGTTTGTAATCTTCTATGGAGAAGTATATCTGTAGTTGTAGAAGAGCTTGTCCCAGAATGTCTATATTTGCCTCTTGGTCTTCCTCACACTTCCAACTGCCATCTCCTACCTCAGTAATGTAAAACTCTGTGTTCACAGAAAACAGAATATGCCCATGAATTTAGAGTGAAAGATCAATTCCGGAAAAAAAAGATTCAATTTTCTCTGATAAGATATATTACAAAATTGTCTATTTTCATATTTGCTATTGATGTATTAAAAATGTAAAACAACAATTATTCTTGAAAGGGAACCTGTGAGACCCGATAAGGTTATTAACTTTCATATAAAGGGCTAATTTTCAGGTAAAATGAGGTAAAATAGCGTAGTGAGGGTGACTGGTCATAGTACTGAAAGTGAGGCACACGTCAGAAAATGAACTTTATTCCTCCCAGGAGCCACTGGCTTTCAGTAATAATGTACATACGTGCTGGGAGTAATTACAGTCATAGCTAACAGCACTGAGAGTGGCAGCAGTATGCATGCTTCGGCAATGGCTGAATGTTGGATTTTTAATACATCAATGCCAGTCAGTGATGGCACATATTTACAGTTGCCTTTCTCATTGTCAGCAGTGACTGTAATTGCTTGGGGCACATCTGAATGACTGAAAAACCTGCAGCTCCAAGACAAATAAAGATCATTTTCTCCCATGTGTTGCACTTTCAGAACTATAGCCTGGCTCCGTAATAATGCTATTAACCAGAAGATTAACCCAAGATATTTACAGTCGCCTCTCATTGGGATCAGTGACTGTAATTGCTCCAGGCACATCTGTATGACTGAAAGTCCGCAGCTCCAAGATGAAATAAAGATCATTTTGTCTCATGTGTTGCACTTTCAGAAATATAGTCTGGCTCCTTAATAATGATATTAACCTGCAGATTAACCCCAGATATTTACTGTCGTCTCTCTCATTCTGAGCAGGGACTGTAATTGCTCCTGGCATGTCTGCATGACTGAAAGTCAGCAGCTCTAAGAAGAAACAAAATTAATTTTCTCCCATGTGTTGGACTTTCAGAACTAAACTCTAGATGCTTAATAATGCTTTTAACATGCATATTAACACAACATATTTTAATGAAAAATGTCTTATAGCATTATGAGACATGACAGGTGTTCTTTTAAAGTTGTGTAGCTTGATACTGAGAAGGCAGAAACAACATCTTCTCCTTAGCGTCTCCATCTATCTTTGACTGCTGGATACCTGACCTGCTCCTGTTAGGTTTCAAGAACAGGAGATTTAATGTAGTGATGCTTAACAACATCACTGCAGACTTTAGACTTGTAACAAGTGTTGTAGTTTGTTAGTGGACAGTTATAGGGTTAATTAATACAAACACTCCAAAAAAGACCTATTTAGTATATCTGCATCACAACCATACTATGATATATAACTAAAACTTTAGTTACGCTAGTGAATACTGGAAAAAAACAAAAGAAACAAAAAACATTGACACAGTAGCAGGTTTATTTATCTCCCTCACAAAATAAGACAAAGTCATCATAAATGAGAATTTGAAGAGCAAAAAAATAGATCATTATCACCTTAGTGCAAATTAACATGCTTGGGGTACCCATGTGGGGAAATGGCTAAAGATTTTAATTCTTCCTACATGCTGTAGATGTCAGCTGTAGCTGAACTCTGATTACTGCAGCTGAGCATTTAAATGCTGCTGTCAATTATGCAGGGCCCCAATGGGTAACCATTACAGCAGGGGCCTCATCAGGGCCCCCATATTGCTACCATCTTGGTACTGATGTGAAAGTCAGCCACAGGCTGAGCTTTCATAGGAAACTGTAATTTTCTCTATATACTTCAGTTGCTGGAAAAATTTCAATAAAAATGGCTGCAGTTTTCATGATGTTGTATATATTTTACTAAGAGGCTGCTACATCAAGCAGTTTGTGGCTAAATTGTCTGAAATATTGCAAAATGTTTCTGCTATTTGTAATTGTGCAAGAATGTTGCAAATGTTTATGGTGGTAACAACCAGTTCCACCCACTTTAACACTGTGGACTATATAGGTCTCATACAAACTGGGTTTGCCTGGTTCCAGATTCACTTTGCTACCAGTAGGTTTCCCTATAGTACTTTACTACAAGCAACTATCTATGAGTACGCTACTCATCACCTGCACGTTATTCACTCCCCACTCTGAGGGATTATTCCTTATTCACCTTAGTTACTGGTTTGGCTATATGTGACTCTCCACTGATATTACTATGGTCACCAACCTATTCACTCTTCAGACTCAGATACCCTATATCTGTAAGCTGCACTGGTAATACGGCGTTTGGATTCTCTCTAGAGTATTGAACACTATACTTAGTCATTTTTTTCTTTAGAATGACTTGCAATGCACATTCTCTATATTGTAATAACTCACTTGGTTTTCTTCTCTCTCATAACACCAACCTCCAGTCTCTTACAAGAATTTCCTCCTACTTGAATGATATTCGTTCCTCCCAGACCTCATCCCCAGTGCCTACATGGTAACTACCTACATTACCCTAAAATAAAGACTTTTGTCTGTTATTAAATAATACGACCATTATACCCTATGTCACTCACGCAGCTGTTTCACCTCAATTTACCTGACCTCCTCACTCCTCCCATCCCACACCATCCGATGACACCTTACCTGCACGTGCCTCCAACGCCCATAGTTGAGACACTCACCTGTTATAAATACACTTGGAGATTCACATCAGCACCATTGACTATCTATCTCATGCATAGTTTATTAATACCTGTGTCGTTATGTTTAACAAATCTCTGTAACCAGACCCTTTAAAATAAAAAGCTGGGAACAGCTGAAACTTTGGGACCAGTGTATTGATACCATGCAGCAATAGAGGACACATTTTTTTCACTTGCAAACTTGTGATTGAAGTTCTTTCAAAACTGGTGTGCCCAGATACTCTAATTGATCATTGAATAAAGCCCGGCTTCAATGTCCCAGCGATTCCACCAACGATCGTGATCGCTGAGACATTGAAGGCTAATCGCTGGTGAACTGTCACATAGGCAGACTCACCAGCAATCTGGACCAGCGAGCATGCTGGTATCCAAGGTAAACAGCGGGTAACTAAGTGCCGAGCAGAGCTTAGTTACCCGCAGTTTACCTCGGATACTAGCTCCCAGCGTTGCTATGCGGCGCTGTGAGCTCACTGATCATTGGTCTACCGCTATCACACACAGCGATACTGCGCGTTCAGCGGGCGGCCAACGATAGATTTATGAACCTGTTCATAAATCTGCGATCAACGATCAACGACTCATTGTTGATTGTTGATAGGTGTCACACACAACGATGTAGTTTAGACATTGCTGCAATGTCACCAAACCGCGGACATTGCAACGATATCATTACCGATATCGTTGTGTGTGACTGACCCTTAAGATTGACCCAAGTGCAATGTGATTACTTTTCTCGTTGCATTCGTCCGATTTATAGCTCATGTGAACGAGCTCTAATGGGACACAGTTGACTATGGCCTGGGTCACACATGCCATCCGTTTTTGCCTTGGATCCATTTTTGGGATCATTTTTTTTCCTAAGTCCAAAAATGCATATGCATTAACGCATGGTGCACTTAAGTGGTCTGCATTTTTAAAAACATGCATTCTTTTTTAACATGAGTTCCTATGGAAAACACCTGCGTTAACCCATGGTACATATAGGCACCATGCGTTAACACATATACGTTTTTGGTGAAAAAATTACTAAGTCCAAAAAATGGCCAGGAGCTCAGGAAACACTATTGGCACCTTAAATTTAACAGATCCATTTTTCTACAGCCTCAAAAAAGTGGATTGGTATGTGTGACCCCAGCCTATAGTGGCTCTGAGCTTTGTTAAAGGCCCCAAAAAATATGTGCGTGTGAAGACATTGTTTCCTAGAGTGCAGGTTTTGAAAAAGACCTCAAAGTATATGTGTGAAGGCATTGTTTCCGAGAATGTGGCACAGGCAGAACAGAAGGGCCATAAAGCTTAAACGGTGTGTATTTATTCACAAGCTTTTCCTAATCTGTTTAGTGTTGACATAGATGAACACTTCTTCACTTCAGACAGTTACTGTGTGCAGCTGTTCACCTACAGGCAAGCAGGAGACTCATATTATCACTTAATTGCAGGTTGCCAATCAACCCCTTAATTCCACAGACTGCAGGTAATCAAATTAAAAACTTTCACATTTTTCATAGCATAAAAATGTTGAAGGAATAGCAGTGGATGCGCTGGTTATTTTTCAGCTACGCTGCTGCTCACTTGTATTTTTACTTGTTCACCTTGTTTGCTTTCTCCGTGTATGAGACACAAATCATCCTGTTTCGTTTAGCCGGAGTTACTAATATATGTGATTACGGTGGTTGTTATTTTAATTAGGAAAACATACCTACGGTTTGTTTTCCAGACCAGCAAGGAAGCTTGTGAATTTTGTGTTCTAATTCCCACAGTGCAGGCTTTGCACAATATACAGTCACATAATGAGACAAGATAATTATAGCTTTGTAGAGGACTGAACACACCCTGCGTGCACATCAAAACCAGTTATTAAGAGTCTTGTAATTGGTTGTCAGATCCATAGGACTTTAAAATTATGAGATCAATCACCAAGTTTACAGGATTCTTTCAGGACACGACTTAGCCCTTCAAAAGTGTACAATACCTCCTTTATAGTTACACAGAGCAGACAGAGTAGTTTTCACCTTTTGTATGTCTTTGCCTGTCTTCAGCTAATTATAGAAATTAGAGTATTACTCTAAATTTAAATATTTGGTGTTATAACAGTCATAACAGTTTTTAGTCAATGGTATAATTGTAGTCTTTATGTTGATTCTGTATTAGAGTGTGAAAATAGAAGTAAAGTAATAATAATTATTGATAATTAAATTATTGTACCATTTTACTAAATAAATATGGAATTTTTTTTTTTTTTAAATGCAATTGTTTCAATTCTAAAGTTTCCTTCCTGTATTTATTGGACAGAAGCTGCATAAAAAGTGCATTTACAGCATAACTGTTAATATTGCGATAGCAGGACAAGGTAGTAAATAATAATAAAATTCTTATAACAAACAATATTTATTGAAAATTTATAAAAAAAACAAAAAAAAAAAAACCCAACTGTATACAAGTGTCTTTGTTGGAAAGCATAAAAAGACGATAAATCAATACAGTTTAAATACCTATTAAAGTGCAACCAGGTCAAATGTCTTTTTATTTCTAAAGGTCTCTCACTGAGCTTCTACCCAGATGCAGATAATACATATGTCATTGTCAAAAATATAAAAATACAAGTTTTAAAGTGTAAAATACATATTCATTCTTTATTATATAATATTATACGGCATTATTGTGCTTTCATTGAGCTACAAGAGCATTATGGCGCTTCAATAATATTTGCCAAGTTGACACTCTCCAAAATCATATGTCAATGAAGCATGGACTAAATATGAACTTTGGTTTTCAGACTCACTTACTGTTTTCTCTCCTGAACTCAACTAGACTGAATTGAATAGAATTATGACTTCAGTATAGGAGACATAAAGCCAGTGCCTAAGTCACGGTTTGTACTCAGACTATAATATAAGAATATTTACTTTAGCATAATAGTGAACCAGAGAAAACATTAAACATGCATTCTAGACACATTGTGAATTGTATATAACCTTAAGTGAAGGTTCTCATAGAGCAGTGTTCCACAACTCCAGTGCTCAAGAGCCACCAACAGTTCATGTTTATAGGTTTCCTATTATTGCACACATGATAATTTAACCCCTTCACAACCTATGATGTATTGGTACTGTGACAACACAGGCTTTTTCAATGCATGTTGTGAGTTAATATTCTTAATTAGGCCAGACGTATTGGTCTTTTGTTAAGTTCATGTTTGTTAAGTCACTGTTTCTTATCAGACTGCTTGAAGCATCCATTATATTAGTTTGTGTATTGCAAACTAAATGTAATTTACCTCAGCCCCTTCTGTCTACATCATGCAGAGGAAGAACTGCCAACCAATAAGAGAAGAGCCATAGTCCACCAATACTATAAGACCCCAATACCCTGAGATGACGGGTTGGTAAATGAAAGGACTTGCTTCATCACCAGTGGATATAAGCTACAGAACATTTGGCTAGGAACTTTGGTCCTGGATAGAAGATCATAACCTGCATCAAATTATTCAGAGTTCAGCCTAGGATCCTAGAATTCAGGTGGAAGATACCCAGATTGGGACCATTCAGTCACCTAGCTACAGACTTTTCTGTCTTTGGTTAGCTTCCTAAGCTTACCGCTATCCCTTTTCAGTGGGTGCCCACCAAAAGTGGGGTGCAGCTGGACTGGAGTAGACCCTGGAAGCCCCGAAGGCACAAAAAATTCTAATCATTGCTGAGCCAGTGGAGGGTTCAGACTCTGTACCTGCTTCATTGTATGTTTTTGCTGGGTATGTGTTTTATGCCTTTGAGTGTTGGGGATCCAATAATGTCTAACTAATACGTAGTTCCCTCACCCTGTGTTGTCTGTGTAGTGTTCTGCCCACGGGAAAGGAGTTTAGGCATTCAATGGGATGAGCATTGGTCCATGTAGTCTTTCTAAAGGTGGCCAGGCCAGCAGACGACAACACACACTTTCACCCTGTCTCCACAGGTACATCGTAGGTCGCCTGCCTTCCATTAAAGCAGGCTCCGCATCTTTCACTGTACATGTTAGCTGATCTGATAAGCTGACTTTGGTTGGTAATAGTGGCGGCAGAGCAGATATCTGACAGCATGAACTAATATGCGCTGGTAGGAATCTCACCATTCTTGGCACCCATCGGCAGCCCTATGACATGATTGTAGGGTACCAATGGGCTGTGATGACAGTGAGGGGTCAAATGATGACTCACGTTACTGTCACAACTCAACCAAAAGATGTGCAGGGTTCTGTGGCAGCATGGCTCTGAACTGCACAAATGATCAGACAGTGTACTTTTCAAAAGCAAGAAAAGATATGGCCATCTTTATATGCTAAGTGTATTTTTCACACATTCCCTTAGCTATAGTGCTATGCTATATTGTTTTATATTCAGATTTGCATGTCTTAGTATTTAAGAAAGCAGTTGTCTTTTTGTTATAAAATGTAATCTTCAAGTGCTAGCAAAACAAAAGTGGGAAAAAGTTTTAAAAAATATGAAAAAAGATACTTTTTGCCCAATTGAAAATAAAATGATTAAAAAAATAAACATCTTTGGAATTTTAGTCTTTAGAGATGCCTGATCTATCAAAATATAAAATAAATTAGTTTGACCAATAGATTGTATAAGGGAAAAAAAATCGAACAACAAAAATTATATTTTTTTGGTCACTGCAACATTGCAATAAAATGCATTAATCAGCAATCAAAGCATCACAACTACCAAAAGATGACATTTCCAAAAATGTCAGCTCAAATTTTTTTCCTGTCTTCCAGTACAATATGTAGAATGAATGATGTCACTCAAAAGTACAACTTGTCACCCAAAAATGAAGCCCTTACATGCTTATATTAACAGAAAAATAAAGGGAGGAGAAAGAAGAAAGGGAGGAAAACATAATAATGGGAATTGCATGTGGTGAAGAAGGTAATCATGTGTATGGGTGACGATTCATCACCTGTGCAATGGTAAGGATAATCCTAAAAACATGCACTGTTGGTGGGTCTTGAAGACTGAAGTTGGGGAACACTGCCATAGAGGATTTTTAATAAAGATTTTAGAAAAGTTGTACTTCAAATTGCATATTAAAAAAGTAAAATACTCTTTAAAGGGGTTGTCCAGGCTTGAGTTAAAGTCGGAACTTGGGAATCTGACATTAGTTTTGTTAAACATTTGCAGTATAGAACAGCTCACCTTTGCTAAACTGAATTTCCCCCTGATAGCTGTATATAAAGCTAACAATAATAATAAAAAACACATGAATCCATAACCATTTATCACAATATATCTCTTAGAATTTTTCATAGACCTCCACTATCTTCATTGTAGCACAGTTAAGCTACTCAATTCTTAGATTGGCTATGCATGAAGATGGAAGAATGATCATGCTCTCAAGAATCCAATAAACCACAATTAAGATATGAACTCTGTAAGGGTACTTTCACATCAGTGGTTTTTTGAAAACGCGGCAGATGCGTTTTTTTCACTGCATCTGCCGCGATTACCGCATAACCACTGCACTTGCGGCACAGTTGCGGCAAGCCCCATAGAATATCTATGCGGGCTTGCGGCAGGTGCGGCAAGTGCGGTATCGGCACTTGCGGCAGGTGCGGCGCAAAAAAAAATGCGGCTGACCGCGTTTTTTTCGCGGCCGCACCTGCCGCAAGTGCCGAAACCGCACTTGCCGCACCTGCCACACACTTACCGCAAGCCCCATAGACATTGCATGGAGCTTGCCGCAAGTGTGCCGCAAGTGCAGCGGTTATGCGGCAATCGCGGCAGATGCGTTTTTTTCACCGCATCTGCCGCGATTTCAAAAAAACGTTGATGTGAAAGTACCCTAAGCCTAGGGTCACACATAAGTCCAGGATCCATTATTTGCATCAGTTTTTCAACATTAGGGTAGAGACACACAGTCAGTATTTGGTCAGTATTTCGCATCAGTATTTGTAAGCAAAATCAGGAGTGGAACAGTCAGAGGAAACACATAATAGAAACATGTGCTCCACTTCTGCATTTTTCACCCACTCCTGATTTTGGCTTACAAATACTGATGTGAAATACTGACCAAATACCCACTGTGTGTCTCTACCCTTAGAATTCTAAGTCCAAACACTGATGCTGTTAACGGATCCTGGACTCAGTGTGACTGCTCTGCTATGCGTTTTTTAACAGGACCCATAAAGTACTGCAAGCAGCGTTTTTTGGGTGCAGTAAATAAACAGATCCATTTTTTTAACATGGGGGCCTATGGGAAACAGATCCGTTAACAAATTGGCACATATAGGCACCATCCATTAACGATCCGTTTTTGCTAGCATTTTTTGGCAAAAAATGTCAAAGTCCAAAAAATGCATAGCTGCACAGGAGACTCAAAAAACAGCCTTATAATAACAGATCTGTTATTGATACCAGTGGAAAAAACTGATTGGCATGTGTGACCCTAGCCTAAATAGCAGTTATTAATTGTCAATTAGTATGTCACATTCACTACATTTGAAACTCATCCATATAAATAAATATTCCCCATGTTGATATCTTTGTATTTCTATCAAGTAGTTCATAGGAAAGCAAAAGAAGTGGTCTGGAGTGCAAAGGAGCAGCAATGTGCTGCTGGGAAATGTAGTATTAGCAGATGGGAATATTCAGCTTTGTGAAACTGGATGCACAGAAAAGGATGAAGAACTAAAGGTACAAGAAAGAAACATTGTTTGATATGCATTGCATATTAACAATAACTGTGCAGATACTGTACTTTGGAAACAATTTAGCCCTTGTATGAATAACCCCTTTAAATAGTCTTCCATTGCGAAGAAAAAGTGTTTATAAGTTTTTCTGTATGTTTTTTAAGCACATAAAAAAGCAACATCTTCATTCTTTGTGTCCACATATCAACTGGAAGCAGAAACTTCAGCTGCATATCCAAATATAGAATTAAAGCAGCTTCTGGTCTACGCGGCTCATCTTGTACCATAAAAATCCTTTAAAAAAACCTTGTTAATTTATTTAATTTAATAAAAAAAAAAACTAGACTCACACACATAAGTTTTAAAATGAAAAAAGTGACAAAGCTATGAAAAAAGTGATAATACTGATGTAAAGTCACATTTAAATTGCCACTACAGCTGTTAAAAAAAAGAGTGTAATCATATAGAACAGTCTATATTGTGTGTACCTGCTAAACCGTATACATGTGAGCTTACATTGTATATTTATAAATGAGATGTTTGAACATGAATTTTTATTTTTTTATTCTACAGTAATTTTCCATTTTTTTTATATTGGTACAATCTGCATAGTAATATAAATTTCTTATGTGTGCTATGCATGTATATTGCCTGTAATCTCTTGATGTCTATTATGTCAGAGTTCACATTTATAGCAATCATCCATTAGAACAGATCCCGCAGAGACCAAATGGCAAGAAAGTGCAAACACATATCTTTAGTCCATTGTTAAACAACTGAATTCTGCAGAATCTGTTTTTTTTTAAAACATTGGAGTCTATGGATAACCGATCTGTTAACAGATTGCTGTTTGGTCATCCATTTTTGTTTCATTTGTAAAGGATCCATTTTTTGCTTACAAGATCCATTTTAAATGGAAGGTAAATAGCAATCAGGCAAAAGATCTGTTCACGATAGATTTTAAATGTTACGTTTTTAAAACAAAAGATCTTGCAGAAATCATAACTATTTTGCCAAGGGATCTCTGTAGGATCAATTCTTATGGATGCTTAGGCTGCTTTCAAATCACGTTTTTTTTCCTGTCCGTGGGATCCTATTTTTTGTAGGACCCCAGAGACAGGAAAGGGCACCACAGGGGGTGACCTATTCTGTGTCCAGGTTCATAATTATCACGGATCCGGACACAGTGGGGCTCTTTCACTTCTGCAATGTATAATATACATTGTGGAAGTGAAATTTAGTAAAAGAAAGAGTTAAAGATAAAAAATCTGTATGCTCACCTGTACGCGATCCAGCATGCTCAGTACACTAAAATCGGGTCCGAGGAACGAACAGCTGTTTCCTCGGACCCGCGCTCATAGGCCCCCATGTTAAAAGCTGAAGATCGGATCGGATTTGGCCTAATTGCCATCTGATTTTGTGGGATCCAATTTTTTTCTGTGCCCAAAATCGGAGCAGTCTCCGAGTTTGGGTACAGCAAAAAATCGGACACAAATCGGATCCTACAAAATCTGATGTCAATTAGGCCAAATGTAATCCGACCCCCATAGGATAACATTGGGGCCAAATCGGATCCGTGGCTGTTCATTGTAAAATGGACAGCCACGGATCCAACAAAAACGTGATGTGAAAGCACCCTTACTGGACATGTGAACTCAGCCTTTGGCTGGAGCCACATGGGCACGTGAGTTGCATGAGTCACCTAATGAGGCCTAATGTAAGGTAAACAGGCAGCTCAGACCCTACACAGGCTGTGAAATAATTTGCAGAATGCTAAGATTGTCAGCAAATCGGATCCTTCGCACTCATACAAGTCTATGGGTATGAGTGAAATATTGCACTGGAATCTGAAGACATCTGAGGGTAGTGCAATGTCTGCCGAGGCTGACAATGAAGGAGACGGAGAGATTAATATCTCCCTCTACTCTGCACCTGTGATCTGATTGCAGGATCAAAACGAAGGAGCATGACACTCAGCACTGGCTTTCAGTAGAAAATAAGCCGAGTGTCATTGGCATATCACATCTAAGGCTGACTTCACACTATGGTTTTTGCCATCCTGTTCTGTTCATTTTTAAAGAAAAGAACAGGATCCTTTTTAGCCTTGTATCCCTATTAGTCATAAATGACCATCCAGTTTTGTGAATTTAGTCCCGATTCGTTTCTGTCCTGTTTTTTTCCTGGCCCCAATAATGGAGACTGCTCCAATTTTGGGCTCAGGTGAAAAAATCGGACCAAACCGGACAGAAACTAATCCGGGGTGATCCGGCACACATAGCATGGGAGTCTATGGGTGCCGGAATGGGAAAAAATGTGTTCCCCATATCCGGTTCTAGTGTACTGAGCATGCTCTGTACACTAAAACTGCTCTGTTCCCATAATTTCACTTTGGCAGTGTAAAAATTCTCACCTGTCCCATGATGCATTCACCTCCGATGGCTAAAGGACCTTAATCAGCTGACTGGGAAGGGGTGGATCAATCCAATCAGCCGATGGGTCACATGACTGCATCAGCAGTCTTTTAACCACGCTGATGCGGTCATGTGTCCATCAGCTGATCGGGTTGCTCCGCCACATCCTTGCAAGCTGATTAAGGTCCTTTAGCCATCGGAAGTGAATGCATCAGCAGTCTTTTAACCACGCTGATGCGGTCATGTGTCCATCAGCTGATCGGGTTGCTCCGCCACATCCTTGCAAGCTGATTAAGGTCCTTTAGCCATCGGAGGTGAATGCATCACGGGACACATGGCGAGCATTTTTTTTTTATTTTTAACCATTCCTTTATTTAATTTCACTTTAGCAGTGTATGTAAATACACTGCTGAAGTGAAAGTGAACAGAGCCGACACCACTTATCTGCACTTTGCAGGCTTGGCTTCCCTCAGCTCTTGTGTGTCTGGATCCCTCAAAATCCAGATCCGGACACAGAAATGGCATCCGAAGTTTACAATCTGGGTCTGTCCGTTCCTGTCTGTGGGGTCCTGCAAAAAGCAGGATCCCACGGACAGGAACAAAACCCTGGTGTGAAGCCATCCTAAAGTTCTCACATAGGATAGCAAACGCTATCATGACTCGAGCCTTAGAAGGTATCATAATTTTGAATGTTAAGTTACATAATTTCTTCAGAATTCATTAATTAAAAAGTATAGGTTGGTTAGGTAGGCCCTGTTTTTCATATTTTTACATTATAAATAATAAAGATTTTTTTCATCTTTCCCTAGAAATGTATTGCTGGATACTGATTACATTTTTAGAAGTCTGAACATACTACATACATTTATACAGTATGTTGTGTACACATAACACTTGCTACTATATTCGATCCCAGTTGTTTCCACATGGTAGGTTCAGCAGAGTTAAAGTATATCTGAAAGTGATCTCTCTACTTCTCACTCTTTCTAAATCTCTATTAATTACCTTTGTGGTGAGAATATACAGTTCAAGCAGAACCCCACCTCCTTGTATGTGAAGCCCAGGGCAAATCTCCCAGCCTTAACTTCCATCCCTGTAAAAATGTCCCTACAAGCACTACATCTGTTTGCTGATGTATTATTCTATTTAGCTTGTTGCTCTGTTTCAAGTAATCTCTTCACAAAGAATTGAGTGGCAAAAGCTACCCCTTAGGCCAGTGAAGGTTACATACACAGCATATTTAGTGTAACCTGAGAAACACCTGCACATTGACAGCATTTGATTCATGTGTTGTCAGTTTCGTGATTAGATCAAATATCTCCAGTCTAAATCGCTGTTTCCTTATTTTTGCTATCTCTGCTTCATTATCTGTCCTTTTACTTATTTTCCCTTTACAGCACATCTCTGTTCTTGTCTCTTGAACATTGTCTGTGTGGATAATAGCATGATATTATATCCTTTCAAAAGTATAGTGAAATGCTGCATTTTTTTCACCTGCCATATATTTCATTACTACTACAGCGCACAGCCTTGTTGACTCTGACATTTCTTCTTCTAATCTCAAAAAAATATTGAGAACAATTGCAGATAATCAGTGTGTAACATCAGAAAAATATTGCATAGTACATTTCATTAAAAGGATTAAAATAAATACAAATAAAAGAAAAAATCCATCACTTTCTCCTAAAACCTCAGATTCAGGGGCGGACCTCAGATTCAGGGGCCCCGACTGGCTAGGGGGCCCCTCAAGCCTGCAGGGGGGCCCCCAGCCGACCCTGTGACTCTGTGTCAGAGGAGAGGAGGTTAACTGAGGGAAACTTCCTGCTTCCCTTGGCTGATCCCGCCCCTCCTCTCCTCTGCCGCCCCGGCTCCCAGGACTGCAGTGCGCGGCCTGGTGCAGGCAGGAGCCGCATAATTTACAGCACAAACACCCCCCTGCTCCTCACCGACATTCGCTAGCACCCCCCCGCTCCTTGCCACATCCGCCAGCTTCCCCCGCTCCTCGCCAACATCCGATAGCACAAATCCCCCCGCTCCTCACCAGCAGCTGCTGCACCAAGGCCCGCCAGGCTGAAGTTCCGCCACTGCTCAGATTTATTAAGGTATAGTAAAGAAAAACAGAAAACAGGGATGCAAGCAATATAAAAAAAGTGTGTAAATAAACACTTGCATATGAAATATATCTAAGGCATCATATTAAACTTTTCTCTGACACATTTTGGACAGTAGTGCTCTTAGTCCTAGAGATAATTCAACATGGAAAAATTCAGCATGGAAATATATAGCAGTCAACTAAGGGCCCTTTCACATCTGCGTTTTTCGTAATTCGCGGCAGATGCGGTGAAAAAACCGCATCTGCCGCGTTTGCCGCATAACGGTTCCACTTGCGGCACGGTTGCGGTTTTTTCCATAGGAAGTATAGGGGGACTTGCGGCAGATGCGGCAAGTGCGGTATTGCACTTGCGGCAGGTGCGGCAGAGAAAAAAAACGCAGTAAGCCGCGGTTTTTTTCTCTGCCGCACCTGCCGCAAGTGCAATACCGCACTTGCCGCATCTGCCGCAAGTCCCCCTATACTTCCTATGGAAAAAACCGCAACCGTGCCGCAAGTGGAACCGTTATGCGGCAAACGCGGCAGATGCGGTTTTTTCACCGCATCTGCCGCGAATTACGAAAAACGCAGATGTGAAAGCACCCTTACACATGGAGATGAGGAGTTCATGTGACACCTCATACATTGAGAGTTAATTAGTAGTAAACTGTTGCTGCTTAAAATTTAGAGAAAATTATATATATATATATATATATATATATACCTGAAACTAAATATGTTGGGTGGCCAATTACAAATCACACCAGACGTCACAGCCCAACGGTGGAGCACAGGACAGTTTAACCCATCCTAGACAATGCTGGAAAAAAACCACACTTTATCTTTCAGTTGTTATCTGCTGTGTGTTTGGATAAGTTCACATGTTGCTGCAGATTTTCATGCAACATAATTTTGATATGTTACATGCAGACTTTGTAACAGATTTTCTTTAAGAATGACAGCAAATTTCCTTCCTTAAATTGCAAAGTGTTAGGGCCACTTTACACACACCAACTTATCTGTCCAACTTCTGAACAACTTGCTGGCTGCAGTAAAATCATGGACACATTGCTCCATTTTGTGGCTGTGTACAAATGGAATAATGTGTCCATGATTTCACTGCAACCAGCAAGTTGCTCAGAAGTTGGACACAGAAGTTGGTGTGTGTAAAGTGGCCCTTACATCTAAGCCAAATCTCATAAAAAAAAATTGAAACAAAAGAATTTAACAGACTCTCAAACATGATTAAACTGCTAATGTAAATTTTGTGCGCCAGAAAAAGAAAAATCTGCACCAAACATGAAGCAGGTGAATATTATCTTTAGATCAAGGGTCCCCCAACTCCAGGCCTCAAGGGCTGCCAACAGAGCATGTTTTCAGAATTTCCATAGTGTTGCACAGGGGTTGGAATCATCATCTGTGTAGATGATCACTTTCAAGGCCTGAAATTGGAAACCTCTGCTTTAGACTATGTGCACCCTGTGTGTTTGTGATCTGATTTTTTGTGCTGCCTTTTTGCACAAAAAACAGATCAATTTTTGTCAGGCCAGAAAAGTCTATGAGACTTGTGAAATGCTGTGCTGACGGCTACATTTTTCCTGATCAGGTTTTCCAACAAAAACCTGATCAGGAAAAGAAGTTGCATGTCAATTAATTGATCTGGATTCGCAGCAAAAATACTCCAATACTTCCCCTCCCCGGTGAGCCCATGGTGAGCTCCAGTGATTTCTTCCTCCTAGGTACTGTCAGCTGCTGAGAGAGGTGACTACAGGACCTACGCCTCTTGCGACTCAGGCTATCACATTGTGCACAGGTTTGGAATTACCAAACCCAGAAGTAAGAAATCATCAGCCACCAAGGGATCACCGGGGGGAGTCAGAAAGAGTTTGTGCGTGCGTGTCTGTCTGTCTGTGTGTCTGTCTCTGTGTCCCCTTATTTGTGCTGCATTAGTATGTGCACAAACACAGCTGAAAAAGTGATATATCTGTGCTGCCAAGCGCAAAAGGATCACTTTTTTTGTGTGTGCACATAGCCATAAAGATCGGTACAGGTTACAATAGACTCCATAGTTAAATCCACAGAACTAGGATCAGTGAATGCCACAATCTCCTTTGCTGATTCAGGCCATCACAAAGCACCAGAACAATCCACAGTTAATGTCTCTCTCTGTAGCCAAGTAAGAGCTCTACACACCGGTAACAGCTACTCACATTGTTACAACACCTCTTTATATCTTAATTATTTCACACTAAATTTTCCGCAGGTGGTTGCAAAACAGGTTGGTTTTTTTAGAGTATAAAATTCATTTGCCCAGGGTTCTAAATTTTGTTAAAGGCATTGCTAACATTGTCATTTGTTTGGCAGTCATCACAGATAGGTCTATACCAAATTCTTCTTCCAGGGTGTTTTATTTGAAGAAGTGCTTCCTCTAGTAGACCTAAGGGTGCCTTCACACTTGCGGACCCCTCCTTAGCGTCCTGCGGAGGGGATCCGCAGGTTGAGCGTGGGCACCGCAAGTCCCTATGTTTAGCATGGGGGGCAGGTGCCTGCGCTCTGATGCAGATTGGCGTGCGCTCCCTGTGCGCACCCATGCACTGCAATGTATGATTTGTACACAGGTGGATGCTTGCGCACAAATCATACATTCTCGTCCACACCCTGAACGCAACATGTCGCGTTCCTGGTGCAGACGAGAGTGTGTGATTTGTGCGCATGCATCCGCATGCATACATATCATAAATTGCAGTGAATGGGTGTGCACAGGGTGCGCATGCCAATCTGCATCAGAGCGCAGTCACCTGCATCCCATGTTAAATATAGGGACTTGCGGTGCCTGCACTGAGCTTGCGCTTCCCCCCCCCCGCAATACGCAGCGGCAGAAGCGCAAGTGTGAAGCCAGCCTAACTAAGCTGACAATCTAATGCAGGTAATAATGCACATTTGGAGTGGAGCTTGTTTTTATCTTTGTATGATATGGAGCTGGATCTCTTTAAATCACACTCTCCCCTTTAAAATACATGGATCATGGGGAGGGAAAAAAAAAGATAAGGACCTTCAGGGTTATTAGACTGTTAGTGGGGACGTTGTCACTATTGGTCTGGTGAAGACTGTTGAACAGCAGCATTGTAATAAAGACCGGATTCTGGTGATATGTATTTTCTGCTGCACTTTTTAAGTTGACTCCACCTTTGAAGCTAAAAAAGGCTGATCTATACATACCATAACAATATATATACAGTAAAGGCAATCAAATAATTTTGATGCAAATCCAAATTTGTGTCCATTTTTTAGGTTCTGCAGGGTTTGCTGGGAAACTGGGTTTTTGTTCCGCGCCAACCAGAAGGAGACAATCCGAATCACTTTCAAAAAGCTTTACTTGTGCCGACGCATTTCGTGGCTGATTTGCTACTTCATCAGGGCTATTGTGTTACAGTCATTTAGCATCATTAGTTATATACAAAATATCATGTGACATCACAGGTCAAAAACCATCAGTGACGTGAGTGCCGGTTAACCCACGTCACACCCTTTGGTTGAAAATAAATGCTGCCGATTGCATACTAAAAATGAATTTCTATATGAAATTACATGTAAAATTCTCTCGACCTAAAACAGTTACCTTTAATAAATATAACCAATTAAACAAAAGAAAAAGAAGAAAATAGAGAATAAATCCATTGTTAAAACCTTCTCCAGCATTGAACTCGCGAAAAATTACCCTCATATACTACCAAACTACTAAATTCATATCACTAAGCCAAATTGCTCTTTTACGTTTTGTCTCTATAAAACAAAATCTCTTATGTTGCTCCCTATCACCTCTCTTATGTGAATGAGGTAATAGGGAGCAACATAAGAGGCGTTTGGTAGTTCCGAACTTGAACTTTGCGGGGATCCGCAGCGACCATTTTACTATTTGTGGCTTCAGTTGGTTGTGACTCACACAACCAACTAAGGTGAGTTGTACTACCTTCTGGTGCACTCCTATCATCACAGTTAAAGCCCTATGTGCGTTCATTCTATTTTTGTCTAGTTTTTAAGTCATCCACTCTCCTAGTGAATTTAAGCAATTTGTGATTTAATCCATATGAATTGCCAGAAATGACCACTGCAATTTTTCATAAAGGCACAAGATGGCAATGGCAGAAGATGACATCGGTAAGGAAAGACTCAAATAACTTTGATGCATCCAGGCGGAATTCTCCATAATGCCTTGCAGCAATCACTACACATTGTATAACATAGCCAGTCAGGAGGGAGTGTCCTGGTCTGTATGAAAGTTGAAACAAAAACAATGTTGCGCCAAACTGCTGATGTTTATGGCATGGGAGCGGTTAAATATATCTAGGGCTCACCTTCTCTAGTTGTGCTGACCGCACAACTAGTTTATGCACTGATTTGTTACCCCAAAGGGTTTCCACATCAGCCGGTGTGCTGCAAGCAGGGATGAGCGTGATTTCCAATATGCACACGCTGCTGATTCTCGTGCTTGTTCCAAAGAAGTGGTGATTGATGTCTGATGCGTCCTGGGTGCCCAGCTGCTGAATACCACGCTTCCCAATGGGAGGATACGTGTGCGTTCAAATAAAGATGTGGTATTAGATTAGCGCTACAAACCACACCAGGCGATCGTTCTGTATAAATTACCTTAAAGCTTTATTCAATCGATGTAGAATGCCCAGTCTCCACAACGCGTTTCGGCGCTAATTGCGCCTTTCTCAAGTGTCTCTTGAGAAAGGCGAAATTAGCGCCGAAACGCGTTGTGGAGACTGGGCATTCTACATCGATTGAATAAAGCTTTAAGGTAATTTATACAGAACGATCGCCTGGTGTGGTTTGTAGCGCTAATCTAATACCACATCTTTATTTGAACGCACATGTATGAAAGTTGAGGCAGGGAATGCAGCAGTCATATTATGGTATAGCTGGATATTGAGCGCATATGACAGTTTAGCAAAAGAGATCGGGAAAGACATAAAACAGAAAATTCTACAGATAGTGCTTGGCAGCACAGATGTGAAGAAAGGTTACTATTCTTTTACCCATGGCTATATATTATGAGGTCACTTTGACATTACTGCTATGTTTGAATTAAAGTGCTTAAGAGATGTTGAATTCAGTCGTGGAGACCTCATTGTATTACACACAAATACTCGCAATTAATGGAAAACATTTTATTACGTGAAGGTTGTGAATGGAAATGTAAAAAGATTTGCCTATCACTAAGTTTAGTATAAGTCATGAAAAAAATGTTTCCTTCCAATAACACTTTCATCCGTTTAGTGTATATCAAAAACCTATATCAAACAGAAAAAACATTTCTTATTTAAGAAGCAGTGCTTTCATGAAGCCTGAAGGTGGCATTGTTGTTTTATCTGCCCTCTTAATAATGGACAGCGCCCAAGGGTAAAAAGATAAAATTACACTCTAAAACTGCTTTACTAAGAACTCATAATGTTCAAATACTGTAAAACTTGACAGACATAATTAGCTATATCATACACTAACTAATACAGAGAGAGACTATCTATTATAACTTCATTCACTGAAATATTTACCAGACAATATGCTATGCCTAATAAAAAAAACACATAAAAATCCAGTGCGGAGGTGATAACATATTTATTATAGTAGACTACAAATTTAAATTCCCTGACGTTGTTTTTACCTTACATCAGCTCATTTAAAACACCTGTGGTATTCATTGGCAGTGGTTATGTTTTTGAATAATCCACATATTATGAAAAACTTTATTAATAACAATAAGGTGTATGTTAGTTCTCAGGCCTTGTAAAATAAAAAGATTATTAAGCATCTACGGGAATATAGGTCAGTGTACTTATACTGTATATATCTTTCAGACATATGATTTAGTAGCAAAGCAAAGATTTAAGGGAACTTGTCAGTTGCTTGAAGCTACCAGAAGGATGGGGAGCATGAATCAGAGCCTTGCTAAACTATTGAAGCCAGTTATGATTTTCTCTGAAAAACTCCAATATTTCAGAGAAAATATTTTTAAGAGATACAGCAAGTGACTATTCAGAGAGACAAGACTATTTGGCGGCTGCTCCAGCTTGCTTCTTTCAGCACCACTATAGTTGGTTGACAGGTCTACACTGTGTCTGTACATAGGAAGAAACCACCTCATGAGGTGCAAGGAGAAGCTGGCTGGGGGTTGTGGACCCAATAGTCTCATCTCTGCTAGTAGTCCTTTGCCAGATATTTACACTACACATTCACTGAAATGCTAAATCATTTCAGAGTGAACCATACCAATCATACAGCCAAGCTTTGTTATATGTTGCCTATTGTTTGAGTAGCATGAATTGTGACAGGTTACCTTGAGCTTCCCATAAGAGTAGAGTTATGCTTTAATTGTTTCTATAGTTACTGTGGATAACAGGTGTGGATGTATTCACTATTCTGTACTTTCCTTTAGGTATTATTCTCTACATTAAGCTATATTTTTTCTTTATTACATTATATTTATAACTAGATGGAAGCCCAATACTATTGCATCGGGAAGGTCATGATGTAACAGTGGGGCTAGGCTCTGTTGCGCTGGACGTGGCGGCTGTCTCTTCCCCCCTGTGCATTCTCCCCTGTGTCCTCACTCTCTCTCCCTCTGCTGTCTTATCCCCTCTGTGCACTCTTACTTGACCTGTCTCTTATGCACTTTCACCCCCTGTGTACTGTCTTCTCCCCCTGTGTGGTCTTCTCCCCTCATGTGCTCTCTCCTTTTAGCTGTCTTCTCCTGTGTGCTCTCCCCCTGTATACAGTCTCTCTCCCCACTTTGTTGTCTCCTCCCCTCTGTGCTCTCTCCTTTGAGCTGTACCCCCCTGTGCACTGTCTCTCTTCCCATTATCTGCATACATACTTACTCATGTGGCCACCATCTTTGGTCACTTGGGTATTTAAAGATGGTGGCTGCCTGATTACCTGCACAAGCAAGTACATGTGCAGTAACTCAGATGGTGAGTTATGGTGGCTAGGGGTGCCGAGCAGCAGTGGGTATGCGGCAATAGTTCCTGCCATCAGTTTTGGTTATCGGCAGTACTGCACAAATTGCACAATAACTTTGGTGTGCAAATATGGCTGCCGCCGACGCATTACAGGAGGACATCAGGACAAAAGTGTATGACAGATGCCAGAAGATGTAAGTAGATGTCAAATTTTCAAGTAGTGCTACAAGTGCAGCAGATTATAGTCATATCGCTGACTAGCAGGGTGTCTTTAAAGTTAAAAAACATGAACAGGTGCAAAGCAGAGACACCAAAAAAGGTACAGTAGTTTTATCTAATTCACAACCACTGACTCAGTAACTGAGTAGGCAGGACTTTCTGCAATTAAACCTCTAGAGACCAGTTCCAAATATTCGCGAGCAAGTTTATGATAGGGATTCACTATAACCCTCATAGAAGCAAGGCTATGTGTTTCTGACTATCTAACTGCTGAGTTTTTATTTTTAAAAAGTTTAACTCCAGTAAAATGTGACCATGTTTTCTATTTGACTTATGTGCAACACATCACTGAAAACTGCACACCTATTAAAACCATTATGGAAAACTGCTGAGTACATAATATAGCAAATAATGTTCCATTTTACTTCACTTAATATTTTTTACACCTTATTAGGCTTTATTTTTATTTAGTTTTTTTTCTATTATTTTCTATTTCAATGAGTCCAGTTTAGCTTATTTGTCTTTGGGAGGTTGTTTTGTTTTGTGTATGCGGTAAGGGCCACTTTACACACACCAACTTATCTGTCCAACGTCTGACCAACTTACTGGTTGCAGTGGCTGTGGTCAAATATAACAATGTGTCCATGATTTCACTGCAACCAGTAAGTTGGTCAGAAGTTGGACAGATAAGTTGGTGTGTGTAAAGTGGCCATTAGTGTGGGAGGTTTATTACAACCTCTACCACATGGTCTATTCCTCCCATTTGGTAGGATATATTTGTAAATATTTTATATACTTCTACGGTCATATTGCTTATGTAATTGTTTCTTTCTGAAAACAAACTATTTTTGTCTCTACAAATTTGCTATTTTTGGTCAAATGTGTCTCCCTAGTGTGTAATAACTGCACCCTTTATGATATTTTGGTTGTGCCATTCCTTTTTCCATAAGGCCATGTGCACACGTTCAGTATTTGATGAGTTTTTTACCTCAGGATTTGTAGACAAAACCAGGAGTAGAGATGAGCGATGTTCGACTCGAATAGTTCGCCAATCTCAAATTCGAGTCGATTTTGGCGCTATTCGAGTCATTCGCCGAATTCGAACAATTTGGTTCCAATTCGGCAAATTTTGAACATGTTCGATTTTGGTTCGAAAATGCGGCAGATGCGGTCAGAAAACCGCATCTGCCGCATTTTGAGCCAAAATAAACATTACCTAAAAGAAAGAAAGTGTTAAAAATAAAAAAATAATGTATGCTCACCTGTCCGCGGTCCACCAAAGCCTCCGGTATGGTGCTGTGTCTTACAGGACCTGTGGTGACGTCAGTTCTCGCGGGAACTCCGGTCACATGACCGGAGTTCTGCGAGAACATGACGTCACCACAGGTCCTGGAAGCACAGGACCTTGCCGGAAAGCTTAAAATAGATATTTTTATGATTCGGACCCTTTCTTTTACTTAAAGAAAGGGTCCGAATCATAAAAATATCTATTTTACGCTTTCCGGCAAGGTCCTATTGATAATAGGACCTGTGGTGACGTCATGTTCTCGCGGAAACTCCGGTCACGTGACCGGAGTTCCCGCGAGAACATGACGTCACCACAGGTCCTATAAGCACAGGACCTTGCCGGAAAGCTTAACATAGATATTTTTATGTTTCGGACCCTTTCTTTAAGTAACTTTTACTTAAAGAAAGGGTCCGAATCATAAAAATATCTATTTTAAGCTTTCCGGCAAGGTCCTGTGCTTCCAGGACCTGTGGTGACGTCATGTTCTCGCGGAACTCCAGTCATGTGACCGGAGTTCCCGCGAGAACTGACGTCACCACAGGTCCTGGAAGACACAGCACCATACCGGAGGCTTCGGTGGACCGCGGACAAGTGAGCATACATTATTTTTTTATTTTTAACACTTTATTTGACTTTATTTCACTTCCACAATGTATGTATATACATTGTGGAAGTGAAAAAGCCCCACAAGCCCAGATTGTTCGTTTTCCGGGGTGTTCGACGGTGTTCGTCGAGCATTCGACGAACATTCGTCGAACACCCCGTCGATTCGACGAATCGAATCGAATTCGAACACCGGGGTGGTGGCTCATCTCTAACCAGGAGTGGAGCAATCAGAGGAAAAGTCTAATAGAAACACCTGCACCACTTCTGTATTTAATCATCCACTCCTGGTTTTGGCTACAAATCCTGACGTAAAAAACTCATCAAATACTGAATATCTGCACGTGGCCTAATTAAAATCACCAATTCACTGCTACATCAATAATAGTCTGTCTGCATCCTGAACTGGCACTGTAACCATATATTGGTAAGTATGACTTTTATTGATTTAATGTCCTCTTCAATTAATTGGTTTTAATCAAGAAGAGACTCATAAGACATTGAAGACCCTATAAATTTGGGAGGTAGCAAACATTGAAGAGCAAGCATTTGAGGACCCATAGCCAGACGTGTACCATAATATTCATAATGGCTATACTCTTTAGGAGTACTTTCCAATAATTGCGTATTCCTTCCAAATAGCGAGTACAATGTAAGTAAAGGGGAAATGCGAGTAATTTTCTGCTGGACCCTACAAAGCGGTCTGGGGGCTGAGGAAAAGGCTGAAAAGGGTGGGAAAGTGATGAAACAGAATGGGAAGAGCCTGGAAAATATGCCTGCATGCATTTCTGACTCACATATAGTTTGTGGGAATAGCTTTGTCGCAGGATTATGCCACTGTCACAGATACACATAAACAACTACCAAACCTAACCTAAATCACATTTAACAGGCCAAAAAGGTTCACAAACAGTTTTTCCTGTATAATCACTTGTATACAAGGCTAAAAAAACATAGAAAAAAATATTGCTTTTAGCGTTTGTTCACACATACTGTTGTAGCTTTTATTAGCCTTTTAAAAATGGAAGGGCCCTGACTTATACATTTTTCACGTCCCTCTGTCTTACAACATGTTTAGTTAGCTATTCCCCAGCACTTTAAAAGGCCAGTTACAACGTACCAGTAGGTAGGTTGATCTTTGACCTCAGAGGTCTCAGGTGGTCCTGTAACATACGTTTTGGAGGGACTGCTCTTACTTAGACATTTGGGCAGTCCCTCCCTCATTGATACTCAGATAGTGGAATACATATTCCACAGCAGTTTACAATGTGCCCATTGTAGCATTGGGCAAAACCCTTCTCCTTCTCCTCCACCATCATGTGATTCTGCTGCCCTACATTCAAATGTTCAGAGGGCCTGCAGTAGTCAGGAAAGCTGAGTTTGCTGATGGCCCTTGAGATGACCCTGTAATGAACATTTTGGAGGGACCGCTCTTACTTAGACATTTGGGCAGTTCCTCCCTCATTGACACTGTAATAGTGGAATACATATTCCATAGCAGTTTACAGTGTGCCCATTGTAATGTTGGGCAAAACCCTCCTCCTCATCCTCCTCCTCCTCCACTGTCATGTGATTCTGCAGCCCTACATTCAAATGTTCAGAGGGCCTGCAGTAGTCAGAAAACTTGAGTGTGCTGAGGGCCCAGAGATGGCCCTGTATGTAATGCACATTTTAGAGGGACAGCTCTTACTTAGACATTTGGGTGGTCCCTCCCTTATTGACACTCAAGTAGTGGAATACATATTCCATAGCAATTTACATTGTGCCCATTGTAGCGTTGGGCGTGACCCTCCTCCTCCTTCTACGCCTCAACTGCCATGTGATTCTGTGGCCATACATTTAAATGTTCAGAGAGCCTACAGTAGGCATGAAACTTGAAATTGCTGAAACCTCAGAGATGGCTCTGTACCATATGTTTTGAAGGGATCACTCTTATTTAGACATTTGGGCAATACTTTCCTCATTTATACTCAGATAGTGGAATACATATTCCATAACAGTTTACAATGCGCCCACTGTAGCATTGGGCAAAACCCTCCTCCTCCTTTTTCTCCACCTCCATGACATTTTGCGGCCCTTAGCTCAAAAGTTCAGAGGGCCTGCAGTAGGCAGGAAACCTGAGTTTGCTGAGGGCCCGGAGATGGCCCTGTAACGTACGTTTTGGGGAGACAACTTTTAGTTAGACATTTCGGAAGGCCCTCCTCTTTATGCTTGGGAGGGCCCTCCTCTACACTTTTGGGGGTGAAACCACTGCCTTAAAAATAACACAGCATAAGCAAAGCCATGGTTGCTGGCACTGAAGATTATCTCTTCTGTACATTAGGGAGGACCCACTTTTAGATATTTGTGAGAGCCCTCCTCTATACTTAGGGAAGGGTCCTCTTTTATTCATTTGGCAGGGTCCTCTATACATTTGGGAGGTGGCAAACATTGATGAGCAAGCATTTGAGGACCCATGGCAAGAAGAAAATCACTTTGAGGAACCTGATTTACCATCTCCAGATGTCGAGGATGATGGTGATAAGACACAGTTGCCATCAGGTCAGCCTACAATCTCAATTGTGAAGGAGTTGGAAGATGAGTTGATTGATGATGAGTCCACTGATCCAACCTGGACCATTGGCACTCATAGCCAACACAGCAACACAGAAGAAGATTGATACTTAACACCAACACAGGTGCCAAGGGGTAGTAGTTTGATCAGACTGAGAACTTGGTAAACTGATCCCAAGTGCACCTCCACTGTGACCCAAATTAGGGCATGGGAGCGTTCAGCCACTCTGTGGAATTTTTTTACTTAAAGTCCTCCAGAAAGAAACATTGTAATCAGTACCATCTGGAATATCAAGATGAGCAGAGGTCAGGGCAAAGGCAACCTGAGCACAATGATATACGTAACCACAATGGCAGACAAGCACCACAGTAGGTGAGCAGTAGGGATGAGCGAGTACTACAATATTCAGACTCGCTATACTGATAACGAGTAGGTCCTGATACTTGGTACTCGTTGTGAGTATAGCGAGTCCAATGAAAGTGAATGTACAACCTATCTATATATACACTGCGAAAATGGAATAAAAGTGAATAAAAATTGTTCAAAATAATAAAATATACTCACCCATCTGGCGGCTGCACCGGGGACCCAAACAGAAGACATCCCATGTACGGCTAGGACCTGTCAGCCTGATAGCCAATCAGATGGCTGGAAGCGATCGGGCCAATCAGATGGCCTGACATCACAAATCATATGATCACTACTAGCCACCTGATTGGCCAGATTGCCAGGTCATTGATGCACGTTCAACCGTCGGATGGAGGAGTATGATTTTTTTTATTTTTAACCACTTTTATTCACTTTTATTCCACATTCGCAGTGTATATAGATACGCCGGGTGTACAAAGCTTGTTGCCTGGCGACCTTGCGCTGACACAAGGCCGCCTTCAGCGCATGTGCAGATCGCATGTTGAAGGCGGGCTGGGCGTTCTACACCCGGCGCACTGCGCATGCCCGGGTATGACGCAGCGTGATGCGGCGACCAGCATCGCATCATACACCAGGAAGTGAAGCCTAGAGATTTAAATCAGGACTACGGTCCTGAAGGAATGATGCCGCCCATCAGGGTATCATTAGAGCAGTGAGGCGGGGGTAGCGCGGCCCTGGAGACACCGCCTACCCATCATGAACGCCCCATCGGCAGAGATTTTGTAAGTTTAAAAACTGTTCTATTCCACTTTTATAAATGCAAGATTGGTCAGAGAGGGATGGTTAGGACAGTAGTATGTGGCTGCAGGGACAGGTAGGGATAGGTTAGAAGGGTAAAAACAGCTGACAGGTTCCCTTTAATATTGGAGTAAAAAATAACAAATTTCCTTTAAACAATCTGTGTCTGGTGCACTATTTCCCTATCATTAGTTTCTACTGAAAAAATGGCCCTTCATCCTGTGTGCCATCCAGTGCATATATATCTGAGAAATGGGATCATTCCTAATAACTCATTAGCTTTAAGGTACCATCACACGGGGCAACATCTCAGGCCACATCGCCGGCAACTGAGGGGTGTGGCCAAGTTGCGGCGACATTGCTGGAGAGTTGCCCCGTGTAACAGGGTGATTTCAACGGCGATAGTTGCTTCAACAATATCGCCAGGTTTCAGGACAATGTCCTGAAACCTGGCGCTGTTGCTCAGGAGATCTGCCTGAATCGCCCTGTCTGACATCGCAACAGCGATGTTGCCGGCAACTTCCTCCATAGAATCCAATGTTAAGGATCGCTGCCAGGGTTGAGTTTAACCCTGGCAGCGATAGTTGCTAGCAACATCGCTGATGAGTTGCCGGCGATGTCTCCTCATCTGACAGCTCATCAGCGATGTTGGAGAGTGGCCAAAAACGTGTGCGCTCCCGGGAGTTGCCGGCGATGTGGAACCAGGTGATGGTACCTTTAGAGAACAAGGCAGTATTGCAACTGCAGGTTAAAAATCAGACCTGAAAATGTGAATACTGATGACTTAGCAATTAAGTATTTTGATTTTTGTGTTGTGATGTTCCTTGATGTGAATATTGAATGGAAAAATGCAAAGGTATCACTATAGGTACCGTTACATGGGGAAACATCTCCGGCAACATCGCCGGCAACTCACGGGAGCACGCACGTTTTGGGAACTTCGCCAAGATCGCTGTGGAGATGTTACATGAGGAGACATCGCCGGCAACGCAGCAGCGATGTTGAAAGCAACTTTCGCTGCCAGGTTTAAACTCAACCCAGGCAGCGATCATTAACATTGCAGTGAATGGGGGAAGTTACTTTCAACATCACTGTTGCGGTGTCACATTGGGCGATTCTGCCAGATTGCTTGAGCAAAATCGCCAGGTTTCACAACATTGTTGGGAAACCACTTGATGTTGCTCAAGCAACTATCGCTATTGAAATCACCTTATTACACAGAGCAACTCACTAGCGATGTTCCTTCAACTTGGCCACGCCCCTGAGATGCCGGAGATATTGCCGGAGATGTTTCCCTGCGTAATGGTACCTTATTGGAACCAAAGAATGGAATTTCTAATGTCAAGAAGGGATGAGTTTGAAAACTGCACAGAAGATTCATTATGATGCCATTTTATTAAAGAAACGTTTTATATTCACCGACACTAATTCAAGCCAATGGTATAGCATTACACTTGATGCATTCCTACTAAGTTTATATTATATGAAGTAACATTTTGGACATACTGTAATGGCCATTAGTATTGGCACCCTGAAAATTGTTTCAGAAAATTAACTTTTTCTCCCAGAAAATTATTTCAATTACACATGTCTTGTCATACGCATGTTTATTTCCTTTGTGTATTAATAATAATAATAATAATAATAATAATAATAATAAAGCTTTATTTATATAGTGCCAACATATTCCACAGCGCTTTACAATGTAGGGTTAGAGTGCAGAAAATATACAGTAAGTAATTACAGTAGAGAACAAATAAAGTACAATAATTGGATACAAAACAATAGGCATAGAATCAATGTGAAAAAAAATACAATAAATAAAGCAAGAAATGAAGGTGACCCTGCTCAAAAGAGCTTACAATCTACAATGGGATAGGGGTTGCACAAGGTGCAGGGGCTTATTGCACTGATGGTCCAGGCATCTTGAGGAAATGGGGCATAGGGCTAAGCTTACATGAATGGTCGTCAGACAGTCTGTGTAGACCTTTATGGTTTGGTGGAGTTTGTAGAAGAGTAATGTCCAGAGGGATAGCCCATTCACTGTCTACAGTACAAAGGATTTCTATTAGGGAGTATGATAGGCCGTCTTAAAAAGATGCGTTTTTAGGGATCGTCTGAAGCCATGCAAGTTGTGGATAGTTCTGATTTCTTTGGGTAAAGCATTCCAGAGGTTTGGTGCATCTCTGGAAAAGTCTTGGAGCCGGGAGTGGGAGGATCGGATTAGTGCAGATGTTAGTCGAAGGTCATTTGAGGAACGTCGAGCGCGGGTGGTAGAGCAACACAAAAAAAAGAAAAAAAGGCAAATTGGATATAACTTTGTAAAAGATCTCCTATCTGTCCACTACTATTTGAGGCACATATTAGCTGATAAGATTAACCAATATATGCAGGTAAAGATGTGGGCTCTTGCGTTTGAGTCCACATCAATGGCAGGGAGGTGGCCTTGGATGTACCAATATGTCTAAAAGTAGTGTTAATATTTTGTTGCACACCTTAACTAAATGCAATCACTTCATATAATCATCAACACACTCCTAAGGCTAGGGTCAGACTTACGTATCCAGCCGAAACTTAGAAAATATCTTCCTCAGCACATAGCGTTACCAGCAGGTAATGCTATGTGCTGCCTGGAAATAGATCTCTATGGCAACTGGACGCTTACCGCAGCCTCCGGCTCCACAGAAATCTCCAGGATATGCGCTTTTGATGAACACACAGGAAAACGCTGCAGACCGCATTTCCTGTGCGCTCTTCAAAAGAGCATATCCTGGAGATCTCTGTGGAGCCGGAGGCTGCGGTAAGCGTCTGGTTGCCATAGAAATCTATTGCCAGGCAGCGCATAGTGTTCCCTGCTGGCAACGCTATGCATTGCTCCTGTCAGAAAGTAAGTTTCTGATGGAAGCAGCAGGCTAGGGGCCAAATGCAAGTCTGACCCTAGCCTTACACCTCTCATCTTTATTTTTGGACCACTCCTTGTTTACAAACTGTTCAAGGTCTCTCATATTTGAAAGGTGCCTTCTCACGATAGTTATTTTAAGATGTCTCCACAGATGCTCAATGGATTAAGCACTTGACTCATTGCTGACCACTTCAAAACTCTCCAGTAAAACCAAGCTTTCTGACACTATGCATTAGATTGAATTGCAATCTAAAATCATTTGGTAAACTTCAGATTTCATAGTGCCTAGCACACAGTCAAGGCACCTAGGAACAGATCCATTAAATCAACCCCAAAACATCCTTGAATCTCTACCATATTTGACTGTAGGTACTATTCTTTTCTTTGTAGGCCTCTGTTCATTTTCATCAAACATTAGAATGATGTGCTTTACCAAAAAGCTCTTTCTTGGTCTCATTTGTCCACATGATGTCTTACCAAAAGGATTTTGGCTTACTCACGTTCATTTTGGCATACTGCACTTTGGACATTTTATGATTCTGTGTCAGCAGTGGGGTCTTCATGGGTCTCCAGCTATATAATTTCATTTCATTCAAATGTTGACAGACAGTTTGCGCTGACACTGATGCACTCTGAACATGTAAGGCTGGGGTCACACATAGGAATCCGTTTTTGGAAGTGATTTCCATGACCAATCCGTTTTATTTTGGGTGCTTTTTGAGCCTCCTGCACCTCTGAACGTTTTTGGACTTAGTCATTTTATCATTTTTTTCATTAAAAATGCATATGCATTAACACATGCGTTAACGCAGGTGCCTATATGTGCCATGCATTAACGCATGCGTTTCCCATAGGGCCCCATGTTAAAAAAACGCATGCGTTATATTAACTGATGCCAAAAACGTTGCTAGCAACGTTTTTGGCTCAAAAATGGACAGAGCAATGTTTTGAGGTCCAGAAAAATCGGACAGGGTGTTTATTACATCCAATCCGTTTTTCTATCAGTTTTTGGACTTAGAAAAAAAAAATGACAAAAATGAGGCCAAAAACGGACCAAGGGCTTATGTGTGACCCTAGCCTAAGGCTGCTTTCACACTGCAATTTTTTCCTGATCAGGATTCATCAGATTTTGTGTGCCAAAACCCCGAAGTGTCTCCAAAACCTAGAACAGGTGTCAATCTTTCAATTATAGTTTTTCTCTGCAAGTTTCATTCCTGGTTTTGGCACACAAAACCTGATGAATCCTGATTAGGAAAAAACTGCAGTGTGAAAGCAGCCTAAGGCAGCTTGAATTTCTTTGACACTTGTTTGGGGCTGCTTATTTACCGTTCAGACTAACCTGCGTTTAAAACTTTTAATAATTTTTCTCTGCCGACTACATATAGGGAGATTAGCTACAGTGCCAAGGGTTGTAAACATCTTGTTATGTTGGGCACAATGGAAAAATTAATTTCAAGGTTTCTATAGATGGACTTGTAACCTTCATATTGTTGTTATTTTTCAACAATTCTGGTTCTCAGGTCCACAGACAGTTCTTTTTTCCTCTTTGTGCGTCACGCAAAGGCACACGATGCAAAAACTGAGAAAAGAGCTAGGATTGGTGTATCTACTTTGATGCACAAAATTCTGGATGAGAAAAAAGTTGCAACATGCTGCGACAGTCTGCGATTCACGCGTGAGATTCACCAATGCAAGTCTATGGGTCCGACAAAATCATGGACCGCCAACGGACCATCCGAGAGGCATCCATTATTTTCACTGATATATTCTCATTCTGCAGCTCAGACAACTGGAAAAAATGTTCCTGTTACTAATTGTACAGTAAAAGCTGCTGAGAAAAAAAACTGATTGCACGCGGATGTCAGACGGATGTGATCTGAGAAAAATGTCGGACACTCGCATAGCAATTGCATGCAAAATGGAGCAAAAAACAGATGACTATACCCAATCTGTTATATATTTTAGGAGTCGGTCCATTTTGGCTCCACCAAAATGGGCTCCAACTCTGACTCCACAGCCCATGCTGCAGGTCTGTGGGCCGCCCCCCTCCCATTTGGCATGCTGCAGCTCTATGGGCTGCCCCTCCCCCATATTGCATGCCAATCAGTCCTGCAGCAGAGTGATAATGCATCTTGCACCAGGGGCCTACAGAGAAATAATGGGACACCTAAATAGAAGTTCTTAATGCCCCCCCAAAAAATATTTGCCTGGGTCACATAATAACATATCTCACAACTGCAGCCCTTACAAAGTAATTTTCCTCCTATTGAAGCCCCTGGATTCTCCTTTCGTTACAGCCATAAAGTGTGATGCCAACAAAAGTGCCCCCCAAACACTATATGATGCCCCACAGTGAATTCCTCCATACGAACTGTATGATGACCCTACTGTAAGCCCCTCAACTACACTGGCACAGTATGATCTCCAACTGTGACCCCCATACAGCCCTCCTTGCAGTGTAATGGACCTACATACAGTACAATGGCCCCTACACCTCTTCACACTGTATAATGGCCCCTAACACAACCCTCAAACAGCCCTGCATAAAGTATAAAGGCTCCTCACACCCCTCCAAGTATTATCATGCCCCCCACAGAGTTCTCCACCTAGTACACATGCAGATCTGCTCCGCACGAGATGTACACCCTCAGCTCTACTTTGTTTGACCTTTGACGCAGCTCTGCTTCATACACCTAGTACACTCCCAGCTCTGCTCCGTACACAAGCAGCTCTGCTCAGCACACCTCATACACTCTCAGCTCTGCTCTGTACACCTCGTACACACTCGGCTCTGCTTTGTACACCTTGTACACACGCGACTCTGCTCCGTACACCTTGTACACACGCGACTCTGCTCCGTACACCTCGTACACACATGGCTCTGCTCTGTACACATTGTACACTCTCAGCTCCGCTCCGTACACCTCGTACACACTTGACTCTGCTCTGTACACCTCGTACACACTCGGCGCAGCTCCGTACACCTTGTGCACACTCAGCTCTGCTCTGTACACCTTGTACACACATGGCTCCGCTCCGTACACCTAGTACACATGTGGCTCTGCTCCATACCCCTCATACACACTCGGCTCCGCTCCGTACACCTCGTACACATGCGGCTCAGCTCCGTACACCTCGTACACATGCGGCTCAGCTCCGTACACCTCGTACACAAGCGGCTCCGCTCCGTACACCTTGTACACACGCAGCTCCACTCCATACACCTTGCACACACATGGCTAAGCTCCGTACACCTTGTACATACGTGGCTATGATCTGCATGCCTTGTACACATGTAGCTCCACTCTGTACACATCATACACACATAGCTCCTGTCTGTACATATCGTACACACGTGGCTTCATTTTGTACACATCGTTCACATGCGGCGCCACTCTGTACACATCGTACACACATAGCTCTGCTCTGTACACATCGTGTACACACGGTTCAACTCAGTACACACGTACACACACGTCCACTCCGTACACATTGTAAACACATCTCCCCCTTCGTACACATCATACACACATATAGTAACATACATAGTAAAACATAGTAACATAGTTTTTAAGGTTGAAGGAAGACTTTAAGTCCACCTAGTTCAACCCATAGCCTAACATGTTGATCCAGAGGAAGGCAAAAAAAAAACCCATGTGGCAACACTAAGCTCCACATTGGGGGAAAAAATTCCTTCCTGACTCCAGATACGGCAATCAGACTAATTCCCTGGATCAACGCCCTATCAAAGAATCTAGTATGTATAACTGATAATATTATAGTTTTCAAGAAAGGCATCCAGGCCCTTCTTAAATGTTAGTAGTGACTCACTCATTACAACAGCATGTGGTAGAGAGTTCCATAGTCTCACTGCTCTTACAGTAAAGAATCCGCGTCTGTGATTATGATTAAACCTTCTTTTCTGCAGACGTAGAGGATGCCCCCTAGTCCCAGTCTCAGGCCTAAGAGTAAAGAGATCATTAGAAAGGTCTCTGTACTGTCCCCTCATATATTTATACATTATTATAAGATCACCCCTAAGCCTTCGTTTTTCCAAGCTAAATAACCTCAAGTTTAATAACCTGTCTTGGTATTGCAGACCCCTTAGTCCTCTAATGACTTTTGTCGCTCTTCTCTGGACCCGCTCTAGTTCAGCTATGTCTTTCTTATACACTGGAGACCAGAATTGTACACAGTATTCTAAGTGTGGTCGCACTAGTGACTTGTATAGAGGTAAAATTATGTTCTCCTCATGAGCATCTATGCCTCTTTTAATGCATCCCATTATTTTATTTGCCTTTGCAGCAGCTACCTGACACTGGCCACTAAATGTGAGTTTGTCATCTACCCATACACCCAGGTCTTTTTCAGTGACAGTTTTGCCCAGTGTTTTACAATTAAGCACATAATTATACCTTTTGTTTCCTCTGCCCAAGTGCATGACTTTACATTTATCCCCATTAAAGCGCATTTGCCATTTAGCAGCCCAAGCTTCTAGTTTACATAAATCCTCCTGTAATATAAAATTGTCCTCCTCTGTATTGATTACCCTGCAGAGTTTAGTGTCATCTGCAAATATTGAGATTCTACTCCGTATGCCCCCTACAAGGTCATTAATAAATATATTAAATAGAAGTGGGCCCAACACTGACCCCTGTGGTACCCCACTGTTAACTGTGACCCATTCTGAGTGTGTTCCATTAATGACCACCCTTTGTTTCCTATCACTAAGCCAGTTCTTAACCCACTTACACATATTTTCCCCTATCCCCATTTCCCTCATTTTATGTATCAACCTTTTGTGTGGCACCGTATCAAAAGCTTTTGAAAAGTCCATATACACCACATCCACTGCATTTCCTTGGTCCAGTCCAGAACTTACTTCTTCATAGAAGCTTATCAGATTAGTTTGACAGGAACGGTCCCTCGTAAAACCATGTTGATAATGGGTCATGAGGTTATTTTTCTTCAGATACTCCAGTATAGCATCTCAGCTCTGTACACCTCATACACACATGGTTCTGCTCTGTACACATCGTACACATGCGGCACCGCTCCTTACACCTCATATACACTCGGCTCTGCTACATCCACACAGTAAATTCCTCCTGACCCCACACATAAACTTTACCTCATCCGTCACCATGACAACCAGCACAGCAGAGTTCTGCATACACTGAGGAGCTGATCATGTGACCCCTGACTCCTCCCCTCATGTGACATCATCACAGGTCCTGTAAGCACAACGCAGTGTGCCTCTGTCCGTACAAAAGTTAACCCATCTCATGCCAAACACATTTAACCCTTCTTCTGCTTCCTATCCCACACTATGTAACCATCTGTTAGCCGTGTTCTCAGCTGACAGCCCCTGCAGACTTGAGCCCGCATATAAGGTAATAGTAGTACACTACATGATGTCAGGCAGCAGTGTCATGAATGAGCCCCCACCCCCTCTCCATCTGAGTCCTCAGCCCAGCGGTGCCCGATGTCTGTGCAGCAGACAGCAATACAGATTGCATCGCTGATCCCCGCACTAGTCCTCCTACTCGTCCTTTCAGCGCCCGCCGGATGCCGGATAGAAGCAGCAGGCTGAGGTGGGTGGGCGGGAGCGATGGCGGGCCTGATGACAGGGGGAGGGGGGGGGCGGAGCAAAACGCCTCGACACGGCCGTTGCCCGGGGAAAAAAAAAGTAAATAAATAAAACACGCTCAGGTGCCGCCCCCTGAATGCCGCCGCCCTAGTCACGTGCCTGCAAGTGCCTAAGGGCAAATACGGCCCTGGGTAAACTGTGCTTATGCGTAATAACTGTAATGACCAGAGTAATGCTCTCTGTATAAAACAGTAATAAGTGAAACAACCTTCACAGCACCAATATACCCATCCTGTACAATCATGCAAGTATAGATGGTCTTTGTATAGAGCGCCATACAACCTTGTCCCTACTTTTTACTACTTGTTATGTACCTATTTGTGTTTGTTCTCAATCTGTACTCTATTGAGCATGGGAAAAAGCCTTATCTTGACCTGGTAACAATGTTTGTACTGTGTTAGCCAGTAGATAGAAAAATATTGGAATGTGCGAGTCCTTTGTGGTTGATACCTTTTAATGGCTAACTGAAAAGATGGTAAACATAGCAAACGTTTGGGACACTATTGCCCCTTCTTCAGGCTGATAATGACACAAATTCTGAAGGCACATACATAAATACATAAGCAGTGTTAGATAATGTAGTAAATACGACAGTTGACGTAAAGCAGAGTCAGGCTAGGGAGGGGGAGAGCTGAGCTAATCTTGACCTAGATCCATGTATTTTACCAGCTGAAACACTGTCGTGTGTGCACTTATCACTTTATTGATTCCTTGTAAAACAATAAAATTGTGTTCAGTTTTATACTCAGAGAAATCAGTAGTGTACGGACTCTATGTTCTTCTCTTATTTGTTGACTTACCTTGGCCTTTGGATATAGCATAGCTGAGGATCATCATGTGATGTTGTGTGGATTATGTCAGAACTGAAGTGGTATTTTGGGGGGTTAAAAAATGGGTGAAAGAGGGTGTCTGTGTTGTTTTACAACTATATATTTAAGACATAGGGTCTCCTCAATTTTGATAACCAGTGCAGGTAAAGCAGACAGGAGCAAGCTGATATTACCATGGATATTGGCTGTTATCTGGCTTGATATAATAATGTTTAATGAGCAGGCCCTGTAACAGTCTAATAGCAGTCTTTTTTATGGAGAAACAAGGAATACATAATTGTACTGTTTTAATACCTATGCTTCTTCCTTTGCAGCGCCCCTAGCCTTTACTAACACCATTCTACAGCACGTACGTTTGGAACCCCATCGACTTATTTGGGGTTCAGGGTCAAGTTCTGGTAAAGTACATGTCCTGAACCAGGATATTTTTGATACTTTGGCTGACTTGCGAACAAAACATCCACGGGTCCACTCATCTCTACAGAGAAGGATTTAAGCATGATTCTATGATCAGAACTTCACAGAATTTGTTTGTTGTCTATTATCATGGAAATGTATACGTTTGCATATCTACACCTTGAATAAATAGGACATTTATAGTACGTTGTTTTTATTTTAAATGTACCGTATATACTCGTGTATAAGCCGACCCGTGTATAAGCCGACCCCCCTACTTTTGCCCCCAAAAACTGGGAAAACTTATTGACTCGCGTATAAGCCGAGGGTGGACTCCAGCACAGGTATACAACCCCCAGCAGTGAGGTATACAGCAGCCTCCCCAGTGGTAGTATACAGCAGCAGCCCCATGGTAGTATACAGCAGCCCCAGAGGTATATACAGCCCCAGAGGTATATGCAGCTCCAGAGGTATATGCAGCCCCATATGCAGCCCCAGAGGTATATGCAGCCCCAGAGGTATATGCAGCCCCATATGCAGCCCAGAGGTATATGCAGCCCCATATGCAGCCCCAGAGGTATATTCAGCCCCAGAGGTATATTCAGCCCCAGAGGTATATGCAGCCCCAGAGGTATATGCAGCCCCAGAGGTATATGCAGCCCCATATGCAGCCCCATATGCAGCCCCAGATGCAGCCCCAGAGGTATATACAGCAGCAGCCCCAGTGGTATATACATCAGCAGCCCCAGTGGTAGTATACAGCAGCCCCAGAGGTATATGCAGCCCCAGAGGTATATGCAGCCCCATATGCAGCCCCAGAGGTATATGCAGCCCCAGAGGTATATGCAGCCCCAGAGGTATATGCAGCCCCAGATGCAGCCCCAGAGGTATATACAGCAGCAGCAGCCCCAGTGGTATATACATCAGCAGCCCCAGTGGTAGTATACAGCAGCCCCAGGAGTATATGCAGCCCCAGAGGTATATGCAGCCCCATATGCAGCCCCAGAGGTATATGCAGCCCCAGAGGTATATGCAGCCCCAGAGGTATATGCAGCCCCATACACAGCCCCATATACAGCCCCATATGCAGCCCCAGATGCAGCCCCAGAGGTATATACAGCCCCAGAGGTATATGCAGCCCCAGAGGTATATGCAGCCCCATATGCAGCCCCATATGCAGCCCCAGATGCAGCCCCAGATGCAGCCCCAGATGCAGCCCCAGAGGTATATACAGCAGCAGCAGCCCCAGGGCTGTATACAGCCGCAGCCCCAGGGCTGTATACAGCAGCAGCCCCAGGGCTGTATACAGCCGCAGCCCCAGGGCTGTATACAGCCGCAGCCCAGGGCTGTATACAGCCGCAGCCCCAGAGGTATACAGGCCCCCCCATCAAGTTCCAGGGCCCCCCCACCTTGCGCGCAGCCTGTAAAGGAAAATCATACTTGCCAGAGTCCAGTCGCGCCGTCCGCAGCTGCCGACATGACGATCCCGGGCTCCATTCAGCGTCTTCCGGCTTCCGACTTCCTGTGCGCGCGGGCAATGACGTCATTGCCCGCGACTACAGGAAATGCGGAAGACGCTGAATGGAGCCCGAGATCGTCATGTCGGCAGCTGCGGACGGCGCGACTGGACTCTGGCAAGTATGATTTTACTTTACAGGCTGCGCGCAAGGTGGGGGGGCCCTGGAACTTGATGGGGGGGCCTGTATACCTCCGGGGCTGCGGCTGTATTTTTTTATTTTTTTTTATATACTCGCATATAAGCCGAGGGGGGACTTTTCAGCCCAAATTTTGGGCTGAAAAACTCGGCTTATACGCGAGTATATACGGTATTTTGGAAATAGAACAGCTCTCTATTGAAGTATATTTATTTAAATACATTACAAAGGGTGTACATTTTTCTTGCATTATGTGACAAATCTAACCTTTAAAACCCCTCTATATATTTAACTTTCCATAAAGATTTATGAGTAATAATTTGGAAATGTGAAGATACTGCTTAGTTTCTGAAAACATCAAAGCTTAATTTCAGCCATACAACCTTTATTTCTTTCAGCACAAACACTTCAACACAAGTATTTGACAGAGCTGTACATAAAGTGCTGAAAAAGTGAAGCTGTCTATAGATCTTTGAAAGGGGTTTAATCTTTAAACCTTTAGACCATTTTAGATAAGTCTTAACCCACCTTTTTGACTAGAAACTACTTTGAAGTGGGAACAAGTGATGTACACCAGTACTCAAATGTTGGATGTAATGTGCTTTAATGCTGTGTTTAA
This sequence comes from Allobates femoralis, assembly GCA_033576535.1. NCBI lineage: Eukaryota > Metazoa > Chordata > Amphibia > Anura > Aromobatidae > Allobates > Allobates femoralis. The sequence continues at coordinate 310,688,451 of JARQOC010000005.1, forward strand.
CAGTCTATTGGTTTCTGGAATTGCTCTTTATTATATGTTTTATGTATAAGGTAAAATATGTTAAAACAGTATTATAATTGTGGCAATGTATTATTATGGGAGTTTTTTTCAACTTTATTTTACCCATGCAATTTTTTAAAGCTATATTTATGTACTTGATATATAATTTTTTTCATTGATTCTAAGATAAAATCATATTACTAGAATATTGTGTAGTTTCAACCTTTCTGCATGTTAAATCTGGAATTTCGAAAAAACAAAAAAATTTAAAATAACCTTTAAATAGAACGTCATGAGATTAATTTTGTCAAAACTATGCTTTCTGGGGGACACCATCAGGACATCATACTACGTTATTAATTGCATCCATCTGGTGTCCACTACCTGATCTCTAGCATATATACTAAATATTGTCTACCATCAAGTCTCTGTCATATCTGTTCTGCACTTTAGATATTGAGTAGGAATGGGCGAATCTACTCGCTAGGACTCGTTACTCGGCGAGTAGTAAGGGACTCGCAGGACTCGGTACTCTGCGAGTTTCCCAGTGATTACTCGCACGAGTCCAATGCAAATCAATATCAATCCTAGTTTTGTCAGAAACGCTGACAAAACTAGGATTGCCATTGTTTGCGTTAGACTCGTGCGAGTAATCACTGGCTACTGTGCCAGTGATAGCAGGGAAAACTCGCAAAGTAACTGCTGTTTCTTGCGAGCCGAGTCCAGCTGTCTTCTCTGTGCAGCTCCAGGGTCCTAGAGCCCACCTGCTCACAGACATGATGTAGCAGTGCTGAGATTGTTCTCAGTCTGCTCATTCCCTGTGCATAGACATCTATCTATTCACAGGGATGAGCAGAGAGGACATCGCGTTTTGGACTACGTCGGACGGAAGAGGATTTTTTTAATTAAAGATGGAGTCCCTAATGGCTTTTTTTTATTTCAAATAAAAAATTTTCTCTGTGTTTTTTTAACCCTTTATTGGAGATTCTTAGTGGCTGGGTCAAATGTGGCCTGACATTAAGAATCTCGGGCTTAATACCAGCTTGTATAACAAAGCTGGTATTAACCCCTTTATTACCCAGCGTGCTACGCCACCAGGGCCGCTGGAAGAGCGGGGTTCAGCGCCAGAGGATGGCGCTTCAATGAACGCGCCATCTTCTGGGGCGGCTGCGGGCTGCAATTTGCAGCGGGGGGTGCCCAGAAAGCTTGGGCATCCCTGCGCTGCGGACTCCAGCCCCCAGCTGCTTAGCTGTACCTGGCTAGACATAGAAATTGCGCGGAGCCCCACGCATTTTTTTTAAAATTATTTCATGAATTTCAGAGTCAGAGTCTCAGAGTCAGAGTCAGAATCTCAGAATTTCATGAAATAATTTAAAAAAAATGCGTGGGGCTCCGCGCAATTTCTATGTCTAGCCAGGTACAGCTAAGCAGCTGGGGGCTGGAATCCGCAGCGCAGGGATGCCCAAGCTTTCTGGGCACCCCCCGCTGCAAATTGCAGCCCGCAGCCGCCCCAGACGATGGCGCGTTCATTGAAGCGCCATCCTCTGGCGCTGAACCCGCTCTTCCAGCGGCCCTGGTAGCGGTGGCACGCTGGGTAATAAAGGGGTTAGGGCCAGCTTTGTATTATCAGCTGGCCCTAAGCCCGAAATTTATGGTGGTCACGCCAATATTAGACATGACCACCATGAATTTCTATTAAATTGTTTTAAAAAAACACAACACAAAGAAAATTTTTTATTAGAAATAAAAAAAAAAGCCATTATGGACTCCATCTTTAATTAAAAAAATCCTCTTCCGTCCGACGCAATCCAAAACGCGATGTCCCTCTCTGCTACATTCCCCTGTGCATATATATAGATCTTTATGCACAGGGAATAAGCAGACTGAGAACAATCTCAGCTCTGCTACATCATCTCTGTGACAGACATTCATGTCTGTACACAGGAATGAGCAGACTGAGAACACTCTCAGCTCTGCTACATCAGGCGAGCAGGAAAGGCTCTAGGACCTTGGAGCTGGGCAGCCAGAACACAGAGAAGACAGGATCTTATCTGTGCGAGTCAGCGATTACTTACAAAGTTAAACTAGCATGCAAATAATATGACAAAACTAGGATTGCTTCAGGCTGAGCTTCCGAGACACATCTGCGATTTGTAAATCTCACACTAACTCGCTATTACTCGCTTCCCCATTCATTAACATTGGACTCGCTAGACTCGCAACGAGTTAGCGAGTCCTGGGCTCGACTCGCTAGAGTCAAGCGATTTACGAGTAATTTTAGGATTCGCACATCACTAATATTGAGCATTGTAGCATTGAGCCCACAGATGGGACATATTTTATCTGTATCTAATTTATTTCTTATCTAGCTGGGGACCAAAATCATAACCTGGGCATATATGTACATTTATGCTTCAATTTTAGAGAAGTGTAACAACTATTAAGACCTTTGTAGTTGTATGCAGACTTTAACATCTTCCTATCGGATGCCTATTAATTGGACTTTGTTTCATTTGTCATTTCTCTTTGCATTAATTCAGTGTTTATATATATTGACATACTCTAATTAGCAATGGCATAACTAGATTTCAATGAAACTGGTGCAAAATTTGAACACCTACATATTGGTCAGATGTGTAAGCTCTTGTATTCTAGATCCTATATAGAATCAGTGCTGAGACCACCTACTGCACAGTGTGCACACTTTGGGAGAAACATGTTGAGGCATCTTGCACTACCTAATGAGGTTCTGTTATACGTTTCAAATACAGGACAAAGAGGCTAAAATAATTTGATACATTAGTATCTAACATTCTTTATCAGAATTATATCACAATAACATTTTATATACTTTTTCTGCTTTAATAATATTTTAATAGGTGGATAGCAACTATTAAAAAAGCAACACAGTAGAAAAATTGACAAAATGTGGTGATGTAGAAGGATCCTATTAATACCATGCATGGCAAGAAGAACAAACAAATCAATTTTGGAACAAACCAAGCCAGGCATTGTCATGTACCTGTCGTATTCGCCCAATAACTTTATGGCATCTATGATCAGAAGGTCACAGCGATTAGCAGTTTTCATGACCTTATTGAAGTCTGCTCAGCGATGAAAATGAGTGGTGCGGATTTAGCTTTTTTTGGTGCTGTATTCCTTTTTGACCCAGGTAAAAATCCTTTTGCTCTAATCTCAGCTGATGCACCTTATTGCCACTCCCTTCTGTTATTTAAACTCAATCCTGGCTTTCTCTTATGCCTATTACATTCACTCATGCTGACCTGCCTGGAGAAATTGCTCCTCTTATAGTCGGGAAATTTCTTTTGTTGTCTTAAACTCACTTGTTTGTCTCTTTTCCTGTGTAGCCTTATCATATTTGTAAGACTAGCGTGTTACTGCATAACACATTAGTCAGGGCTGATGTCACGCTTATGAGGTGCGGGAATCAGGTAACTGGATGTTGTGATCGGAAAAGGGATTCAGGGGGAGCTAATCTGACCCTTATACTGGGGGTCCCTGGCTCGCCCTGATCTCAGAGGTACCTCTGTTGGTGAGGAGGTCCGAGTCACCATCCTTTTACGCCCCTGATTAGTCCTAGGCTGAGGGCCCCTAACTCCCCCCATGGATCAGGAATCACAGCTGCTCCCAAGGCAAAGGAACTCCTGGGAAAACTTCAGCCCAGCAGCAAAGCGTTTTCACAGCTCAGTGACCAAGAGAAAATAACTCTATCAATGGCATCTGCTAGGGGGGAGGGAAGGCTATTTAAAGGCCAGGGGGAGGGGATTCCAGGTGAGTCACACCCAAGCCTCGCATGAACTAGCAGCTGAGCACAAGACCTTCACACCCATACCAATATCACCTCATGCAGCTCCTGAAGAAATGCAAACACAAAAACACACAGCAGCATCCAGCAAAGTGAGCGCAATCTAAGCACATGACAGTACCCCCTCCTTTAAGAGAGGCTTCCAGACTTGAAAACAGACACGTCAGAATGAAGTCCACATCTCCTGAGTGATGAGATCTGAAGCATGTTATGGGTCGTCAAAACTGGATGTAGTTCAAGTCTGTACAGCACAGGGTTGCAAATGGCGGATATCCGAAATGGTCCTATAACCCCAGAACTAGTAGCCCCAGCAGCACGCCTCCACCTGCCATGCTGGGACAACACCCACATGTATTCATTCCCACTCAGGTCTGGACCAGTACATTTATTTCCACACATAAGTGTGCTATCAGAAGGTGCAGTCTTAGGTAAGCAAGTAACAGAGGCAGCTTCTGGACCTTAGGACTCCCTCCCTTGGGATTAACAGTAGAAACAACTGCCATTGCCCTGCCTCTCTTCTTAGGACTAAGCCTAAAGGCACTAGTGTGTGGTTTGTATGTCACCCCCACCCTCTGGCAACATCCTAACCTCCTTGGGCGGAGAAGTTGGTTTAGACGTCACCAGCATGGCAGAGATGAAAGAACCCCAGCAATTAACCTCATAGGCAGTACTCCAGTGAACCATCTCTCAAGCCCGCCAGTCCATTACCAGGTTGTGTTTTCTCAGTCAAGGAAGGCCCAATACAATGGGGGTGGGTAAATTCTCCAAGACGTGACAAGAGAGGAACTCTTGGTGATGAGTTCCTATGCTCAAGTTCACATTATGCACAACTTGGGATAATACCTTCTGGCTGAGCGGAACTGAATCAATGGTGGAGATAGGAATGGGTCTCGCTAATGTGCTACAGACGAGGCAATAAGTCTGCACTCACCAAGAATCCATAAGATCAACTCCCACTCCACCATCAAATAGCACCAGTACAGTCTCAGTTTTTCCATCCACCAGCACTTTGGCAGACAGAGTAAACAGAGACTTAGAAAAAAAGAAATATAACTCCCATGGTCATCTCTTTCCTAACGACCCGAGGTAGGATGCGTCTGAGACTGTGTATTTGTCCCGGAACGATGAGGACAAACTTTAATAAAATGATCAGATGGTCCACAATAAAAACAAGCTCCACCCACTTGATAAACTGCAACTACAGGTGGTTTAACATGAGGGACTACTGCCCCAACTGCATAGGCTCATCGCCAGGAGCCTCCTAAACAGGGATAGCCACAGGGGATAAAGTTGGTCTCGGTCTCTCCTTCAGACATCTCTCTACCCTGATGGCTAGGGACATAGCAGCCTCCAATGACTCAGGTGCGGTGAACTGAACCAGGGTGTCTTGCAGTCTAGCTGACAAACTCAGGTGGAAGATATTCCTGAGGGCTGGGTCATTCTACTGAGTGTCAGTCACCTTTCTCTGAAACTCAGAGCAGTACTCCTCCACTGCTTGTGTGCCCTGCTTGAGTTTACAGAGGTTTGACTCCACAAGAGTCACCCTATCTGGTTCACCATATACCTGAGCCAAAGCAGCAAAAACCCCTTACACCGACTGCAGCAATGGTGAGTTGGTCGGGAAGGAAAAGGCCCAGGTCTGGGGATCCCCCTTAAGAAGAGAGATTATAATTCCCACCCGCTGTTCCTCACTTCCAGATGAATGTAGTCAAAGCCTGAAATAAAGTTTACAGGCCTCTTTGAACACCAAGAATTTATCCCTTCCCCCAGAAACATATCTGGAAGAGACATCTTGGGTTCTGGTATGGCCTGGCCATGAGCTGAGATGTTATACCCCACAACCTGCTGCAGCTGCTGCACCACCTGCATTCGCAGACCAATAACCTTAGCTGAGAGGGTCTGCATCAGTTGTGAAAAGGCATTTGCAGAGGATGTCTGAGACATAATGGCTCAGAGAAAAAAATGCAGTTTGGCTGTTAATAATGTCACCCTTAGGTGAGGGAATAAGGTAACTGGATGGTGTGATGGGCAAAGGGACTCAGGGGGAGCTAATCTGACCCTTATACTGCGGGTCACTGGCTCGCTCTTATCTTAGAGGTACCTCTGATGGTGAGAGCCCTCATGCTGACCTGCCTGGAGAAATTGCTCCTCTTCTAGTAGGGAAATTGCTTTTGTTGTCTTAAACTCACTTGTTTGTCTATTTTCCTGTGTAGCCTTATCATATTAGTAAGACTAGTGTGTTACTGCCTAACTCACTAGCCAGGGCTGATGTCATGCTTAGGAGGTGAGGGAATCAGGTAACTGGATGGTGTGATCGGAAAAGGGATTCAGGGGGAGCTAATCTGACCCTTATACTGGGGGTCCCTGGCTCGCCCTGATCTCAGAGGTACCTCTGTTGGTGAGGAGGTAAGAGTCACCACCCTTTTACACCCTGATTAGTCCTAGGCTGAGGGCCCCTAACTCCCCCCATGGATCAGGAATCACAGCTACTCACAAGGCAAGGGAACTCCTGGAAAGACTTCAGCCCAGCAGCAAAGCATCTTCACAGCTCAGTGACCAAGAGTAAATAACTCTATCAGTGGCATCTGACAGGGAGAGGGAAGGCTATTTAAAGGCCAGGGAGAGGGGATTCCAGGTGAATTACACCCAAGTCTTACATCTCCAGCATCTGGGAACAAGACCTTCACACCGGTACCAACATCACCTCATGCAGCTCCTGAAGAAATGCAAACACAAATACACACAGCAGCATCCAGAAAAGTCAGTGCAATATATGCAGCTGGCCTAGGGACACACAGGGCTTGGCACGAACCCTATTAGGGATGCTAAGGAGCACTGGGCTCAGGCACAGGTAAGTGTCAGGGGTTCACCCATTCGCCATCTCTCTATTGTTAGTGTGCCTCTTTACCTTGTCAGTGGTCTTTCCACTCTCTTTTGTACTGTATGTCATGCTTCTCCTAACTCTGTCATGACAGATATCTTCCTAGAAGTAATGATCATGAAGCTATGATGTCTGGATACTTTATACAAAGTACTTTATACAAAAAACAGTACAAAATTACTACAGTTTCTAGAGCTTTTCAGAGTCACTCAGCAGCGCGTCATCCCAGCTATTACAAGTAATTATTCAACAGTCATATTTGCAAAATAAGAAACATACTAAACTACACTACACTTAGAACATCACTGGCCTCTGATAATCAGGCCACATGGCTATCATGCTCTGGCTACTGAGGCCTATGCCAAACCCTAATGTGTGCACACACTAGTAAAGACTCACTATAGTTTGGGGGCACAAGTTTAGTCTTGGAGCCAATGCTGTGTACTTCTCCTTGCAAGGTTGGTGGGGAAAACTCCTTCATACTTCATGGTCCTGGGATCTCTTAGGGTACCGTCACACGAGACAACGGTACCACCGATTTATTAGGCGATGCAGGGGCGTGGCCTATCGGCACCGACATCGCCCCTGCATCGCCTAATGTAATTGGGTGATGGCGACGCCGTTTACTGGTCGCCTGGTTTCACAGCAGTGCTCTGAAATCAGGTGGCCGATCTGGGGCTATGTGTACACATCGCCCCATGTGAACGGCCGCCGGCGAGCTGACAGGTGATGGAGCCATAGGCTCCCATTGTACTGCATAGCCGCTGGGGTTTTAAGACACCCCGGTGGCGATGCCGCCTGTCAGCTCGCCGGGGCATCGCCGGAGGTGTCTCCCCGTGTCTCCGGCAGTGTCGCATGGTGTGATGGGGCCTTTAGTTCCTGTATATCATGTCTCTGGATCATGTTCATAATCACCAATCTCTGTAATTTCTCAATCCGGTACTACTCGGCAGTCACCAGGGCTCTCCCACTGCTTGCCTACAATCACTGCACAGCTAGCACCGTGTCTTCCCAAAGCCTAAGTATCCAGACACCTCTTGGCAGCGTCCTCTCTCACACAAAAACAGGCTGCCAGCTTTCTGGTCTCGCTTTATCTCTGCTTAGTTTTTACTTTCACTTTATCATCTGTTAATAAATTTCAACCTTGTTATATGCCACTTTGACTTGCATACCATAATTGTACTCTACACCATGGTGGTCCTTCAGCCATTATTTCAAGTGGCTTGTGAAATGTGGCCAGAGAGAAGATTGTCCAGCCAATCGTGGAAAGTGTAACTGGCAGGAGAGGTTGTACTGTGCTCTAAGATGGGAGGCGCAAGGGCTGGAAACCATCTTAAGAAGGGAGGAATGTCCCAGGGGGGTGTCCGGTTCAAGAAGTAGTTCCGGCCCAGAGAAAGTGTTATCTGGTAAGTAGAGGGCACAATGCCTGAGGTGTGTCTAGTGTGTCTATGGGCATGGCTAACAAGACGGATAAGTGATGTTGGAGGTCCTCGGTGCCAGAAGAGGTGAGATTAGCCATAGAAGAAGCACATGTCACCGTCCTGGCCGATGCCACTTTGGAGTAGCAGAACAGAAGCGTGGAGGTCTCCAGCGTTGGTTGTGAAGAGAACTGCTAAAATGGAATGTTCCAGGGCGATGGCTGATTTGGAGGATGTCGGCTCTACAGCATCCCTGGACCTGCAGGCCTATGAGCTCAAAGACATGGAGCTAGATAGAGAAAAAAAATTGTGTGCTTGGTAGATACCGGTTTGAAGGTGACAACCATGCTGATGAAATATCATCATTATATATTTCAAGATGCACTTAAAGGACACTGTCAAGCCAGAGTCAGGACATCTGATAAGCCTGAAGGCAGCCAATAATGAGGAGAGTGCAGTGGTGGGTAGTGCATGGATGAAGATACAGCTGTGTGGCCAAGAGCTGGGAACCAAGAGAGTGGTACTCGTGAAAACACAGGCGAAACAAAACCTCCTGGTGGTTCTGGAAAGGAACATCCTGAGAGAGTTGGACTTCCTTCTGTTTGAGCTTGATGGCCAAGATATTGGAAACGGGCAACATCCCACAAAGCTATCCAGAGTGTCCTATGGCAGGTGGTCCTTTCGTGTGGCATTCAGAAGTGTTCAGCAAAAGGAAAGCGCAGTGGGAGCAGTTTCTGTCACTTGCAGCCCCACTGTGGTAATTCGCTGATTCAGGAGAAACTTGTGTTGATACCGGTAGGGACATACAAGAAACTGAACAGTGTGAATGTGGATCTGAAACCAGTGAGACAGTCAGAGAATAAGGACAGTCCTCTGATTGCCAGAACGGTGGCCATTGTACAAAATGGGAGTGTACCAGTAAGATGTTTTAATCCGCAGAACTATGAATTGACTTGGCCATGGGTACAAAGCAGGCTGATATGTATGTGTGCGGTGAAGGAGTTATCCCCAAAAGTCAATTTACTCTGAGGGCAGAAGGCTGGACACAGATGGCTGCAAAAGAGTCTTACATGCCTGTGTGGAATAGCAAGAAGATTATGGAGATTTTGGAAGTGGACAAGTCCCAGTTGACATTAGAGCAGGCCCACGGGTTAGAGGCTGCACCATGGGAGTATCAGTCTTCTTTCTCCAGGGGGTTATGAAGACTTTGACTGCATGAAGGCAGTGGAACAAGAAATACCCAAGGGGACACTCCCCACAATCCGAGAGAGATATTGCCAGATTCTGCTAAGACTCTACCAGGAGGTCAAGGGTATGCTGGCATAAATGCTGAGTAATGAAGGGATTTGTCCGAGTCAAAGTCCCTGGGCCACCCCGGTTGTGTTGGTCTGGAAGAAAGATTTGTCCATATGGTTTTGTGTTGATTATCATAAGCTAAATGCACATACTGTAGGTGATTCACATCCATTGCCAAGTATCAAGGAATCTTTGTCTGCCCTGGGAAAGGTGAAGCACTTCTCCACGCTCGACCTGGCCAGTGGCTACTGGCATGTACCCATGGTGGCTCAAGATTGGCAGAAGACAGCATTTATTCTGCTGATGAGATTATGAGTTTAAACAGATGCCTTTTGAGCTGACTAATGCACCAACAACATTTCAGTGGCTGATGGAGTACTGCTGGGTGACTACAACTTCAAGTTTTTGTTAATCTATCTGGATGATGTAATTATATTTGGAGATTTGTTTGATTTACACCTGAAGAAGCTCTGGCAACAGTTTCACCAGCTGAGGGACAATGAACTTAAAATCGAGCCCAAAAAGTGTCACTTCTTCTGGACTCAGATTGACTATCTGTGGCATGTAGTGTCAGCTGAAGGTACGTGACAGGCCAAGGGTAAGATCAAAGCCATCCAAAATTGGCCGATCCCCCAGAGGAAAGTACTGATGTTCTTTGGCTTGACTGGACATTACCGCCGGTTTGTGAAAGACTTCACAAAACTGACCGAACCACTAAACGAGTTATTAAGAGGAATGGCCTATGGGCCCAAGAACAAGGCTATTCAATGTATAGACCGACAGCAACAGGAATTTGGTTGTCCCTTGTGCAGACACTCTTACTGGCATATGCTCGCTTTGACTAACCTTTCATCCTGTACATGGATGGAAGTCTACACGGTCTGAGAGCAGTGTTGGCCCAAGAACAAAAGGAGCTTTAGAGGGTCATCGTGTATGCAAACTGGTCTCTTTAGGGCACTGAGTGGAATCATGGACCAGGGGTTTTCGACCAGGTCAACTCGTGAACAGGGGTTCTAAGCAGGTCTGTTAACTGCTGCTTCTGTGATTGACCAAGCCATTCCCAAAGTAAGTCCACGAGTAGATCAAGGTGCAAAAAACATATGTTACTTTATTAGGTCACACAGTACACAGACCAACTTTTCGGCCAGCAGGCCTTCATCAGGGTACTAATAAAATAAGAATAACAGTACAGAAAAAAATAAAATGTATTAGTAACACAGATCATGTGTTAAAAGTTTAGATGTGTGAGGTGATCCCGAGTGATTGCAACATGTGGTGACTAGATATAAAGCAACAATTTGTGTGTTTCTATAGAGACCGTGTGCCCAAAATTCCTAGCGGGTGTAGTCTACCAAACTTATCTCGTAGTACAAATGGTGAAGGAGGGGGCAATAGGATTCTATATTAGGAATCTATATCGGAAAGGCCTCCACAGAAAAGGGAAAAAGGAAAAGAAAAAAAGCAGTAAAGTCAAGATAATGCATAGGAGAATCAACTAAATGGAATGGGAAACTTCAGTTACCTGTAGTAGTACTGGTGATGGGTCAAAATTTAATCAAAACTGATCTATCTGAGGATAAATGCTCCAGAAGTCTAGGAATAAGGAACAGGTTAGAGGACAAGGGAACTGAAACAAGAAAAAAGGAAGAATAGAAGGTGTGAGCCAAAACAGGAGGGTGAGTAATAATAGGGTTGTGAATTGAAGCCATAGTCTGGCACAAGCTGCACCAGCGTCTGAAATATGCACTATAGCAGTAGAAATCGTCAAATCGTCACAGCAAGCACCATGACAACGATTGTCTCTCTTCTCTTTAGTGCGCATGCGCAACACCTAATCACACTGTGCAGGCGCGGCTTGCGGTTCGCCGCACTGCCTCCCCGCACTTCCGTGCGGCTCAAACAAGGGATGTGACGGCACTTCATCCCGCCCGTCTCTCTTTATATAGCGGCCACATTCTAACACACGCCGCACATCTCCTCACACACAGCAGGGACGTACACAAGGTAACTGTGCTCTAGGCTCATACTCTATGGCCTCTATCTTAGCTTATGACTTTTACTCATTGCTGCAATTCTTTTTCCCTCTTTAGGTTCCATATACCTCTGAGCTTTGTTTCAACTTCTGTTTAGGTCTGTATCCTTATTACACATTTAGAGGACTGTTTTTTCATTATAGTTCTGCTCATCTTAGCTTATCTCTTTCTGCCTATAGATGTGCCCAAGCCCCTTGTTAGGCTTTCTAAGGTAACCTATGCAATTTATATCTAGGCATCCACTTTTGCCCTAGGATTTCTTGATTTATTTGTATATGTAGTTTCTCTTGTAATTTTTACACAGAGATTACCCTTCATTAGTATCAGCATGGTCGACATTTGTCTGACTGGTCTGGTGTCCTTCCTTTTTGATTATCTCCATACTTTTTTTATCTTCAAGGTATCATTTTACTATTGTTCTTTCTTTTTTGATCTTTTTGACTGTTTACATTGTACATAATGATGTTTTCCCACGGAATTTTCTCTCTCAATATATTTCCCTTTTCTCTCCTCCCCTCTTTTTCTTTTACACTTGTCGGTGGCTTATATTATGCTATAGATCCTTCTCCAGGAATTTAGTGTTTGGTGCCCTCTTCCTTTTTTCACCTTGACACCTCCTGGTTCCCTCCTCTATGAGGTGTTCTTCACCTTTTTCCACGATCATGACTCCAGGGAAAGACTATGGCTTCAATTCACAACCCTATTATTACTCACCCTCCTGTTTTAGCTCACACCTTCTAGTCTTCCTTTTTTCTTGTTTCAATTCCCTGGTCCTCTAACCTGTTCCTTATTCCTAGACTTCTGGAGCATTTATCCTCAGATAGATCAGTTTTGATTAACCTTTGACCCATCACCAGTACTACTACAGGTAATTGAAGTTTCCCATTCCATTTAGTTGATTCTCCTATGCATTATCTTGACTTTACTGCTTTTTTTCTTTTCCTTTTTCCCTTTTCTGTATTCCTTTCCGATATAGATTCCTAATATAGAATCCTATTGCCCCCTCCTTCACTATTTGCACTACGAGATAAGTTTGGTAGACTACACCCGCTAGGACTTTCGGCACACGGTCTCTATAGGAACACACAAATTGTTGCTTTATATCTAGTCACCACATGTTGCAATCACTTGGGATCACCTCACACATCTAAACGTTTAACACATGATCTGTGTTACTAATACATTTTATTTTTTTCTGTACTGTTATTCTTATATTATTAGTACCCTGATGAAGGCCTGCTGGCCGAAACGTTGGTCTGTGTACTGTGTGACCTAATAAAGTAACATATGTTTTTTGCACCTTGATCTACTCGTGGACTTACTTTGGGAATGGCTTGGTCAATCACAGAAGCAGCAGTTAACAGACCATACTAACTTGCATTAATCACTTCTGGTGTGCCCAATCTACACTTCTACAGTCGGTTATTTTTATTGGTGCACCCAATCCTAATACGTCGAGCCCTCTATAGTCTCTACTGATTCCCAAAGTAAGACATCCTTTACCCGCATTTCCCTTTTGGAGTCATCTAATAAGTCCGGGATCTGTTACATATCTGGGTCATCTAAAGGGGGACAACAAACTGCTAAGTTGGTGACCTCTCGTTCCTCATAAGCTTTTATCATGTTGACATGATAGGTTCTCAAACACCTGTTCGATCAAGCAGTGGATGCCTCATACTGAGATGGCCATTATGACCAGTGGGCGATTATACTTAGTGACGAGCTATGGGAGCTGGTGTAAAGCTATCAAACTGAGTTGGGGATGTAGGGGCCATTATACTGAGTGGCAAATTGGTGGAGAGCTGTGAGGTTCCTAATAATGAGTTTAAGACAGTAGTAGCGGCCTTACTGAGTGGAGTCTCATACTGAGTGGTGCGTGATTGGGGCCCTGATTTTCTGCAGGGGGTGTGGTGGCCATCATACTATGAGAGAGGCTGTGAAGGACATTATACTGAGTAGGGGGCAGTAGGGATTCCAATAGTAAGGACTGAGTGAATTTCATTCTGTGGGGACCTTCATTCTATATGGAGAAGTGGGGACCCTCATTGTGTGTTGGGGCCCTAATAGTGTGTGTGCGTGTGTGTGTGTGTGTGTGACAATCATACTGTAAAGGTATTATACTATGCTTGTGGCACTGTGTGGTTGAGGGCATTTTTGGAAGCATCATACTCTATAATGGTAATGAACCGGGTATCACTGGTGAGAACACTGTAATGTCCACATGATATGAGGCATTCACAAGGGTAAACTTTAACTGTACTTTATTCTTTTCTTCCATCTTTCTCCATCATATAACATAGCAGTCTTTCATCAGCATGCTCCAAAGTGAAACTAAAACTTAACTTCCCACCGCCTTCTTCTCATTACCCATGATACACCATACCTAGTTTTCTTAAAGAGACAGATCTAATTATTGTACATTTCATCATCCCCTTTTTTTTTTTTTTAACAACCTAGAAGAAAATACACTGACAATGTAACAACGTGAAAATGTCCAATAAATATATACCGTATATACTCGTGTATAAGCCGACCCGTGTATAAGCCGACCCCCCTACTTTTGCCCCCAAAACCTGGGAAAACCTATTGACTCGTGTATAAGCCGAGGGTGGACCCCAGCACAGGTATACAGCCCCCAGCAGTGTGGTATACAGCAGCTCCAGAGGTATATACAGCAGCCCTAGTGGTATATACAGCAGCAGCCCCAGTGGTTAGTATACAGCAGCCCCAGAGGTGTATACAGCAGCCCCAGTGGTAGTATACAGCAGCCCCAGAGGTATATACAGCCCCAGTGGTACTATACAGCAGCCCCAGTGGTAGTATACAGCAGCCCCAGTGGTAGTATACAGCAGCCAGTGGTAGTATACAGCAGCCCCAGAGGTAGTATACAGCAGCACCAGAGGTATATACAGCCCCAGAGGTATATACAGCAGCCCTAGTGGTGTATACAGCAGCCCCAGAGGTATATACAGCAGCCCTTAGGTAGTATACAGCAGCCCCAGTGGTAGTATACAGCAGCCCCAGAGGTAGTATACAGCAGCCCCAGAGGTATATACAGCAGCCCTTAGTGGTGTATACAGCAGCCCCAGAGGTATATACAGCAGCCCTTAGGTAGTATACAGCAGCCCCAGTGGTGTACACAGCAGCAGCCCCAGAGGTGTATACAGCAGCAGCCCAGGGCTGTATACAGCAGCAGCCCCAGGGCTGTATACAGCAGCAGCCCCAGGGCTGTATACAGCAGCAGCCCCAGGGGTGAATACAGCAGCAGCCCCAGGGGTGTATACAGCAGCAGCCCCAGGGCTGTATACAGCAGCAGCCTCAGGGGTGTATACAGCATCAGCCCCGGAGGTATAAAGGCCCCCCCATCATGATCCAGGGCCCCCCCCCTTGCGCGCCACACCTGTAAAGTAAAATCATACTTATCACTGTCCTGTCGCGCCGTCCCGCCGCTTGCCGACATCAGATCCCGGGCTTCATTCCGCGTCTTCCGGCTCCGGCTTTCTGTGGTCGCGGGCAATGACGTCATTGCCGCGACCACAGAAGACGAAGAGCGGAATGAGCGGATCGTAATTCGCAAGCGGCGGGACGGCGCGACAGGACAGTGATAAGTATGATTTTACTTTACAGGTGTGCCCTGGATCATAATGGGGGGGCCTGTATACCTCCGGGGGCTGCTGTTGTATACTTATACTCGCGTATAAGCCGAGGGGGTACTTTTCAGCCCAAATTTTGGGCTGAGAAACTCGGCTTATACGCGAGTATATACGGTATGTCGGTTTTGGCCTATTTAGTCTATTCAAATCAGGCACGGAAGGAAAAAAACAAACAAGCAAAAAAAAAAAAACAACCAAAATGAATTATGTATATTTTTTCTTCTTTTCTCTTTTACACTTCTTCAATAAGCCGCAATGGTGCCCTCCTTCCTCGTGTTGGATAGCGTCTGGGCTCAGTGAGTGTGTCCATTATTGATGAATTGTTCACTTCCGGGTGGTCCTCTCCACCATCGAGCACCAAGTCTTCCACCAAAGGAAGATCATTATCATCATTTTGCGGTATGATTTTAAAATGTGTTGAATTTCGAGTTATGAAGCGTCCATTTCGCTCAGTCATGACCATGCTGCCTTTCTTATCAGTAACATTTTATTGTGCAGGATTATATGTAGCTGGAGTCTTGTTGGTTGTTTTTTGACGCATGATGACAACATCCCCTTTTTTGATGGCACTTGGCTGTGCCCTTCGCATTCTGTCTGCATAACGTTTCATAGCTTGTTTGCTAAAAGAGTCTGCTGATCACACAGAGGAGTCACTTGGTATGGGATGACTGGTCACATCAGGGATACGTATGCGCAGAGTTCTGTTGAACATTAGATCAGCTGGAGCAGCATTAGTAGTAGAATGTGGCGTATTGCGATAATTGCGCATGAATTTGTATAAAGACTGTTTCAGCGGGGTGTGCTCCAGACTCGCTGCCTTGACTCTTTTCCCCATAGTGCGCATGAAACGTTCTACTAAACCATTGGCTTGCGGCCAGCAAGGTGTGATTTTCCTGTGACTGAACACCAAGTATTCAGAAAATTGTGTAAACACATGTCCATTGAACGGAGGTCCATTGTCTGTTTTAACCACTCTTGCAGAGAATATGTCATCCAGTTCTGGTATGACACTAGTGGCAGATGTTGAAGATATGAAAGAAATGACAGGGTATCTAGCATATTCATCAATTGTTACTAGAATGTACTGGCCATTGGGTAATGGTCCATATATGTCGACTGCCACTTCCTCCCAGACAGCAGTGGGTAGCGGAGACATTTGCAGTGGTTCTAAGTTTGATGATGGAATAATGAATTGACAGGTGGAGCAATGTCTAATCTTCTCTTCCACCAATTGATCCATGTTTGGGAACCACACTTTTTCTCTAAGTAATTTTTTAGTACCAACAATTCCCAGATGACCTTCATGTGCTATTTGTATGACTAAGTTGCGCAAAGTCTTAGGTACAACCAGTTTGGTACCTCGAAGAATGAGGTGTTCTTCAGTGACTGATAATTCCTCCCGTACATTTGAGAATAGTTTTAATTCCTTCAGATCAATATCAGAATCGGGAAATTTTTCTTTTTGGATTTCATGCCACCTTTGATTTTGTATGATTTGTATTAAGGCACATAGCATCTTGTCACTCGTTGTTGCATTCACAAAGTGATCAATGGAGAGTGCTTTAGGCACTGCATGAGCTGTAATGAAGCGTATGTATTCTTCAATGGAGGAACGCTTAGGTGAGGCATCAGTCATAGGATGTCTTGAAAGATAGTCAGCCGAATTACTGAATTTTCCAGGTTTGTGAACAATTTTGTAGTTATAGTTTTGTAGACGTAGACCCCATCGTTCAATGCATGCAGCCATTTTAGCTCTGGGATTTCCAAAGATCATAAGGAGTGCTTGATGGTCAGTGACAATGGTGAAGGGAGCTTCAAAGAGAAATAAATGAAAGTGTTCACATCTCCAGACAACTGCCAAGCTTTCTTTTTCAGGTTGTGAATATTTCTTTTCAGTGCTTGTTAAGCTTTTACTTGCATAAGAAATGATATGAGGATCTTGATTAATATATTGTGCTAAAATAGCACCCAGCCCCACCGGACTGGCGTCCACAATTAATTCGGTTCGAAGTGCTGGATCAAAATAAGCCATGGTAGTGGTTGAGCAAGGTTCATGTCACATCGCCATTGGACTCGGTGGCTGGTGTTCCTGCCTCGGCCACTGGGAGGCGCCGGATTCCTTCGGCTGATGGTGCCGGTGATAGGAGGGCCTTGTCCTCATATGGACCTGCTCCTTCGAAGTCTGCCTCTGTCGCTGAATGCTGCTGTGTTTCTCCTTTGGGTGATGTTGGTCGCAGAGGAGCGGGCCCTGCAGAGGTGTCTGATAGGCGCAGCCTTCGTTCTTCTGTCAGAAGTGGGGTGGTTGGTGCCAGTCGTGCATTACCATCTGGCCTGGTTCTAGGGGCGGTCCGGATGAAATCATCAGGCTGTGTGCTCCAGCCTTTGGGAGGTAACTGTGCCCTTCAAATACATTGGAGCCTGTCTTGCAGGCCGCCAGATATAGTTTTGGTTCCCCAGTGACAGTTTGTGTTTAGTTTTGTCTCTGACCTTTGCCTGGATTTCTGACTCTGCTACTGCCTGTCGATTTTGTACCTTCGCTGCCCTCTCGGTTTTGACTCGGACTCCTGTCTACGTTTTTCGGGTCCTGATTTTTCCCTTCCTGGCGACCTTCCTGCTCTGCTGCTCATAATAGGCAACTACCCCCTGGGTTCTGCTGTAATTCCAGGTCCCTTGGGGTGCTGCCTTACCAGCAGCTCAGCTTCACAGCGGATGGTCGTCACATTTCATTTTTAATTGCTTCAAAAGAGGTCTGACAGTCTTGGGACCATTGAAAAACAAAATTTTGCTTTGCAAGTTCTCTTGATGGACTGCTGATAGTTGAAAAATTTGGAATATATCTAGCACAGTAGCTTGCCATTCCAAGAAAAGAGCGTACTTCACTGGCAGTTTGTGGAATTGAGGCTGTTTTGATGGATTCTACTTTCTTAGGATCAGGTTGTACTCCTTTTGCCAAGAAGATGTGACCATAGAACTCTAATGAACTTCTATCAAATTCGCATTTTTCTTTGTTTAAAGTGATTCCAGCAGAGAGCAGGCATTCGAAGATGTTGTATAGCGCACGATTATGTTCAGCCTGAGTTTTACCAAAAACCAGTATGTCATCACTGTAATTAAAGGCATTTGGAATGTGTTGAATGACGCTTCCTTATCGCATCCTGAAAAATTTCTGCTGCTGAGCAGACTCCAAAAGTCAATCTTTTATATCTTCTGAGGCCCACATGTGTGAAAATGTTGTTAAGTATCTGGATTCTGGACTCAGTTCTAATTGGTGATAGCCTTTATTGAGGTCGAGCTTTGAAAAGACGATCTTTCCATTTAATAAATGAATGATGTCATCAATCGTGGGTGAGACATGTCTTTCTCTCTGGATAGCGGTGTTGGGTAGGCGCATTTCAACACACAGTCTCACCTGCTCAGGAGTCTTTGGTTTTGGAACTATCACAAGTGGAGAGACCCACAGAGTGGGACCAGTAACAGTTTCAATGACGTCCTCATCCATTAGGAATTGAAGTTCTTTTTCTACCTTCTTTCTCAAGTAAAAGGAATGTGTTTATGTGTTGGGTTACTGGACGAACACTGTCATCCACATGAAGATGTACTTGAGAGTCCTTTAATTTCCCCAAACCACTAAATAAGGAGCAAAATCTGTTTACCATGGCCTGTACATCCATATCAGTCAGTCAGTTATGGTATGAATAACTGGATGAGACCTAGCTTCAATGCAGTGTGATAGCTGAGAAGAACAGCCTCCTGATCCTTGTAATGTGTGAAAAGTGGTTTTCTGCCTGTTTTCTTTATAGCTGATTTCCGTGACAAATTGTCCTCTTGTAGCTAGAGGTGTTGTAGATCCATATGGGAAGATTTTGTGTTCACTTGCTGTAAAACTGGCTTATTTTTCAATTGTTCATATGCAGTGCTGTCCATAATATCCACTGAAGCACCCGTATCTATTGTAAAGGTGATATTGGTGTTGCAGATTGGGAGTGTGATGCAGGGAGACTGTACGGAGCCAGCGGCAGAGGTGGTGAACACATAGTTTTCCGCCCCAGACATTTCTTCTGTGTCCTGATTTACCATTTTTATACTTACGGGCTTTGTCAGAGGCAGAGAAGACTTGTACTGTGCTGACCTGCAGACAGCTGCAAAATGATTCCATTTTCCACATTTACTGCATGTCTGTCCTATAGCTGGACATTTGTTCAGGTGGTGAGGGAAATTCTGTCGACATCTATAGCATTTTTTCTGTTTCGGTTTTTGCTTGTCTTGTGTACTTTTATGCTTGATATTATGCACATGTAAATTATCCCCACTCTCCATTGCAGTAGCCTGATGATCAGCTGTTTCTATAGCACGGGCTATTTTGAGTAAATCATGTAGAGAGAGATCCTGCTGGAGAGCTTTGCGCCTTATGGTATTGGATAGCAGGTGACAATTACTTGAGTTAGAATTTTATCATCTACTTCGATGAATGCACATCCATGTGCCAACTCTCTCAGCCGGGTGACATAGGTGTCTATGGATTCTTCTGGGAGCTGCTTAGCAATTCTGAACTTGTATCTTTCATAACTGATATTTTGTTTGGGGTTAAAGTAGTCAGTGAGAGCTTTGTGCAATTGCTGTATGTGTCTGTCTCGGCTGCAGGTAATGTGCTGTATACATCATAAACTCCTGAGCCCGTACAATGTAGGAGAACGGCTTTCTTTCTTTTCTCCTCTTTTATGTCCACAGCTTCTAGAATGTTCTCAAATCTTTTGTAGCCATTTTCTCCAGTTATGGGAGAGATTAATAGCATCAGTTATATCAAACTGTGGGAAGGTGTGTAAGTATTCAGCCATGATAGAGTCTCTCAGTGATGCTGGTGTGGGAAGCAGTAAACAGGGATCAGTACTCACAGCAGCCGGTGGTTATATCCCATCCTCATTGCCAGTTGTAATGTCCACATGATATGAGGCATTCACAAGGGTAAACTTTAACTGTACT
This sequence comes from Allobates femoralis, assembly GCA_033576535.1. Lineage (NCBI taxonomy): Eukaryota > Metazoa > Chordata > Amphibia > Anura > Aromobatidae > Allobates > Allobates femoralis. Next base: position 310,708,538 of record JARQOC010000005.1, read on the forward strand.
TTATTTTTTCTTCCATCTTTCTCCATCATATAACATAGCAGTCTTTCATCAGCATGCTCCAAAGCGAAACTAAAACTTAACTTCCCACCTCCTTCTTCTCATTACCCATGATACACCAGACCTAGTTTTCTTAAAGAGACAGATCTAATTATTGTACATTACAAACACTAAGGGGCTTCAACAGGGACATACTTGCTGTGTATGTGCCACGATACATATCCTTCTTCTTCATTTATAAAAGTTGATACCATAGATAAGATTTCACTTATATATACACACCTTTCTTTGGGGCTATGTACATTTTAATTAAATTTATAAAATTCCTGTAGGCAGTATTTGGTAAATAAGATCAGTGACTACTTAACCTAAGATAGCCAAAGGCGGTTACATTTAAACTGCATGTCATATATAAGCTTAGCATGCTTGCTTGCCTATATCTGCTAGTGCTTAGCCATGTTAACATAAACCCTCATTAGACAGGATTATGCAGGAAACACTGACAAACAAGATGGACACTAACCCTCTAAGGACCATATTCAGACACTGCACACTAATTATCCATTTAAAATTAATTTAAGATTTGCAGAATTAATATCAGTGTATATGCTTATGATTACGGTACATGGGGAATTGTGTTTTACATATTACAACCTGTTTGTATTCTGCAACAGTTTTTCTCTGTTGTTTCTCTACCTTTTACTGTACGAATAGAGCATGACAACATATTATTGTAATATTGCATGTTAAAATGTTTTTCTGCTTGCTTTGCATCTTGAGTGCTTGTCAAATTAGCTATCAAGCCTGTCCATCTTACGAATTAATAAGTTTAGCACTAATTCCTTGTAGTTGAAGAACAGTGCTTGATGATGCATAGCAAAATAATGTTCTAAATATCTGTACATGTTACACACACAACAGTACAGTTTAGAATGTGTATATATATTATATATATATATATATATATATATATATATATATATATATATATATATACACACAGTATATATATATATACGTGCATCTTAAATTAGAATATCATCAAAAAGATCATTTATTTCAGTAATTCAATACATAAAGTGAAACACATATATAGCATCATTGCAAACAGAGTGGTCGGGGCTCCTTTTGCATGAATTACTGCATCAATGTGGCGTGACATGCAGGCAATAAGCGTGTAGAGCTGCTGAGGTGTTATGGAAGCCCAGGTTGTTTTAATATCACAAAGCATTCACTGATCTCAGGGAGACCAGTCCAAGAAAACACTGCAGGCAGCTGGCTAAAACGCTCAACACAGTGAATTCCTAGGTGCATTGCCCCCTGGGAATTATGAATATGCAGATAGAGTCTGTGGAGCCTCGGTTAGTAGTCTCAAACACAGGACTAACTAGATATCCCTCCAGGGAAGGACCCTGCCAAGGGGTGGCTCCTTGCAGACAACACTATAACCACCATATTAAGTGGTCCTTTTAGTCAATATCCAGCTCTTTTACGAGTTTAGAGATATCACAGGGGAATACCAAGGCCAGGTATCCATCCATAGACAGCTGTTTCGGGGTGTTGCACCCTCATCAGTTTGGAGTAGGATTTTGGCTAGGTGGGAGCAAGGCCTAGTAGACCAACATCACAAAGCATTCACTGATCTCAGGGAGACCAGTCCAAGAAAACACTGCGGGCAGCTGGCTAAAGTGCTCAACACAGTGAATTCCTAGGAGTCCCGGCCTCCTCTACACCTGACCAGACTTAGGACACAAGGACGGGAGTCACGTGCTGACCCTATACATTGTGGTCACTATAGGTACTGCTCTAGCGATACACACCTGAGTTCTCCTTCTCATTTATCCTTCTAGCCTAAGGTACTCCACCTGTGCTAATACAATAACCCTCATTCTCTCCTGTGCCGTCTGTGACTTCAATTGAGTCCGGACCAGCAGGACTACCCTTGACAGGGATGACCTCACCCTAGCTGGACCACATAAGTAAACCTATACCACCTATACATACACCCCGAAACCAAGGACGAAGCCATATTCCTGATGAAAGCTCGAAATGTAGAGCTGAAACTTTGGATTGTAACACCACCTTGTTCACAAAAATAAAATCACAACAAAAAACACTGTCGTTGCAAAGACTCTAATTTTCATGATATTAGTGTGCTGGGGCTACTCCTATACTTTAGCTTTGTTTTTTTCCCCCAGAGCACCTAAATTGGGGTTTGTGTCTGTCATATCTACTCGATATTATTTGTATGGACAGGTACTGAAAAAGATTGCCTAGATTTTTTGTTGTTGCTTAACAATAATTCCTTCACCATCTTTACCTTCTCGATGTCCTCCATAATGACCACATTCCTGGATCTACAAATCCAGAAGAAAGATGAGTGTTTAATCACAAATCTTTATGGTAAACCAACTGCTACCAACAGCCTGCTTTAATTAAGGAATCGGATCTTTTATCACTTCCATACACTACGTGGGATTCCAAAGGGTCAGATTCTACATTTCAGATGCAACTGTATGTTAGACTCTGATTTCAGAGAACAATCCAAACTCCTAAAGGATCATTTTACAAAAAGAAGCTATCTGAAATGAGTCCTCTTAGGAGCCTATGAGATAGCTAGATCCTATAGATCCTCGACACAGGATGACCTTTTTATTGTCAACACAAAGAAAAGATGACAGATGCCAACGCACAATAATGGACTACAATGAATGTTAGAGAGAGGTAAGTGACATCTTGACCAGGTATTGGGGCATCCTTACATTGGACACAACAACTAACCAGTTGGTGAGTCAACATCCTCTATTGACAGCATGCTGAGCACCTAGCCTAAAGAATATCCTCACTAGTAGCCACTTTACAAGACCCCCACTAGACTAAACAGGGGAATCACGTTAAAGGGCTCATTTCCATGCGGGGATTGTAACATTTGTCATTACATGACACCAATTAAAGATGTTTTCATCAATCCTCTAGACTCAACGAAACATCATCTATATGATTATGTTATCAACAAAACTCACAATTTGATTTATGCCCTTATATACCTGTGGCGCCCCGCAACGAGTGCGTCACAGGAGGGTATTTCAGCCATAAATGCAGCCGCAATGTTCTCTGACACAGCAGTGATCTGGTTAACTTTGAGATCCAACCCTGCATGCATCACCTAGAACAGAGGGCCAACCCAGGGTCCTGGTGGGCGGAGTGCTAGGGAAGTGTGTAGGATGTACAGACACCTAGAGAGAAGGAGTCTAGAACTTGAACTGAGAAGTCTAGAACTTGGAGTAGGAGCGGGGGCTCGGCACCTCGTGCAGCCCCCAGGCCGTCACCGGTCGGGTGTCAGCACCTGAGGCCTCAACAACCGGGATCGGGCATCACTAACCACGGGTTCCAAAAGACTCCCGTGCCCAAAACCTTACAGCCGGTTCACTGGTACCGAAGCTGGCAGCAGTTCACCTCTGCTACGCGAACCAGAAGCGTGGAGGAGCAGCTTCACAGGAGCACCCCACCACCAGCCAACTTCCAGTCGTCTAACCCGTGGTGTACCCACCGAGGGATCCAAGGCTCCCCAAAACATCCACAACGTACAACTTGGATAGGGCATTGAAGCAGCCTCCCCGTACCTGATCTGGTATTCCTGGGCGACAATGGCAACCACTTAGAATGGAGGAACACTGCGGATCTCTAAGGCACACCATCACTGCTGAGTCCACCTGGTCCACTACCCGTGAACTGTATACCATGTACTGCCTGCTGGTTACAGTAAAGACCCGTTGCAGAGACTTTCTGTGTCCGTGCTTCCTTATGAACTGTCCGTCCACACTACAAGGTAACCGCAGCTGCCGCACAACATCTTAAGCAGCTCCAGCCTCCGGGGATCACCGCTCAGCCTGTGGGGAGCGTTCCATCTTGCTGCTGTCCATCCCCCGGAGGTTCCGCAGTGTCGGTAACGATTACGGAACTACTCATAGGTGGCGTCACAAATAAATTAACCCCTTTAATCTGTTCCTACAAGACGTCTTCACTTTTGATCTGCACTCAACCGGGCCCCACTACCGGCAGGCGCGGCCCACCCGTGACAAGGAGGAAGGAGCTACAGCCTGTCTAAACCGGAGTCCACGGGCTGACGGTGAGTCATACCCCTGTGTTAAAGTCTACATGGGTCAAACCTCTCAAGATTTCCATAAACATATGCAGAAACTCTTTACAATAAACCTGGCCATCTCGGACCTTGAGAAAGGTAAATCACTAACACCTCTAGCCACATATTTCCTGAGATACAATCAAGAGAAACCGAATGGTCTACATATTGTAGGCCTTGAAAAGATACTGATCACTGCCAGGAATTAATATGTTCAAAAGATTCTGCTACGTCATGAATCCAAATGGATTTTCACTCTAAATACAGTGACTCCAACAGGATTAAATGACAAATTGCATTTTACAGACATTGTAAGAAAATAATTAGGTGGTGCCTTGGTCTCATTACCACAGCCCTTGGTTAATAAATCTTAGGTTACAACTCCTGGTGGTGTTCCCACCTATTGAAGCAACTAGGATGACTGTAACTGGTGTCTCTGACTCACAGATCATCAAGTGCGGGGCATCTGGATGGACTCTGAAGTTACAAGCAGCATTACACTGAAGGATCTACTCTATAATTGCCGTAGGCATTTTCGTGTCGGACCCCGAAAACGCCGTGGCTTTGTCACTATGTGACGTCACCACGCGCGAGCAATGGCCGCGAAGCGGCCATTGCGAGTCGCTGGCCGAAAATAGAACCAGAGGCTCGGCCACAAAGTTAGCGATTTACCGCTGAGGTAGCGCGAGCAATGGCCGCGAGGCCATTGCGAGTCGCTACCTCAGCCGCCGCACCTGCCGCAAGTCCCCCTATACTTTCAATGGGGATCCATTGCGAGTCGCTGTGTAGCGCGAGCAATGGCCGCGAGGCCATTGCGAGTCGCTACCTCAGCCGCCGCACCTGCCGCAAGTCCCCCTATACTTTCTATGGGGATTACCGCAACCGCGCCGCAAGTGTAACGCTTATGCGGCAAACGCGGCAGATGCGGTTACACTTGCGGCGCGGTTGCGGTAATCTCCATAGAAAGTATAGGGGGACTTGCGGCAGGTGCGGCAAATGTGGTTTTGGAGGTGCGGCAAGTGCGGTTTTGCACTTGCGGCAAGTGAGGCCGCGAAAATCTTAAAAAAAAATTAAAAATATTCTACAGCTCACAGCTATAAAATAAAAATGCTAATAATAATGATATTAATGCTATTAATACTGCTATTAATGCTACTAATAATGCTATTTATGATATTAATAATGTTATTAATGCTATTAATGCTATTAATAATGCTATTAATGCTAATAATACTGCTAATAATGCTATTAAGACTGCTATTGATGCTACCAATAATGCTATTAATGCTATTAATAATGTTATTAATGCTATTATTAATGCTATTAATGCTAATAATAATGCTGTTAATGCTAATAATAATGATAATAATGCTATTAATATTGCTATTAATGCTACTACTAATGCTATTAATCATGTTATTAATGCTATTATTAATGCTATTAATGCTAATAATGCTATTAATGCTAATAATTATGCTATTAATGCTAATAATGCTAATAATAATGCTATTTGTGCTATTATTAATGCTATTAAGGCTAATAATCATGCTATTTATGCTATTCAAAATGCTATTAATGCTAATAATATTGCTATTAATGCTCTTTATGCTAATACTAATGCTATTAATGCAATTATTTATGCTATTAATTCTATTATTTATGCTATTAATGCTATTAATAATGCTATTAATGCTAATATTAATGCTATTACTGCTAATAATAATTCTATAAATGCTACTAATTATGCTATTAATGCTAATATTAATGCTAATAATGCTAATAATAATGCTATTAATGATATTATTAATACTATTTATGGTAATAATGCCATTAATACTAATAATAATACTATTATTAGTACTATTATTGCTATTAATAATGCTATTAATGCTAATAATAATGCTGTTAATGCTAATAATTATGCTATTAATGGTAATAATAATGCTATTAATGCAAATAATATTGCTATTAATGCTATTATTAATGCTATTAATGCTAATACTAATGCTATTAATGCTATTATTTATGCTATTAATGCTATCATTTATGCTATTAATGCTATTAATAATGCTATTAATGCACATACTAATGCTATTAATGCTATTCGTAATGCTATTACTCCTATTAATACTGCTCTTAATGCTATTAATACTGCTATTAATGCTCTTAATACTGTTATTAATGCTCATAATACTGCTAATAATGCTATTAATACTGCTATTACTGCTAATAATAATGCTATTGCTAATATTATTGCTATTGATGATGCGATTATTATTTAAAAATCTTTAAAAAAACAATAAACATATTCTAGACACCCGATGCATTTGCATCGGGCTCACAGCTAGTTCAAAATAAAGGTTCCAAGAACACTATGGAAATATGGACTTTTAATGTATTTAATTGGATAGTTAATTTGGGTTTCGGATCATGGTTAAATTCCAACTAATTATATTTAGTGCCACTGTGGAAAATGGACAACTTCATCAAGCTGTTTCACAATGTTAATCAAAACAGTAGTGAATTGTTGCTCACACTATAATAGAAGTACCAGCTTTAATACATTCCTGCAAGAGTAGTGGTACTTGTTTGGTTAATAGGTGGCACCCTGGTAATGGAACAATAATTCAATTGACTATCGTTGACCTTTCATCATGCTTTGTTTTATCCTGTATTTAGTTTAGACTTCATGTCTAAATTGTATAGCTCCTGTTTAGTGATTAATCTTTCTTGGTAAGTTATGTATGATTACTTATGATTGGTGGGTTTTATTGAGTGGTTCTTAGCGTTATTGAATTTATAACTGACATATATGTGTCTAACCATTGTTTCATTCTATTAAACATAAGTTGTCTATATGATCATAATGACACAAGTATTTCATACAATTGGGTGGAACATCTGTATTATAATTACACAGTTTTCTCAACCATGTATTCTATCAAGGGATTTGATAGAGACTTCCTCAAACATTAAATAATAACTATGGGCAAGTTCCATACATGCCAAATCAGCTGTTTATTGTTTCCTTCATACAAAAAATATCATCTATATATCAATTCCAATTTGTCACAAAGTCAGGATACCATGGAAAGTGGTGCACAATCTTAGTTCACTTAATTTTTATTTTTTTCAGTTAAAAAGGCATGAAGCAGGTAGTGGGCACCCCAGTGGGGAAGAGTGGAAATCTCTACGTGTTTTGACTACAAAATCTTATTCACTGATAAAGGCACATGTGTTGCCTTTATCATTGGGACCTGCTGTGTCATGCTAAGTGAAATGGATATCAGATCTTGGTTGTGTTTTTGGTAAGTTTTTTTTTTTTTTGTTCTTCTAGTGGTTTTTCTGAATATATGGCTATAGATTCATATGCATGAGGGCCCTTGATGTGGGTTGAGAACTAGCATATTTTGGCCAAAATATCGATATTTTTTATCATCATGCAGGATGCAGCTGGGTCTTTTTCAGGCGTCTGTCCTGTGTGCATATAAATAGTGATGGGCAGCCTTGGTTGAATAGTATGGGTGTGATCAAAAGGTTGTATACAGACACTTTGCATCAGTGTACCTGTGCGACTAATGCCCTATAGAAGCCTCTTCTGTGTTCATATAAAATGCCACCAATCACCTCCCTCATGTTTTGGTAGATTGAGAGTGATTGCTGCATCAATATTATGTACTTGTGTTGGCTTTGACATTGCAGCATGCTGTGTCCTGCTAAATGCAATGGGTATCAGACCTAGGCTTTTTTTCTTGATAATTAACAATAAAGTAACACATTTAAATATTCATAATGATACAACTTTGATCACATTTAATGATATAACGTAACATAAAACCAATACAAAAAATAAACTGAAGATTTTAAGGTAAAAACATCCTAGAATGCCCACAATGGTTCTTTGCTTTATATTACCACACTGAATAAACTAATATCACTTCATGATTCTTATCATACTGTATAGGATACTAAGTACTGTAAATAATGTCTATTTTTTCTTCCTTATTTATCTGTTTACTGTAGTGATAATCGTAGGCAAACTTTTGCCTGTCTTACAATACCCCTTAAGGCATTGTAGGTTAACAGTGATTTAATCCCCTTATGCATGCATAATAAGACAAGCTTTGCATAAATAATAATAGGTAATTGGTATATATAAATAATTCATATCTTTTGTAAAGGTAAAATGTAAAACCATACTATAGAAAACATTTTTTTTTTAAATCTTATGGCAAATTTGGCAAGTTAATATTTATTGTGTATTTGATAACATAAACATAAAAAAAAATATATTGAGTTTTTTGAAAAAAACTTAAGTTTTACATTTTTTCCTCATTTATCACTTGTTAGCATGTGTGCATTATTGGTAGTAGCTGAGTGCTGCAGAGAAATTTTTTTCTGTATATGGTTGTGGAGCCCACTGGGACGGGGTACTCGGTGCCAGACCGGGGTACTGCTGGGGGATGTCACGGCGGTCTTGGTCCGGACCGTGTCCCGGGTCCGCACAATAAAAATGGGGGTTATTTACAGGGGATTTGTCACTCGTGACGCCACCCACTATATGCGGCCAGTAATGGGGCCGCCGCTGCTGCAGAACCTCCGGGGATGATGGGATAGCAGCTTGGATAGAATAGTTCCTGTGGGCAGAACTGGGTTCCCCGGGGCAGTGGTAGTAGTAGTTAAAGTCTGTGAGGATAGTTATTGATGCTGCAGGAGAGTAGGGGTAGCAGTAGAGATGATGAGAGTAGAGGTAATCGCAGTATATGAGGGCAAGTGGGGTTTCAGTATAAGGATCACACACACTCACGGTTTCTGTTGTTTTCCAAGTCTTTACTTGCAGATGGTATATCACACAATATCGTCCACGGAGTCTGTACCAGGTTGCTCCCACCCTGACCGGGTCCTTGGCTTCCTACTTAAGCGCTGTGTGTGACCCTGCTGCTGATTGTAGCTGTACTGCTGGCCCTGTCTCTGCCCACGTGTACCAATATGCTGGGCAACTTGAGTCCTCTGTGTCACTGACTCCTCGGTGTTGCTTTGCTATGGTGCTGTGAAGATGGTGGACCTTCACTATGCCGGTATTTACTGTCCTGTCTGTCTCAGGCACAGCCTCGGATCCGGTATCCGTCTTAAGTGCCTCCCCGGGGTCAAGTTTTTGGGGTAACTCTTTATCCCGGGTATGTTCCTCTGTTCCTCTGTCTCCTCTCCTCAGACCTCTCAGGACCTCCACTTCTCCTTGACTCTCTTCCTGCTCCAGACTCAAACTGAACTAACTGTCACTCCTGCTCTGTGGTAAACAACTTAGCTCCTCCCACTAGTGCAGGTGCCACCTAAACTCCTCCCACTTTCTAGTGTAGTGTTGTGTGGGGAGTAAACCTGTGTTGATGTTTCTGTGGCGCATTAACCCTTGGGGTGCCATATATATATATATATATGCTCCAGTTTATAAAGGTATACACAGGTTCATTCATTATCAAATCATTAGTGAAATATCATTATAAAATCAAATTCCCATTGAATCATCATTTATACATAGTGATTCTATATATTATAAAGTGCATTTAGTGACTACTAAAACGTTTTATCATCATGATTTACAGTTCTTTAGTGCCCATATACATTAATTAGTTAGTGCATTTGATCATTAAAATCAGGAGTCCGCTATTAGGAATTTGACAATCACTCACATATAATGGTGCATAATTCTGTTACCAGCATTCTATATATCCCACTGATCATGTCAGAAACAGGAAATGACACAATACCCATAGTGCACCGCTTTGCACAGCCTCAGTATGTTGTTATGAAGCCAGTGACTCCATTTCCATCATGGGTCACTGCCCTTCCCTATCTCCAGGCAGGATATGACATCATGCCCACAATGCACTGCAGCTATGTCTATATTAAAAAGTGCACTGAGGCTGGTTCCGCCATCTTGAATGTGGTCACTGCTATTGATTACCATTATAAAGTGTGGGCAAGTTATATCTGACTGGTTTAAACTCAATCTAACATACTAATTCAAAAGAAAACTTGCCTCAGACTTACAATAAAACTGCATAATGGCTCATTATTTTAACAAAAGGGACTCTATATCAGAAATATTTGTTTTTTACTTATTAACTAATTGTAAGTGCTCTCGCTGAATGTAACAAGTAACATAGGCCTTATATGTATACTACGGGTCTGGCTTCAAAGCCAAAAGCGGTGACACTCGGATTGGGCTCATCCACTTCCGCAAATAAACCCCACACCTCTGTGCAAAAGAGGGCTACATGGGTTTTTAACCCCAGAGCCCCCCACACGCTTATCACCAAACAACCCGCCTCACACCGGTCATTGTTACCACATCAAAAAAATCATACAACTAGATTTAGGTCCCTTTATGAATGCTATTTTTATTTAATTTGGTATAAGAATATTATTCTAATCACAGCAGACCATTCAAATAGTGCAAGAGCCCGCCTGCTGCCTGATGTAGCAGTGCTGAGATTGTTCTCAGTCTGCTCATTCCCTGTGCATAGACATCTATATTTATGCACAGGGGATGTAGCAGAGAGGACATCGCGTTTTGGACTGCGTCGGACGGAAGAGGATTTTTTTAATTAAAGATGGAGTCCCTAATGGCTTTTTTTTTTATTTCAAATAAAAAATTTTCTCTGTGTTGTGTTTTTTTAACCCTTTATTAGAGATTCTTAGTGGCTGGGTCAAACGTGGCCTGACATTAAGAATCTCGGGCTTAATACCAGCTTGTATAACAAAGCTGGTATTAACCCCTTTATTACCCAGCGTGCCACCGCCACCAGGGCCGCTGGAAGAGCGGGGTTCAGCGCCTGCGGCTGCGGGCTGCAATTTGCAGCGGGGGGTGCCCAGAAAGCTTGGGCATCCCTGCGCTGCGGATTCCAGCCCCCAGCTGCTTAGCTGTACCTGGCTAGACATAGAAATTGCGCGGAGCCCCACGCATTTTTTTTTTTATTATTTAATGAATTTCAGAGTCAGAGGCTCAGAGTCAGAGTCTCGGAGTCGGAGTCTCCTCAGAGTCGGAGTCTCAGAGTCGGAGTCGAATCAGAGTCGGAGTCGCCTCAGAGTCGGAGTCGCCTCGGAGTCGGAGTCGCCACGGAGTCGGAGTCGCCTCGGAGTCGGCGTCGCCTCGGAGTCGGAGTCGTCTCGGAGTCGGAGTCATCTCGGAGTCGAGTCGGAGTCGTCTCGGAGTCGGAGTCGTCTCGGAGTCGGAGTCGTCTCGGAGTCAGAGTCGGAGTCGTCTCGGAGTCGGAGTCGTCTCGGAGTCGAGTCGGAGTCGGAGTCGGAGTCGTCTCAGAATCGAGTCGGAGTCGTCTCGGAGTCGGAGTCGTCTCGGAGTCGGAGTCGTCTCGGAGTCGGAGTCGTCTCGGAGTCGTCTCGGAGTCGGAGTCGTCTCGGAGTCGTCTCGGAGTCGGAGTCGTCTCGGAGTCGTCTCGGAGTCGGAGTCGTCTCGGAGTCGGAGTCGTCTCGGAGTCGGAGTCGTCTCGGAGTCGTCTCGGAGTCGGAGTCGTCTCGGAGTCGGAGTCGTCTCGGAGTCGGAGTCAAAAAAATGCGTGGGGCTCCGCGCAATTTCTATGTCTAGCCAGGTACAGCTAAGCAGGTGGGGGCTGGAATCCGCAGCGCAGGGATGCCCAAGCTTTCTGGGCACCCCCCGCTGCAAATTGCAGCCCGCAGCCGCCCCAAAAGATGGCGCGTTCATTGAAGCGCCATCCTCTGGCGCTGAACCCCGCTCTTCCAGCGGCCCTGGTGGCGGTGGCACGCTGGGTAATAGAGGTTAGGGCCAGCTTTGTATTATCAGCTGGCCCTAAGCCCGAAATTTATGGCGGTCACGCCAATATTAGACATGACCGCCATGAATTTCTATTAAATTGTTTTAAAAAAAACACAACACAGAGAAATTTTTTTATTAGAAATAAAAAAAAAAGCCATTAGGGACTCCATCTTTAATTAAAAAAATCCTCTTCCGTCCGACGCAGTCCAAAACGCGATGTCCTCTCTGTTACATCCCCTGTGTATAGATATAGATGTCTATGCACAGGGAATGAGCAGACTGAGAACAATCTCAGCACTGCTACATCATCTCTGTGCACAGACATTCATGTCTGTACACAGGGAATGAGCAGACTGAGAACAATCTCAGCACTGCTACATCAGGCAGCAGGCGGGCTCTAGGACCCTGGAGCTGCACAGAGCAGACAGGACTCTTCTCTTATCTGTGCGAGTTTCCCAGCGATTACTTACAAAGTAAACGAGTCCAATGCAAATAAATGACAAAACTAGGATTGCTTCAGGCTGAAGCTTCCGAGACACATCTGCGATTTGTAAATCTCACACTACTCGCTATTACTCGCTTCCCCATTCATTAACATTGGACTCGCTAGACTCGCAACGAGTAGCGAGTCCTGGGCTCGGACTCGCTAGAGTCAAGCGATTCCGAGTAATTTAGGATTCGCCCATCACTACTGGTATTAACCCCTTTATTACCCAGCGTGCTACCGCCCCAGGGCCGCTGGAAGAGCGGGGTTCAGCGCCAAAGGATGGCGCTTCAATGAACGCGCCATCTTCTGGGGCGGCTGCGGGCTGCAATTTGCAGCGGGGGGTGCCCAGAAAGCTTGGGCATCCCTGCGCTGCCGATTCCAGCCCCCAGCTGCTTAGCTGTACCTAGCTAGACATAGAAATTGCGCGGAGCCCCACGCATTTTTTTTTTATTATTTCATGAATTTCAGAGTCAGAGTCTCAGAGTCAGAGTCAGAGTCAGAATCTCAGAATTTCATGAAATAATTTAAAAAAAATGCGTGGGGCTCCGCGCAATTTCTATGTCTAGCCAGGTACAGCTAAGCAGCTGGGGCTGGAATCCGCAGCGCAGGGATGCCCAAGCTTTCTGGGCACCCCCTGCTGCAAATTGCAGCCCGCAGCCGCCCCAGAAGATGGCGCGTTCATTGAAGCGCCATCCTCTGGCGCTGAACCCCGCTCTTCCAGCGGCCCTGGTAGTGGTGGCACGCTGGGTAATAAAGAGGTTAGGGCCAGCTTTGTATTATCAGCTGGCCCTAAGCCCGAAATTTATGGCGGTCACGCCAATATTAGACATGACCGCCATGAATTTCTACTAAATTGTTTTAAAAAAAACACAACACAAAGAAAATTTTTTATTAGAAATAAAAAAAAAGCCATTAGGGACTCCATCTTTAATTAAAAAAATCCTCTTCCGTCCGACGCAGTCCAAAACGCGATGTCCTCTCTGCTACATCCCCTGTGCATAGATATAGATGTCTATGCACAGGGAATGAGCAGACTGAGAACAATCTCAGCTCTGCTACATCATCTCTGTGCACAGACATTCATGTCTGTACACAGGGAATGAGCAGACTGAGAACAATCTCAGCTCTGCTACATCAGGCAGCAGGCGGGCTCTAGGACCCTGGAGCTGGCAGCCAGCACACAGAGCAGACAGGACTCTTATCTGTGCGAGTTTCCCAGCGATTACTTACAAAGTAAACGAGTCCAATGCAAATAAATGACAAAACTAGGATTGCTTCAGGCTGAAGCTTCCGAGACACATCTGCGATTTGTAAATCTCACAATACTCGCTATTACTCGCTTCCCCATTCATTAACATTGGACTCGCTAGACTCGCAACGAGTAGCGAGTCCTGTGCTCGGACTCGCTAGAGTCAAGCGATTCCGAGTAATTTAGGATTCGCCCATCACTAGTTACCGCAGTAACTGTGGTCATGTGACCCGATCAGCTATTGGCTTGTGACGTCACCGCAGGTCCTATAAGCACCCGGACCTTGCTGGATGCAGCGGTGGATCGCGGATCGGTAAGAATACTGATTTTTTTATTTTTAATTCTTTCTTTTATACTATATTTCATTTATGCAATGTAAATTATACATTGCAGAAGTAAAAGATCCCCGCTGTGTCCGGATCTGTGATAATCACAGACCCGGACACAGAATAGGTCACCCCCTGTGGTGTCCTTTCCTGTCCATGGGGTCCTACAAAAAGTAGGATTCCACGGGCAGGAAAAAATATGTGATGTGAAAGCAGCCTAAGGAAAAGACTGGATGACTGGATGAAAGTCATATTCAGTGATGAATCGCAAATCTGCACTGGGCAAGGTGATGATGCTGGAACTTTTGTTTGGTGCTGTTTCAATGAGATTTTTAAAGATGACTGCCTGAAGAGAACATGCTAATTTCCAGTCATTGATGATAGGAGGCTGCATGTCAGTTAAAGGCACTGTGGAGATGGCTGTCATTACGTCTTCAATAAATGCCCAAGTTTACATTGATATTTCGGACACTTTTCTTATCCCATCAATTGAAAGGATGTTTGGGGATGATTAAATCATTTTTCAAGATGATAATGCATCTTGCCATAGAGCAAAAACTGTGAAAACATTCCTTGAAAGAAGACACATAAGATCAATGTCATGGCCTGAAAATAGTCCAGATCTCAATCCAATTGAAAATCTTTGGTGGAAGTTGAAGAAAATGGTCCATGACAAGGCTCCAACCTGCAAAGCTGATCTGGCAATGTCAATCAGTGAAAGTTGGAGCCAGATTGATGAAGAGTACTGTTTGTTACTCATTAAGTCCATGCCTCAGAGACAGCAAGCTGTTATAGAAGCATACTAGTGATGAAGTGGAGTGTTTTTTTTGTGTGTTTTGTTTTTCATGATTCCATGATTTTTTCCTCAGAATTGAGTGATTCCATAATTTTTTCCCTCTACTTGGTCTGAAAAAAATGAACCTTACTGACTACCACATTTTTTTATCTTGATCTCTTTTAGTGTTTCTTAAAGCCATAAAGTTGCTATTTGAAATGACTTTAGTTTTGTGCCATATCTGTGATTTGCTATTTTTTCTATAACATTAAATAACTGAATGAACACCCTTCTGATTCCATAATTTTGCCAGGGGTTGTAGAAAAGATCTATGGAGCACTGAGGTATAGGCAGATATTAGCAAGATTAAATATAACAGACCTTTATTTTTCCTCCATAAGGCCACAACACGTCTCAACGGTTAAACCGTCTTCATCAGGTGTGTACCACCACTCCTGCAATCTTTTAAAATATAAATTACAGATACATTAGACCTATTGAAAGAAAACATGGCCCTAACAAAAAGCTACTAATTGATAGAATGGAAAAAATTGAAAACTTCTTCAAAATTGAAATTCAAAATGGAAAGTGGCAAAAAAATGCATGTTCACATCATAAGTATGTGCTTTTAGCGACTATTAAAAAATGAAGAATAAAAGGCAAAGAGTTCTGAGGAAAATATTTTGTGGCACTATTTTTCGGATTATAAGATGCACTTCTGGGGGCAAGTGGAAGGATGCATCTTACAACCAGAATGTACTCTATGCTGTGCTATAGTGGAGGGGGTGGCTTTGGAATGGTGTTTGGAAGTTGATGGAAGCTGGCGCAGGGTGCAGATGTGGCCCATGGTCATGTTGCCCACTCATTAGGCTCATGTAATATTCACTGCATCCCCCTTTCCATCACCTCTCAGTGCATTTTGATTGCCAGCCAAAGTAAAGCCAGGCAGCTTGGGATGGCAGCCCGTAGCTGTCCGCTTTATCTACACTGAGAATCAAAAAATAGCAGAGCGATGTATCATTTTTTAAAATTATTTATTTATTTTTACATTATTATGATATCAGTCAATCTGCGAAGGGCCCAACAGCCAATTACAGATGCTGTCATAGAGAGTGGGTATCTGTGATTGGCTGCTGGAGTAGCCTGAAACCAGCCCACATTTTCTAGTATCCTTGAATGTAATGTATGGGCTGATTGCAGAATACTTGAAAAGCCAATCACAGACACTCATTCTGTGTGACAGCCTCTTGTAGGCACCTCACAAATAAAGTAGTGTAAAAATAAATAATTTTAAAAAAGTTACAAAGCACTCTGCAGTAATTTTGATTCTCAGCGCATATAAAGTAGACAGCTACGAACTACCACCCACAGCTGCCTGGCTGTACCTGGCAATCAAAATACAGGGAAGCCTATTTTGTTTTTTTAATTATTTAAATAAATAATTAAAATGTGTGGGCTCCTGCCATATTTTGATTACCAGCCAGGTAACACCAGGCAGCTGGGGGATTGGATTCTCAGCATGGTAAGGCCCAACTATTTTGGGCCCCCAACACTGAAAACTGTGGCTCTCAGCCGCCCCTGAAAATGGCACATTCATCATAGCTCCTTTTTCAGGTACTTTCCCGACCCTTCCAACAGCCCTGGTGGGGATGGCATGCTGGGTAATAAGGGGTTAACATCAGCTTTGTATTGCCAGCTGGTATTATGCCCTGAGATTCTTAATATCAGGCCAAGTTAGACCCGACCATTAAGAATCTCAAATGAATGTTTAAAAAAGACACAACACAAAGAAAAAGTTTTGTATTAGAAATAAAACACAAAACACATTTAGGTTCTCCATCTTTAGTAGAAAAAAAAATCTCCCTCCGATGTAGTCCAAGCTACATCTTTGGGAGCAGACACCATCTGCTAGCAAAGAGAGCAGGGCACAGAGTGACACAGTCAATCGCTGTGTGTGGAGTTAGCTGAAATCAGCTCATACATTCTACCATACTAGACTGTATGAGCTGATTACAGATTACTCGAACAGCCAATCACAGACACCCAGGGTGTCTGTGATTGGCTGTTGAAGACAGTGATGTGAATCTTCCCGGGAAATAATGAGCAGCCCGAAGTGACGCAGCACTGCAGGACTGTGAGAAAGGAAGACGCAGGACCCGGTAAGTATAATATTTATGTTTATTAATCGTGTTCGGGATATGTGCACGAACACTAGATGTACGGTACAGACCTTGAATTTTACAGCTTGGGTTCGCCCATTACTAGCCATGATCACTGATCACTGCTGTTACAGGCAGACATCGCCTGTGTATTACTGCAGGCATTAAACCTGTATGAAGTTGGAGTAACTCTTGATTCACTCCATATACAGGCACTCTGGCCGTGATGTCCATGTTATATCTGATTCACTTTAAACCCTGACAAAAAAAATCATCAGCCATACTAAACAAGATGTCAGATTATGGAGTAATTTTTCAATAAAGTAATAAAATTATTCTTTAGGAAAAATACTTTCATATTAACATAATTTCTAAATGAGAATTTTTATTATCCATTTAATTATGTATTAATAAAATATATTTTTTTAAACATATATTGGTCCACTTCATATGTCCACCTCATACCTTTGTGTGGATTGTTTAGGTGACTAAAACTTATGTTTGGGACATCTGTACATAATCATATGATACTTCTATATGGCATAACAGTATTAAAGAAGGAATTTATTCCAAAATTACTCCATAATCGGACATCTAGTTTATCCATTTAATTATGAATTAATAAAATATATTCTTTTAAACTTATTTATTGTGTCACTTCATATGTCCACCCTGTACCTACAGTTAGGGCCAGAAATATTTGGACAGTAACACAAGTTTTGTTATTTTAGCTGTTTACAAAAACATGTTCAGAAATACAATTATATATATAATATGGGCTGAAAGTGCACACTCCCAGCTGCAATATGAGAGTTTCCACATCCAAATCGGGTTTAGGAATCATAGCTCTGTAATGCATAGCCTCCTCTTTTTCAAGGGACCAAAAGTAATTGGACAATGGACTCTAAGGGCTGCAATTAACTCTGAATGCGTCTCCCTCGTTAACCTGTAATCAATGAAGTAGTTAAAAGGTCAGGGGTGGATTTCAGGTGTGTGGTTTTGCATTTGGAAGCTGTTGCTGTGACCAGACAACATGCGGTCAAAGGAACTCTCAATTGAGGTGAAGCAGAACATCCTGAGGCTGAAAAAAAAGAAAAAATCCATCAGAGAGATAGCAGACATGCTTGGAGTAGCAAAATCAACAGTTGGGTACATTCTGAGAAAAAAGGAATTGACTGGTGAGCTTGGGAACTCTAAAGGGCCTGGGCGTCCACGGATGACAACAGTGGTGGATGATCGTTCACAACATCAACTGAAGTCCAGAACACTCTCAGTGAAGTAGGTATATCTGTCTCTAAGTCAACAGTAAAGAGAAGACTCCATGACAGTAAATACAAAGGGTTCACATCTAGATGCAAACCATTCATCAATTCCAAAAATAGACAGGCCAGAGTTAAATTTGCTGAAAAACACCTCAAGAAGCCAGCTCAGTTCTGGAAAAGTATTCTATGGACAGATGAGAAAAAGATCAACCTGTACCAGAATGATGGGAAGAAAAAAGTTTGGAGAAGAAAGGGAACGGCACATGATCCAAGGCACACCACATCCTCTGTAAAACATGGTGGAGGCAACGTGATGGCATGGGCATGCATGGCTTTCAATGGCACTGGGTCACTTGTGTTTATTGATGACATAACAGCAGACAAGAGTAGCCGGATTAATTCTGAAGTGTACCGGGATATACTTTCAGCCCAGATTCAGCCAAATGCTGCAAAGTTGATTGGACGGCGCTTCATAGTACAGATGGACAATGACCCCAAGCATACAGCCAAAGCTACCCAGGAGTTCATGAGTGCAAAAAAGTGGAACATTCTGCAATGGCCAAGTCAATCACCAGATCTTAACCCAATTGAGCATGCATTTCACTTGCTCAAGTCCAGACTTAAGACGGAAAGACCCACAAACAAGCAAGACCTGAAGGCTGCGGCTGTAAAGGCCTGGCAAAGCATTTAGAAGGAGGAAACCCAGCGTTTGGTGATGTCCATGGGTTCCAGACTTAAGGCAGTGATTGCCTCCAAAGGATTCGCAACAAAATATTGAAAATAAAAATATTTTGTGTGGGTTATTGTTTATTTGTCCAATTACTTTTGACCTCCTAAAATGTGGAGTGTTTGTAAAGAAATGTGTACAATTCCTACATTTTTTATCAGATATTTTTGTTCAACCCTTCAAATTAAACGTTACAATCTGCACTTGAATTCTGTTGTAGAGGTTTCATTTCAAATCCAATGTGGTGGCATGCAGAGCCCAACTCGCCAAAATTGTGTCACTGTCCAAATATTTCTGGCCCTAACTGTATGTGTGTATTGCTTAGATGTATAATTTACTGAGAAGTGCAGTCAATGCTGGACACTTTTGGTATATGACATACTTTTTACGCAGTGTTAGTGGCCATATAGGGTCCACGCATTAGCTGGAGTGGATCAAATTATTAGGATTAAACTTGTGCATCAAATTGCTAAAGGAATATCTTAGAAATATTTCTGGTATAGCTTTATATAATAGTAAAAACACAATTACTTGTAAACATTCAGGAGCAAACCTATCCATATCTTCATCACGCATCTTGTTTGTAACCAGTTTTTCATGTGCTTGTAAAATCTTGAAAGTTGCAACAATGTAGAGTTAATAAAAGTTTATGCTCCTGGACCATCTCAAGTTTTATAGTAAACCATGTCTGAATCACAATGGATTTAATTAGCCCTTTAACAGTGATCAACAAAATAGACTTCTAATGGGAAATGTGAGAACAAAACTATAAAAAATTGACTGTTGCTATGAGGCTGAAATTATTACAAGAAATCTTATAAAATTAAGAAGTTGCACAAGTACTCCAAGAAAGGAATTTTAAGAATTTTAGTGGAAATACAACTGAAAGGTCTAAATTATCTAAGGACTCTATTTTTGTCAATATAATAAAGTGAATAAATATGAACTCTCAATACAACTTCAAAATGACAAATTTATGCTTAGAGCAGAATTTATTACCGATTTATATACTGTAAAGTTAAGTTACAAACATAACTAAAGAGCATATATTGATATGAATGGAGTATCTCAAGCCTAAGCTTCCAAAGAAGTTCACAAATGTAAGTATTAATAGAAACAATAAGACTTATAATAGATGAAAACGCAGTGTAGAAATGTAAGACATATACTGTGCAATAAAGCACCAACTCAAAACACACATGAAAATATAAAACCTAAACTGAGTGCTTAGAAAACATAATGCTGTATTGATAGAACACCAGTTGACATCACAAGACAATATAAATAACAAATAGACATATATAAAAAGACAACTAAAAGGAGGCAGATAACTGTACACACCAGGAACCAAAAATGATCAAATCAGTGAAAACAAAAATTAAGAAATGGAGATATAATGGGTAAGAAGAAAAACTAATATCAGCGGTATTGCACATGAGAACATAACTAGAAGGGCAGAAATGAAAAATTGCTACATTTTATGTTATATATGTAAAGTATGTATGCATAAAGGAGTAAATTTGTCAAATGCATGTGCCTATGGAAGTTATACAGAAACTTAAAGGAAAAAAAAGAATAATGATAATCCTATAAAGGAATAAATGAACAAACTGACAGAGAAACATTCTGATCTGGGTTCATGCTGGAGACAATGCCACCACCCCACACTCCAATGTGCTATTTACATGAGCTTCATCAAGGAGTGATCATATCAGTTTTGATGGAAATGTCCATAAGAAATATTAAAGTCTGTCTTATACTCATCAAAATATTTTAGATCTCTGTACACTATATTTTCCAATTAGAAACCATTCAGATTAGAGATTTCTGGAAGATTAGGATTATGCCATAAAATCTAGGATATTAATCCATCCTCATATAGAAGTGTTTTCATTTTAGCAAACACTTTTACCAAAAGAGCAATGGCCACACAAGACTTTCTGCCCCTCCTCTACTCCCCCCAAGTCCAGAGCAATAACCGTAGGCATTCTTTTCAGCAATCCTACTCACCATCCTAACCATTATTCTCAAGCATCCCTCTTTTGCCTATGCCTTGATGTGTTTTTGCTGAGCTGCTAAAACATAGAGCGAGGGATTTGGCATATCCAAAATGCCTCCTTATCCCTCTGCACTGTGTCCCGCTTTTTTCTGTAAAAAGTATTTTTCCATACTAATGATTTAAAAATCCCTTGCAGTTTTTAATCTAATATATAAAGCTGAATGTGTGTGTGTGTATGTATGTATGTGTGTATGCCCGGGATTGGCATCTGCACCGTCAGAGCTACAACCACAAAATTTTGCACAGTCACACGTCTGCACCTCGAGAGTGTCATAGCCTATGTTGTGAGGCGAAATGTTAACCCCGCTCGTTCCAATTCACCAAACAATTTTGCCCCTATCTATATAATGGGAAAAAAGTGAAAGTAAAAGTGTTGGAGGCAAATTGACAGCTGCCAGATGTGAACAAGAAAGACTTGAAGAATGAGAGTGATGGCACCAAAGAGTATATACCGTACAGTTTCTAAGGTGGGGTCCCGACGTTGGATACTCACCCCACACGGGGATATGAACACACACACAAAATGAGTCAAATACTACCACGTGCTTGAACACATATACCACCCTCAGCACACATTTCACCACACATACACTAACCTCACCACATAATCACCCTAAAACACACACAAGTCTGGTATTATCCTTCAAAAATAAAACCTAATGAATAAGCAGCCAAACTACAAGAACAACAAATGTACCATATATCAAATACGGCAGCTGTCAGTCACATGGCCTGTCTATTATGTGTAGGTGTGAGCTAATATATACTGTCAGGGGGGAGGGCTTCCTGTTGCCTGTGGATTTATCAGGCTGCCAATAGCAACCAATCACAGCTCAGCTTCTATTTTGCTACAGTTAATTAATCTGAGCTCTGATTGGTTAATATAGGCAACAAAGGACATTCTCAGTATAACAAAGCTTGTGTGAGGTAATAGGATGTCAGTTAGGGTGTGTTGGTGGAAAGGCTGATGTCAGTCACATTACTTCTATGTGAGAGGATATAGAAACTGCCAGTTACAGACTATTTTTACCACAATAATGCCTCATAAGAAAAGGAATTCCTTGGCACGAATGTCAGCTGATGTGAAAAGAAAAGCTGTATTACGGGCCAATGAAAAATGTGAAGACCGAGAAACAAGGCTGATACACATGAGAACAGCAGCTGCTTCCTCAAGAGACAATGAACTTTCTGAGGAGAGGGAAGTGAGGCTTGCAGACAAGAGAACAAGAGCTGCTTCCTCATGGGCCAATAAGTTATCTCAGCAGAGAGAAGGCCAACTTGCCACTAAGAGAATTGCTATTTCTTTCACCAGGGCACAGGAAATGGTTGGAGATTTGAAACATGCTGACTTTTGTTACCAGTAAAATCAAAAGAAAAGATTGCGCCATGGTGAAGACCCGTGATAATGGAGGAAGGTTATGGTAGATAGATTTGCACTCACCTGGGGAGGTTGTGCATGGCCTCTGCACAACACGAGTGTGGGCTGTAGGTGAGGCAAACAGTCACAATGCGGTCAGCTGGAGAAAAGATCCTCCTACGATCGTCCTGTGACTAGTCCAGTGATCAGAAGGGGTGTCGCCGTATGACATCACTGCAGGACCTGTGTGTAATCCAGGAATCCAGCGACGATTTAGAGCAGAGTCCCAAAGCTGCTACCACACAGCTCTCCCCATAGGGAGATTACAGGCAAATGAAAAAGGAATAATGGCGGTTTTTAAGGAGCGCTAAAGCTGCAAGAAAGGGCTCAGAAACGAATACTGACCTATTCTGTTTTATTAGTAAGTTTACTAATAAAACAGAATAGGTCAGTATTCGTTTCTGAGCCCTTTCTTACAGCTTTAGCGGTCCTTAAAGGGAACCAACCACCCCAAATGTCCCCCCCGGACTGTTAATATGTGTCCCTACACCCAGCACACACATTTGGGGCAATCATTTTTGCTAAAAAAACTGTTTAGTAGAAGCTAAGATATAGCTTTATGAAGTTTAATAAATTGAGACGGATGGGTGTTACCTAGCTTTGTCCACGTGCAGTGTTCGTGCCTGTGAGCCTCCTCTCCCCCCTCCCCTCTCACTTTCTAAGAGCCTGGCCGCGTCATGAAAGGGGCGGGACTAAATCGTGACGAGCCCCGCCCCTTTCATGGCGCGATTTAGCCACGCCCCTTTCATGACGCGGCCAGGCTCTTAGAAAGTGAGAGGGGAGGGGGAGAGGAGGCTGACAGGCACGAACACTGCACGTGGACAAAGCTAGGTAACACCCATCCGTCTCAATTTATTAAACTTCATAAAGCTATATCTTAGCTTCTACTAAACAGTTTTTTTAGCAAAAACGATTGCCCCAAATGTGTGTGCTGGTGTAGGGACACATATTAACAGTCCGGGGGGGTCATTTGGGGTGGTTGGTTCCCTTTAAACACCGCATTATTCCTTTTTCATTTGCCTTTTGTTACCAGTCAGACATAAACTATCAGGATAATCCTAAAGTTCAGATAGGAAAAAAGGATGTGGTCTGCATGTACTGCAGTGCCCTGAAATGGAAAAATGAACTGCCAGGCTTATGCTGTGCAAATGGCAAGATAAAACTTCCACCTCTTCTGTCACCACCAGATACCCTAAAGTCTATGATGACAGGTACCAGTACAATATCAAAGCATTTCTTGGACAACATTTGGAAGTACAACTCCTGCTTCCAAATGACATCATTTGGTGCAACAAAAGAAATGATTACAACAGGATTTATGCCGACATTTAAAGTTCAAGGACAGGTTTACCACTCAGTTGGGTCAATGCTTCCATTACAAGGAGAAGAACTTCAATTTCTTCCACTCTTGCAGAAGCAAAGGCTCAGCTGAGATGCTCTTTAATTCCTAACACTCACCTTGATATTGTCACTATTTTGCAGCAGTTCCTTCACTCCAACAATCCATATGTTCAACTTTTCAAGACTGCACTTGAATGCATGTCAAATGACGATTACAAGTTTGTCATTCGAGCTGACAAAACACCACAAGGTGAACATCAGTGAGTCATTCGACGAATGTGAACAATTAGCTTCAAATTCGGCAGTTCGAGGTTATGTTCGATAACGCTTCGATCACCGAAAAAGACCCCATAAAGTGGTCTGGGGCAGAGGAAAAGTCTGAAATGGGGGCATGATTGTTTAAAAGCCGTCGGTAAAAAGCCGACGGCTTTTAAACAATAATTCGGCCTGATCCTCTGCCTCCCGCTGCCTCCCATCCCGATCCTGAGTCAGGACTGGGCAGGAGTGCAGCACCAGGGAGTGGGGAGTGAAAGAGCAGGGCGGGGAAGTCAGCTCGGTAAGAAGACTGTCCCGCCGGCTTTCCTGCTGTGTTCTGCGCTCCCCGTCTCCTTGATGCCCCCTCATCGCCCCCCTGCCGCCTCCCCACCTGATCCTAAGTTAGGATCAGGTGGGGGGAGCAGTTCCAGGGATCGGGGAGCGGGTGTCAGGGAGCGCAGAACACAGCAGGAAAGCCGGCGGTGTCTTCACTGCTGACTTTCCCGCCTGTTATTTCAAATGATTAGCTGATGATCAGTTTAGGGCCAGTTGATACCACAAAGCTGGCCCTAACCCCTTTATTACCCAGTGAGCCACCGCACGAGGGCCCTGGATGAGCTAGATGCAGCGCCAGAGGATGGCGCTTTAATGAACGCGCCATCTTCTGGGGTGGCTGCGGGCTGCAATTCGCAGCAGGGGGTGAAATTCATGAAAATAATAAAAAAAAGGGATTCCTTCTATCTCTGTTTCCAGGCAGGTACAAATAGGCACCTGGGGGTTGGGGGCAGCACGTACTTGCCTGCTGTACCCGGCTGGACACAAAAATACGGCGAAGCCCTAAGTCCAAATTTTTGGGAAAAATTTCCTGCTGTGTTCTGCGCTCCCTGCTCCCTGATGCCCCTTCTCCCAGCAGTCTTCTTACCGCCACCGGCTTCCCCACCCTGCTCCTTTGCTCCCTGCTCCCCCCGCCACCTCTGCACCCGATCCTAACTTAGGACCAGGCAAGGGGAGCAGCTCCAGGGAGTGGGGAGGGGGCATCAGGGATGCGGGAAAGCGGCACAGACCAGGAAAGCCGGTGGTGAAGTCCTCTTCTCACTGCTGGCTTCCCTCCTGTGTTTTTCGCTCCCCGCTCCCGGTGCTGCACTCCCCCTCCCTGTAAGTGCTCCCCCCGCCCGGTACTAATGTTAAAACACTTACATTAATTTTCAATGGTGTTCGATGTGTTCGACGAACATTTGATGAAACATATCAAATTCGACGAATCGAATTCGAGCACCGGCGTGGTGGCTCATCTCTAGCGTGACATTGTGCTTCAGAAAAGGAACAATAGTTTGCAACGAGTAGCAGAAACTCACAGGTCCTATGATGCTCTGCAACAGCCAATCATCTTTTGGCAAGGACAGGATGGCTATCACTTTGGAATACCTCAGACAGATTCTACAACAGGCAACCCTTCAGGAAAAAAAGTGTCTGCCATGGACTATGCATATAGGATCATGACAAGATTTGCAGAGGAAAATCACATTTTGAAATGCAAACACTTCTTCGACCAATTTATTGTTGACATGTATGCAAAGATTGAGAGTGAACGTCTTTTATATATCCAACTAAATCAAAAGAAGCTCAGGGCAGAGGAATATATTCACCTTAGAGATGTGGTTTTTGGGTGCAGAATACATTTTTGTTAACACATTCTATTTTGTTAACAGCAGCATATCAATAGATGAGGCAACACAATAATTGTATACCATACTACCCACTAGATAATTGTACAAATTAGATAATGAGCTCAGATAGGCCACCCCTACCCAGTTCAAATGTATTCAACAAGCAACTAAAGGTCCTAATTGTTTTCCTGGTTGTTTGTATCACTATGTGACACATTCCAAATTTCCATAGAACACATGAAAATGTAAATTTATTAAAGGAAACCTGTCAGACTCCAAGGGCCTTTTATACTGTGCCCAGCAGGTTATGCATCATGTAAATGGGGTTCTAGTAACCCCTGTAAATGCCCAGAGTAACCTCACATACCTGTGATGTGAAGTTATATTCTGTGCACAGCTGGCGTCCTGTTTAGTCACAGAGGCAGCTATTTGGGTCATGTTGGTGAAACATCTCGCCGCCCTTTCAGGCTGGTAATCCCACCCTGCATCATTAAAATCTCCTGCCCCTCCTCTGGTCGGCACATGAGTGACAGGAGCACTCGCGCCGGCGCAGTAGAGCGGTTGTCAGCGGGTCATAGAGCAATGCTGAATTCTCGCGATACTTCACTAATCTCACAAGACTTCGGCACTGACAACGGCACCCGCGCCTGCGCAGTGGAGGGTGTCGTGCATAATGCGGAAGTCTCTTGAGATTAGTGAAATTGTAGATTTCCACTGACTGCGGCACCTGCGCCTGCACAGTGGAGCAAGCTGTCAGTACCGATGTCTCGCAACATTAGTGAAATCTTGCGAGACTTCATCACTTGTATGATAAACCGGTACAACAATCACAGCACCCCGTGGCAATATGGGGACTTCTTTCACACCTTCTATGAGGCCCATATCCAAAAACCAGGGAGACCCACCTGCAAAATGTCACATCCACATAAGTACAGAAGACAGTGCCTAACCAGTTGGTTCCTTTCCAAATGCTTGCCCAATAAACACGATGTTTAGAGCACAGGGATCTTTGTACACCTGTGATCGAAATGTCATGTTTATTGGGCAATGGAATAAAGCATTTGGAAAGAACCAACTGGTGAGGCGCTGTTTTCTGTATTCATCACTTTAATGGACCGCTGACACCTGCCCTGCTCCACTGCACCAATACAAGTGCTTTCTGTCACCCATGCGCCAGCCAGAGGAGGGGCGGGAGATTTGAACGATGCAGGGCGAGATTACCAGCCTGGAAGGGCAGCGAGATGTTTCACCAGCATGACCCAAATAGCTGCCTCCATGACTCAACAGGAGTCCAGCTGTGCACTAAATCTAACTTCATATCACACAGATATGTGGGGTCTCTCTGGGCATATACAGGGGTTACTAGAACCCCATTTTCATGATGTATAACCTGCTGGGCACAGTATAAAATGCCCTCGGGGTGTGACAGGTTCCCTTTAAAAAAGCACTTTAGGAATATCAGGATATAAGGATATAAGGAAATGTCCCAGTTAATCAATATAATATACACATTGTATACAATGTACAATGTGATTCCAGCTAGAGTGCATCGTGTGTTTATTTTCTAATAAAGTTACCTGCCAGCGATTTTGGATACTCAAAGATAAAATGGGTAAATAGGCCAAGGGATCGAGTTAGACATGATAGGTAAAAGGATACAACACAATGTACATATTTAAAAGAAGATAACACAAGATTGAATGTATCCTAATCAATACTAGAAAGTAGTGATTCATGAGTTGGATATGTTGCAAGTGCTAGTTTTTATTTTTAGCATCAGATGAGAAAAAACTGGTATTACATAACATATAGATAAAGATCAAGAACTAAAGGTACCTTTACACGCCGCTACAGCATGGTGGAAACAACCGGGTGTTTCACGTGCACGAGCACGCACCAACGGTTGAAAACGGTACCCGATACCGCCTTTACACGCCGCTACAAGGTGCTCTACAGAAGGTTTAATCTATCTCTGGATGCACCGCCGGGTGCCTAAAGTTACCTTATGCAGAGCACCTTACCTCATTTACACGCCGCTACACAAGGTAATATGGGAGGACCTGGTGCAGCAGGGACAACACATAGGCGTGCCAGAATTGTGGATTACGAGACGCTCGTACGATGATTGGACAATGCAATAGCATCATGATTGGCCAGCCAGCGCAGGAAGGATGGCTAATACATGACGCTATTGCAAATGTGTAGTGTGACTGGTCAGCTCCTTAAATATGCCGCCCTATGCAGCGACTACCAATCGTAACGCAGGAGCTTCCTCCAATGATCACTGAAGGGGGGCGGTTTCCCGGAGACTGTGTCACGCCCCAGGGAGTTAACTAGGTGACGAAAAAACCTTACCCTACCTTATTTAGATACCGCTACCATCGGGTTGAAATCAACCTGTTTTAGAGCACTGCTCTGAAACAGGTGCCGCAAGTGACGGGTGGCAACAACCTACTTTACACACCGCTACCTCGGGTTGATTTGACGGTGCAAGATACATTTGTCTCATAAACCCGGTTGTTTCTATCCTGCTGTAGCAGCGTGTAAAGGTACCATAAGGTATAAGGTGGAGGTGGACGCAGAGACGCAGGTATCACATAAAAGGTGGATAAGGCTACGAAATGACCAAAGTAGAGAATGTCACAGTAAACTTATTATAGTACCATCTGGTAAAGCAGGATAAAAGCAACACATAAAGTCTATGATACATCTTAGTGGTGTTATTAGAGCAAGCAGAATGAACAATGCATTGGTCTCTGAATACTATACTAGATTGTATGGTACCATACACTGAATTTTGCAAAGTTCAAATAAACAGAACCAGTGTTAAAAGATAGACTAAATGTGTGTACACACTCAAGGATAATCAGAAATGTACATAAAGTGCCTAGCAGGATCAAGATAGATAGTATACTCAGGTCATTCACCCATATCTAAGGTGCACTGAATGGCACCCAAAGACCTGTGGCCAGGTGCAGATCCCGACACGTGTTTCGTTGGCTTCTTCTGGGGGACTATCAATCCAGACCCTCAGTTGCTTTGGTTGCTTCTTGGACTTTCAGAAGTTTTAGCCCAATGCTCACCTTGTGTTGTAAACAGGAAGCATCTAGGGCCTTCTCTGACATCACAGACATTTGACTAGGGAGT
Source organism: Allobates femoralis (assembly GCA_033576535.1). Lineage (NCBI taxonomy): Eukaryota > Metazoa > Chordata > Amphibia > Anura > Aromobatidae > Allobates > Allobates femoralis. The sequence goes on from JARQOC010000005.1 coordinate 310,737,339, forward strand.
AGTCACATGATATCAGAAGGACCATACCCTTTGGGAGGTATGAGGTTACCAGACCCGCCCATCGCTTTCTGATTAGCCCTTACATCCAGCCATTAACAAACTATACAGGCTTGTGAAACAACAAGTTCCAGCAAACTATTCTGGATTTAGATTGCAGCAGACCTCTCTATGTATGTGTCTGTGTGATACATACTTGACTCTCTCTATATAACCAGTTGGTACACGACAATGCCTTAAAACATTTCTCTCTCATTATTCTGGCATTTGGCAACTATTAATAATTATGGTGTTCCTAATTGACCTAAAATGGGAAAAAGTTATTCTAATTTCATGTCAGATAGTGAAAAAAAACATGCATCCCCATCATGGGCCCATCCTGATATGTGTCCCTCATTCTAGTATATGTGTTTATCATTCTTACCATCCATCTATATATATGTTCTCCATCCTGCTATATATGTCCTCCATCATGGGCCCATCCTGGTATATATGTATCTCATTCTAGTATATATGTCCTCCATATTTGGCCATTCCTGGTATACAGTGGGTACCAAAGTATTCAGACATTTTTCACTCTTTGTTTCATTGCAGCCATTTGGTAAATTAAAAAATCATTTTTTCTCATTAATGTAAACTCTGCACACTATCTTCACATAAAAAACAAAAAATGGAGACTTTTTTCAAATTTATTAAAAAAAGAAAAACTCAAATATCATATGGTCATAAGTATTTAGACCCTTTGCTCAGTATTGGGTAGAAGCACCCTTTTGAGCTTGTATAGCCATGTGTCTTCTTGTGAATGAGGCAACATGTTTTTCACATCTAAATTTGTGGATTTGCTGCCATTCTTCCTTGCAGATCCTCTCCAGTTCCATCAGGTTGGATGGTGAACGTTGTGGACAGCCATTTTCAGGTCTCTCCAGAGATGCTCAATTGGATTTAGGTCAGGGCTCTGGCTCAGCCAGTCAAGAATTTTCCCAGAGTTGTTCTGAAGCCACTCCTTTGTTATTTTAGCCGTGTACTTAGGGTCAGTGTTTTGTTGGAAGGTGATCCTTTGGCCAAGTCTGAGGTACAGAGCACTCTGGAAGAGGTTTTCATCCAGGATAACTATGTACTTGGCCACAGTCATGTTTCCTCCAATTGCAACCAGTCATCCTGTTCCTGAAGTTGAAAAACACCCCCATAGAATGATGCTCCCACCACCATGTTTCCCTGTTGGAATTGTATTGGGCAGGTGATGAGCAGTGCCTGTTTTTCTCTACACATACCGCTTAGAACTATCACCAAATATTTCTATCTTCGTCTCATTAGAGCAGAGAATCTTATTTCTCATAGTCTGGGAGTCCTTCATGTGTTATTTTGCAAACTCTAAGCGGGTTTTCATATGTTTTGCATATGGTGGAGGGCTGCAGTGATTTTTGACTTTGTGGAACTTTCTCTCATCTCCCTACTGCATCTCTGGAGCTCAGGTACAGTGATCTTGGGATTCTTCTCCCATGATTGCTCAGTTTGGCTGGACGACAAGGTCTAGGAAGACTTCTGCTTGTCCCAAACTTCTTCCATTTAAGAATTATGGAGGCCACTGTGTTCTTAGAAACCTTGAGTACTACAGAAATTCTTTTGTAACCTTGGACATATGTGCCTTGCCACAATTCTGTCTCTTAGCTCATTGGGCAGTTCCTTTGATCTCATGATTCGCAATTGGTCTGACATGCACTGTGAGCTGTGAGGTCTTATATAGACGGGCATGTGCCTTTCCAAATCATGTCCTATCAGTTTAATTTAACACAGCTGGACTCCAATGAAGGAGTAGAACCATCTCAAGGAGGATCACAAGGAAATGGAGAGCAAAGGGTCTGAATACTTATGACCATGTGATATTTCAGTTTTTCTTTTTAATAAATTTGCAAGCAGTTCTACATTTCAGTTTTTCTTCAGTATAGATGGGGTGCAGAGTGTACATTAACCTTCCTAGCGTTATTCCCGAGCCTGACTCGGGGTTAACATTCACTACCAGAAGCGTTAACCCCGAGTCAGGCTCGGGCTTACCCGCGTTCGCGGCAGATGCGGTGAGAAAACCGCATCTGCCGCATCTACCGCATCTGCCGCACTTGTGCCGCACTTGTGCCGCACTAGCGGCGCGGTTGCGGCGCGGTTGCGGTAATCTGCATAGGAACCAACCACCTCTGATGACCCTCATACATTGTTAATATGTGCCCCTGCAGCCTAGTAAACCATTAGCAGCCCTGTTGTTGTGGGCAAAGTGGCTGCAGTAGAAGTGCGATAATGATGGTATATACTTACATGGCTGCGTTCTTGAGGGCGTCTCCCTGTGTGTGCTGGCACTTGTGGGCTGTGGTCATCATGTCTGCTCGCCCCCTCCCTTATGCACGCCCCCTCTCAGCCTGCTATAGTGATGTGAGGCTGATTGCGTCATAAAGGGGCGGGGCTAAATCGCGGCATCACGGTAGCCCCGCCCCTTTATGACGCAATCAGCCTCACAGCACTATAGCAGGCTGAGAGGGGGCGTGCATAAGGGAGGGGGCGAGCAGACATGATGACCACAGCACAACAAGTCCCAGCACACACAGGGAGACGGCCTCAAGAACGCAGCCATGTAAGTATATACCATCATTATCGCACTTCTACTGCAGCCACTTTGCCCACAACAACAGGGCTGCTAATGGTTTACTAGGCTGCAGGGGCACATATTAACAATGTATGAGGGTCATCAGAGGTGGTTGGTTCCTATGCAGATTACCGCAACCGCGCCGCAACCGCGCCGCAAGTGCGGCAGATGCGGTAGATGCGGTTTTTTAACCGCATCTACCGCGAACGCGGGTAGCTCGCTTTTAGCAACAAAATCCAGAAATAAACAGACCGCCAGGGAGGTTAATGAGGAAAAAAATGAACTTTTTTGAATTTACCAAATGGCTGCAATGAAACAAATAGTGAAAAATTTAAAGGGGTCTGAATACTTTCAGTACCCACTGTATATGCCTTCCATTATGCTACACACCTAACAAATAAATACTTCTAATCACCTTCCCTCTTCTCACCAGGTGTGTGGCATCTTCCTCATTTTCCAGCAACTGACTTTGATGTGTAAGTGATGGGCAACGCATTATGTCACTTTCAGGCATGGTGGCTCAAGTGGTTAGCGCTGCAGCCTTTGCAGCACTGAAGTCCCGAGGTCCTGGATTAAATTCCCACCAAGGACACTAAGGACAACATCTGCAAGGAGTTTGTATGTTCTCCCCGTGTTTGCGTGGGTTTCCTCCGGGCACTCCGGTTTCCTCCCACATTGCAAAGACATACTGTTAGGATGTTTAGATTGTGAGCCTCAATAGGGACAGCATTACTCATGTATGTAAAGTGCTATGGAATTAATAGCGCTACATAAATGAATAAATATATTATTATTATGTCCCCCAGTCACAGGCGTACCAAAAGCAAGAATAGGGTCACCACTGCAGGAAGTTGGCGGCAAAAGGAACAGTAAACATTCCTTTCCACATTGGCAGGAAAATGAATATTCACTTCTCCCCATTCACTCAATACTGCTCACCTCTCAGCGCCAGTGTCATTGATAGTAAAACTCATGATAGTCATTTATAATCACTGACCTGAGTGCTGAGAGATGAGCAGGATTACGGGCATGGAGAGCTGTGAATGTTCATTTGTCTTTAATGCTTTATTGCCACCACCCCACAGTGAGCCAGGTACATTTGGCCTATAAGATGCATCCCCATTTTCCTCTCCAATTTATAGGGGGAAAGTGAGTCTTAAAAGTTGGAAAAACACAGTAACTAGCTAAATATTACAAATTTTCTGCTATCTACAACTGTGTTCTATTTAGGAGAGAACTAGCAATGTGTGCAGCAACATGAGAAACTCCAATGTAAAGTCACTTCTAAAGTCTCCAAGACTAGATTTAATTGTGTCAATACATTTAATTATATCTCTAACATATCTTAGGAGATTATCTTCAGAATATTGTGATATGTTCTCTTCATATCTATATCTGGAAAATTCCTTTTCAAACAAGCCAGGGGCTCTATAAAACAAAAAAATAGAAGGGGGGGGTTAGGTGGCACCCTGACTGGTACTCCTATGTATTAAAGAAAAGCCACCATAGGCCTTAATTATTGGTCTCGGTTGAAAGAATAAAATCTGACACATTTATAATATCATGGACAAATATCAAAATGACAATTTTCTAAAAAAAAAATGGAATTCAAGAATATCGATATATAATGGATCATTCTAGTCAAAGGATAACATATATTCATTGATGTAATTTGAGGTTAACAAATTGAATTGACTTTTATTCAAAATTAACAAAACTCTGCATTTGCCAAACTAGATTTTTTGTAATTCACTTCATGGCAAAGTCAGAAAATTAACGTGCCATAGAAATAATCCCCAGAGAATAATAAATTACATTCAAATTCGCTATAAAATCCATAACAACAATCAAATAAAAATTTTGCCTGTTCCACTTATCTCTATATAGAATATATTGCTTTCTCTGAAGCCATGTGTAGAAAGTTTCAGAATTTATCTTAATTAAATTAAAACATTTTCAAGATGCTAAATTGCTAATTAAGGAGTATTTAGCTCTTACATTGGACTCAAGGGAAAACTAGCACAACAATGCAACAAAAAGAGATAAGAAGTATGATCTGGTATGTAGTGATGAGCAAGCACTAAAACGCTTTGCAAGAATTAAAAAAAATAACATTTTTGTAATTATTTTATCATTTTTTAATCATAAATTCTTCACCTTTAGAATGCAGGGACATAAACATACATCACTGTGTACAGATGTATCTCTATGCAGCTAAATATTCTGCTGTACTACAGGTCAATATTACAAATCCTCCCATATCTGTCAGTCTGGGTAGTGACTCATTGGTAGTGCTGGTGCCTATGAACAAGAAATTCATGAATAAAAATTGTTAACTTAATTTATGCAATACAGGTATGCCAGCCCTGCCACCCGAGGATGAAGAGCTACAGAGCAACAAGAAGAGGTGAGAGGAAGTCAGTACAAAAGCTCTGAAGGCCGGGACAAAGGAACTGAGCCTGCAAGGAAATAGTCACACTAATACACTATTCCTTCTCCAAAAGATATCCCTACACCAGGGATTGGCAACTCCAGGCCTCGAGGGTCACACCCACTGCAGGTTTTCAAGATTTCCTTAGTATTTGACAGTGGGTAATTTAATCTTCTTCACAGTGATGATTCCAACTGTAAGGAAATCCTGAAAAATGAACTGTTTGCCAACCTTGAGGATTGAGTTGCCCACCCTACCCTACACTACATGCAGCTAAGTGGTATTATTAGAGAATAATATAATTTTTACATTGTAGCAGCAAGCACTGTACGGCAATTATCTCTCTGATACACTATTCCTTCTCATACCCCTCCCTGCTCTGTTTCTGGGTACCGAGACTTATACAGACACATGACACGTTATTGCTGGCCAATCACAGGAATACTAGTAGGCAATATGCCTATGGCATTAACATGATTGGCAAGCAATCCACACATGTTTAGAGGCAGAAGAACAGCTGAGCTCAAGTACTAGGCATACGCGATTGAGTATCTACTACTGGTAAATCAGTAATCCAATGTAAAGCGAAAACTGTTTGGGCATACATTACATAACAAAGTTTAGACATAGTTTACAATGATATTTATTGCAGTTGTTGCATCTCTTTTTCAACCAATGCCAGTTTTGATTAGAAAAATGCATTTAAAAATGTACATTCTGTTAACAGAGGCATTACAAAGGTTGCACCATTTCCAATGAATGCTCAATGGTAATCATTTGATCATAGTAATTTGTAATACCCTTGCTTTTATATGGTACTTACTGAAATAGATCAGCCACCATGGTGCATAAACATCTATACAAATTTGCACTTCAGTAGGAAGTGGATGAACTCCAGCGCAGGTCCTTACTGAAGTGCAAATTTGCATATTTCCTAGAGCAGGGATTACCTACTTAACTGTCTTCTTATGGTTGCAGGAAACTCCACTCTATAAGGTGATAGCAAGTTCCCTAAACATCTAGAGTCATTTGAATAGTAGATAATCAGCAGTACTTAGCAGCCACCACTAAACTATATATGGAGCTGTTATATTTGATTTTGTACATGGTTACAATCATGGCTGCCAAAATAGATACCATCTGTGCTATGCAAGATCTCATAATGAGGACATATTCTACAGAGATGCCATCAATAAATTTGTCCTGAGCAATTCCTTTAATGATTACACATGAACAAGTTTTAGTTCAAGAGAATTTGTCATAAAAACTGAACTATTGTTTAAATTGTGTTTTTGTGGTTAATACATTTTTTAAATTGTTTTCAAACTTTTTGTTTTTCACACATCACATTTTGTGTTAAAATATATGTATATAATATATATAAATATATAATATTTACAATCTATTATAAATCACGAATGGGTTTTTTGCCTTTTGATCCGCTCGCGCTGCGAGTCAGTGTCGTCATGTGGATACGACCGAAGCATTGGCCGCGCAGCGGCCATTGCGAGCAGTTCTAAGGCAACTCGCTATGCCGCGCAGCGGCATGGCGAGCCGCCTTAGCAGCGTGAAGCATTGGCCGCGAAGCGGCCATTGCGAGTCAGAGACTCGCTCTGCTAGAATCCCGACGCATCTGCATCGGGCACCCAGCTAGTTAAATATATCTATATCTATTATGTATGCACATTGCCCGCCTTCCTTGGCTTCTCGTAACCTCGGCAACGTGGGAAGGAATGTCAGCGTCATGTTCTTTTTCTCTCCACCTGCTTTCTAATTCATTAAGCTCCCTCATTCACCATCTAGCTGCATAGCGGGCATATTGCGGTGCACAGTGTATATTCAATCTTGTACAATATCCAGCATCCTGGATTGTTTATTAAAAATAGTGCTACATAAAAAGAAAAAGTGTCTGGTGCTAAAGTGCTATAGTGAATTAATATATTAAATATACTTATATGTCATACCAATATTTTGAGTGATATGTGTTATGGCAATATTTATCGGAAACAGACATACAGTTGTGGCCAAAAGTATTGACACCCCTGCAATTCTGTCAGATAATACTCAGTTTCTTCCTGAAAATGATTACAATCACAAATTCTTTGGTATTATTATCTTCATTTAATTTGTCTTCAATGAAAAAACACAAAAAGAATTGTCCTAAAGCCAAATTGGATATAATTCCACACCAAACATAAAAAAGGGGGTGGACAAAAGTATTGGCACTGTTAAACTAAACGTAGACAAAACTGAACTCATCATATTTCCCCCATTTGGTGCACCTCCTTTACCTGATCTATCACAGTAAATGACATCACACTTTGCCCTGAACCTGAAGTCCGCTGGCTTGGAGTAACCCTTAACTCTGCCTTATCTTTCAAACCACACATCCAAGCTCTCGCCTCCTCCTGCCGCCTCCAACTCAAAAATATTTCCAGAATCCATCCCTTCCTCAACCCTCAATCTACTAAACAACTAGTGCATGACCTCATCATCACCCGTCTCAACTACTGCAACCTCCTCCTCTGTAGCCTCCCTGCAAACACTCTTTCACCTCTCCAATCTGTCCTTAACTCTGCTGCCCGACTAATCCACCTCTTTCCTTGCTGCTTCCCCATTTCTCCCCTCTTCAAATCCCTCCACTGGCTACCAATTACCCAACATATCCAATTCAAACTGCTAACATTGACTTACAAAGCTATCTACAATCTGTCTTCCCCATATCTCTGATCTAATCTCCCGATATCATCCAACTCATAATCTTTGATCCTCCCAAGAACTCCTTCTTTCCTCCACACTTGTACATTCCTCATCTAACCACCTCCAAAACTTCAACCGAGCATCCCCCATCCTCTGGAATTCTGCACCTCAAAACGTCCAACTATCCCCTACACTCCGAACCTTCAAGCGGAACCTGCAAACCCATCTCTTCAGATCAGCTTAGAGCCTGCGATGACCACAGTGCCATCTTTTCACCACTGGACCTGGCGCTCCACCACCACAAGAGCAAACCCAACTTACTGTCTCTCTGCCAACTGCCCTGTAGAATGCAAGCCCGCAAGGGCAGGGTCCTCTCTCTCCCTTTGTACCAGTCTGTCACTGCTAGTTTGCTCATGGTATTTTTAACTTGTTTGTATGTAACCCTTTCTCATGTACAGCACCATGGAATCAAAAGTGCTCTATAAATAAATATTAATAAAAGTAATAAAAAATCCCCAATGGCCATTATGAAAATTACAAGATTACTAATTAGCTTTTGATACAAATTGTGGTACAAAATTAACAATTAAAAGAGTTTTTAAAAATGAATTTAACATAAAAAAATGTACTTTAACATTTGATCATTTTCTGATTATGGCTTCCTTTTATAAACCACTCTGTACTGTAATGTATTAGATTTCATTCACGTTTTCATATTTATTTATAGAAGGTTGTCAATGTCATTAAGTCAAGTAATTTGTATATATTAGGGCAGGGATACTAACACTTGGTGCATCTTCTAAATACAATGCATTTAGATTCAAAATTATGTTCTAAGTAAAATACTCAGGTGTTTTTTTTTCAATGCACATGAAAACATATCAAAGAATACTTGCAAACGCATGCCTATTTTGGCACGCATCTGTATAGGATTGTTGAATGCAATTCAATAGATGCGTTAACGCATCTGTTACATTGCATTTGCGCTGCTGTACAATGGATCCATTAGAACGCACATCACAAATGCAGTGTGAACCTACCCTCATTATCTTTCTAAGAATTTCAAGTTCACTGCCTGCCCTTACAATGGCATAATATACTAGTATAGTTGGCACACACTCACGGAAAAAAGGAGAAAGTTAGTTTATTCAAGCAAAGATATTTATTCTACTGCTGTTATGTAATATAGGAACAGAAAAATCCCAACGTTTCGACTCTTATAGAGTCTTCTTCAGGAAAATCAATTGTACTACAAAATATGTTGAATATTTTTGAGCACCACACAACTTGGTGAGCCACGTTTTGTCTACAATTCTTACAATGGCATATTGATAAGAATATCAGGTGGCACCTGCCTAAGGCTAGGGTCTAACTAGCGTCAACCCTCAGCCTGCCAAATCCATCTAAAACCTAAGTTTTGGCAGGCTGAGTGCATTGTGTTAATGGCATGTAACGCTATGCGCTGTCTGCCTCTGCATTGCTATGGATACCTGATGCTTCCCGCAGCAGCCAGCTCGACACAGAAGTCCCAGATATGCGCTATTGCAGAGCGCACAGAAAACGTGGTTTGCAGCATTTTTCTGTGTGTCTGCAATAGCGCTTATCCAGGACTTGTGTGTAGAGCCTCTGGCTGCTAAAAGCATCAGGTATCCATAGGGATGCATAGGCAGACAGCACATAGGTACATGACATTAACACTATGCGCTCAGCCTTGCCAGAGACTAACTTTTTGATGGATTCAGCAGGCTGAGAGCTGACGCTAGTTAGACCCTAGCCTTAAAGAGAACCTGTCAGGTCCTCTGAACCCCAAGATCCACCTAGCTTTAGAGAGGCTCACTGTACATAATCAGAAGTCATCCACTTTTCTGATAATATACAGCCTCTCTGAATCTGGGATGCGTACACCCAACTTCAGAAGCTCAATGCTGTGAGCTGAACAAAGACGTGTGCATATGCAAGCTTTGAATAGCTCTGGTGAGGACGCTGGATTCTATAAAGCATGTTATCATGGCGGAATAGCATTCAAAGTGGGTCGACTAGTCAGGGAACTGCCCCCTCGACTAGTCAAAGGCCTATTTTGCATATCATAACTGGTCTTTAGAAATAGTCTATATTTGTCTAAAGATCTGTTTATGTATTGCAACTACATGAAGGGACTTCTAGGCAGGGAAGATTCATATTTGCCCACAAAATGATCAACTGGTTTACTGGTGGCAAAATGGAAAGTATGGCTTACAAATTAACATTGCTCTTGCATCGGTTATTAACTACTATGTCATGCAAACCTGGTGTTTTCCATAACACGAGATTTGATAACCAACTATTAACTTACAATGAGTGTCTTCGTTATGATTTATGATTGTTGGATGCTTGTAATAAAGTGTAGATCATAATGCCTATGCAGTGGTTAAAGGGTAAAGAATAGAGTTCACTAGACTACAATGACTAGTTTAGTTAGTGCCAAGCAGACTGCAATTACTACTCCATTTGCTGGTGGCAAGCATTTCATAACAAATATGATATGAAAATATATCATAGTAATAATAATAATAATAATTTTCATTTCAGTACTTCATATGTTTGGAACCTTTTCTTTGGGCCCAAATCCTTTATGCTAAAGTATTTTCAGAGGTGAATTAGAATCTATTATCTATTGAGGAATGTTTTTTTCTAAATGTCTATATTTTTACTTTTTTTTTGTTATTTTGCTAACTTCATGGTTGTGTTGCAGGTAAAAGAATCAAATTTTTATTTTTTACCTGCATCTTATCATTACATTTTTGAACACTTCTGTGTTACTTTTTGAATGTCAATCATCTGAACAAATTATAATAGTTTTCACTCCACTTATGAGATACAATATGGAAATGAGAAACATTTAGTTTGAACATTAGTGTCTGATAAAAGGTCGAACCTCCTCGTCAAGGGTGCAACATAATATTGCTTTTGGCAGGGGGTCAGTCGTGCTCAACACACATCATCACTAACTTATTAGATCTTGAGGCAATTAGCCAAAAACAAACATAAAGGACAAGCCTTGTATTGAAACATAGTAACTAGAAGAAAATAGCCCATGGCTTTCTATCATTGTAAGGCTTCATCAAAGACCAGGCAAAGTCTAGTGCTCAAATAAAGGGGTTTATTGTGTTCAAGAAACATCTATACAGTAGACGAGCATTATTTTTCATTGATTCAGGTTACATCCTAACTTACCTTGCCATAATAAAGCAGTGGAAAGAACTTTTCACCTAGGCACTATATGTTGCATGATTAGTTTAGGATTAAAAATCCAATAAAGGCCCTTCTTGACATGGGAAGTTAATAGTGAGTTCAGGGTAATATACTGAAAGTAATACTCCTTAATATGATTTAGTACGATAACATGAACAAAAACAGTGAACTGATATTAAAGTGCTTTAGGGATCATCAAAGTTACACTACCTGAACTAAGTACTTTCTAGTGGGAAATGGGCACATTCAGTGGAAGAATTTCCTTCAGTCATTGACCAATGTTAATTTGCAATTGATCTGAAGTCTCCTAAAAAAAGCTTTGAATGAACTCTTAAATGAAAAAGTCAGTTCTTTGTCTGTCTTAAGAAAAGTATCATTCAAGTATTTTTTTTATCTTAAATAATTTTAATGTTTATACAGTATTGGGCTATAATAATGCTCAGAATTGCCAGAGGTATCTGTGAGGCTGGGGTCACAGTTGGCATGAGTTTTTTTAGTGACTCATGTGTTTTTACATGCATTTTTCCATTTCTGCATGCGTTTTTTAAGGTGTGTGATGGCTCCCTGCGTTTTTGGCTGCGTTTTTAAATCCGCACCAAAAAATAGTACATGCACTATTTTTTGGTGCGTTTTGAAAAACGCATGCGTTTTTTATAACATGGGCTCCAATGTAAAACGCATGCAAAAACGCATGGTACATTAGTACCTTTTAATGCCATTCAAAAACGCATGCGTTTACCCTAGGAGCCCATGTTAAAAAAACGCATGCATTTTCTAAAACGCTTGCGTTTTTTTAACATGGGCTCCTATGGAAAACGCATGCGTTTTTGATGGCACTATTGTACATGCGTTTTTGCATGCGTTTCCCATAGGGCCCCATATTAAAAAACGCATGCGTTTTTGGAAATGCACCAAAAAACCATGGTACTGTCACACATGCGTTTTTGCTATTAGGGCATGCGTTTTTTAACATGGGGGCCTATGGGCGCGTTTTTACATGCGTTTTTGAAAACGCAGATCTCCAAAAACGCTTGTGAAAAATGCAACTGTGACCCTAGCCTAGTAAAGCAGTAAAGTAGACTTGAAACAGGAAAAATTAAGGAAAGCAATCATATTCAGGAATCACTCACACTACTGTAAAACTTGGATGAGTGAAGTGCGAGAAAAAAGCGACTTCTCTTGGACCCATGTTATTTATTGAGGTAGTGCTGTATTCCACCTTAGGAAAAAATCACAGCATTCTGCATCTGGACATGTAACTTAAACAAGACTCACCTGTTTAAGTCAATGGGCATGAGAAAAAAATCAGATACCATGTGGACCATCCTAGTGGCATCTGCTTTTTTTATGGATATATTACTATTTACGATCATTTACAGGACAATTTACAGTATTCAAGGCAACAGAATGGTAATGTATCTATAAAAATTGGATGCCACTGGTATTTTGTGTGGGGCATCCAATGTTTTTCTTGCACTCATAGCCCTGTATTGGTAAGTCTTGTTTGTATTTCATATCCATAGCATGATGCAATTGTTTCTTCAAGATAAATAAAACTGAGAAAAAAATCCTAGATCTGTGCTGCCTCATTGAATAACATAGGTCTGAGTGCAATCCCTTTTTTTTCTCACATTGCACTTGCCCAAATTATACACTCATTTGAGTTAGCTCTTTAAGTGTAACTGCAATCATGAACCTGTCAAAAGTTCAAAACTAACAGTGAAAGGTGCTGCATGAATATATTGAGGGTGTAATGGGAAACTGGTACTTTACCAGATGGCCACTGTTTCAGGTAGCCATATGTGCGTTTTTTCATTCAATATATTTAATATATTCATTCTGCAGAAACACAATCTTTCAATTTTATTAGAATATTTTTGCTATAACCCAATGCTGGGAAACATCTTGTAAGCTTGACCACCTCATAATGCTGACATTTGCAGTAGTCAATACTACTGAGGATGTCCCATGATTAGTTAGTCTGGGTTCCAGTGAGTTCCAGTGCCCCCTTTATGTGTCTGTGACAGAAGCTTCTTTCTGCCCCTTTATCTCTTGGACCCCTGTTAGGTAACATAGGTTGCAACAATAATATGTTGGCCCCTGCTGCCATCAGGCTCCATTTTTGGAGTTTGACTCACCTCTGTGTTATACAAATGATGATAAAGGTGATTAAAAAAATGCATTATTGTCATCTTGTATCTTTATCAATTTCCTAATGTTACTCTCTAATTTTAGGTGGATTTATGGCATTTCCTCAAGTCTTGTGATCTGGAAGCAATTAGCATAGCACTATCCATCACAACATTTGATGCACAGCCCTATTGCAAATGAGATTGTGTCTTCCATCATTTTACATGCCGCATTTTATTTAAATGCCAGATAAAAACTAGGAGGTACCATTGAATATACTAGTGTATCTGAATGAATTAGAATATCATTAACAATCAATGTAAGGGCCCTTTCACATCTGCGTTTTTCGTAATTCGCGGCAGATGCGGTGAAAAAAACGCATCTGCCGCGTTTACCGCATAACCGTTCCACTTGCGGCGCGGTTGCGGTTTTTTCTATGCAAAGTATAGGCATACTTGCGGCAGGTGCGGCAAGTGCGGTTTTGCACTTGCGGCAGGTGCGCCCGCGAAAAAAACCGCGGCTTACTGCGGTTTTTTTCGCGGCCGCACCTGCCGCAAGTGCAAAACCGCACTTGCCGCACCTGCCGCAAGTATGCCTATACTTTGCATAGAAAAAAACGCAACCGCGCCGCAAGTGGAACGGTTATGCGGTAAACGCGGCAGATGCGGTTTTTTCACCGCATCTGCCGCGAATTACGAAAAACGCAGATGTGAAAGCACCCTTATATTGCTATGTTTCTGACAGCCCTGAAACACATTGACTAATTAATCAATATTATTTTCACCCTTTGATGTCTTGTGGAATATGGCAGAGCAGTTTTTGACCCTTCATCCTCCCTACTTTAATTTTATGTGATAATGACCTTTGGGTTTTCATTGGCTGTAAGCCATAATCATCAACATTTACAGAAAATAACACTTGACATAGATCACTCTGTTTGTAATGACTCTATATAATATATGCATTTCACTTTTTGTGTAGAGTTACTGAAATAAATTAACTATTTGATGATATTTTAATTCATTGAGATGTACTAGTATAAGCAGGGTAATGTCCATGTGTGTAGATTCTTGATAAAACACCTTTGCTATTCTTTTTATTCCATTAGAAAGAATCCATTTTGGTTGTTCTTGAGTTACTGTAGTTACACAGGCCAAGTTGTTTGGAGTTATATGTATTAAACTATAAAGATAGGATGGAAATAAGGACACTTGCTTTATTTAAAATCACATTGAGGACCCTCTCTTGCGGGATCCGCCCGCTTTGCGGGGTGCAGGAATCAGGCTCGCGAGAGAGACATCAGCCCTCTCTAAAATTGACAAGTCCTTAAAAGACTGCAACTTTACTTTTTTGTTATGTTTCTTCTATTATTTAGTCAAGTTACCAGGTTAAAATGGCATACTTGGAATATGCTTTCAGTTTCTCTTTTCTGTCAATGGTAATGTTTCAAATGCATCACTTGTTTATATTTTGCTAAAAATTAATAAAAATTTATAGTTAAAAAAAAAAAGAAAGAATCCATTTAATGTGTTCAGTGGCAGTGAGAGGTTGCCATGTCTAGTAAACTAGTTCTTTTTGTCTGTTATATGTAGGAACAGTCATCATTTTCCCCCAATATATGGAAGGATAGGGACAGGAGGACTGAGCTATTGATCATATGGGACTGCTTTAACTTAATTTGTGGATGCTATTAGAGCGAATCAAAAAAGTATGTAGTAGCATTATTAAAACAGAAAAGATTGTTATGTTTTGAAGATTTGCCGATGAAGTTTTTATATCCATTTATTAGACAACTCCTGTAATAATAGTCAGATTATACTACACATATACAGTTTGTCCAACTGGAAATAAAAATTGAACAACTTAAACTCTAAATTAATGACTTCACAAAATTACAAGAGAAGGATAAGAGATTACGGAGGACACTTTCTTACAAAGAAGGGAACATTTTAAAGACCAACATTTAATTAGTAAATTTAATTTTTTCTTCAAACTCCAAAACTTACATCGGAGGTTCATTGGTACTACAATGAGGCAAACAATTTTCCAATGAGGTGAAGAAAGAAAACATGCATGATTACATAAACAAACCTGGGAAAAATATGTCAACATTCATTTTGTATTCCAAGACTTGAGTCACAAACATATGTAAAATATGCCACTAGTAAAATGTCATTCTTCATTACATCATTATTTAGTGGCAGATAGAATGGGTTTGTAAGCCATTGGGAAAGAGACAAATGTTGCAAAATCGTTTTTATGTAGAATCTCCTGTTTTCCCATACAAAAACTAACTTACAATAAAAATGATAATTGACTTTCAGCTACTATTGTAGAGAACAAAAGAACAACCTTTGAGTATAACCCAACGGGGCATCGTATATTGTGCTAGCTGTCCAATGAACACAATAAAGAAATTAATTCACATATCTCTCACAACACAGCCAACCCTATTGAATTAAGAGAAATGCAAACATATTCAAATACAAATATTACTTTCAAAAGATTGTCATGGCTACACAATCTGTGAGAAATGGAAGTGCTTCATTAGGGTTACTCTTAAAAGAGGATGTTTGAACTCCTTTAATTTATTAGTAGGAAATAAACATTTATTAAAACTGAAACATAAATAAACTAGCATATTACACATGAAACTACTGTATATCTGCCACGAGTCTGTGACACTTTTTGAGTTGTTTTCACTTTGGGCATTAATTTCTTGAGTATTTGTGAGGGTTAATGTTGTTCCTTCGCTGGTAGTCTTGGGAAGGCATGCTGCAGTGTATATCCACTCCCATCTTTCCTTAAGCAGCCATGTGATCCTTCAGTTGTAGGTGATAGCTCATAAGATGAGCATGGCGGAGGTGTCGGCATACTCCTGTCCGACACCTGCTCCTTTGCCCCTATTCTACCATCACCCTCTGCTACTCTTCCCTCTTTCGAAGCCCACTCTGTTCGCATCTTCTCCCCCCGTAACCTCCAGCTGGCCATCATCTACCGCCCCCCTGGATCCATCACCACCTTCCTTGACCACTTTACCACCTGGCTACTTTATTTCCTCTCTGCTGATATCCCCACTATCAGTATGGATGACTTCAATATCCCCATCGACACCGCCCACCCATCCACCTCTCAACTTCTTTCCCTGACCTCCTCCTTCGGGCTCTCGCAATGGTCCTCCTCCACCACCCACGAAGGTGGCCACACGCTGGACCTCATCTTTACCCTTTTTGCTCCCTTACTAACCTCACAAACTCATCCCTCCCCATCTCTGACCACAATATACTGACTTTCTCCTCCCTCTCCTCCCCTACTATGCCACCTCCTCTCCGCAAACTCGATCACCTCCGCAGAAACCTAAAACACATTGATCTACACTCACTCTCTGAATCCTTCCTCCCTCTCACCAACATAACATCCATACGCGACACAGACACTGCCACCACCCTCTACAACACCACGCTAACAAAGGCCCTCGACCAAGCCGCACCCCTCACACACCACACTCCACGCACTAACAGGCAACCCTGGCACACCGACCTCACTAAAGACCTGAGACGAGCATCCAGGGTGGCCGAGAGGCGATGGAAAAAATCACATTCCGCTGAGCACTTTGCACTGTTCAAACAGTCCCTCATCGCCTTCAAGAATGCTCTTGCTACCGCCAAAAAAACCTTCTTCTCATCCCTAATAACCTCTCTAGCCCACAATCCCAAACAAATTTTAAAAACTTTTAATTTCCTACTCCGCCCGCCCTCTCCCCCTCCATCTCCCCTTATCTCTGCTGAAGACTTTGCCTCCTACTTTAAAGAAAAGATTGATAGAATCAGAGGCAGCTTAGATCCACTGTCCCCACAGCCTCTCCTCTCGCCTATACTGCCCTCTCCTTCCATCAACTGCTTCCCCCCCATAACTGAAGACCAGCTCTCCTCCCTCCTGTCAAAATCACACCTCACCACCAGCGCCCACGGCCCGCTCCAATCCCACTTCATTCCCAACCTCTCATCCGTTATCATCCCAGCCCTGACTCATCTTTTCAACCTATCACTCACCACCGGCACCTTCCCCTCAGCCCTCAAACATGCCTTGATCATACCCATCCTCAAAAAACACTCCCTTGACCCCACAGCTGTCTCCAACTACCGCCCTATATCTCTCTTCCCCTTCGCCGCTAAACTACTTGAACAGCACGTCCACTCTGAGCTGTCCTCTCACCTCTCCTCCTGCTCCCTCTTCGACCGCCTGCAATCCGGCTTCAGACCACTCCACTCCACGGAAACAGCACTGACCAAAGTCACCAATGACCTACTGACTGCCAAAAGCAAGTGCCACTACTCTGTCCTCCTCCTCCTTGACCTGTCCGCCTCCTTCCACACTGTTGACCACTCCCTTCTACTTCAGATCCTGGAATCTCTTGGCATCACGGACCTTGCCCTCTCCTTGATCTCCTCATACTTAACGGTCTGGACCGTCAGCGTCACCCACTCCCACACATCCTCCTCAGCCTACCCCTTATCTGTCGGGGTCCCCCAGGGCTCAGTGCTAGGACCATTACTCTTCTCAATCTACACTCTCGGCCTAGGGAAACTCATTGAGTCCCATGGCCTCCAGTACCACCTCTACACCGACGACACCCAAATCTACCTGTCTGGACCTGACATTGCTTCCCTAATATCCAAAATTCCACAGTGCCTGTCCGCCATCTCCTCCTTCTTCTCTGCTCGCTTCCTTAAGCTGAACATGGACAAAACCGAATTCATCGTCTTCCCCCCAAGCCGCTCACCCTCACTACCTGACCTATCCATTGTCGTCAACAACTGCTCTCTCCCCAGTCCCTACGCCAAGTGCCTCGGGTTATCCTTGAGTCTTCCTTCTCCTTCAAGCCCCACATCCAAGCCCTCACCACCTCCTGCTGATGCCAGCTCAAAAACATCTCTCAGATCTGCACTTTCCTTGACCACGACACCGCTAAAACCATTATTCATGCTCTCATCATCTCCCACCTTGACTACTGCAACCTACTGCTCACAGGCCTCCCCGCAACCTCCGTTTCACCTATCCAATCTATCCTGAACTTCGTTGCCCGCCTAATCCATTTGACTCCCCACTACTCCCCCTCTCTCCCCCTCTGCCAAGCCCTTCACTGCCTCCCTGCTTCCCAGAGATCCCTGTTTAAAACACTAACCATGACATACAGTACAAAGCCATCCACAACCTGTCCACTCCATACATCTCCGACATGGTCTCCCGATACCTACCCTCACGCAACCTGCGATCCTCCCAAGAACTCCTCCTCTACTCCCTCTTCATCTCCTCCTTGCATAACCGCATACAGGACTTCTCATGTGCATCACCCATACTCTGGAATTCGCTGCCCCACCACATCAGGCACTCCCCTACCCTGGGAACCTTCAAAAGAGCCCTGAAAACCCACCTCTTCTGCCAAGCCTACAACCTGCAATGAGACCCAGTCCACCGCACTGCCTCACGACTGACACCTCCCCCTCCTACTGTATCCCCACCCGCCCCTCATAGACTGTGAGCCCTCACGGACAGGATCTTCTCCCCTATTGTATCTGTACGTTAGAATTGTCCACAGCCATTGTTACTTGTATTGTTACTATGTTTATTGTCCTAGTCTGCCCTCTTAACATGTAAAGCGTCATGGAATATTATGACGCTATATAAATAAATACTACTACTACTACTAATAATAATAATAATAATAATAAGATAGATTATACTTAACCTGACCAGCCTGGAGAGTGGAGGTGCTTGAGCCACTCCTGTTTTTAGATCAGCAAACCTGATGCCATTCCCTTTACTGTTGTCAGGAGCAAATTAACAGATTTTAAGTAGTAGAACTTTATATTTTTTTATTTTCCTATTAGTGTGGAGAGCAAGTTTAATTACAGGGTTTATTCAGAAGATAGGGTTACGCTGGTGTCTCAGACCCTACCACCTTTAGATGTACATCTGGGATAAGGGATAGCATAGCATCCCAGTAGTTAAGGGACAACTCAGGCACCCATTCTCCCCCTTCTCCTGAAATTAGCATTTTACCCTGTAACTCCCCATGACATAATCACCAACCGTACCCATTTTCTTTTTTGAGTCCACACAGCTCAGGATGCAGCATTTGTGACCCTGATCAAGACCCTCAGGGATGAAAGCTAAGGTCTGGGATCTTGGGGAATTAACTGCAGTAAATTTTGGTGTTTTGTACATCAGTTCAAGCTTTTGTGCAACTGGAACCCCAAATATCTCTTCCTGACTGGTTTAAGGGTGGGAGAGAGAAATTTCAGGCCTTTCAGGAGGCCTGTAAATTGTATTTTACACTCTGGCTTCATTCCTCAGGGAGCAACGAACAATGTGTGGGGATCATTTCTTCCTTCTTAAAGGGGTTCCCCATTCCTGAACCCTCTCTATAACTACCTATTCTCCATCTTTAAAGATGGTAGATGAGGTTTTTGTGATTTTGGCCCTCCTTTATGGGGATCCTTGATGGCATCTCCCTGGCAGAGTTAAAACTTTGTAGACTGCAGCAAGGAACGCAGCTGGCTGAGTACTTTTTGGAGTTTTGGAGGTGGGTCATGGACACCTAGTGGAATGATGGAGCTCTTAGGAACCAGTTTTTTCATGGGTTGTCTGGTATGCTCCAACATTCCATGGCTCAGTACTCTGCTCCGAAGTTGCTGGAGGCTGCTATGTCCTTTACCATTAGGGTAGATCGATGCCTCAGGGAAAGATCCACCTGGTCTCTGCCCCTGTTGTTCTCCCTATGGAGGTAGTCCCACAGTTGCTGGGTGGGGAACTTATGCAGTTGGAGGTGTGACTCATTTTGTGTGCTCTCCAGTTTTTTGCTGTGGGTTGGGGCATGCTTTTTTGTGGGCATAAGGGCCATTTTATTGTAGTATGTGCATCTTTACCCAAACTCACATCTATGAAGCTGTCTCCCCCAGTTCATGTGGCGGATGACGACCTGGGCATGCAAATTTCCTCCGTTTTCTCTGTTCCAGTTAATACTCTTCTGGGACAAAGAAGGAATCCCTATTCCTTACATCAGGACTGTGCTAGACCTTGAGCCAGTGCTTTGCTTCCATTCATTTCTGGGTTCTTTTTGAAGCATGTTTAGGGTCATTGTCTTGAAATTTTTGTGTTATTTGTCATTGACGTATGGCCTAGAATGCAACCCCAACTTTCTGAAACTGAGCACTAAATTGCAACCCAAAACCCATTGGTAATCAAATTTCATGATGCCTTGCATACAATCAGTCAACCAGTTAACCAGGCAGCAAAACAACCACAAAAACATCTTTAATTCAGCACTATATTTAACTCTAGGTACTGGGTTCTTTTCTTTGTAGACTTTTTCCATTTTCAGTGAATAGTGGAATGATGTGCTTTTCCAAAAAACTCTTGGTCCCATTTGTCCAAATACTGTTTTTCCAGAAGGATATTGGCTACATTTTGGCAGACTGTAGTCTATATTTTTTGTTTCTGTGCCAGCACTTAGGTCCTCCTTTGTCTCCTGCCATAACATTTCCCTTTGACGGATTGTTCCCAGTGACACTGATGCACCCTGAGACTGCAGGACAGCTTGAATTTCTTTGAGACATGATTGGGTCTGCTTATCCACCATCTGGACTATACTGCTTTTCAATCTTTCATCAATATTTCTCTACTGCCCACAATAAGGGAGATTTGCTACAATGCCATGGTTTGTAAACTTTTTGATCATGTCATTCACTGTGGACAAAAGGGAAATCAATATCTCTGGAGATGGACTTGTAACATTGAGATTGTTCATATTTTTCAAATCCTCACTTTTCTTTTTCTGTTTTCAATGCTTAGTGTTGCACACACAGAAAAACAATGCAGAGATTGCCAACTTCTCCCATTTTTATCTGATTTAAAGTGTGATTTTCATGTTGCCCACACCTGTTACTTTCTAAATTATAGTTTGATCAAGTATTATATGCTTAAAACAAAGTTGTGCACCCAAAAAATTGAGATGCCAACATTTCTATTTGGCCCCTTTTGGGGTTCTGTGTGAAATTATTTTAAACATGTTTTTTTCATTGTCTCGTGTTGTTCCAATACACACAAATATAATAGACATGTGCATAACAAAACATGCAATTGCAATAATGTTTGTGGGAGAAATACCTAATTTCTGGAACAATGTCAAGGCTGCAAACACATTTGGCTAAGGCTATATTTGAATTAATATATAAAGTCTCATCATATAGACTATTGAATCTGTCAGTACTGGTAGATGCATGAATTAATTTGGCTATATACACTATATACTGTAGCTGTGGGTTGAGTTAAAATACACTCTAAGTACACTCTAGTAATAATGTATACTTTCTTGAAAATTGTATTGTAATATAGATTTTGCTCCATCCTTCATTTTAATAATAACCACTTGAAAGACATATTTTAGGCATCAACATAAAATTTAAATTCAAAGAGTTTTGCTTTAAATAACACTTTGCATATTGTAATCAAATCATTTCCATTATTCTTTATTGATATTTATTGTGAATTTTTACAACTACAGTATTTATTCTTACATAGGTAAATGAGTTTTTACAATAAAAGAATATGGTGTATTTTTTTAACAGTTAATTCCATCAAACTGCCAGCGATTTTGTTTTTCCCATTCCTGATAAATTAAGTGCAGCAATGTGATTTATAATAAACAGCATCCTGGAAAGAAATGCGATGTTGATAAGTTCTGACAAGCAAAAATGTATTATTAATGAAATAATGACATTGGCAGTACCCGGAAAACCAAAAAACAAGCTGATTGTGTGGAGTTTATTGTTTACGTCTCTGTATACAGATTTACTTGTTTTGTGCATAGTTCGCTCTGGGTTTAGAGAGGTCATTAGACCAAACTTGGCACTGTGGATTGGTATTATGCAGTTTTCTACTTGTAGCCATTTATTCACAAGACGTCCACTAAATTAGCAAGCAAAAAACTGCTTATTTTTAACATTGACAATTCAGTTCATATTGTTGTTACCTATGAAGTATATAGCTTCAACTACAACTCAGAATCAGATATTTTATAGAAACAGTTTTCTTAAGAATATATTCTAGAATGTTTTCAATACAATTCAAACTAAAGTTAACAAAAAGTATAAAATGTAGTTTCGCCGGCTTTGGTTCACCTAAACTTTTCCCACTATATTCAAGCTGTGTTTTTCTTTTTTCCCCATTTTTGTTTTCCTCAGGGAAGGTTGCTAAAATTTCTCCTTTCTTTAATTTCCTTGAGTCTAATCTAATTATCTAGCCAATAAATTTGTATGGATAAAGGCCCGGGTTACATGCTGCAATGTGGCAGCGATCCGACCAATGATGTGTATTGCTGCCACATCGTGAACTGATCACTGGTGAGCTGTCACACAGGCAGACTCACCAGCGATCAGGACCAGCGAGAACGCTGGTAACCAAGGTAAACATTGGGTAACTAAGCTGAGTGCAGCACTTAGTTACCCGATGTTTACCCTGGTTACCAGCTCCCAAAGCATGCTGTGCGGTGCTGGGAGCTCGTTCATCATTGGTCTCCCGCTGTCACACGCACCGATGCTGGGCGCCAAGCGAGAGACCAATGATAGATTTATGGTCCTGGCCATAAATCTAACGATCAACGTTCAATGACTTATCGATGATCGTTGATGCTGTCACACACAACAATGTCGTTACGACATCGCTGCAACGTCAACAAACCGGTGATGTTGCAACAATGTCGTTCACGATATCGTTGTGTGTAACGGACCCTTTACTTCCATGTAATCCAGTTTCCACGCACAATTCAAAGACCTGTTGATAGGGAATTTAGATTGTGAGCCCAAATGGAGACAGAGTTGATGTCTGTAAAGCACTGCATAATATGATGGTGATGCATAAGCAATTATTAATAGTAATAATAATAATGGAAACAGAGTGCTTAATTCTAGCAGCCTAAGGGCAAGCCTTTTGCACAAATGCAATTAAAGCCAGAATTGAAAAATTAACTGCAGACTCCAAATGTCGACTGTGCAAGGAAGCAGATGAAACAATGGATCATATACTGAGCTGCTGCAAGAAGATCACGAAGACAGACTACAAGCAAAGGCATAATACAGTTGCTCAGATGATTCACTGGAACTTTTGTCACAATTACCACCTTCCTTACTAGATAAATATCCGTTGCACACCAACACCCGAAATTCTAACAAGAAATAAGCATAATGGCTGACATGTATTAATACACAGCGTGAACTGGAGCAAAAGGCACAATAGAAAACTACTTCAAAGCTTATATAAGGAATAACATGAGAACTTAGCTGATGTGATGGCCATGACATCCTAGCCCGGTAACCGCAGAAAGGTCTCTCATTCTGGTCCTACTCTAGTCGCCTTATGTCTGCAGTGTGAACTTGCGTGTATGGGTATATGCCACTAAATGCAATTAAAACCTGCCTATGAAGGGCATGTCTGGGACCAAAGCTACAAATAAAATGCAGAGTCTCATTGTGGCTACAGGGCGGGGGGAGGGTGCACAGTCCAAAAAATAACTATATGTATATATTAAAGATGGTTAGCACATCTTTATGTTGGGTGGTAGCTGGAAAAATACATAACAATACTAGATAAATATCCGCTGCACACCAACACCCGAAATTCTATGAAGAAAAAAGCTAATGGCTGCCATGTATTAATGCACAGTGTGAACTGGAGCAAAAGGCACAGTAGAAAACTACTTCAAAGCTTATATAAGGAATAACATGAGAACTTAGCACATGCCAGTGAAGGTTGTCCCAGTGGAAATCGGCACACTAAGTGCTGTGTCTACAAACCTTGGCCAGCATTTGGAAACAATTGGAGTTGACAAAATCACAATCTGTCAGCTGCAAAAGGCCACTTTACTGCATTCTGTACGCATCATTTGCTGATATATCACGCAGTCCTAGAAAATTGGGAAGTGTCTGACCAGTGATTTAATACAAAATCCAGCATTATGATCTTATTTGCTGTGTGTAACTTATAATAATAATAATAATAATAATATCATAATAAATATTTATATACAAATAATAAATGTGGCGATCTTCATGAATTAAACTATACCAATTTTACTACTTTCCTTTACTTAGATGCTGTAAGTATGTATATATAGAAGGCCCAGGGGCAAAAAAAGGAAATAATTATACAAAACAAAAATTTACAAAATTTTAAAAAACAAAGAAAATATATTTGGAAACTCTGGCTGTAAAAATCCACACTTTAAATATTTTACTATTTATGAAAAAAAAAATGAAAGTTTAAGGGCCACTTTACACACACCAACTTCTGTGTCCAACTTCTGAACAGATCTCTAGTTGCAGTGAAATCATGGACACATTGTTATATTTGTACACAGCCACAAAATGGAGCAATGTGTCCATGATTTCATTGCAACCAGAGATCTGTTCAGAAGTTGGACACAGAAGTTGGTGTGTGTAAAGCGACCCTAAATTATCAAAAACTTACGTGCTTTTCCAGTACTTTTAACAACTATAGCTCACTGCATAAAAAATGAGAGAGCTCTATATATAGGAACAAAATAGCTATGAATTTCTGTACATGGCAAACATCAAATGTTATTTTTAGAGATGAATGAACCAAATTTGGCACGAGCAATGACGATTTGGTTCGTAATTTACCCAAAAAATCAGCAAAGGTGGTTTTGTTTGGGAAAAAAGTTTGACATCTAAAATGGATCTGAAACGTTCCCTGATTTTTTGGGGACAAAATGCTCACTGGAAGTCCTTCTGGCCAGAAACAGCACCTAACCTTATGGTGAGGAGTGTTCCCAGACATCAATTCTATTGTTTTGTTTCAACCTCTCGAATTTTTTGGCAGCACCTGTGAAGTCCAGAAACCTTACATTTTCCTTTAAAAATCAATTTAAGAGAGCTTCATTTTTTTATTATTCTTATTTTTTTACCATTCTTATTGATATTTTTTTTTTAGAACAAATGTTTATTATTGCAGAGGGTCAGCAGCATGCAAAGCCATCTCTTCTGCACTCATGTGATAACAATTCATATAAAAATAGCATATTACAATTATATGCTTCACATACAGCTGGCAAAAATTGAGAGACCACTGCACAGTTTTCTAAAAATCACCATCTCTATATGTCTGACAGCCATTCCATTCCAGTGTCAGTTGTTTTTCAACCAAAGTACACCTCATTCTACTTAAAGGGATCCTGTCACCTACAAAACGCCTCCTAGGCTATCAAAACATGTCCCTGCAGCATCCATTCACTAATCTCACACTCCTTTTGTCTCCTAAAAGCATCCTGTGAAAGTGCATAAAAACGTTTTAATACTTACTCATTAGTGATTATAATTAGCAGGGGCTATATTCTTTAGTCACCAGGGCGGGCTGTTTTGCAGCCTGAATGATCCAGCCTCTGTCTGTGCTGATGTGATGTGGAGCTGAAGGCAGGACTAATGATTTGCATTCTGTGAGTGATAGAGAGGGGGGAGGGTAAAGCCTGCACAAGTAGAGCAAACAGACAGAGAGAGGGAGGAATCCTGGAGCCTGCAAAACAGCCAGCCCTGGTGACTAAAGAATATAGCCCCTGCTAATTATAATCACTAATGAGTAAGTATTAAAACGTTTTTATGCACTTTCACAGGATGCTTTTAGGAGACAAAAGGAGTGTGAGATTAGTGAATGGATGCTGCAGGTACATGTTTTGATAGCTTAGGAGGTGTTCTGGAGGTGACAGGATCCCTTTAAAATGCTTCTGATCACCTGAACCAAATCTTATTTAATGAGGGAAAGAATATAAAACACTGATGTGATCTTCACAATCTTCTTGTAATAGGACAAGCTGAATGGCAAAACAAGTGCTAGGGATAGCCCAAAAGCAATTTGAATGAAAAAATAACTTTTAACCATGCCAGAGGAGTTGTAAAGTCTTGAGTGAGGAAAAGAAGGGCTCAATTTTGGCTTTACTAGCAGAGGAATACAGTGAGCTTCATGTTGCCTCCATCCTTAAAAATTTGAAGATGGCAGTCCATTACAACAAGGTCAAGCAGCAGACATTGGGGACAGCAAAACTACAGACTGGCAGAGGGCAAAGGCGACTCTCCGCTGACTGGGATGACCCTCATCTTATTTGAATGTCACTCAGCAACTGAAGGATGATGTCAAGTGACCTACAAAAGGAATGGCAAATGACAGCTGGGGTGAAGTGCACGGCAAGAACAGTCCTTAACAGGCTCCCAGAGGCAGTTCTCAAGTTATGTAAAGCTAGAAAAAAGCCTTTCATCAATAAGAAGCAAAGGAGAGCCAGGCTAAAGTTTGCCAAAAACCATAAGGATTGAACCATAGAGAACTGGCATGAGGTAATCTTCTCTGATGAGTCTAATTTCCAGCTTTAGTCAGGAAAGCAAAAGGGTGGACGGTATATACGGACTTGCGCTGGAAGGACCAAAGGATCAGATGGTGTTCATCATTATAATCTTTATTTCCAATGCGTTTCGGAGTTAGTCCTAACTCCTTCCTCACACTACTATTCCGTGAGGAAGGAGTTGGGACTAACTCCAAAACGCATCGGAAATAAAGATTATAATGATGAACACCATCTGATCCTTGGGTCCTTGCAGCGCAGGTCCGTATACACCGTCCACCGTTTTGCTTTCCTGAATATGTTGATCGTTGTGGTGTGGACCCTTGCAGCAGCTACTACCTTTGGCTTTGACACTGGTTGTGTGCTACACAACCCCTCCAGGTGAGTGAATAATTAAATTAGTCCACCTTTTTATCAATGATAAGACCCTATTGCGCTTTTCTCTCCCTTTTTTCAGTTTTTAACTTCCAGCTTTGCCCAACACCTAGTCATCTAATGGTTAGATGGAGACCTGGAGAGGCGTACAATCCACAGCGTCTTGCACCCACTGTGAAATTTGGTGTAAGATTGGTGATGATCTGGGGATGCTTCAGCAAGACTAGAATTGGGCAGGTTAATCTTTGCAAAAGACGTATGAATCAAGCCACATACAAGGTAACACTTGCTCCTTCAACTCAGGGAATGTTCCCCAACTCCGAGGACTGGTTTTGCCAGCAGGACAATGACCTATGCCACACAGCTAGGTCAATCATTGTGTGGATGAAGGAGCACCACATCAAGACTTGTCATGGCTATCCTAATCTCCAGACCTGAACCCCATTGAAAACCTCTGGAATGTAATCAAAAGGAACATGGATAGTCACAAGCCATCAAACAAAGAACTATTTAAGGCCTTGCTCACACATATCAGCTTTTTTGGGCTTCTCTGCGTTTTTGTTGCTGTTAAAAAAAACGCAGATGCGTTAACTAAGGGTGCAATTAAGTGTAGCTGCGTTTTTTCACTACACTTGCGTTTTTTCCCCCAGTCCAAAAAACGCTGCATGCAGCGTTTTTTGGGTGCTGTAAAAAAACGCAGGGGTTGTTTCCAAAATCGCATGCGCTTTTTTAACATTGGGTCCTATGGGAAACAAATGCGTTAACGCAGGGCACATATAGGCACCTGCATTAACGCATGCAATAACGCAGTTGCGTTTTTAATGAAAAAATTACCAAATTCAAAAACTTCAAAAAAACTTTCAGACCCACAGGGGACACTTATTGGCACTCTTAAAAAAACGCATGTGGTTTTTTTGAGTGCTAAAAATTGTGTGTGAACAAGGCCTAAATGTTTGTGCCAGGAGTGGCATAGGTCACTCAAAAGCAGTGTGAAAGACTTGCGGAAAGCATGCCAAGACACATGAAAACTGTGGCTATGTTCACACACAATTTGCGTTTTTTTTAGCACTCTGAAATGCACTTGCGTTTTTTTAAGAGTGCTAAAAAATGTCCCTTGTGTGTCTGAAAGGATTTGCCACGTTTTTGGACTTAGTCATTTTTTCACTAAAAACGTAAGCGTTAATGCAGGGTGCATAAATGTGCCTTTTAAAAACGCATGTGTTTCCCATAGGGCCCCCATGTTAAAAAAACGCATGTGCGTTTTTTCAAAAACGCATGCGTTTTTTTTAACATGGGCCCCTATGGGAAACGCATGCGTTTTTGAATGGCACTAAAAGGTACTAATGTACCATGTGTTTTTGCATGCGTTTCCCATAGGGCCCCATGTTAAAAAAAAGCATGCGTTTTTGGAAAAACGCACATGCGTTTTTTTACAGCACCCAAAAACGCTGCATGCAGCGTTTTTTGGACTAGGGGTAAAAAACGCAAATGGAGCTGAAAAACGCAGCTACACTCAAATGTACCCTGCGTTAACGCACCTGCGTTTTTTTTAACAGCCCAAAAACGCAGAGATGGTCAAAAAAACGCATGTGTGTGAACATGGCCTGTGATTAAAAATCATGGTTGGCCTTGTTCACACACAATTTGTGTTTTTTTTTAGCACTCAAATACCACATGCATTTTTCTAAGAGTGCCAAAACCTGTCCCCTGTGGGTCTGAACATTTTTTTGAAGTTTTTGATTTTTGTCATTTTTTCATTAAAAACGCATCTGTGTTAACACCTATATGTACCCTGCATTAACGAATGCTTTTCCCATAGGGCCCCATGTTAAAAAAACGCATGCATTTTTGGAAACAACCCCTGCGTTTTTTTTACAGCACCCAAAAAACGCTGCATGCAGCGTTTTTTGGACTGGGGGAAAAAAACGCAAGTGTAGTGAAAAAAACGCAGCTACACTCAATTGCATTAGTGCATCTGCGTTTTTTTTTAACAGCTACAAAAATGCAGAGAAGCCCAAAAAAGCTGATATGTGTGAACAAGGACATTTTTAGCTTTGAATTTCGGAGATATGTTGTCAGTAGTTTATAGAATAAAAGAACAATGTACATTTTACTCAAAAACATACCTATAAAGAGAAAAATCTGAGAAACTGAAAATTTTGCCGTGGTCTTAATTTTTGCAACAGCTCTACATAGTCTTATAGGTCTGTTCATACATATGAAATCATACTACTGATATTGCTTCTTGAAATGTGCAATCACTTTATTTATTTTCATTCCATACAGTATGTTATGAATACAGATTTTTGGCATGTGCAAATGTATGTTATATGTATCATTAATATTGGACTTGTCCGTTCATTGATACCCACTAGCCTAATTCAACATTCCAGATGAATTGGTGTTGAGGTTAAAAAACTATATTCTTTTTCTTTTTTGTCCTACTAATATGTCAGGCTTTAATAATCACTCTACCCAACCACAAGCTAAGGTGTTACCTGTGGCATGGGGAATGGGATTTGTAAGTCAGTAGCCTTCTGCAGCCCACCCCATGGAGGGGTTAATGAGGAGCTAGGCCACAAGATTGTACAAACAATAATATCCTGTAAGCAATTGTGTCCTGGCTTTGGAACAGGAGGATCTCTAGGCAAAGCAAAGAAGCATCAACACAGAGCCCAGTGCCATCTTGGCAGTGCAGTACAACACAGATACACTGTGCTACCATGTGCCTGCAGTACAAAGTTTTGATACGTGATGAATCCACTGCAAGACGTGCCAACTTTGGAGGATGTAACCTTCCTCACCACCCCAGGGGCAGAGGGTGCTTCAGCACCAGAACAAGAGCAGCCTGAACAGGACATGGACACATATTACCTGGAACACCATTGCAATGCCCATATTGGGCCTGATATGCAGCAAGGTCAGGATAAAGCTCTGGTCTTGCATACCTGAGGAGGTCCTGAGTGACTCAGTCAGGAGGTGAGCCAATCCCCATGCCAAGCAGGTGCAGCAGATATCACAGTCAGGATGATCTTACAGCATGCCTGGAATTACACTTGCAGATGGTGCCGCAGCTGGTGTATCAGCAAATCTAGGAGGAGGTTGAGGGAGTTTAGCAGGATGAAGAGGAAGAGGACAAAGTAGTAGAGGCAGAAGGCCCTGTTTCCCAGGCTTGGGAAGCACCTACGCTAGAGGCCTTTGACTGAGAGAATGCCATGTGGGGACCCCTATCCCTTCCAAACAACTATCCTATTAGGCATGAACAACCCTAATCTGTCTCCTTTCTTGAAGAAATTAGGCTTGTGGATGTTATCACCTGAGACTGGCTGCATGGACCTAAGGCCAATGACTTTAATGACCAAACTACCTGAAGCATAATGGTGACATTCATCCAGGAAAGGCAGTTTGGTTTCATAGCTGAAGAATGAACTGATCGTAGATGCTATGACAATCGGTCCTGCTGCGTTAACATCTTACCAAAAGACTACACACACTGTATGTTGGGAAGGGGGTCACCTTCATAAAGGTGAAGGGCAATAAGGGGTGGTTGGTGGTTGGCATAAGTCAGGTTGCTACCACAAACGATTTTGAACACTGGCAGCTGAAGGCCGACTTTCAGAGGATGTTGCGTCATCCCCTAAGTCCTCCTTCCTCTTCTCCAGTGGTGGGATATACTGGTGGCTGGTGGTGGTGGAGAATGCCCTTGGAGTAGTCCCTGCAATCCCCAGAGACTGTCTGACAGTGAAGTACCATGTGGAACATGACCTTCATCCCTGGGCAGCATTCAAAAAGCTGCTCAAACCTTTCTACTTTGAATAAAGAGAGGACTGACCTAAAAAGACCTGTTGGGTTGCTTACCCGTATTTTAATTGTCATATTATTCAGAAGGGCACTTTTCCAGTTGTTTTTGAGTTCTTAGAAGAGCGAAGCCTGTTTTCATATTCATTTTATTTTCCCCTTTCCAATTTTAGCGCTTGTTGTGCTTCTTCCTGCTGCATTAGCAGGACTGCAACCTTTGGGCTACTCCTTAAAGCCCTAATTTAAAAAGGTCTTTCTGAGGCCCTCAAGGTGATTTTTACCATCTTTTTAGCCATTAAAAGGTATCAACCACTGCGGACTCTCAGATTGTAAAATATATTTTTCTATCTACTAGCTAACATGGTACAAAATTTTTTTATCCCTACAAATAGGCAATCACCTTGAGGGCCTCAGAAAGACCTTTTTGAATGAGGGCTACCATCCAAGAGCAATTGAAAGTCAAATTACAAGAGCCACCAGAATATCAAGGAATCATCTCCTACATTAAAAAACTAGAGACGAAAA
Organism: Allobates femoralis; assembly: GCA_033576535.1. Lineage (NCBI taxonomy): Eukaryota > Metazoa > Chordata > Amphibia > Anura > Aromobatidae > Allobates > Allobates femoralis. The sequence goes on from JARQOC010000005.1 coordinate 310,768,563, forward strand.
CAACCGAGTCCCTCTTGTAATCACCTACAATCCAAATCTAGAGGTGTTAAGAGGAGCTGCATGGATACTGCAATTACTACTACAAAAATATGACTGACTAAAATCTATATTTCCGGACCCCCACTTCTGTGTTTTAGACAACCCCCAAATCTAAAAAGCATCATTGTCAAAAGCTTGATGTTCTCTCCAACAGCAACAGTAACCTTTCCCTGCAACCAGAACAGGTGCAAAACCTGTCCATTTAAAATGACAATGGATAAGATAAAGATTTGCAGCACAGATCGGGGCTAGAAGATACAAGGCAACTTCAGCTGCAATCAATGTTTTACACTTAATTATATGTACAAAATCTGTGAGTGGGAACCTGTATGTAGGAAAGACAGGGCAGAAACTTAGAACAAGAATGAATTCTCATTGCCACACAATAAAAGAAAAAAAAAATTGTTCTGGCTGTGGCCAATCATTTTTGCAGCCCTGATCATTCGATATAATAATAATAATAATAATAATTTTTATTTACCGTATATACTCGTGTATAAGCCGAGTTTTTCAGCACAAAAAATGTGCTGAAAAGTCCCCCTCGGCTTATACACGAGTATATACGGTAATAATAAAAAAAAATATATATATACCAGCTGTATACAGCCCCCCCCCGTGGTATACCGGGCCCCCCCTGTGGCAACCTGTAAAGGAAGCGATGATTATACTTATCGGGTCGCTGTCGCCGACGCCGCCGCTCTGTCACCGTCCGTCACCGCGCTCCTCCTGGTCTTCATGCTTCCTTCACCGTCGCACAGGAAATGACGTCATTTTCTGTGCGCCGGTGAAGGAAGCATGAAGACGGGAAGGAGCGCTGTGACGGACGGTGACAGAGCGGCGGCGGCGGCGGCAGCGACAGCGACCCGATAAGTATAATCATCGCTTCCTTTACAGGTTGCCACAGGGGGGGCCCGGTATACCAGGGGAGAGGGCTGTATACAGCCGGGTACCGCTGTATACAGCGGGAGCTGCTGTATACAGCGGGGGCTGCTGTATACCCCTCTGGGGCTGCTAAATACCCCTCTGGGGCTGCTGTATACCCCTCCGGGGCTGCTGTATACCCCTCTGGGGCTGCTGTATACAGCTCTGGGGCTGCTGTATACCCCTCTGGGGCTGCTATATACCCCTCTGGGGCTGCTGTATACCCCTCTGGGGCTACTGTATACCCCTCTGGGGCTGCTATATACCCCTCTGGGGCTGCTATATACCCCTCTGGGGCTGCTGTATACCCCTCTGGGGCTGCTATATACCCCTCTGGGGCTGCTATATACCCCTCTGGGGCTGCTATATACCCCTCTGGGGCTGCTATATACCTCTCTGGGGCTGATATATACCCCTCTGGGGCTGCTGTATACCCCTCTGGGGCTGCTGTATACAGCTCTGGGGCTGCTGTATACCCCTCTGGGGCTGCTATATACCCCTCTGGGGCTGCTGTATACCCCTCTGGGGCTGCTGTATACCCCTCTGGGGCTGCTGTATACAGCTCTGGGGCTGCTGTATACAGCTCTGGGGCTGCTGTATACCCCTCTGGGGCTGCTGTATACCCCTCTGGGGCTGCTGTATACAGCTCTGGGGCTGCTGTATACCCCTCTGGGGCTGCTGTATACCCCTCTGGGGCTGCTGTATACCCCTCTGGGGCTGCTGTATACCCCTCTGGGGCTGCTGTATACCCCTCTGGGGCTGCTGTATACAGCTCTGGGGCTGCTGTATACAGCTCTAGGGCTGCTGTATACCCCTCTGGGGCTGCTGTATACCCCTCTGGGGCTGCTGTATACAGCTCTGGGGCTGCTGTATACAGCTCTAGGGCTGCTGTATACCCCTCTGGGGCTGCTGTATACCCCTCTGGGGCTGCTGTATACCCCTCTGGGGCTGCTATATACCCCTCTGGGGCTGCTGTATACAGCTCTAGGGCTGCTGTATACCCCTCTGGGGCTGCTGTATACCCCTCTGGGGCTGCTGTATACCCCTCTGGGGCTGCTGTATACAGCTCTGGGGCTGCTGTATACAGCTCTAGGGCTGCTGTATACCCCTCTGGGGCTGCTGTATACCCCTCTGGGGCTGCTGTATACCCCTCTGGGGCTGCTATATACCCCTCTGGGGCTGCTGTATACAGCTCTAGGGCTGCTGTATACCCCTCTGGGGCTGCTGTATACCCCTCTGGGGCTGCTGTATACAGCTCTGGGGCTGCTGTATACCCTCTGGGGCTGCTGTATACCCCTCTGGGGCTGCTGTATACCCCTCTGGGGCTGCTATATACCCCTCTGGGGCTGCTATATACCTCTCTGGGGCTGCTGTATACCCCTCTGGGGCTGCTGTATACCCCTCTGGGGCTGCTGTATACAGCTCTGGGGCTGCTGTATACAGCTCTGGGGCTGCTGTATACCCCTCTGGGGCTGCTATATACCCCTCTGGGGCTGCTGTATACCCCTCTGGGGCTGCTGTATACCCCTCTGGGGCTGCTGTATACAGGTCTGGGGCTGCTGTATACAGCTCTAGGGCTGCTGTATACCCCTCTGGGGCTGCTGTATACCCCTCTGGGGCTGCTGTATACCCCTCTGGGGCTGCTATATACCCCTCTGGGGCTGCTGTATACCCCTCTGGGGCTGCTGTATACAGCTCTGGGGCTGCTGTATACAGCTCTGGGGCTGCTATATACCTCTCTGGGGCTGCTATATACCCCTCTGGGGCTACTGTATACCCCTCTGGGGCTGCTGTATACAGCTCTGGGGCTGCTGTATACAGCTCTGGGGCTGCTGTATACCCCTCTAGGGCTGCTGTATATACCACTGGGGAGGCTACTGTATACTACCACTGGGGAGGCTGCTGTATACTACCACTGGGGAGGCTGCTGTATACCACTGAGGGGGCCTGTATACCACACTGCTGGGGGCTGTATACCTGTGCTGGGGTCCACCCTCGGCTTATACACGAGTCAATAGGTTTTCCCAGGTTTTGGGGGCAAAAGTAGGGGGTCGGCTTATACACGGGTCGGCTTATACACGAGTATATACGGTATATAGCGCCAACATATTCCGCAGCGCTTCACAATACAAAGCTCACATTTAAACAATCATAAGAAACAATTAGAAAATACAATGCCAAAAACAATACAATACAAAGCATAACATAATACAATAGTTGGAGCAAAAAATGGCAACCTTGCTCATAAGAGCTTACAATCTAACAATGAGGTGGGGGTGACAAGGTACAGGTGCTTATTTACAATGATGGTATAGTCAACTTGAGGAGATGGGGAACAGATAGGAGCAGAATAAGTGGCCGCAACCCGTTATATGTGATCCACTTGAGGTGGAGCGGATAGGCTATGTCTAGATGACTGACTAGGGATCATGATAGGCCGCCCTAAAAAGATGTGTTTTTAGGGATCGCCTAAAACTATTTAAGTTGTGGATACACCTAATTTTTTGGGGTAGAGCATTCCAAAGAATTGGTGCGGCTCGGGAGAAGTCTTGGAGCCGGGAGTGGGATATGATGATTCGATATGAAAATACTAGTTTTGAAAGGTCATTTCAAATCGCAGAAAGACAGGAGAGTCTGGGAATATAAACTTATTTTGGCCTTTGACACATTCAGAGCCGGAATGAATGTGTCGGGTGGATTTTCACTTGATTTATTTACTGCATTATAAAACCATGTATTTGTGTAGACATTATTAAGCCTGAGCAAGAGGCCATAGTGTCTCACACGTTTGCTATTTTTTACGTTAGCCATTAAAAGATATCAACCACTGAGGACCCTCAGATTCTAATATATAGTGATACAGAAAAACATGCAGATTTTGATGCAGATTCTTAAAATTTGCTTAAAAAAATTGTACTTTCAAGGACACAAAAGAACACGGTTTACAGGTGAAAAAAAATCTATATTATACTCATGGTGATAAACAATAAAGTGCAGAGAAAAACTCAAAAGTCCATAAACATACAGTGTAGATATTGAATGAAACCTTAACGAAAAGTCTGTTGAAAAACCTCATAGGAAAATGCAATCAGTGGAGCAATCTACAAGGCACAGTTTACTCTTGGAGATACTGCAACAGGAAAGTCTATGTCAAGTCCAAATATGAAGATGTATAAGCAAGTCTATATAACATATTAAATCATCCAAGGAGGCCTAGGAAGAAATTCTTAGAAAGTCCAGAAACAGATGCAGAGCAAATTACCAGAGTCCAGAATTCCAGAACAATCTCGTGTTTAAATGTAGGAATCGACAGAGCATCAACCAGCTTACATGTAAGCATAAGGAAAAAGACAATCACACAGTCATCGGTTATTTTGCAATTCCTAAAAATACCAAGCAAGGACCTTAGAGCAAAGGACTTCGAGAGAGAGAAGGAAATTTGTCTTTTTAGATCTACACTGCAGAACTTTGGTGGAGTACTACCGCCAGAAATAGATACCCTGGGGACTAAGGAGTAATTTAAGACCAACCCTGTTTTCAGAAAATGAAGAGTACTGTAAGAAATTTCAGCAGATCCTCAATAAATGTTCGCTTGACCTCATTGCCTTGACCATCGAACATTTGAGAGCTACGATTTCAGAAACAAAAGAAAAAATCTCTGTGATAGAAGCACAACTCGTGGGCTCATTTACATCTAATTGTCTGACTGAACTAAAAACCAGAGTCAACGAATCTATAGCCAACTTTACAAGAGAGAAAACAACAGAAATTCCAGAGGGATACTGAAGATTACGAATTAAACAGAGTATATAAATGGAACGAACCTGCTCCATATATACCAAGACCCTGACAAAGAGTCCCACAACAACCCCAGTCCCCAAGCTCTGGCAGCGACTCGAGTTCCGGTCAGAGGGGAGGAGTTCCTTTTTTAGGCCCATACCCAAGAAGAGGTACCCCACGAGGAGGTCAAGGAGGCGGAGGAGGACAACCCAGGATGCGGACCAGATCACAGGTAAGGGTCCCAACCTGTAAATATACTCTTTCACCTGTAGAATTTAAAGTATTGAATAGGGGTTTAACTTTTTGCCCAACACCCAAATGGGATTCTTTTAATCTTGAAAGGGAGCTGCAGAACTTTTATAGAACTATTAGGTTAAAGACACATTTTGGATCGGGTCAGACAGGTCAGGTAACTATAACCCCTGAGGCACAAAAGGCAGTTACTATCTCTTCTCTGGGACTGCGCAATAAGAGTAATTTCATGCCCCCAAAGATTTACAATGCAACAGAGACATTCATCTCACTAGTTGAACAGGATGTAAAAGCACATTTACATGAACGCAAATTGGGTTTCTTTCCTATTCGCAATAACATCACTCATGTAGAACGTCAAGCCCTAAATTCACTACAACACAATAAAGAAATAGCTATCAAAACTATCAAACCTGCTGACAAAGGCAATGCAATAGTAATTATGAATACTTCAAATTACATTAGGGAGATCCGCAGACAACTAAACGATTCTGAGACATATAAACAAATAGACAGTGATCCCACAAATAGAATCAGGAGTAAAATACAGACAATTCTACAAACGTACATAGCAAAGAACATCCTAGATAAAAAAAACGCACCATTTCTAACCAAAATAGATCACAATCACACTGGTTATCTATGTACTCCCAAAAATTCATGAACATCTCAACAACCCCCCTGGACGGCCCATTGTAGCCTCCACGGAATCAATTCTATCACCTCTCTCAATTTTTCTTGAAAAAATTCTCACACCATGGGCACAGAAAACAAAATAATTTATCTTAGACGTGAGTAGCTTCCCTGCTAAACTTAAAATGTTGGGCAAGATACCCCCAGACTGTGTATTGATAACCCTTGATGTAAATAGCCTTTACACTTCGATTGACCATGACAAAGGTATTCTTGCAGTGAAAGAAGCTTTTTAAAAACAGACCTCTCTTACAAGGAAGTCCAATTGTGTCTGGATTTACTATCGACTTTTTTAAATTAAAACTTCTTTTTCAAGATGATTACTTCTTGCAAACGCGTGTGACCGCGATGGGGGCCAATATGGCCCCGGCCTACGCGAACCTCTGTATGGATAACTTTGAAAACACATATGTATATACTCATCCATTATTTCAAGAAAGTGCCATCCTTTGGTTTCGATACATTGACGACATTGTCTGCATTTGGAAGAGCTATATCAACAATTTGGAGTTGTTCTTTAGAGATATTAACAAGATAAGACCTGAACTTACTTTTACCATCCAACATGATCAAAAAGAAATCAATTTTCTAGATGCTAAAGTTTTCAAAAAAACTGATGGCAGCCTAGACACAGACATCTACAAAAAACCCACATACCATAATGGTCTATTACGATTTGATAGCTGCCACCGCCGTTTGATTAAAAATAGCCTACCAAGATCCCAGTTCAAGAGAGTAGCAAGACTTGTATCAGAGGGAGGCTCCCTTCCGTTGAGACTGCGGGAGATGGGTGACAAGTTCCATGAAAGACAGTATCCAGAGAATCTTATCCAATCAGAGACGTCTCCCTTAGTCAAAACGGATAGAGTACCCTTTGTACATATCCATCATGCGATGATGCCCAAAATATATAATATTATCAAGAAACATTGGCCCTTATTGAAAAAGGCATATCCAAAAATTAATGTTTTTGAAAATCCACCACTAATGTGCAAAAGAAGGCCCCCGAATCTAAAAAATTCTCTGGTAAGAGCGGACATTGGTAGTAACACGAAACTACCAACACAAACCTACCTGCACACACAACAAAAAGGTACATTCCCTTGTCTCAATTGTGCAGCATGCTCAAACGTCATCAATGGGGATCACTTCACACATTCACAGACAGGAAAGTCATACCCAATTAAGGGATACCATACATCTAACTCTAGTTTGTTGGTATCCTTAATTAAATGCCCTTGCGGCTTAATGTATGTTGGTGAGATTACACAACATATTAAAGACAGGATTGCTAGTCACAAATCAACGATCAGATGTGAAAAGAATTGGCTACCTATTCCACACCATTTCAATGAGGCAAAACATTTGGTCTCTCAGTTGAGATATCAAGTAATCGAACAGATCGCAAGACCACGAAGGGGTGGTAACCATAAACAATTATTAAAAACTAGGGAAAGTTTTTGATCTATACTTTGCAAACCTTGATCCCTAAAGGATTGAACAGGGAATTAGACTGGCCGATTTGACCGGATACTAATGTTCTCTCTCTATAATCCCCTTCTTTTAGATTTACTAAGGAGACGTGATTACACCATCTTGTCTTTCTATAGTCGTGCACCTGGAGGGTAAGATATTGTAGACTATGGTAGTCTATATATGGATATATAACATAGAAGTATAATGTAATGGCATGGTACATGTATGGACTTCGGGTTGGGACCCCCTGTGTTTTCTGTCATTGATTTCTTCCTAACAGGACCTATATGTCCATAAGGAACAGAATCATACATAACAAAATGGGACTCCTAGCCCAAACTTCCACCAAGGGAAAGTAATTTGCCATCATCCATATGAACTCTTTATTTTTGTCGCCTTATGAGATGATTGTAAACAGACATAATACAAAAATCAACCAATTTCCCTATATGAATGTATGGGGAACTTGGGATATGTGTTTTCTTTATGTAATTTGCCTCCTGAGCCATTGAATATCAACTGAATGTATACACATATACTCTATACTTCACTTATATATATAGTTCATAGTTTTAAACCAACCCTGGATCCCTTTGTCCATACTTGATATGTACTACATGGAACATCGATTGAATATATATACTTCTATACTTCACTTATCCATTTAGTTCATAGTTTTAAACTAACCCTGTATCCCTTTCACTATATATTATATGTAGATTTATATATGGTCCAAATATTCCTATTAACCAATAAACCACCGATAAGTTTACTGAAATCAGATTACATGCTTCCCCTATTCTCCATAGTAACAGAGCGGTGAATAAGTGCAGTCGCCGCCAGTGACGCACTTCCGCCCTTCTAACACAATCTCTATAGCAACGAGGAGATAAACAAGTGTGGTCACTTCCGGTGACGCACTTGTGGCACTTGTGCGCATGCGCCGGCGTGCTCAGACAGATCCGGTCCGCTCCTATATAGAGCAGCCGGTTCTCTGACATGGTACACACATCAGAAATAAAACCCAACACCGGGCCATAAACTGAATGAAATAAGGTGAGCATGAAACAGTAATCTTTTTTTGGGTAGATGACTATGACTTAAAATGGTAATACTTATATACAGTACTTATCTATATAGGAAATACCATACCTACAACTGTGGGAACCCTCCTAATATACCATGTATTTTCATATTACCAGGCACCCCAGAACAGGGTCCAATGATTTTGTTTATCCTTCTACCTTAAAGGTAATTAAAATAGGTTAGATCTATTATATATATAATAAATGACTACCAAGGTTGCTAATGAAATAAATTATTTATGACAGCTGGAAAACCCAGTAGGACCACTAAGATTAAACGAAGATAGGAGTTTATAAAAAGAGGGTAAATAAACACAATTTAATTCATATATCCTATACTGTAACTATATATAATCCAACCATTTTCTCCCATATCCCATATTCATGTTTCCTTATCTCTATAACTATACTAGCATCATACTAGAGAATCAAAAAAGTCCCGAAAGACACAAGGGCGGATGTAAAAAATTCACAATTTTTATTTAGGATACTTGAACAACAAGTTTAATCCAACATAGTTTAACAAGAAAAAAAGGGGGGAAGACATATGAATATCGGCAAGAAGCCACTGGATATTTTACAATGGCAACAATAGAAGCAATGTCCGGCGGTACAGTTATAGGGGAGGCCAGGTGACTATACGGCAGGTATGCAAGTATTGTCACTTAATATTTGATATTTATAAAGGATCAATTAGTCTGATATACTTAATGACGGTCGAACAAATTTGATTTAATATAAAAGGCAATTATATGTCACAATGTGCTCAAATGTGGACCCTCCACCACAATAGAGGATCCACTCCAGCAATTGACTGACAAAAAAAGCCTCACAACCTCAAATACTCTCTACCTTTGTCATCTAAAAGACTTAATTAGACACCAATACAACTAATGTGTCAAAATGACTAACCTAAAAATAGATTCTCCATTTATGCTTCACACTTCATATTATCATATATCTAAACTGCGGTACCTCAGTCAGTAAGGCTGCATAAGGTTCAAAGCAGTAGGTGTACAGCAGCATACTAATCCACCACCACTATGACCAAATAACAATACCACCTGAACAAACCGTTCACAGTAAAAGACCATGTTATGAATGGTAAAGCGGAGCATCCAGGATGGTCAGAGATGATTCAACCACATTTTGCACCATATCAAACATGGACAACAATTACATACCTCTGTAGATGTTAAAAAGAGTCACAACCAGGCCTACCCTAGACCCCTACGCGTTTCGTCGTAGGACTTCCTCAGGGGGTGGTGTACCAAGTGGGGACCTATCTCGGGGGTTTTTATAGTGTATAGAAGTGATTAGAAATCAAGAGAAGCTGTGCGCTGCCTCCTCCGCCGCCATTATCGGCGCCAGGATCATGTGACGACTCCCGATCATGTGACCAGCCTCACTTCCGGTCTTTGGAACGCAAAACCGGAAGTAGCGTCAATCAGACACTCTTCCTGGATTGTGCCCATGTTACCGGGAGGGGGCGTGTCCGGGAAGCCCCACACAACCACGTCGCTCACAGGGAAGAGGAGGGAGGGCAAAAGCAACTGCATAACAGAGTATGTTGCTAAGCAACACTAAAATCACTCAATATGGTGTAAATTATGTGTATATTGAATAGATATGAATAAGACAATTATAAAATATGCAACATAGCACATAGCGATCAAAAATTAATAAATTATAATACAATTCATTTATAAACGGCATTCAATAGTGCAAATAAGTGTCACATATGAGACAATGATAAAATTGTATGCAAAGATCAAAAACTGTGCATTTTATAGGCATTATATATATCAAATGTCCAATCCTAATAACGCCAATAACTGAAGTTATAACAAGTGAAAAAAGTGCTGAAATGCATAGTCCCATTGCAGAAGTCCAAGATATTTCTATTTCATCCTTCCAACCGGTCCACTATCAGGATATTCTTATGATGACAATGCAGAAAAAATAGACATCTACAAAATAATAACAACAATGTTAAAATCATCATTAAGAACATCTAAAAACCACAGTCAGCACCCAGTTTACTGATGCAAAAAACAGGAATCAAATATTCGTACAATTTACAGAAACGCACCAAAGCTAAAATGCTTATTAAGACCAAATGGAGCCACAGTATTGAGCCTGGGTGCTGACTGTGGTTTTTAGATGTTCTTAATGATGATTAATATCCAGTGGCTTCTTGCCGATATTCATATGTCTTCTCCCCTTTTTTACTTGTTAAATTATGTTGGATTAAACTTGTTGTTCAAGTATCCTAAATAAAAATTGTGAATTCTTTACATCTGCTCTTGTGTCTTTCGAGACTTTTTTGATTCTCTGGTATATCCGGGTTGGATATTTATATGAGATATTGATTAATTAGCATCATACTAATACTAGAAGGTGATTGTACTAATTTCCTTACTTATAAACCTCTTCCTGAAGACCCACTCTCTTGCTCACATATTAAACAATACAACTATTTGATAACAAGATGTACACGATTGAGAGAAATGTTGCTTTGTATATACTGACTACTTCTTGTACACTTTGTAACTTGCAGCAACTACCGTGATCAAGGTCCAGGTGGGACCGAAACGTTGGTTTCTCACTGCTCCTCAATAGAAAAGACTCAGATTTTTTTGCAAAACAACCGATGAGTGTTCGAATGTCTTTTTCCTTAATTACAAACGTGGGTTCATCAGACCCCTCAATCGGCACCTCTACTTGTGAAACAAGTCTCAGAGTGCACGCCCTCTTATCAAAAATATACATGTAAGCATAGGCAGGTGAAGCAAGATGTGAAGAAGAGGGAGTAGCATGAGCAGTCAGAAGCAGAAGGAATGCTAAAACAGGTGTAGGTATCAGAACCTCTGATGAGCAGCAATCAGGAGATTTACACAGGTTTGAAGGAGTAGGCAGAGAACCTTAAAAGCCACTAGCAACAGGAAACCAGGAAGAATACTTTAGCGCTGACTAGATGTTGGGGTGGGGTTTAAAAAGGCAGAAAGACAAAGGGCACATGAGGCAAAGGATGCCATCTTGGAAGAGGGTAATATTGCTCAAAAGGTAATCAAAATATTCAAATTCCTGACAAGAAGCATCAAATAACATACCGTTTGCATGGGACCTTACAACAATATGGTGGGGTCTTGTTCACAGAAAACATCCCCAATATGCTGTAAGATCAGGCATGCGGGCACTGATGAGAGTGTGACAAGCGATACCATCCCAAACATTACTGTAGTTAAGACTTTAGAGGTCACACTGGGCTATCCCGCAAGTTTGAACTGTGCTGCACGCCCTGATGTAACCATTCCTCACATTCACTGTCTCATGTTACTGGCAAGATATTCCCATTAAATCTCACATGGTACCACGGCTCTTACGGGACAGCTAGTGTTACGAGCGCAGACGCCGGTTAACTCATTTCACACAGCAGAATTCCCTGCTGCATGATACCTGCTGTGTAACTTGAGACAACCTCAGGGAAGTTACAGCTTGTCAGAATGCTGGGAGCTGTGCAGTGCCTGCTGTACCACCATATAGGGGATGTAGTCACTGTTCCATGCTACCATATGTCGGTACTACTTCAGAATTTATTTGGGTTTCATAATTTTGTTTTTTATATTTATTAAATTAATTTTTACATCCTTTTTTGGGGGGTTGGGTGGAATTGGAGACTTGAAACAAATGGATTTTAATAAAAAAAGATGAAAGAGGAATGTATCGGGGTTCATTTTCAAATAAAATATTTATTAGTGTGGTTATTTGTGTCTTTACTGTCATGATTAGTAATATTAGCTATCTGATTGATGCCTCAAGATTACTAATCTCTAGCTTTACTGCCTGCTTACAGTACCCAGCTGGCCTCAACTCCAAATACCATTACCCTGTCTACCAACGCACCTGGGTAGCAAGAGGGCCGGAGTGATGCACTAGAAATGGCGCTTCCAATGGAGGCACAACTCCTGGGGCAGCTGCGGCCTGCTAATTTTTTGCAAGATTTTAAAATCTTTTTAGATGGATAAGATGAGGGCGGTGACTACAGTGAGTGCACCACAGTCCAGACTTGCAGAATAGCCCCTGTGTGACCCCTCAAGTCTGAACTGCAGTAATGTTTGTGATGGCATCGCTTGTCACACTCCCAAAAGTGCCCGCACTTACAGCATATAGGGGATGCTTTCTGTGAACGTGATCCCGCTATATTGTTGTGAGGCCCACGGTACATTGTTTAATGCTTCTTTTGAAGCAAATTGTGAGGATACGCATCAAAATCTGCATGTCTATCCTGTAGACAGAAAAGTCTATCTTTTTTTTCCTTACAGATTTGGGGCAGATTTTGAGGAAGAAAAAAGAAATCTGATCCACATGTGCAATTTGGGCACAATACTTTGGACCTGTCATAGACTTTGCTGGCCTCAGGATAGACATGCAGATTTTGATGTACATTCTCAAAATCAGTTTCAAAAGAAGCATCAACAATCCACCATGGCACTGGGCCTAAGATGGTCGAGGATTCCTCTTTCCCCCTGGCTACTTCCACAGATACGTCTAGGGCAAGGGTGACCAACTACAGTCCACAAGATCTGAAAACAGTGCACGTTTTAAGAAAGAATTTTCATAGCATTGCACGGGCACTAATTTCATAATCTACAGAGGTGATTGGGACTGCAGTTTGCTAGCCCTGATCTGCAGGAGTGTGTGTAGTGCCTCGCATTTCCATACCTTAGACTGTCAGGCCACAGGCCTGTGGCTTGTTGCCAGGCTCTGTAGGGCAGTATCAAAGCACCTATTTGCAGAAACTGTCAAGCACACAAACAGTGAAGTAAAAAAACTTTATGGTAGCACAGACTATAATAAGTCTCAAACATATATACAGTGCGTACAGAAAGTACTCAGACCCCTTTAAATTTTTCACTCTTTGTTTCATTGCAGTCATTTGTTAAATTAAAAAATGTTCATTTTTTTCCGTAATGTACACTCTGCATCCCATTTTAACGGAAAAAAAAAACCCCAGAAAGGTAGACATTTTTCAAATTTATTAAAAAAGAAAACTGAAATACCACATGGTTTTAAGAATTCAGATCCTCTGCTCAGTATTGTGTAGAAGTACCCTTTCGAGCTAGTACAACCATGAGTCTTCTTGGGAATGATGCAATAAATTTTTCACACATGGATTTGGGATCCTCTGCAATTCTTCCTTGCAGATTCTCTCCAGATCAGTCAGGTTGGATGGTAAACATTGGTGGACAACCATTTTCAGGTCTCTCCAGAGATGCTCAATTGGGCTTACGTCAGGGCTCTGGCTGGACCAGTCAAGTATAGTCACAGAGTTGTTCTGAAGCCACTCCTTATCTTAGCTGTGTGCTTAGGGTCATTGTCTTGTTGAAAGGTGAGCCTTCAGCCAAGTCTGAGGCCCAGAGCACTCTGGAAGAGGTTTTCATTCAGGATATCTTTGTACTTAGCTGCATTCATGTTTCCTTTAATTGCAACCAGTCATCCTGTCCCTGCAGCTGAAAAACACCCCTATAGCATGATGCTGCCACCACCATGTTTCATTGTTGGGATTGTATTGGTCAGGTGATGAGCAGTGCCTGGTTGTCTCTACACATACCATTTAGAATTATCACTGAAAAGTTCTATCTTCCATTTAAGGATTATGGAGGCCACTGTGCTCTTAGGAACCTTGAGTAATGCAGAAATTCTTTTGTAACCTTGGCCAGATTTGTGCCCTTCCACAATTCTGTTTCTGAGCTCCTTGAGCAGTTCCTTTAACCTCAGGATTCTCATTTGGTCTGACATGCACTGTGTGCTGTGAAGTCTTAGGCGGCCATCACACGCTTCAATGTTGTGAGCGATATTGTTAGCGATCACATGCACGCGTGATCGCTAACAATATCGTTCACATCGCTGGTGAGCTATCACACAGGCAGACTCACCAGCGATGTGGACCAGCGAGAACGCTGGTAACTATGGTACACATCGGGTTACTAGGCGCCGTGCGGCACTTAGTAACCCGACGTTTACCATAGATACCATCTCCCAGCATAGGCTCTGCCGCTGGGAGATCATTCATCGTGGTGTCACACACCACGGTGATGCAGATTGATCAAGCGATTATCGCTTGATATGAGCTCCGGCTCACAAATCTGCGATCAAACAATCAAGCGATTTTACATTGTAAAATCGCTTGATTACACGCAGCGATGCACAAACGATAAAAACGCAGATCGCTTAAGCGATATCGTTCAAGAAATTGATGTGTGTGACGGCCGCCTTATATAGACAGGCATGTGGGTTTCCAAATCAAGTCCTATCAGTTTAATTAAACTCAGCTGGACTCCAATGAAGGAGTAGAACCATCTCAAGGAGGATCACAAGAAAATGGTCAGCATGTGACTTAAATATGAGTTTCTGAGCAAAGGGTCTGAATACTTGTGACCATGTGATATTTTAGTTTTTCTTTTTTAATAAATTTGCAAACATTTCTACATTTCTGGGGGGTTTTGCAGTCAAGATGAGATGCAGAATGTACATTAATGAGAAAAAATGAACTTTTTTGAATTTACCAAATGGCTGCAATGAAACAAAAAGTGAAAAATTTAAAGGGGTCTGAATACTTTCTGTACCCACTGTATAAGAATATGCATAGTGTATATAAGGAAAGTCCCACAGGAATCAGACTCCATTAAAATGATGCAAAGTTCATTAAGGGCACAGTTTATTAAGGGCTTTGAGGTGTAGCCCAAAGGCTGCAGTCCCGGTAATCCAGCAGGGTGAAATGCAACTGGTGTTAATCATGGAAAGGAGAAAATTAAATTAACAAAAAACAGGCCTCATGCTTCAAAGAACTGAAAATCAACTCAAGAAGTCCTTTGGACAAAATGCCAAATATGGGATGGGTCAAATACCAACAACATGCCTAGTATCTTCTTTGCCTATAAATCCAAACACTCTCTGCTGGATGAATACTACCACTTGTGCCTTGGGTACAGTGGTCATCAAAGTGATTGGCCTTAAGCCCCTGCAACTACTCTCAGGCATTGGCATATGCAAGCCAAAACTCTGCAAGAAAGGAGACAGGATGGGGTAGTTTATGTCGTATCAGATAGTTGCTTGTAGGGGGTAGGGGTCCCCACATGGCATTCTCCCTGTCGCTGGCCTCTGGCAGAGGAGCTACACAAGGCTGGGAAAGAGATCCTTTTGACTTTACTACCTCCTCCTTTTCCTCATCCTCCTCATCATGCTCCTGGTCCTGGATTAGTCAATCCAGAAGCTGCGGCACTGACTGCAGGTGTAATAAAGCAAGCAATGCTGCAAGATCCTCCTTAATATGACATCTGGTGCTCCCGTCTGGCATGGAGAATGGCTCACTTCCTGACTGTGAGCTCCTCAGGTCCTCCTCCAGCATCCGAGATCAGCGCAGAATTTTGATCTTGCTGAATGCTAGGCCTAATGTGGGTAGGGTGATAGAACTCCAGGTCAAAAATGTGTTCTGTGTGGACTGCATTAGTTCTGTTGTCCCTCTGCCCTGGGGCGATGAGGAAGATGACATCCTTCAGAGCTAACATGTCTTGCAGTGGATCCATCGTTAATTTCACTCACTCGCTGCATACTACAGGCACATGGTAGCATATTAGCAGAGTATAGCTGTGTTGTACTCACTGCACTGCCAAGATGATGCCAGGCTCTGTAGTGACACCTCTTTGCTTTACCTGGGGTCCCGCCTCTTCGAGTACCAGGAGACAATCACTTACAGGATATTATTATTGCTCAATCTTGCTACCTATTTCCTCACTTACCCCTTCATGGGGTGGGCCACCTGACTTACATTACAAATCCCATTCCCCAGGTCACAGGAAACACCTTAGCTTGCGGTTGGATGGAGGGATTATTGATGCCTGGAATATTTGGAGGAGACAAAAATGAAAACAGATACATTTATTCAGCTCACCACCAATTTATCTGGAATGCTGAATAAGGTTATTGGGCAGCAATGCAAGGGCAAGTTCAAAATTAATGATACATATAACACACTTGGGCACATACCAAAAATCGATATTCTAAATGCATTGAATGAAATTAAATAAAGTGATTGTACATTTTCGAGAAGCAATATTCATAGTATGGTGTTTCATCAGTATGAACAGACCTATAAGACCATGTATATAAAGCATTGATCAGAAACCTGGCTATGTTGCCCAAGCGATTTGGCAGGTTCGTGCCGTGTGACACCGTGATAATGATGTTGTTTGCGATTTCAGTGGTCGCACAACCAAGGCGATAGGCGTGCCTAGGGGTTGTTTTTTCCGCGGCCCGTCTGTGGCAATTGGTGGAGAATAGTGCGTTCCGATTGGCTGTCCGTGGCCAAGGCGCCATATTTGATTATCCGTGCGTTCATCAGTAGACTCATTGACTTCTTCTTCTCTAGAGTCATTAAACAACTTCAAACAAGAAGTGTCATTGAAGTCAGCATCCTTTTCATATGGCGTGTAGCTTGGCGTGTGTTGACATAAAATACAACCTCGCGGCCTAACAATTGGTTTAGTGACATCTACAAATACATAGATGTGGTCATGTTCAAGTCTCATTGGTGGTAGCAGAAAGCTCGGACCCAACATGTGTCACATATTCCAAAGAATACACCCATCTGATACCCCTCAATAAGGCCATGTCCTACGCAGGAACGTTAATGTTTGACACTTTGGCAATGCCGCAGTGTCTTGCAGAAGCCTCTAGAAAAGCGAACACACTTCAATAGTGAGATAGTACAAAGGGCAAAAGGCATTAAGGTAGGCGCCATCTTGCCAGACAAGGCTGACCAATGGTAATGCAGTTGTGGCAACCAATCAGAGTGGTAAGGGCACGGTAAAACAATCATTGGTACACCTACCTCCTGGGCTTTGTCAAACAGTATGCCCACATTGATGATGTAGTTGTGCGGTGTGACACGGCGATCATGACCGGAAACATCACTTCTGGTGTTGTTCAGGCGATTTCCGAAACGCCAGATCGTCGGTGGTTGCACACATTATCTCTACGTGTGACATCTCAAAAGCGATCTTGGCAAACTGTCAAAAACGTGAGCGCTCACGCGAAATCGCAGACAACATCGATTCAACGTCGCCCTGTGTAACGGTACCTTAACACTTGTATCAACCAGCACCGATATACCATAATGAAGAACACACTTGACCTTCCTGTCCCTAAGCATTTTGAAAATGGGCCACATAGAAAGGGACCTCAAACTTCGGATTATTGACCACGTCCCTAAAAAAAAAAAAGGGGTGAAAGCAGGACCTCTCTGTCACATCGCCATTGGACTCGGTGGCTGGTGTTCCTGCCTCGGCCGCTGGGAGGAGCCGGATTCCTTCGGCTGGTGGCGCCGGTGATAGGAGGGCCTTGTCCTCATATGGAACCGCTCCCGCGACGTCTGCCTCTGTCGCTGAGCGCCGCTGTGTTTCCCCTCTGGGTGGTGTTGGTCGCAGAGGAAAGGGCCCTGCAGAGGTGTCCGTTAGGCGCAGCCTGCGTTCTTCTGTCAGAGGAGGCGTGGGTGGAGCCAGTCATGCATCTCCATCTGGCCTGGATCTAGGGGCGGTCCGGATGAGGTCATCAGGTTGTGAGCTCCAGCCTATGGGAGGTAGCCGTGCCCTTCAAGTACATTGGAGCCTGGCTTGCAGGCCGCCAGATATAGTTTTGGTTCCCCAGTGATAGTGTGTGTTTAGTTTCGTGTCTGACCTTGCCTGGATTTCTGACTCTGCCTCTGCCTATTGATTTTGTACCTCAGCTGCCCTCTTGGTTTTGCCCTTGACCTTTGCCTGGATTTTTGACTCTGCTACTGCCTGACGATTTTGTACCTTCGCTCCCTCTCGGTTTTGACTCGGACATCTGACTTCGTTTTTCGGGTCTTGATTTTCCCTGGCGACCTCCCCGGCTCTGTTGCTCATATAGGCAGCTACCCCCTGGGCTCCGCTATAATTCCAGATCCCTGTATAGGGGTTAAGGGTCTCGGGGTTTCTCGGGGTGCTGCCTACCAGCAGCTCGGCCTCACAGCGGATGGTCGTCACACTCTCTACTTGTATGGATCTTTAAACTCAAAAGTCTAAGACCAAGTGGTCTTAATGTCGATTTTAAAAAACATACTATTGTCTGAAAGTAGCTTGCACCAACAATTCCTGATGACTTCTACATTTAATTGCGATATAGTTGGTTTTAATATGTTTATGGTGAAGACATGCTTTCATACTCTTGCCTGCTCTCATTTTTAAATCCTTTGTTCCCTTTTTTTCAGGTTGATGTACTAAAACAAGCAGTTTCACCTTGTTAGGCTTTATTATGCATTACGTATATCACTATTTTATTAGTTTTATATAATTCTTCGAATTTGGAGTGAACTGAGATATATACCAATTTATATAATACAGGGCTATTATGGAACAATATACAGTTGTGGTCAGTATTGACACCCCTGGAATTCTGTCAGATAATACTCAGTTTCTTCCTGAAAATGATTGCAATCACAAATTCTTTGGTATTATTATCTTCATTTAATTTTTCTTCAATGAAACAACACAAAAGAGAGTGAAGCAAAAAGCAAAACATTGATCATTTCACACAAAACTCCAAAAATGGGCCAGACAAAAGTATTGACACCCTCAGCCTAATACTTCGTTGCACAAACTTTAGCCAAAATAACTGTGATCAACTGCTTCCGGTAACCATCAATGAGTTTCTTACAATGCTCTGCTGGAATTTTAGACCATTCTTCTTTGGCAAACTGCTCCAGGTCCCTGATATTTGAAGGGTGCCTTCTCCAAACTGCCATTTTTAGATCTCTCCACAGGTGTTCTATGGGATTCAGGTCTGGACTCATTGCTGGCCACCTTAGAAGTCTCCAGTGCTTTCTCTCAAACCATTTTCTAGTGCTTTTTGAAGTGTGTTTTGGGTCATTGTCCTGCTGGAAGACCCATGACCTCTGAGGGAGACCTAGCTTTCTCACACTGGGCCCTACATTATGCTGCAACATTTGTTGGTAGTCTTCAGACTTCATTATGCCATGCACACGGTCAAGCAGTCCAGTGCCAGAGGCAGCAAAGCAACCCCAAAACATCAGGGAACCTACGCCATGTTTGACTGTAGGGACTGTGTTCTTTTCTTTGAATGCCTCTTTTTTTCTCCTGTATACTCTATGTTGGTGCCTTTGCCCAAAAAGCTCTACTTTTGTCTCATCTGACCAGAGAACATTCTTCCAAAACGTTTTAGGCTTTCTCAGGTAAGTTTTGGCAAACTCCAGCCTGGCTTTCAGACGCCGACGGATAGTACGGGTTGACACTGTTGTACCCTTGGACTGCAGGGCAGCTTGAACTTGTTTGGATGTTAGTCGAGGTTCTTTATCCACTATCCACACAATCTTGCGTTCAAATCTCTTGTCAATTTTTCTTTTCCGTCCACATCTAGGGAGGTTAGCCACAGTGCCATGGGCTACTTCTTGATGACACTGCACACGGTAGACACAGGAACATTCAGGTCTTTGGAGATGGACTTGTAGCCTTGAGATTGCTCATGCTTCCTCACAATTTGGTTTCTCAAGTCCTCAGACAGTTCTTTGGTCTTCTTTCTTTTCTCCATGCTCAATGTGGTACACACAAGGACACAGGACAGAGGTTGAGTCAACTTTAATCCATGTCAACTGGCTGCAAGTGTGATTTAGTTATTGCCAACACCTGTTAGGTGCCACAGGTAAGTTACAGGTGCTGTTAATTACATAAATTAGAGAAGCATCACATGATTTTTCTAATAGTGCCAATACTTTTGTCCACCCCCTTTTTTATGTTTGGTGTGGTATTATATTCAATTTGGCTTTAGGACAATTCTTTTTGTGTTTTTTCATTGAAGACAAATGAAATGAAGATAATAATACCAAAGAATTTGTGATTGCAATCATTTTCAGGAAGAAACTGAGTATTATCTGACAGACTTGCAGGGGTGTCAATACTTTTGGCCACAACTATATGGAACATAAATATAAATATATATCATCAGCTTGCAATGTCAGCATATGACCTTATGGGAGGATTGAGTTTAGAGGATCTCCATGGTCTTATTTAATGTGCCAGAGCATCTGATTACTGCCCAGGAATTGGATACGTTCAATTTGCTTCTGACAGTCTCTAAGTATGTTTCAGAAGTGCCAGGTCCTTACCCTTATATATCTACTTACTTATGCTAAAAAATTGGTATTCACCCTTTTTCTCTTGAGTAGGCTTTGCAGCAACAATATCTCAGATACATGTTTTTTTCTTGCAATAGCGCAGCATCGCTTGTTTCCATGCAAAAATCATGATCCAGAGGCTCATGCTTCTAAGTTATGCCACGCATGTGCGGTCAGATGGCCCTCCTATACAACAGTGCTCTGCTTACTGCATATGCACAGTTTTCCATTTTCAATCTGGCTTTTTGATTACTTAGGCCGCCTTCACATAGCGAATTTGATCCGATCTGTGACTGTCAGGGTGAACCTGACAGCCACGGATCGGATCAGCACACAGAACCGGAGGGTTAATATGCCCTCCGATCCGGTGTGCTGCCACACACAGCTGCTGCTGATGATCAATCAGGACCGCGGCTCGCAGGGAGCTAGCCGCGGTCCTGAAACAGCGGCGTGCCGCCGCAGGTGTCTGGTTCCCGGATTCTCTCTGGACCGGGGTAATTTGGCCCCATAGGCTCCCATGTTAGGGAGTGCCAGATTGCCCTGGATCCGTGAAGATTCGGCCAAATCCGGGAGAATCCGGGAGTAGGCAATTAGAGGAGATATTCTCCTCTCGGACACAAAAAAACACTGCAAGCAGCGTTTTTGTGTCCGTGAGAGAATTCTGGATTCTCCCGGATTGTCCCGGACAAATAGAAACCGGATGGCAGAGAGCTGCCATCCGCTTCTATCCGGCCCCATAGGATACTATGGGGCCAAAATCCGGTCCGGGCTGTCTGGTTTACACGGACAGCCACAGATCGGATCAAACCCGCTATGTGAAGCCAGCCTTAGTTTTGTTTCACATGACCAGTTTCTCGGCCATGAACCCTGAACGATGCACCTTGGCAGCCATTAGGGTGAGATCTGCAAGCTTGCAGTATAATGTTTTTATCTCTTCACAATGGTTATATTTATCACAGCTGCACTTTATAAACTCATATGGCACAATTATTATGCTCTGGATTTATTCCCTTATGTTTTTATTCTTTATTCATGGTCTGTATGCACACATTTTGCCTGTATATGCTTGTAATGAATTCTTCATGCAATATATCACTTTATGGACATATTGTTATCCATTTTTGTAAATGATTGACACTAATTTTGTATGATAGGGGCACCACATAAATATGTCTCACTTTTCACAAACACTGTGCTTGATAAAGGCTGGTTCACAGCCGATACACGTCATACCACATGGGCTAATAAAGTCCACATTTTCATATATTTTTTGGAGTGGTGCCTGTTTTCTTTTTCCTCTACAATGTTTGTTTCTTTTCATATGGCTTCTTCAAGGCTTTGCACCTGCATTTTCCTGCAAGTTTTTGCTGTTCCTAATTCCCTTATCTATCTATTATCTATCTATCTATCTATCTATCTATCACTATCTATCTATCTATCTATCTATCTATCAATCCATTCACCCATCAAGTTGTCCATCTATCTGTCTGTGAGCCTCAAAACATGAATACCAGGTATGACGTACAATGCATTATTTTAGATTTCTAACAAAACAGAGAAGAAAAAGCTTACACATAAAATTGTGCCACCTGTCATATGTTTGCTTAGTAATGAACATTAATGCAACACTTATACATTTTGCATCTATTTTTATCTACATTTTTATACAAAATTGATAAACAAATCAAGATGTTATGACACTGATCTAACAGAAGAACATTGTTTCCTATGCAGGTTTATTGTGTCTTTTATTAATTATAGCACACACATTATTAAATTTACTGAAGTGCTTTGCTGGATACTATCCAAACACTAACAGGCAGATGGAATTAAATAAAAAGGTTTCGCTATATTTAAGAGCATTGGTTGAATACCTTATATTCTGCTTATAATTAAAAGCGTTATAAACTGAAATACTAAGTGCAAGTATCATCATTAACCCATACTTTCATGCATAGATATTAAAAACACACAACTTGACATTTCTTGCTTTACTCTAAACATTAATTAAATTAAAGGAAATCTGAAAGGAGTCTTATGCCTCCTGAACCTTTGGCAGCATGCACCAGACAAGTACACCGTTATTGTAGCCATAGACAGCTCTGGAAAAATTAACAGACCACTACAAAATTTTCAGTTTCTCTGATTTTCTCTTTATAGGTATCTTTTTAAGTAAAATGTACATTGTTCTCTTAGTCTACAAACACTGACATTATGTCTCGAAAATTCAAAGCTAAAATGAGCAGCAAATGAGAAATCGTCAAAATAATACAAAAGAAACATCAGGCCTCAAATAATGCAAAGATAACAAGTTCTTATTCATATACAAACAACAATACTCCTGTTTTAACTCAGTAACAGTTCAATAATCAATATTTGGTAGAATAACCATGATTTTTTATCACAGCTTTCATGTGTCTTGACATGCTTTCCACCTGTCTTTCAGACTGCTTTGGCACAAAAATGTAAGCAGTTCTTTGTTTGATGGCTTGTGACTATCCATCTTCCTCTTGATTACATTCCAGAGGTTTTCAACAGGGTCAGGTCTGGAGATTGGGCTGGCCATGACAAGGTCTGGATGTGGTGTTCCTTATCCACACATTGATTGACTTAGCTGTGTGGCATGGGCATTGTCCTGTAGAAAAAAACAGTCCTCAGAGTTGGGGAACATTGCCTTAGCTGAAGAAACAAGTGTTTTTAAAGGAATAACCTTGATATGCGGCTTGATTCATACGTCCTTTGCAAAGATTTACCTGCCCAATTTAAGCCTTGCTGAAGCATCCCCAATCAACACTGATCCTCCACCGAATTTCACAGTGGTGCAAGACACTGTGGCTTGTACACCTCTCCAGGTTTCCGTCTAACCATTAGATGACCAGGTGTTGGGAAAAAATTTGACTCATCCGAGAAGATTACCTTACTCCAGTCCTCTATGGTCCAATCCTTATGGTCTTTAGCAAACTTCACCCTAACTCTCCTTTGCTTCTCATTGATGAAAGGCTTTTTTTCTACCTTTACATGACTTGAAATAGTCACAAGACTTCAAACAATGAAGAACTCCTTAAATATTTGTGCCAGGAGTAGCATAAGGTCATGCAAAAGCAGTGTGAAAGACTGGTGGAAAGCATGCCAAGGCGCATGAAAGCTATGATTCAAAAATCATGTTATTCTACCAAATACTGATTTCTGAACTCTCACTGAGTTAAAACATGAGTATTGTTGTTTCTATATGAATAAGAACTTGTTTTCTTTGCATTATATACCTATTGTATCTGTACCTTAGAATTGTCCACAGCCATTGTTACTTGTATTGTTACTATGTTACTTGTCCTAGTCTGTCCTCTTAACATGTAAAGCGCCATGGAATATTATGGCGCTATATAATAATAATTATAAATAATAAAGAGAAAAATCAAAGAAACTGAAAATTTTCCAGTGGTTTCTTAATTTTTTCCAGAGGTTCATATATTAAATATGCATTCAAAAGCCCGCTGTGGACTATTTTTCTCATGACTAGTCAAATACTGGTCCCCAGGCTTCTACCTGCTTTTTTACTGATACCTTACCTCTTCACGTTCCTTCATTTGTTCTTTGGCATATCTTCATCAGCACTGCATGCTCAGGAACATGAGTGATAAGGTGGGTATGAAGAATTTTTTTGTATTCTACATCTTATGTTTACAGCATAGAAGACATGGTGGAACAATCTTAGTGAAACAGAATATCGGAAACATTGTCGTCATGGCTTATCCTGACCTGAAAGAAGAGCTAAGCTGCTCCGTGTGCCACCAATTTTTCACGGATCTGGTCACCCTGAGATGCAAACACAATTTCTGCCTGGTTGGTATTGATCGTGTGCTGGAGACTCAGGAGCGGTTGGGCGTTTACAGCTGTCCCAAATGCAGATCGAGGTTTACTGAGCATCCCACGCTTCAGAGTAACACAACCCTACGTAACATCGCCAAGCATTTCATAAACATTTGTCCGGAGAAGGTGGAAGTAGCAGTTTTTTGCACAAACTGTATTAATGCATCTGTATCTGATGTATTAATGCATCTGTGTACTAATGCATCTCTCCTTTGTCATATATCACATGAAGGAGCTGTGTAACATATCGGACGTCTTAAACCTTCTACAAGAAGAATGTCTATCTGTTCCCTACCAAACCTCAGAAGAAACGGACAACCAGGTTCGAGATAAAGACCAAGAAGGGAGCTATGTGGGAGATATAGATGAAGGTCAGATCTCCGAGACGTTGCACACGGGATTGTCCATTATCATGAATTTAGTAAAGAGACAGATCTACGTTAATGAAAATAGATTCATCAGTCTAAATGAGGACATGGTCATCAAGAACCTCCTGTTATCCATCAACAAGAAAATCGTGTTTTGGACTCAACAATTGCCGGATTTGGGACATCTCAAATTACCGGTCAGATTCAATAATTGTTCTCAGGTTTTAAGTTTGCAGAGTTTTTGTTCCAGGAGACATTACTGGGACGTTGAGACCAGCAAACATGGAGAATGGCAGTTGGAGGTCCCCTACTCCATGATCAAGAGAAGCGGAGATCGCTCATATTAGGGATGTAACAACCAGTCCTGATGCTTGTGCCGATCCAATAACAATCTGTATTCAGTGGTGTATGACAACAGGGAGACCATGCTGGGTCACAACATTTCCAGTCATAAATTCCGCATCTATCTGGATTATTATGGCGGTCGGGTGTCCTTCTATTAAATGTGCTCCCCAATTGGACACCTTTACACCTTCACCGCCAAATTCACTGAGCCCCTCCATGTTGTCTTCTATGTATGTGGAGTGAATATCTTTGTAAGAATCAACTATTAGGTTCCAAAAGTCAACCGAAATCTGTTCCATGAGTAGGTCCTTCTCCATCAAGCCCCACATCCAGCCCCTCGCCACCTCCTGCCGACTTCAGCTCAAAAACATTTCCTAGATTCACTCTTTTCTTGACCACGACTCTGCCAAAACACTTATTCATGCTCTCATCATCTCCCGCCTTGACTACTGCAACCTTCTGCTTACCGGCCTCCCCGCTACCTCCCTTGCACCTCTCCAATCTATCCTAAACTCCGCTGCCCGACTTATCCACTTGTCTTCCCGCTACTCCCCTGTTACCTCTCTGCCAAGCATTTCACTGGCTCCCCACTTCTTAGAGATCCAAGTTTAAAACACTAACCATGACACACAAAGCCATCCACAACCTGTCCCCTCCATGCATTCTGACATGGTGTCCCAATACCTACTCCCATGCAACCTGCGATTCTCCCAAGAGCTCCGCCCCTACTCTCCTCTCATTTCCTCCTCTCACAACCGCATGCAGGATTGCTCCCGTGCATCTGCTTTACTCTGGAACTCTTTGCCCCAACACATCAGACAGTTATCTACCCTGGGAACCTTCAAAAGAAACCTGAAAATCCACCTTTTCCATCAATCCTACAACCTGCAGTGAGACCTGGTCCCCCGCACGTCACACGACCGGCACTACCCCCTCCTACTGTATCGCCACCCATCTCTCTTAGACTGTGAGCCCTCGTGGACAGGTTCCTCTCCCCTCCTGTACATGTATGACTTGATTGTCCACATTGATTGTTCTTGTCCTTGTCTGCCCTTTCCATATGTAAAGCGCCATGGAATCTAATGGCGCTATATAAATAAATAATAAAATAATAATAATAATAATTATACTTAGAGGTTCAGAGAAATGTCAGAGAACAATAAGGGACCCTCAATTTACAGAGAATAGCTTAGCTGCAAAACAACTTGCTTATTGCAATGTGAGTATTTTGACTAATTTGAATCTTGCCAGGTTGGCTCATCTGTATGTTTATGCCATTCTGGGGATTTTTACAAATAGTACAGTAAGGCTGCTTTCACATCTGCGATAAGTGTAATTTGCGGCAGATCTAGCAGATGTCGCTGCATTTGCCAAATCTGCCATATAACGACCGACTTACGGCACCAATCCAGCAAGCCCCATTCATTCTATATGGGACTCGTGATCGGATGCAGCAAGTGCAGTTTTGCCGGATCCTATAGATCCGGTGCTTGCAGCCGTGCAAAAAAAATCACTGCTAGCATTGTCTTATTTGGGGTGCCACAAGTGCCACACATGCCGGATCCAGCGAAACCACACTTGACGCACCTGACCGCGAACCCCATAGAAAATGAATGGGTATTGCCTGATTGGTGCCACAAATCGTCCGTTATGCAGCACATCCGGCAGATGCGGCGACATCTTCCAGATCTGCTGCAAATTACTCCCTCTACAGATGTAAAAGGAGCCTCTACAGATCTTTTTACAACAAATTTGCTACATGGGAACGATAGATGTAAAAGTAACAAACAGCTTTTCATAGATTTGGACCTGAGCAGTGTGGTGTCCAGTGCTAGACAGTGACTACTTTATTGACTACAACATTTTTCTCATGATCCTGGATACCCCATGAGGTGAGATTTTGCATGGAGCCCCAGTGTCATGTGCTGACATTGCTGGATGCTGCTGTGTATGTGTTTGTCTTTAAGAGCTGCATAGTTGATAGTTGTGAAGGTTCTGACCTCCTGTGTTGGGCTCCATAACTGCATTCACTATTAGGTTCAACTGCTGGTTGAGGGGTTAATGTGTGACTCATCTGAATTCCCCTCCCCCTAGCCTTTGAGCAGCCTCTCCTTCCACCAGGTGGTGCTGCTGATAGAGTTTCACTCTATGCCTGGAAGCTGTGCTGTGCTGACCTGTGTGTTTGTGTGGCTGATGTCCTTTCTGTTGGAGTTGCTGTATCCCTGTTCTGTGGAGGGAGGTGAGGGGGGAATAGCGCAGGGCTGGTGGAGGAGTTTTGGGGAAAGGCTGGAGGCCAGAACCTTCTCACCATCAGAGATACCCTTGGGATCCAGGGGATCCTTGGGATTCAGGGTTTCCAGACTAGGGTCAGACTAGTCTTCCTTGGTCACCCTGCCCGTAACTGCCATTCCCTTATCAATTCCTATAAAGACAACCCTGGAGCCAGGCCAAAATAATATTGAAAAGTGCTCTTTATTAAAAATTAGTGCATAAATGCAGCAATAAAAGTAATGTCCAGGCAGCACACAAGACAGGAGACCACATGAAACACAAAATGCAAGTATGGCAATAAACAACAATAAATCATATACCAGGCACCAGCCAAGAGTGCTTCAAATTATAGGTACATGCCAAACAAGCACACATTTAGTTCACCAAAGGTCAATTCATTTGTCTGAAATTATTACCTGTCCGTGGCCACCTCCCCCTAACGCGTTTCGCTTAGGCTTCTTCCGAGGGGGGTGACCATGGAGCGAGACTAAGGGGCTTTTATAGCGGGACCGGAGTGCGTGGGGCTCCGCGCAATTTCAATGTCTAGCCAGGTACAGCTAAGCAGCTGGGGGCTGGAATCCGCAGTGCAGGGATGCCCAAGCTTTCTGGGCACCCGCCGCTGCAAATTGCAGCCCGCAGCCGCCCCAGAAGATGGCGCATTCATTGAAGCGCCATCCTCTGGCGCTGAACCCCGCTCTTCCAGCGGCCATGGTGGCGGTGGCACGCTGGGTAATAAAGGGGTTAATACCAGCTTTGTTATACAAGCTGGTATTAAGCCCGAGATTCTTAATGTCAGGCCACGTTTGACCCGGCCACTAAGAATCTCCACTAAAGGGTTAAAAAAACATAACACAGAGAAAATTTTTTATTAGAAATAAAAAAAAAAAGCCATTAGGGACTCCATCTTTAATTAAAAAAATCCTCTTCCATCTGACGTAGTCCAAAACACGATGTCCTCTCTGCTACATCCACTGTGCATAGATATAGATGTCTATGCACAGGGAATGAGCAGACTGAGAACAATCGCAGCTCTGCTACATCATCTCTGTGAGCAGGCAGGCTCTAGGACCCTGGAGCTGCGGCAGCCTGCACAGAGCAGACTGCCGGACTCAGCTCGCAAAGTAACAGCAGTTACTTTGCGAGTTTCCCTGCGATTACTTGCACAGTAATGAGACCAATGCAAGTCAATGGCAATCCTAGTTTCGTCAGAGTCTCTGACAAAACTAGGATTGCCATTGATTTGCATTGGACTCATTGCTGTGCGAGTAATCGCTGGGAAACTTGCAGAGTACCGAGTCCTGCAAGTCCCTTACTACTCGCCGAGTAACGAGTCCTAGCGAGTAGATTCGCCCATCCCTACTCACTATCTGTAAGGCCTTGTGCAGGCGATGAGTATTGTGTCACATTTAGAGGACTACAAGAATAGTCTCCCTTTTTTCAAAAAAATTTGGGCACAGACACCACTTAAGTGGCATCAATTGCACCATGGTTGCAAACTTTAAATGGTTACTTTTAGGCAAAAGTCCACAAGGCTTTAGTCTCCCCAGGATGACACAGGGGTAGAAAAGTCCTTGCGGATCCATGCCTTTTTCATCATTATGAATGTTAGTCTGTCCACATTCTGGGTGGACAGATGCGTGCGCCTTTCTGTCAGCACACCACCAGCAGTGCTGAAGACACGTTCTGAGAGAACGCTGGCTGCGGGGTACAACAAGATCTCCAAGGCATGAGAGGAAAGCTCAGGACATTTTTCCAGTTTGGAAGCCCAAAATGAGCAAGTTCCCCAGTCATTGGATCGATGTTAAGTTGGAGATACTCGTGTAACATCCGCTCCAGGTGTTGACTATGTGTCAGACATCTCGTGTCTTCAGGCTTTGAAAATGATGGTCTGAAAAAATCTTCAAACGAGGCCACAAAATTGCTGGTACCACCACCAGATACGGTGTTACTGGTACGGTGTGAGTGATGATGACGCGACAGTCCCACGGTTGACAAGTTGGAACTGTGAGATTCACTCTGTCTACTACTACCACTGGTGGTTTGTGGAAAAGCCGATTTGAGATTATGTATCAGCTGCTGCTGATAGTCCTTCATGCGTTAGTCCCTTTGTATGGCAGGAATTATTTCAGCAAATTTCCTCTTGTACCGGGGATCTAATAGTGTGGCAACCCAGAAGTCTGCATTACTCCTAATTCACACAATCTGAGGGTCATGTTGCAGGTAGTGCAGCAAGAAGGCGCTCATGTGTCTTGTGCACCCAGGAGGACCAAGTCCTTGTTGTGTTGGTGGTGGGGAGGTGAGAATGATGCTTCCTTTCTCTGCCTTTCCCCCCAACCTCGCACAACAGAAATGTCATCAAGGTCTCCCTCATCTGCTGACTCTTCAATGTCCATAGCTAGATCATCAACCATTTCTTCCTGGGCTCCTGCACCATCCTGAAGAGGCTGGCTAACATGTGCCCTCGTGAATGCCTCTCCACCACCCTCCCATGCCTGCTGTCTTGGTGCTGCCGACAGTGAAGATCTTGGAGATATTGTCATCCCTTCCGCATAGGACTCCTCCTGTACTTCCTCAACCTCCTCTTGTCCCACCACCTGACTCCGAATATTGTTTAGAGTGTGCTCTCGCATGTAGATGACCGGAATAGTCATGCTGATAATGGCATCGTCAGCACTAAACATCTTCGTCGCCATCTCAAAACTGTGCAGAAGGGTGCATAGGTCCTTGATCTGAGACCACTCCTGCAGCGTGATCTGCCCCACCTCTGGATCTCATTGGTCCAGGCTATACGTCATAAAGTATTGCACCAGGGCTCAGCGGTGCTGCCACAGTCACTGCAACATGTTCAGAATAGAATTCCAGTGTATCGGCACATCGCATTACAGCCGGTGAACGGGCAAGCTGAAAGACTCCTGGAGCGAAGCGAGTCATTGAGCTGCGGGATGCAAACGCTGGAGGTGAGCACACAGCGACCGTGCCCTCTGCAGAAGCCCATCTAGGCCCGGGAGAGTGTGTCAAAAATTGCTGGACAACCAGATTCAACACATGAGCCATACAAGGCACGTGTGTGAGATTGCGCCGGCAAAGGACCGCACCCAGGTTTGCAGCATTGTCGCACACGGCCTTCCCTGGCTGCAGGTTGAGTGGAGACAACCATTGCTGAAACTCGGTCTCCAGAGCTGGCCACAACTCCTCAGCTGTATGACTCACATTTCCTAGGCATTTCAAGGTAAAGACCGCCTGATGCCGTTGAGCCCTGCTGCCAGAATAGTAGGGAGGTGTGCAGGATTCCTTCTGTGCAGTTACAACGTGGGTGGCATTACCAAACAGGCTTTGGGCGGAGGTGGAGGACCGAGACGAGGTTGAGGAGGCAGAAACAGTGGAGGAACTTCTACCTACAGAGGATGGATGCACAACTTGTGGGGACGGCAAGACTTGTACAGCAGACCCTTCTCCAGCTCTCACCATAGTTAACCAATGCCCAGTCAGCGACATGTAACGCCCCTGTCCATGCTTACTGGTCCAAGTGTCTGTGGTGAAATGCACCCTGTCACACACAGAGTTTCTCAAGGAAGCAGTGATGTTGTCTGCGACATGCTGGTGTAGTGCAGGCACATCTTTCTTGGAGAAGTAGTGTCGATTGGGCATCTGGCACTGGGGCACTGCAATGGACATAAGGTCTCGAAAATCCTCTTTGTCCACCAGGCGGAAAGGCAGCATTTCTGAAGCCAACAGCTTGCAGATGGTGAAATTCAAGCGCTTAGCTTTCTCATGGCTAGGAGGAAATGGCCTTTTACTTGTCCACATCTGAGGGACGGAGGACTGGCTGCTGTGCTGAGACACAGTTGAGTATGGTGTCCCCGGCAAACTGCTGGTCTGGGAGGGAGGTGCAGGCAAAGATGTAATATTGCCTTCATCCATAGGTGGTGCTCTCGATGTCTGAGAGAGCTCAACACCAGCAGCATTGTCCACATGAAAACCAAGTGACAACTTGCCAATCACACTGCCTGTTGCGGGTAAAGAGGTGGAAGGTGTATGTCCAAAAGCATGTGTGACAGCTGTCCCCACAGTCACAGACGATGAAGAGCACACGGATGCACTTGATGGGGCAGATGGTGGTAGCCTTGCCCCGCTAGCCCGCATTCTAGCACAGTGAGCTTCCCACTGCGACTTGTGCTTCATTTCCATGTGGCAGTTCATACATGAAGTACTCAAGTTAGTGAGTTTTTGGCCTCTACTCAGAGATTGGTGACAAATCTTGCAGATGACATGAGATGGGAGATCCTTGGTGATGTAAAAAAAGGCCCAGGCTAGGCAAGGCTTAGAGCCCATGCAAGCAGCAGAGCAAGCACGACTTCCGTTCAGAGGCAGAGTTGTGGCTGCGGATGCAGTTGTTGGCATGCTTCCGGTGCTCCTTCTATGTCCAGGAAGGTGCAACCTAACCTCGTTGTCAGTAGCATCTTCCTCCACCTCCTGTACTGACCTCATCGACTGGCTGACTGTAGGTTGACAGTAAGTGGGATCTCCAACCTCATCATCATCCTCTGTATTCTCACACCCCTCATCATCAGAGACAACCTCTTCCTGCCTTGACCGATAACTTAATTTGTCAATCAAATCTGGTATCTGAGTCTCATCAGCATGGTGTTTACCAACAGTATGTACTGTTAGGGAATGAGGGTCTGCATAAACGTCAGAAGCTTCTTTATCTGGGCCTGGGTCTGACTCACAAAGCTTCTGGGCATCAGGGCAGATCATTAACCCGTCTGGACTCACTGCAGCTTTGGAGCAGACCTCTTATTCCTAGGCTGTTGTGTGACTGAACAGCTCTGCAGACTCAAACATGTCTGTTACCCCAGACTGAGTAGGGCGGCTGGACACTTGGGAGCTTGGAGTAATCAAGTGTGATTGGTCTGACACCTCAGATAACTGGAGGGTTTGTGATGCAGAAGTTGAGGTGGAGGAGAGGCCACTTGATGGATCACTTGAGATCCATTCAAGCACCTGCTGTTTTTGTGCCTCACTTACAAGTGGTATCGATGGTCGTGTCTGTAAGAAAGGGATCATATCCGATTGGCCACGTAAAGAAGTAGACATCTTACTTTGGCTGGAAGATTGTCTATCTTCAGCAGATGTTAATGTAGCTTTAGCATCTACCCCACGGACACAAACTTTTTTTCCCTTTCCACCACACCTACTCCCATTTCCACCAGCAGCAGTCCTTTTGCCACTCATTTTGTATGTGAAATTATTGGGAGCAGTACAGTTGTTTTACAAAAAAAAAAGTGAATGTCAATCAAGCAGCGGTGACTGAACCAACACTGCTACTAGGCCCAAAGTGAGACCTGGCCAAGGTGCAAGTTAAAAATTAGTAGGAAGTACACTGGCGGTGAAGTAGATTGTATTACAAGTGGCCTACATTAATAGTTTTTGTCACACTGCGACTTGACAAGAAGTCAGATGTGGCCATGGTGCAGTTAAACATTAGTAGGAAGTACACTGGCGGTGTAGTAGATTGTATTACAAGTGGTCTACACTAATAGTTTTTGGCACGATGTGACTTGACCAGAAGTCAGATGTGGCCAAGGTGCAGTTAAAAATTAGTAGGAAGTACACTGGCGGTGTAGTAGATTGTATTACAAGTGGCCTACACTAATAGTTTTTGTCATGCTGCGACTTCACCAGAAGTCAGATGTGGCCAAGGTGCAGTTAAAAATCAATAGGAAGTACACTGGCGGTCTAGTAGTAGATTGTATTACAAGTGGTCTACACTAATAGTTTTTGGCACGATGCGACTTGACCAGAAGTCAGATGTGGACAAGGTGCAGTTAAAAATTAGTAGGAAGTACACTGGCGGTCTAGTAGTAGATTGTATTACAAGTGGTCTACACTAATAGTTTTTGGCACGATGCGACTTGACCAGAAGTCAGATGTGGACAAGGTGCAGTTAATAATTAGTAGGAAGTATACTGGCGGTCTAGTAGTAGATTGTATTACAAGTGGTCTACACTAATAGTTTTTGGCACGATGCGACTTGACCAGAAGTCAGATGTGGACAAGGTGCAGTTAAAAATTAGTAAGGAAGTACACTAGCAGTGTAGCTTTTCACAAGTGGGCTACACTACTGTGTAAATCACACTGCTACTAGTCCAAACAAATTGCTGAGACGAGCAGCAGCAAAAAAATGCCTACTTAAGACAGGTGGTGTAGCTTTCTTAACAGCAGTGCTACACTACCTGCCCTAAAGAACTCCCAGAGCTAGATGTGGCCAGATGCTGTCCCTGTTTCTATGGAGTAGATCTGAAAAAGGACTGTTACAAACCTAGTCCCTAGTCCCTACTCCCTACTCCTATGATGCAGCTCTTACAAGAGCTGATTCTACTAACATTTCCACCCTCCCCCCAGCCCCTAGTCCCTAAACCTATCTATCTAACTATGTATTAGCTCTGTAGCTGAATGGGATAGTAGAATTCAGAGTTTTGACTGTATGCCGCACACAGCAGCAGCAGTGCCGTCTGACACACAGCTACAGCAATGAGCAAATATTGGCGAAGAAGAAAATGGCCGGGTCTTATAGGGCAAGGACATGTGACATACACAGCCAATGATGCCTGACCTTGCTTGTGCAAAACATGCTGTTTACTGTGTTTCACTGTGATTGGCTCAAACCCTGCACTGCCCCACGCTACATGCGGTCTGGAGAAAAAAAAAAAAGAGCTCCATCACTTCAGAAGCACTGATCTGAAAAGCCTTTCTCCCGCACACTATACACTGAAAATGGATATTAAGATTGAAGATCAGTATTAGTGTGAAAAGCCAGGTATGCTTTTGGTGACCGAAGCGTTATGGAATATAACCTCGAACTGCCGAATTTGAAGCTAATTGTGTTAATTCGACGAATGACTCGAACACCGCCCAAAACAGGTCGAATTTGAGATTGGTGAACATTTAGAATCAAACATCGCTCATGTCTACTTATCAGTATTCTCACTACACCATGACACCCAGATAGATTATTTACTATTGCACCAACAGTTGTCTCCTTCTCACGCAGCATCTTACTCATAGTTTTGTAGCCCATTCCAGCCTATTGCAGGTCTAGGATCTTTGCCCTGACATCCTTCAAAAGATCTTTGGTCTTGCCCATGTTGTAGAGCAGGCCTTGAGAGCCACACACAGTGCTGGTTTTCAGGATTTCCATAGCATTTGACAGTTGGTAATCAAATGATCAACTGTCAAATTCTATAGAATTCCTGAAATCCTAGACTGTGTGCGGCCCTCGAGGCCTGGAGTTTGAAACCCCTGTTAGGGCCCTTTCACATCAGAGGTAATTGCTGATCGCAGCAGTTGTGGTGAAAAAAACGCAACTGCGACGGTTACCGCATAGCGGCCGCACTTGCGGTTCACCTGCAGCAAGCCCCATGCAATGTCTATGGGGCTTGCAGCAGGTGCGGCAAGTGCGGTATAGTTTCGGCACTTGCGGCAGATGCAGCCGTGAAAAAAATGCGTTCAGACGCGTTTTTTTCGCGGCCTCATCTGCGGCAAGTGCCGAAACCGCACTTGCCGCACACTTACCGCAAGCCCCATAGACATTGCATGGGGCTTGCCGCAAGTGAACCGCAAGTGCGGCCGTTATGCGGTAACCGCGGCAGTTGCGTTTTTTTCACTGCAACTGCCACGATCAGCGATTACCGCTGATGTGAAAGGGGCCTTAGAGGTTATAGTCGAACTGATCAATTGTGACAATGTAAGACAACTGTCTTTAATGCAGGTAACAAGTTGATTAGGAGCATCTAATTGGTCTATAGGTGTTAAAGGAAACCTGTCAGACTGTTTATGCCCCACCAGTTATCACTGTACCTGTAGCTTTATAATACTATTCTAATCATCCCTGTCATAGCTCATAATGTGAAAGGTGATAAAAAAACATTTATACACTTACATTTCCTTATGTAACGAGGCAGTCAGTCCCCAGCTTGGAGGACTGGGACTGTTTGGCAGGTTAATAGTTAACATTTCAGCCTTGTGCTAGAACATGTTGGGAGACCTGATGTGATGTCAAAACCATGTGACTACAATAGACGGAGCTAAGTTCTCATAGAACATAATACGTTTGCTGGCTTAGCTCTGCCCACTATGGTCACATGATCGTTACATCACACAGGTCCTTTAGCCATCCAAGTTAAAAGTGAGTTATCTATTATCCTGCCAGACAGTCCCCCTCCTCCATGGTGGGGACTGAAATGTAAGTGTATAAATGCTTTTTTTTCACCTTTCACATTACACTATGAGCTCAGACAGTGATGATTAGAATAGTATTATGAAGCTGCAGGTACAGATAGTGATAACTGAGGGGACATAAACCACCTGACAGGTTCCCTTTAAGTATTAAATCCCATCTGTATAGAGTGTAGCGCATGGGTGCAAGGGAACACAGGAATCACAGACTTGCTTAGAAAGTTCTTGTGTTACTTCATACAAGTAAGTGTACAAAACAGGAGAAGGGTTACACAGTTGCAGATTCAGAGGCTGAAAACATGGCAAGCAGGAAAAATCCTTAAGTCCAGTATATGCTCTAGAAATAGTTTCAAAATATCTCTTACTTTCCTTGTAGATGTTGATGACAAAGCAGAAGGGTTCCTATGTATACATTTGTTCCAAGGATCTGAAGTAGAGGATGGCTTTAATAGACTGTCCAAATGGCTTCAGGAGGCCAGACACTTGACAGGCTGCAGACAGAATTCAGAAGCACTGATTAAACATCTGAAGCTGCTGAAATGGGCAAGTGGAAAGGACCGGGTGGGAACATAGAAGCTACAAACTCTATATTGATTGAGGGCAAGGTGGATAAAGCAGGACAGGAAGCGTGGCGCCCCACTGGTTAGTGCACCACAGTAGGGGTACTGCACCCAAAACAGAGTGTGCAGTATCCCAGTCATTGGAGGGGATAATGTCTAACTGAGGCTCTCATCCCGACATCCCTACGCCTAGATTAGGGGACCAATCGGCTAACCCGTTACCAGGGTAACCGGTCCCAGTGGGAGGAGTGTTAGGGTAGAATGAGCGAGAAACACACAGACAGATCTAGTCTAGTTTGAGGAACGAACTAAGGAGCAAGTCCTAGAGGGACACCACAGGGTGGGCGCCCAAAAAGGAGTGCCGACCTAGACAGAAGGGGGAATGGGTTCATTCGGGAACCGGTCCTTTATGAGGAGGTGTTTGTGGGGAGATGTGATGTAGAACCCCACCTCCTGAGGGGCCACCTGAACCGGGACTTATACCGGGGTGACCAGGTCAGTTTCGAGCGACATGCAGGACCACGCGAATGGTATGCCCTGCATGTGTCTAAGCCGTAAGGACACTGTTAAAACCTGGTTGTGTAAATAGTTATGTTAATGTACAGATTGCCTTTTCCATTTATAAGACTCATAGACTTTCATGAGGACTTTGATTTCTTTTCATCATGTGTGCCTTGAAGCAGCCCAGCGGTGATAAAGGACGCTGTGTAAAGTGCAAGGACAATTACCGCTGGGTCTGCAAATGAGAACCCTGTTAGGCCGATGTTAGTTTAAAAATTTTGCAATGTTCTAAGAAAGGTGCCTCCCATAAAGGGAAGAAAAAGTACTGCTTATTGTTTACAAATAAAAATGTTTCCTGTTATGTTCCAATAAATACAAAAAGCTCTGTACCGGGTAGGGGTTGAAACATTGGGTGACAAGTGTGTTTCATAAAGGGAGAATGTGGCACCCCACTGGTCAGTGTGCCACAGTAGGGGTACTGCACCCAAAACAGAGTGTGCGGTATCCCAGTCATTAGAGGGGATAATATCGAACTGAGGCTCTAATCCCAGCATCCCTAC
Organism: Allobates femoralis; assembly: GCA_033576535.1. Lineage (NCBI taxonomy): Eukaryota > Metazoa > Chordata > Amphibia > Anura > Aromobatidae > Allobates > Allobates femoralis. The sequence goes on from JARQOC010000005.1 coordinate 310,805,730, forward strand.
GCCTAGATTAGGAGACCAATCAGTCTACCTGTTACCAGGGTAACCAGTCCAGGTGGAAGGAGTGTTAGGGTAGAAGGAAACACACAGACATATCTAGTCTAGTCTAAGGAACGAAGCAAGGAGCAAGTCCTAGAGGGACACCACAAGGAGGGCGCCCAAAAAGGAGTGGCAACCGAGACAGAAGGGAGAGCCTAGTGCCAGGTTGTCAGAGTAAACAGTCTGGGGGAATCCCGGTCCACCACCGGGTACCGGCTCCAAGTCGCGGTGCCCAACTCTGAGCCGCCAATACCGGTGTATCACAGGTCTGCCAAGCAGCCCCCAACCTCGTCCACAACACACAGCTCCACCAGGTACCCTCAAACCAGGTGGAGCCCCTTAGAGAGGAGAAGGGTAACCTCATCACACCCGACGGGCCTGGTAGGAAGTGGGTTTGTACAGGATAGCGCACGGATAGAAAGGAGGCGCAAGAAAGACACAGAGGACAGTGAACCTAGCAGAAGGAACACTTGGGGAGCCTCAGAGAGACTTTGTACCCTCCGGTGACTACCCGGCCAGCTAATTGCAAAGACTGTGTAGCTGTGTACCTGAACTGCTGTGAACTTGCTACCAGTAAACTAACCGTACAGAGTCCATAAGCCTCCGGTGTTCTATTCTGCTTAAGTTAAGAAGTAGCTGCTGCCACATCGACCAGCTCAGCAGCAGCACTGCCCCAGGGAGCATTATCAACTGGCTGCAATACCATCTTCCCGGTGGATGGATAGCGGCGCTGGTGAGATCACCAGAAACTGCAGGTGGCATTACGAAACTTTATTCTTTTCTCTTTACTCTTTTCTTTTTATTATTTTTCCCCCTATTTACCCTGTGACCTCTAGGGTTACAGGACCTGACATCGGCCACCGAGACACCACCCCAACACTAACGCCAGGGCACCATGTTCCCAAAGACCCCTGGGCGGATCAGGAGCAGGATCACCAACTAGATTCCAACAAAAATGACAGCAGAATCTCTCATTAGGAGCCAGAACTCCTAATGGATGGTACGGGATCAAATACTTATCTCTCTTATAAAAATGCAAATAATTTAATATAATTTAGACAATGTGTCATGTCTTTGTCAGTGGGCAAACGTTCAATATCAGCAAGGCATCTAATAATTATTTCCTTCTCTGAATACAATATCACAGAACTATAAGCCTCGAAATAGCATACTTTGCTAGCAGTGCCCCCAGGAGGTAATGGAAGATGAGACCCACTTCCTTCTGAAGTGTCCCAAATAGTCTGCAGTGAGGGACACTCACTTCAGGAGACTGTCTGATCTCCTCCCGGCTTCACCTCTATGGAGGAGGAAGAGAAACTGCCAATACTACTGAGGGAAGAGGAAAGTGCATCAGCCATACCAGCACACTGACGATGCTCCAGCAACCCCAACAGCGATAACGACCTGGCCGGGATCGCTGGAGCATCGCTACCTGGTCGCTGGGGAGCTGTCAAACAGGCAGATCTCCTCAGCGACCAGGGAGCCACCTCCACATCGCTGGAAGTGGGAGGACGCTTGTAACCATGATAAACAGCGGGTATCTAGGCAGCACGCTGTTTACCATGGTTACCAGCCTGTGAGGTCGCTGGTCGTTGGTCTCTCGCTTTCACATGTAGCGATGCGTGCTGACCAGCGGGAGACCAAGGACCAAAAAATGGTCCCGAACCATGTGCAGTGATCAACCTGACAGCAGGGGCCTGATCGCTGCTACATGTCACACATAGCGACATGGCTGGGGAGGTCGCTGTTACGTCACAAAAACTGTTATGTATCAGCATTCTCGCTAGCGATCTCGCTGTGTGATGGGGGCTTAAGAGGAGACTAACATGTTACTGACTTCTATACCTCACCCTGGACATTTCCCTGTCCCCTAAAAGGAACTTAATTTATCCTGGACCTCTTTACCCCACCCTACCCTGTCGTCTTATTTTTACCATTTGCTTTGGCAATGCTAACATGTACTTAGTCCTGCCAAAAAAGCTCATTTGAATTGAATTGAAAATACACACATTCACACATATACACACATACGCATGTATACACCCATATACACATGCGGTGGTCATGTCATACACACATACACATATATGTCCACATACTATAGACATGCAGACATGTGGTGGGTCACATCACACACATACAGACACATATATATATATATACACACATATATACACACACCCACACATGTACACACACATGGCGGGTCACATGATGTGGCAGGGACATACACATATACACTCATATAGACACAAATATATACAAACATATTCACAGATATATACATACACACACGATGGGTTACGTGACGCAGCGGGTCCACATATATACACACACACATACAGTATATACACACACATATACAAACAAACGCACACAGCAGTTCACGTGATGTGGCAGAGACACATACACAGATACACACAAACAGACACATATACAAATACACACGTACACACACGCGGCAGGTCATGTGACACGGTGGGGACATAAGCATATACACACATACACATATATATATTACACATGATGGGTCATATGATGTAGTGGGTTCATATATACACACACATATACATGTATACACACATGGTGGGTCATGTGATGTGGCAGGGACACACATAATCACACATACACACATATATACACATACAAACACATGGCAGGAGACTTGATGCGATGGGTCAACCCATAAACACTTATATACACACATATACATACAGATACACACATGTGGTGGGTCACATGATGTGGCAGGGTCACACACATACACATACAAACACATACATACACACACATGCACGCTTACTCACAAGGCTGTCATCTTTGGACACTTGGGTACAAAATGATTGCAGCGGCGTGACGCATCACACTCCCCATTTCAGACAGTAATTAGAGGATTACGTTGGAGGGGAGCTTGGTGGGAGCTAATAAAGTGGATAACGAGTTGTCTCTATCTATTTTGTATGTAATAAAGGATTTCTCTCTGTGTTGTGTTGTTTTTTCTCTTAACTGAAAGTAATGCTAATGACTGGCTGTCATACTGATGACTGACATTAGCAATAGGGCTTGATGTCAGCTGCCAAAAAAAAGCTGACATCAACCCCTTTATTACCCAGTCTGCCACAGCTACACAAAAGCTGGAAAAGTGGGGTATCCAACAGTTTTGGCGTTTCTCGCAAGGGAACCAATTCTGAAATGGCTGCTGGCTGCAATTTTCAGCATGGGAAGCCCAGAAGTCTTGGGTCTTACCATGCTAAGAATTCCAGCCTTCAGCTGCCTGGGTTAACTTGGCTGGCAATAAAAAATACAGCTGAGCCAACTCCAATTTTTTGACTTTTGGTAATACATTACGCTGTAATCCTGCAGTGCCTGCAAAGTCTCACTGCTCAAGAAGTCACATGTGCAGGTCTGTCTGAAGCTTGCCAATTAATTAAAGTGATTAAGAGAAGGTGCTGTGTTCACAGTCAATCATTGCGGTGGAACAAGCTTGGAAGGAGGGCACCATAATAATCTAGAGATAATAGAAATGAGGTTCACAAATTTTATACACCTTTTTAGAAACAGAACCAAGACAAGAAAAGAAGATGTATATACAAAATTGGGAACACTCCAGATTTTTGTAATAAATATGAAAATTCTTTATTTAATCCAAAGCTCTTACAAAAAGAAAACAACCAGTGAAACCTGTGTGCTAGTTACCAGATTGTGAAATAATGCCTGACCAGGCCTGATTGTGGCTGCTCATGTGGGAAAGGAATAAAGGAGACCCCACACGTATCGCCAAGTGTGTTGGCTTCCTCAGGGTCTGTGAGGCTGTTCACAAAAAGTCCTCTTTTTATAGCATTAGGATAATAAACACCTGTGTTACTTTACCCCAAACAGGGTTGGGGAGGGGGCGGGTGTGGAAAGCTGCTCTTAGCTCATGTAGTCAGTTAACCATATAACAGCAATGCAATGACCTTTGGCACTAGAGGGAAGTGGTGCTGGAGGAGATTGCAGTAGTCAAGGTGGGAGATTATAAGAACATGCACTAGTTGTTTAGTAATTGAGGGTTGAGTAAGAGACAGATTCTAGAAATATTTTTGAGTTGGAAGTGGCAGGGGGTGGCAAGGACTTGAATATGTGGTTTGAAGGACAGGGCAGAGTCAAGGGTTACTACGAGGCAAAGGACAAGGCAAAGTGTGATGTCATTTATTGTGATAGATAGATAGATCTGGTAAAGAAGGTGTATGAGATGGAGGAAAGATGATGAGTTCGATTTTGTCTACATTGAGTTTAGGAAGCGAGAGGAGAAGAAGGAGGATATGGTTGATAGACACTCCGGGATTCTGGACAGGAGAGAGGTGACATCTGGGCCAGAGAGATAGATTTGAGTTGCATCAGCGTACAGGTGATAATGGAAGCCATGGGACTTTATGAGTTGTCCAAGACCAAGGGTATGGATTGAAAAAAGGAGGGGCCCCAGGACAGTGCCTTGAGTGACCCCAACAGAGGGGGGTGGGGCAAGGAAGTCGTGTGGGAGTGGGAGACACTAAATGTGCGGTTGGAAAGGTAGGCGGAGATCCAGGAGAGGGCAAGGTCAGTGATGCCAATGGAAGAAAGGATTTGTAATAGGAGACAGTGGTCGACTGTGTCAAATGCAGAAGACAGGTCTAGAAAGAGGAGGACGGAAAACTGTCTGTTAGCTTTTGCTGTGAGTAAATCATTAGTAATTTTGGTCAGGGCAGTTTCAGTGGAGTGGTGGGGGAGGAAGCTAGGTTGAAGGTTGTCAAAGGGAAAGTTGGATGAGAGGTGGGATGAGAGTACAGTGTGGACATGCTTTTCGGGAAGTTTGGAAGCTAACAGGGCAGGGGTATGGGCCGGTAGCTGGATGTTGAAGTGGGGTCGAGGGATGGCTTCTTTAAGATAGGTGTAATTGTTGCATGTTTGAAAGCAGAAGGAAAGGTACAAGAAGTTAGTGATAGGTTGAAGAGGTGGGTTAGGGCTGGGATATGCGTGGTGGTGAGGTTGCGGAGGAAGTGGGATGAGATGGGATCCAGTGCACAAGTGGTGAGGTGCGATCTGGAGAGGAGGTGTGCAAGTTCTCCTTCAGTGATGGAGGGGAGGAGGGTTAGTGGGGGAGGGGAGTGGTCTGGTATACATGGGGGTTGTGGTGGTTGGGTAGCAAATATTTGTCTTATCTGATCAATCTTGCTGGTGTTGCAAAGTCTTCTGCAGAGATACGAGATGTAGGAGGGGGCAGTGGGGAGAGGAGGAGGGAGTTAAGTGTGTTTAATAACTGCATGGGGTTGTGGGACAAAGAGGGTATGAGGGTAATGAAGTAATTCTCTTTAGTGGTGGTGACTTGAATTTATGAAGTGCTTGTTTGAATGCTGTGTAGTCTTCCACAGCATCCACTCTGCAACCCTAGATGCTTCCCGAAGATTTTTAGTGGTGTCTGTGTGTCAGGGTTGTCTGTTGATTTGTCATGTTCTGCCATGAACAAGAGGGGCAGCTGCATCAATAGCTGATGTGAGTATAGAGTTGTAGAAAGATGTGGCATTATCTGTGTTGTGGAGGATATGAATGATAGTGGTAAAATGGCTTTGGAGAGTGTGTGAGTGTCAAAATGTGTGAGGTTTCTGCGAGGGTGTGCGAGTTAGTGGACATGGGTGGCAGGTGAGGAGGACAAGGATGAGAAAGTGAGTAGATGGTGGTCAGAGAGGGAGTTAGGGGAGGTTGTGGGTTTAGTTAGGGAGCAGAGGTGGGTGAAGATGAGGTCTAGTGTATGTCTATCTTTGTGGGTGGCTGTGGTGGACCATTGAGAAAGGCCAAAGGATGAAGCAAATGACAGAAGTTTGGAAGCTCTTGACCAGTGGGTATCAATGGAGATGTTGGAGTTGCCCATTAGGATGGTGGGAATGTCAGCAGAGAGAAAGTATAGAAGCCAGATGGAGAATTGGTCAAAAAAGGCAGTGGTCACGCCCGGGGATCAATAAATGACGGCCACTTGGATGTTAGATGGAGAGTAAATATGGACAGAGTGCTCTTCGAAAGATGAGAGGATAAGGGAGGGAGAAGGAGTAATTGGGTTGAAGGTGCAGTTGGTAGAAAGGAGAAGACCCACTCCTCCACCATGTTTCTTGCCAGTGCGAGGTGTATGGGAGAAATAAAAACCGTCGTAACACAGCACAGCAGGGGAGGCCATATCAGAGGGTGTCAGCCATGTTTCTGTGAGGCAAAGAGGTTGTGAGTGAAGTGGAGTTTATTACAAATGGAACGGGCATTCCAGAGTGCTTCAGAGAAAGAGGGCGGTGGAGAGGGGGGTCAGTGGAATGGGTTTTATATTTAAAAGATTGTAGCTGTTTCTTGCAGGTGTGGGGTAATAGGAGGGAGGAATAGTGGGGAATGTTGGCTGTGGAGGTCCTAGATTGGAAGATATGTCGCCAGCCGATAAGAGAAGCAAAGAGAGGCAAGCAGGTGGGAGAATGAGAGTGGCCGGCTTGTTTTGTGTTTCAGCAGGAGAGTTGTGAGACTGAGAAGCAGGTTAGCAGAGGAGCTCAGGTGTGGAGTTAAGAGGGATGGTGAGATAAATATTTGTGTTGGGAGTGATGGAGCTTGGGGGTAGTGAAAGAAGGAAAGGATTAGTGGAGCAATTACTGTTAGGGCATAAGTAAGCATGGTGAAAGTGTTAGTGAGAGAGCAAAGTCTTAGAGAAAGTCAGCAGACGGGAATAGCTGGTACATTCTGGTTTCCTCTGGTTTAACTCTGGAATGTCTGTGCAGATTACTTATTGAAATCCCACTTTGTGAAATCACACAGGCCAAGGCACACAGTCCTGCCCTAACAAATTTATAACTCATAGGGTGTGCAGAGATTGAACCAGGTAAGTAGGAGGGAGGGATCAGAGGGGAGAGACAGGACACAAGACACCAGGGGCAAATTAACAGATTGCTGGTAATAGAAGCATTTGGGGGCAAATCAGCATGAGGTTGAGACACAAGCAGGATGAAAGCATATGGATACGTGTAAGTTCAAAGCAGATGGGGGAATATTGGGTGGAAGAATATGACATACTATAACATACTTATGCAAGGCACATAGATATGGGATGCAGGAGAGCTTAGATACAGCAGTAGTACAATGAATTCATACCATAACAGACTTATGGAAAATGACTACTAACCGCTCAATTCTGGGATGTAATAATAGAAACTTACAGTCTAGTGATCGCTGTGCAAATATGGAGCCCACTGGCGGTACTAGCAGATTGAGCAATACTGTCAGTGGTGCCACAGCCACTCGCAACTGCAACAAATGCCACCAACAACCGCCACTGCTGACACTGTTAATCTCCCCTTGATTAAGTGTGCATGTGCACTTAGTCATACGGCCACCATCTTTAGTCTTCTGTGTATGCAAAGATGATGTGACTCAATGTGTGCATGCGCACTTACATCACCACCATCTTTCTACACAACAGCACTGCTATGTGCTGCCCAAAAAAGCTGACATCAACCCCTTTATTATCCAGTCTGCCACCGCTATATGGCAGCTGGAAGAGTGGAGTAACCGCCAGTTTTGGCATCTCTCATAGAGGCGCCAATTATGGAGTGGCTGCTGGCTGCACTTTTCAGCATGGGGGTCCCAGAATACTTGGGCCTTACCACACTGAGGATTCCAGCCTCCAGCTGGCTGGGTTACCTTGGCTGGCAAACAAAAATACAGCAAAGTGCACACAATTTTTTTTTTTCATTATTTATTTCAATATTAAGAAAAAAATAAGGTTTCCCTGTTTTTTCATTGCCAGCAAGGTAACACCAGGCAGCGAGTTTGGCGAGCTGTATCTGCTTGGTTTACCTGCGCTGGCAATAGAAATACAGCAAAACCTTACACATTTTTACCAGGAAATTAAACACTTTATTAATAAAAAAAAACATCACAGAAAGATGTTTTTAAGTAAAATACATATATTTAGATACATTGAGAGAGAGCACTGGAGGCATACAGCAGACAGTAGGGAGACTGCCTAGTAGGAGAGACAGCCACCACTTCCAGGGCCACAAAGCCTGCCCCATTAATCATGTCACCGGCCTCCCAATGCGATAGTATATTAAAACAATGTTCTATACACTATTTTTTATGTTGTGTCTATAGCATATTTCTGAGCATATCATCCCCTCCTGTTCCTGTTTGTCTGTACTACACATATATATTGAACTTGTCCTCGTCTACCCTCTTATCATGTAAAGCTCCATGGAATCTAATGGCGCTATAGAAATAATAATAATATTATATTTGCAACTAATCTGTATATATGTTATGCATTAAGCTACAAAATAAATTATGCATAAACATATTTTCCAGTATCTGGCACCTGCTCGTTGTAATTTTGTGTTTATATTATGCACTTTTCACCCGTTTCATATTCTGCACGTTTATGACCAAAATGTTTATTGCCCACATTGATTGGTTCTTTGTGGATATATTTTCATTATTTTTAATGAGTTTGCATTTTTATTATGCAATTAATTAACAGAGATGGAATAATATTTAGGAACTTAATTCTGAGCTGTTTTGTTTAGTTGATAATTGTTCTGTGAAATAACAGCTTTGGGTTTACTGCTCTTTGAGCTTCAACAGCGCACAGCGGTCTGATAACATAATTCTGATTTATATCATTAGTTTAGTAGTACAGCATGTGAACATACAGGTTATTATTCCTGAAATATTTTTGTTAAGTGGAAAACAATGATAAAATAGACCCAAAAACAACTAATGACACATCTTTTTGAAAAGTATGAATCCTTTGCTTAGATAAAAAGATAATTTATGGATATGAGTTTCTACAGAAAACTATTTTGCATTTCCATTTCAAGATCGTAACCTACATATAAAGATGATAGAAACGGAACATTTGAGAAATAGGCAAAAAGTCCCCGAAAAGTTTGGCCAGCAGGAAAGAGTTAATAATTTGAACATTCCCTTCTTTTATATAAAGGCTTATTTAAATGTTTATCAGTTGTGAGATGTGGAGCAGCCCTGGAGAATCACTAGGGAGGACTGCTCATTGCCTATGCATGGGAGCGTTGTAGGAAGATTAAAATAACATTGAGTATATTCTGTAAATGAAGGAGAGAACTAAAAGAAGCCTCTAGAGTCCATTATAAATTTTAATAATACATCAAGGTAATGTAACTGAATAACCGATCTCTGAGGGAAGAATCACAACATTTGGCTAATATTACAATTTAAATTATGAAAACAAAAAGAGCTTTTAGTTAATCTTGTCTTTCTGCTTTTATTCTTCAGGCTCTTTTTTATTTTCCCTGAATCCAAAACACCATGTAAACAAATAAAAGTATGGGAGAAAATAAACAGTTTGGCATCTCAGTAGATTAATTAATGCGCTTCAGCCTTGGCACCGGTAGTCAAAAATTATGTGCATAAATAATATCACTAATTAAAAAGATGCAGATTAACATGCAAATAATGTTAATGAGGATCTGCAATTCCAGAGCGGATTCGCATAACATCAACAATTTAATGGGTTGGAAGGCTTGTGTTTGCATTACATTAATAAATTTCAAAGACCTTGCATAAAAAAAAAACTTCTATTGGAGCCTCGTCTCCCACTTGTGAGTTGTAAATTTTGTGGGCAGTAGCAGGCACTCATAGGCAGATGCCAAAGTCATTATCTCAAAGACTGTTGAGATGCTGCCATGAGCCAGTGTGGCCAGCTGTTGGGAACTGGGCAGTGGGCACTGCACTATGCCAATTAATCGCAATAGGTAGGCAGTTTCTATATCTATTTAGGCTGATAAATATTTTGTTCTTTTACAGATAACCCTTCAGGGAAATCATTTTAAACAGGCAAACTTGCCGAAACTTGCTAACCTTTGATGTGCAATAGAAATTTGTATGTATAATGATAATTATTGGTTTAGATCCACCTCATAAATAAATATGTGTTTCTTACAATTAGAAAAAAATACATAAATCCTGTAGTAATAAAATATTTTTTTAAGTTAAAATAATTTTTATCACTGGTAATAAAAGTATTTCATTTTAACACTTTTTATTGTGGAGGTAATTATGCAAAGCTCAAGCCAGGTAACTTGTTTATCTTATATAACTGTGTAAAGCAAAATAAATAAGTATAGAAATAAAATGGTGGAAAGTCTCATTTTAATTCATACCCTAAAATAAACCAGCTTTTCAGCTATGAACATAAACAGTAGTCGTGATGTTTATCAGTTGCAAGTAAAACAGGCCAGTTCAGTATGTGAGCAAAGATTAAAGTATAACCATCATTTTAATTTTATTTTAAGAATCAATAGTACACATGAAAATAAGAACGTTTCTAATATATTTTATCAGGCAAATTTGATTCTTTTTCCATTAGAATTGATCAGTTGTCATCAAAATTCTCAATTCTGAGGTAAAAAAATCTGCATTCACAAAGACTTTCCCATTACTGAGATAGGAGAAGGCAGTTGTTACTGATGAGATTTTGTGTACTGTAGATAAAAGAGGGAGGAGGGTAGAGTTCTGCCACTAGCTCGTCCCTCTGCCTCTAGCTCCTCCCTCTGCCTCTAGCTCCTCTCTCTGCATCTAGCTGCTCCCTACTCTAGTCAGCATAGAATCTCATCTGCTATATAATTGCCTTATTGCAACTTTCTTTCTGTAATGGAAATCCCGCGTCCGTCGCTGATTGGTTGCGGGTGGCTGGGCTCGACCAATCAGCGAAGCAGGATGTCTTTTATAGAGAAACAGACACAATGACCACAATGGCACAGAAGGGAAGCCTCGGCCGCCAAGCTCTAAGCCGCCATGGAGCTCAGCGCTGGGGTCCAGAACCAGCCTCTGACTCTCCCGCCTCTATGCCGGACAGCCTCATGTGGAGGCCAGCACGAAGGGGAAGCCTCGCCTGCCGTGCTTCATGCTGGCATGGAGCACCGTGCTGGCGCCGAGCGCCAGCCTCTGACTCTTCCTGGCTGCCTGTACTTGCCCAGAGCGGGCAGTGAAGTGCTAGGAGCGGGGAAACAAAGTGCTGGGAGTGGGGATGGAAGTGCTGGCAGCGGGAGTAAGGTGGCAGTAGTGAGAGAAGTGCTGTAGCGGGAGTGAATGCTGATCAGGGAGTGAAGTGCTGGGAACAGGTAATAAAGTGTGGGGAGTGAAGTGCTGGCAGCGGGGAGTAAGGTGCTGGCACCAGGGAGTAAAGTTCTGGCAGTGGGGAGTAAAGTACTGGGAGTGGGGATTGAATTGCTGGGAGCGGGGAGTGAAGTTCTGGGAGCGGGGAGTGAAGTGCTGGAACGAGGTAGTGAAGTGCTGGCAGCGAAGAGTGAAGTGCTGGAATGAGGGAGTGAAGTGCTGGGATCAGGGAGTAAAGTGCTGGGATGAGGGAGTGAAGTGCTGGGATCAGGGAGTGAAGTGCTGAGATTGGGATGAAGTGCTGGGAGCAGAAGTAAAGTGCTGGCAGCAGGGAGTGAAGTGCTGGGAGCGAGGATTGAAGTGCTGGGAGCGGGATGTGAAGTGCTGGAAGCAGGTAGTGAAGTGCTGGGAGTGGAGAGTGAAATGCTGGGCAGCCTCCTCCATCCTCACAGCCTCCTCCATTCTCACAGCATATACATCCTCACAGCCTCCTCCATAATCACAGCCTCCCCATCCACACAGCCTCCTCGATCCTCACAGCCTCCCATCCACACAGCCTCCTCCATCCTCATAGCCTCCCCATTCTCACAGCCTCCTACATCCTCACAGCCTCCTACATCCTCACAGCCTCCTCCATCCTCACAGCATCCTCCATCCTCACAGCCTCCTCCATAATCACAGCCTCCTCCATCCTCACAGCCTCCCCATCCTCATAGCCTCCTCCATCCTCATAGCCTCCTACATCCTCACAGCCTCCTCCATCCTCACAGCCTCCTCCATCCGCACAGCCTCCTTATTATCACAGGATCCTACATCCTCACAGCCTCCTCCATCCTCACAGCTCCTCATCTTCACAGCCTCATCCATCCTCACAGCCTCCCCATTCTCACAGCTTCCTCCATCCTCACAGCCTCCTCCATCCTCACAGCCTCCTCCACCCTCACATCCTCCTCCATCCTTACAGCCTCCTCCATCCTCACAGCCTCCCCATTCTCACAGCCTCCTCCATCTTCTCAGCCTGTGATCAGATTGACCACTATAGAAACATGCTCCACTAGCCTGATGAACCGCAGAAGGTTTAACATGAGTGGGTAATTCCCTCAACTGTATCATTTCATCAATTACAGCATGTGGAACCTCCCCAAGAAACACTGCTACATGGGAAATGGTTGGTCTTGTTCTCTCCCTCAGACATCTGTCTACTCTGATGGCTAAGGACATAGCAGGCTCATAGCAGAAGTAACTCCTGAGGGTATGATCATTCCACTGGGTTTCAGTTGTCCATCTTCAAAACTCCAAGCAGTACTCCTCCCCTACCTGCATCCCTTGCTTGTGTTTGCAGAGATTAGTATCAGCAAGTGTCACTCTAACTGGTTCACCATACACCTAAGCCAAGGCCGCAAAAATCCATCCACTGGCCGCAGAGATGGTGAGTTGGGAGATAGGGAGAAGGCCCAGACATTGGCATCCCCCATTAAAAAGGAGATTAACCCCTTACTGACCTGTGACTTTGTGGGACATCATGGGATTCGTGTACTTCCCAACCTGTGACCTTCCACAATGACATGGCGGGATTGCGGTTCTGTAGCCCCTTCTGACCGGGGTCACTGAAACGTCACCAGAGCTACAGGTAGGAGAGGACCTCTGCTTGACCTCGGGGGTGGCTTTGCCATCACGTGCCTGCAATCACTGTGATTGGGTGTTGAACTTCAAACAGCCAATCACAGCGATTGTAATGTTTCACCATTGAAATTTGGTGAAATATTGCGAACCAGCCATAGCTAGTACTGCAATAGAACTGACCATTGGCTGGAGCTAGGCATCCTCATTGTCACCCCATCCAGATTTGATTGAAGCTTGCGTCCATGTGACGCTATCTCTCCAATCAGATGTGAAGAGGTGTTGTGACATGTTGCTGCCCTCCCTCCTAAGTCTCATCCCATATCTGGAGGTTGAAGAGAGAGATCCCTGAGAACTGCCGCCATCACCATCTGCTGCTGGAGATCTCCGATAATCCCCTGCTGCCCTCTGCTCAACCCTCTGCCATCTAATCCCCCTGCCCTCCACTCACCATCTAACCCTCTGATCCCGTGCCCTCTGTCACGCCCCCACCCCCAATCCCATCCTTCTCCCCCCAATCACGCTCCCATCGTCTGTACCCTGCAATCTGCTGCCACTAGCTCCAGCATCACCCCAGTGCCCTCCTATTACCCCAGTCCCCCGCTGCACAGCGGGAGACAGTGACAGCCATTTATTCCAGCGCTGTACTGAGGTCTCCCAGCCATAATACATGTACGAGAAGCAGGGGCCAATCAGACACTGGCAGTAGATGGTGTCTGATTGGACAACGGCGTCTTATACATATACTGCAATTGAAAGACATTAGTACTGCACCGGAGTAAATGCCCGCTACTGCGACCCCCGCTGTCACCCACTTTGCCGCCTGCCCGCATGTGCAGCGGGAGACAGAAGCAGCCATTTACTCTGGCTCAGTACTGAGGTCTCTCAGCCACAGTACGTGTACGAGAAGCAGCGGCCAATCAGATGCCGGTGACTGCTTGCATCTGATTGAACGATGGCATCTTGTACATGTACTGTAGCTGAAATACCTCAGTACAGTGTTTTTGTCTAAATTGTTTCTTGTTTCTGCAAGATAGGGGAGTCTCCCACCCCTCCCCTTGAGCCCTGCACATAAAAAGCCATCTTCTGCAGTCAGTCCAAGTCAGACATTGGACCTGTCTGGGTCCTGCTCATTTAGATACCAATACACATGGTCAGGTTTTAAATACATCAGATAGAAACTGCTCTGATACAGGATTACCTTGATGTGGTAGAGCGGCTTATTATGCATTTTTTGCAAAAAACGTATCAACTAAATACCCTATTTTTTACGAATTTTTCAGCAGCACTTGCTTTTCACTGTTTAATTTTACAACAGAGTATTTTTACACATTTGTTTGACTGATTTTTGTGATTCAGATTCTCCACGATATGGCACCCGCCGATGCCTGTCCACTTGTCCAGCATGGAAAAATGGGCTTCAGGGGCATGATGGAGGCTGCAGGGATATGATGGGGGTTGCAAGGATATGATAGGGGCTGCAGAGAGATTATGGGGGTTGATGGGGTCTGCAGGGGTGATGGGCCTGTAGGGATATGATGGGGGCTTCATGGAGATGATGGTGTCTGCAGAGAGATGATGGGGGCTTCAGGGGAATGATGGGGGCTGCAGGAGATGATGGTGACTGCAAAGAGATGATAGGGGCTGCATGGAGATGATGGTGGCTGCAGGGAAATTATGGGGGATGATGGGGTATGCAGGGGGAAGATGGGGGCTGTAGTGAGATGATGGAGGCTGTAGGGAGATGATGGGGGCTGCAAGGAGATGATGGGGGCTGCAAGGAGATGATGGTGACTGCATGGAGATGATGGGGGATGCAGAGAGATTATAGGTGTTGCATGGGATGATAGTGGCTGCAGGGAGATTATGGGGAATGATGGGGGCTGTAGGGAGATGATGGGGGCTGCAAGGAGATGATGGGGGCTTCAGGGGGATGATGGGGGCTGCAGGGAGATGATGGTGACTGCAGAGAGATGACAGGGGCCGCATGGAGATGATGGTGGCTGCAGGGAGATTATGGGGGATGATGGGGTCTGCAGGGGGATGATAGGGTCTGCAGGGGGATGATGGGGGTTCAAGGAGATGATGGGGGCTGCAAGGAGATGATGGTGACTGTATGGAGATGATGGGGCTGCAAAGAGATTATAGTGGATGATGGGTGTGCAGGGAGATGATGAGGTCTGCAGGGGGTGATGAGGGCTGCAGGGATATGATGGGGGGGCTGGAGGGAGATAAAGGTGACTGCAGAGGGCTGATGGGGCTGCAGGGAGATGATGGGGGCTGCAGGGAGATAATGGTGGCTCAAGTGAGATCTTGGGGGATGATGGGGGCTGCAGGACAATGATTAAGGATGCAGGGAGCTGATGGGGCCTGCAATAAGATGATGGGGGCTTCATGGAGATGATGGGAGATGATAAGGGCTGCAGGGAGATGGTGGGGGCTGCAGGGATATGATAGGGGCTGCAAGGAGATGATGGGGGCTTCAGGGATGAATGGGGGCTGTAGGGAGATGATGGGGGCTACAAGGAGATGATCGGGGCTTCAGGGGGATGATGGGGGCTGCAGGGAGATGATGGTGACTGCAGAGAGATGATAGGGGCTGCATGGAGATGATGGTGGCTGCAGGGAGATTATGGGGGAAGATGGGGACTGCAGGGGGGGTGATGTGGTCTGCAGGGGGATGATGGGGCTGCATGGAGATGATGGTGGCTGCAAGGAGATGATGGTGACTGTATGGAGATGATGGGGGCTGCAAAGACATTTTAGGGGATGATGGGGTGTGCAGGGAGATGATGCGGTCTGCAGGGAGGTGATGAGGGCTGCAGGGATATGATAGGGGCTTCATGGAGATTATGGTGACTACAGCAAGATGATGGGGGCTGCAAGGGGATGATGGGGCTGCAGGGAGATGAAGGTGACTGAAGGGGATGATGGGGGCTGCAGGGAGATGATGGGGGCTGCAGGGAGATAATGGTGGCTCAAGTGAGATCTTTGGGGATGATGGGGGCTGCAGAACAATGATTGAGGCTGCAGGGAGCTGATGGGGCCTGCAATAAGATGATGGGGGCTTAAGGGAGATGATGGGAGATGATGGGGCTGCATGGAGATGATGGGGGCTGCAAGAGATGATGGCGACTGCAGAGAGATGATAGGGGCTGCATGTAGATGATAGTGGCTGCAGGGAGATTATGGGGGATTATGGGGTCTGCAGGGGGATGATGGGGCTGCAAGGAGATGATGGGGCCTGCAAAGAGATGATGGTGACTGTATGGAGATGATGGGGGCTGGAAAGAGATTTTATGGATGATGGGGTGTGCAGGGAGATGATGAGGTCTGCAGGGGGTGATGAGGGCTGCAGGGATATGATAGGGGCTTCATGGAGATTATGGTGGCTGCAGCTAGATGATGGGGCTGCAAGGGGATGATGGGGCTGCAGGGAGATGAAGGTGCTCAGGGGGATGATAGGGCTGGAGATGATGGGGGGCTACAGGGAGATAATGGTGGCTCAAGTGAGATCTTGGGGGATGATGGGGGCTGCAGGACAATGATTGAGGCTGCAGGGAGCTGATGAGGCCTGCAAGAAGATGATGGGGCTTCAGGAAATGATGGGAGATGATTGGGGCTGCAGGGAGATGATAGGGGCTGCAGAGAGATGGTGGGGGCTGCAGGGAGATGATGGTGGCTGTAGGGGGATTATGAGGACTGCAGGGAGATTATGGTGGCTGCAGGGAGATGATGGTGGCTGCAGTGGAATTATTGGGGCTGCAGTGGGATAGTGGGGCTGCAAGGAGATGATGGTGGCTGCAGTGGGATGTTGGGTGCTGCAGTGAGATAGTGGGGGCTGAAAGGAGATGATGGGGCAGCAATTACTCATATGGAGGTCTCTTAGCCACAGTACGTGTACGAGATGCCGCCATCCAATTAGACACCACAGCCGCCAATGTCTGATTGGACGCTGCTTCTTGTACATGTATTGTGGCTGAGAGACCTCAGTACAGTGACTGGTGGCCTGGGATGCAGCGATGGATCGGTGAGAGTTTGTTTCTGGAAATGATGATGGTGACTGCAGGGAGATGATGGTGGCTGCAGGGAGATGATGGTGGCTGCAAAGAGATGATAGGGGCTGCAGGTAAATGATGGGGGCTACATGGAGATGATGGGGGCTGCAAGGGGATGTTGGAGCTGCAGTGGGATGATGGGGGCTTCAGGGAAATGATAGTGACTGCAGGAAGAAGATGGGAATATTGAGAGCTGCAGTAGGATGATGTCGATCATGGAAAAATAAGACATGCCCTGAAAATAAGACATAGCGCATCTTTGGGAGCAAAAATTAATATAAGACACTGTATTATTTTCAGAGAAATGGTTGAGAAATTTCTTGGAGGGTCTAGTTTCAAAAATGAGGTTACTTGTGAGGGGATTCCACTGTTTAGGCAAATAAGGGGCTTTCCAAACACAACATGGTGTCCGCTAAGAATTGCAGCTAATTTTCCATCCAAAAAGTCAAATGGCTCTCCTTATCTTCCGAGCCTTGCTGTGCACCTAAACAGTGGTTTTTGACCATTTATGGGGTATCGGCGTATTCAGCAGAAATTGCACAACAAATTTTATAATCCATTTGCTCCTGTTTCTCTTGTGGAAAATGCAATAATTGAGGCTAAAATAACATTTTTGTTGGAAAAATAAAAATTTTAAAATTTTTTCCTTCCACATTGCTTTAGTTCCTGTGAAGCACCAAAAGGGTTAATAATCTTCTTGGATGTGGTTTTGAGTAGCTTGAGGGGTGCTGTTTTCTGAATGGTGTCACTTTTGGGTGTTTTCTTTCATATATACCCCTGAAAGTCACTTCAAATGTGATGTGGTCCCTAAAAAATAGTTTTGTAAATTTTGCTGGAAAAATGAGAATTTTTGATGAACTTTGAAACCTTATAACTTCTTAACAAAAAATTGTTTCCAAAATTGTGCTGATGTACAGAAGACATGTGGTAACTGTTTTATTTTGTGTCACATAACTCTCTTGTTTAACAGAATAAAAATAAAATTTAAAAACTGAGAAATTTTCAAACTTTTCACCAAATTTCAGATTTTTTCCACAAATAACTGCAAAAATCAAAAACCTAAGTTTGCCACTATCATGAAGTTCAATATGTCTTGAAAAATAATCTCGGAATCGCTAGGATTGTTGAAGCGCTCCAGAATTATTACCTCATTAAGGGACGCTGGTCAAAATTGCAAAAAATGGCCAGGTCAGTAAGGTCAAAACAGGCTGGGGGGTAGAAGGGGTTAAAATCCCCACGTGCTGTTCATCAATCACAGAAGAACAAGGGCAAAGCCTGAAATACAGATTACAGGCCTCTCTAAACACCAAGAACTTGTCTCTTCTCCCAAAAAATCTATCAGGAGGATATATTTTGAGTTCCGGTAAGCCTAAGCATGAGCTGAGGCAAGTATCCAACAACCAACTTGATTTAGCTGTTGCGCCACCTGGGTATGCAATTCAGCAACCTCATGAGACTCCTTATCCAAGTGGGCAAAAGCTTGCGAAGAAGCAACAAAGCTTTAGTAAAAAGGTTGATCATTGAAAATTTCACACGGTGAAAATAGCGCTCATCAGAGAAGTTACAGGATTGCAGAGGTAGGCTGAGGGAATCAGGGAATCTAGTCTGATCCTGTAGACTAAGGTTCCCTAGCTGACCATGATCCCAGATTTACCCCTAAAGGTGGAGATGTCTTGACTGCCAACATTGCCCTGCTCCTATCCTGCCCTGGTCTATCACCCCCTCACCTCCACCAAGGGAAAGGAACAGCAACTCCCACAAGATAATGCCCACAAAGAGATCAACTTCAAGGTAAGAATAGAGACTAAACACTTTCAAACACACCACATGAAGGTTACTGGGATTATGAAAAGACTAGGGAATGGTAAAATTGTCATTGAACACACACAGCAGCAGATCGCAACCTGAAGAACCAAAGACAGCTAATACCATGGATAGCAACTAAGCTACAGACATTAATCCTGAAGGTTCCAACATAAATAAACACATTTAATCCCTGCCAGGCAGTTCAAGAAGTCTGGAGGTAGAAAATAGTATTCAGTCTATCAAATGGATGGTCACCTTCACAATTTATAATGATGCACTATCAGTGCAGTGTCAGAAAATTGGACTAAGTCTAGGGTTACACTAGCGTCAGCCTTTTGGCTGATGGTTCCATCTAAAATTTAGAATTCTGCAGCCTGAGCGCAAGCATTAACGTGTTTGGACACCTGTGTTCAGGCTGCCTATATATTCCTATGGATACTGGTCTGCCAGTGCAACCGGATGCCTGACACAGAAGTACTGGATATGCACTATTTCTGAGCGTACACAGAAACTCGGGTTTGCAGCGTTTTCCTGTGCACTCAGAAATAGAGGATATCCGATACTTCTGTGCCAGGCGGCCAGCTGCGCTGGGAGACCGGTACCCATAGGAATATATAGGCAACCTAAACACGGTGTTACAGCACTTTAACGCTTGCGCTCAGGCTGCAGAATTCTAAGTTTTAGACAGATTCATCAGCCAAAAGGCTGATGCTAGTGTGAACCTAGCCTAATCCTTCAGGGCTTAACGCTTAACGTTTGGAAAGCCATGGTCCCTCATTCTAGTTATCAGTGGGTGATGCATATTGATCCAATATCAATTAGATAGTGTATAATTTTTGTTGATTCAAACAGATCTTAGGCTACGTTCACACATCGCGCTTTTTTTCCCCTTTTTTGCACGGCCGCTTTTAAAAGTGTTTTTTACGCGTGCAAAAAAGCACAAAAAAAGAAGCAGTGCTGTTCAGATAGCACGCTTTTTTACAGCCCGGGGGAGAAGTGATGGGGGGTGAGGCAAGGCAACTTATCGTCCTGCCAGGGCCTTGCATGATGTCAAAATGATTGGCTCCTCGCGTTCATGTGTTATGTATCACATGACCGTGAGCGGCCAATAAGCACCCGTGACGTCACTCTGACATCATGAAAGGCCCTGGAAGGATGTTATGTTCCCTTGCCTCTGCACCAGAGACTGCGAAAAGGCGTTGGAAAGGGTAAGTATTCATTCATTATTATTTTTAATACATTTGGCTTTATTTAAATTTGATTTCGCAGTGTATATTAATACACTGCGAAATCAAATGGGGCCGGTCACAGATGTCACAGGGGGAGGAGGAACAAGTATTCTTCCTCCCTCTCTGTGACATCAGATGGAGCAGCACCGCTATGGGAAAAAGCGCCAGTGCTGCTGCTTAAAGAATTGACATGTCAATTCTTATTACGCAGGCGCTTTTTTCCTAAAAAGCGTGGCATATTTTTACGCAGTGTCTGAACGGCAAAGTGAATTTCACATTCACTTTGCCGGCAGGCACGAGGCACATTGCGCATTTTTGAAAAGCTCACGCAAAAAAGCGCTGAAAAATGCGCAATGTGTGAATGTAGCTTTAAACACAAGTCTGTTAATTAGGACTTTACCAAGTGGCACTTATGTTTGATTATTTTCTTCAAATTTCAAAGGATTCCAAAAAATCTATAACAATCATTCACTTATTAAAACTGAAAATTCACTATAAGTGATACACTATAAATACTTTGCACTTGAAATACTAAACAGTAGCTGTTCTTGTCCAACTCCTTTGGTTTCACTATGAACATACAATTGCCTTTTCCCAGACTAAAAAAAAGTAAATTAAATTCTGCATTTGGCGATTCCTGTATTTTAATATTTAGAGCTTTAGCAATTGAAAAAATACCCAGTTCAGTTGTAAGTTATTAGCACATTTCTAGCCATATGATCTAAAAATGTTTTTTAAATAAATATATTAAAGTAGCAAAAATCTGTTTTGCAGCAATACTATATACCGTATTTTTCGCTTTATAAGACGCACCTGATTATAAGACGCACCTAGGTTTTAGAGGAGGAAAATTAGAAAAAAAAATATTTTGAACCAAATAGTGTGCAAAAACTTTTAATTAAATAACAAAATATTATTTTAACATAGTAGACTCAAGAGGAGTCAACAGCAGCATTGTGGGTAACATGTAAGAACAGTCACATGTACCGTAAGTAACAGAAAGTACCATGTTCTGGCTAACAAGTAGGGAGAAACTTTAATCCTCAGGCACCGCAATCATCTAGTCAGGAAATCCAAGGAATTCCTCATCACAGTCAAATAGTGTGCAAAAAACTTTAATTAAATAACAAAATATTATTTTAACATAGTAGACTCAACAGGAGTCAACAGCAGCATTGTGGAAGTGACCATGTTCCAGATAACAAGTGAGAGAAACTTTAGTCCTCAGGCACAGAAGTGGAAGTGGATTCAGGGAATCCCAGGAATTCCTCATCACTGCTGTCAGAGTCTAGGAAGCTCAAGTCCTCAAACTCATTAGTGTCACTTTCTCCACTGTCCACTTATAGCAAATCATCTTCGGTGCCATCTAAGGCATTGCTAATCCCACATTTCTTAAATGAACGAATAACCGTTTCGTCCTTTACGGATTGCCATGATGTGTTAACCCACTCACAAACTTGGGTGATAGTGGGCCTCTTCATACGTCCAGTTGGCGTTAGGTCGTGATTTCCAGCAGCCATCCATTTATTCCATTCCTCTCGCATGTACACTTTAAATGGTTTGTTTATGGAAACATCAAGAGGTTGCAGCTGGCTGGTAAGCCCCCCCGGAATTACTGCGAGATGGGTCTTCACATCTTTAAACACCTTTTTAGTGTTTTCACTGATATGTGCTCTGAATTGGTCTAGCACTAACAGGGCTGTTTTTTTTAGAAGCCCTCCAGGACGTTTGGACCACACTTTGTCGACCCACAATCTCATTCCGTTCTCGTCCATCCATCTTTCTCGTGTACATGCACAACAACTCCTCGTGGGATAGCTTCTTGGCATGTCTTTCTTTAAAAATTAACATAGCGCAGTTTCGTGCCATCGGCACAGCAGGACAACACAACTGTGTAATGGTTTTTTTCATGTCCTGCAGTTTTACCGTACACTTTGGCACCCTTAGTACAACAGTCCTGTTGATGCACATCAAACGTTAGAGGACTTCATCCAATTCCCAATCTGGCTTAATTCAAATCCATTTTTCTTTCTGCTGTCAATTACAAATTTATGGAAAGATAAAATCTTGGCTTCATATTCTTTTGGCATTTTTTGTGCAATTCTCGTTTTGGTGCGCATAGCAAGGTCACATCTCTTCATAAATCTGAAGCACCATGATGGTGATCCAGTAAAGTCATCAATGCCTTTCTCAGCAGCAATCTGCTTGGCTTCACAGATTATCATTTTTGTTGACACCGAAAGACCATTGTTTCTGTGGCAGGTGATCCACTCTTTCATGTCCACGTCTAACTCTGGCCACTTTGCACCACGCCCACGAAGACCAGATTGCTTTTCCAGCATTTTGCAGCTCATCCTCCTTTTCCTCCACTCTCTTATCATTTTTTCAGTTGGAGGTGGTCCGAAATGTCTCTCCGCTGCTCTGTTCCCGTGCTCTTTAGCATATTTTATAACCTCCAGTTTGAATGGAATTTTATATGCAAGCCTTCTCTGCTTTGACATTCTTGAAAAATGCACAATATGCAGCAGCCAACTGTACGGTATTTTTCTGCAACAAAATACAGTATTGAAACAACTGTCAGCTCTGTCCTTCATAGTTATGGGGGCATTGCAGCTGAGAAAATGAATACCGTACTTTTGCTGTAGAAAAGACATGGGCTGCACATCCAAAAATCACAAGTTGATTTACCGTAGTAGTGTTAGGAAAAAATGCACCGTACTGTATTCAACTGAACAAGAAATTTTTAGTTTAACATTATGATCAGACTTACGGTACAAAGTCTACTGCCAAGTCATCTTGAATCTCAGCGTGTCCATAACTTTATATACGGTACTGTAGCCTTAAAGGTGTGCACTCATGCGCCAACCACCACAGTGACAATGAACCAGCAGAATGGGTACCTTGTGCCCCACAAAACCCATGCTGCAAGTCTGGAGACTTTAAGAGGGGGTTCCGCCTATTTTTGCTCATTGAGTTTCGCTGTGACGTGCTAGCGGCTTCATACGGTCTCAGAGCGTGTTCACACATTACGTACTGTATTTTGCTGCGTTCTGTATTTTTACATGAGAGCTCATCAAAAACCAGGAGTGGAACTATCAAAACCATAAGTGGAACAATAAGAGGAAAACTCTAATAGAAACAAGTGCTCCACTTTTATGTTTACCGTAATCACCCACTCCTGTTTTGTGATGAGCTCACGAGTAAAAAAATGGAGCAAATATGGTAAGCAGCATGTGAAAGCACCCTAAGGCTGCATACCGTATGTACGGTCCGGAGTAGCTGCGTGTCGGACGCAGCTCCTCCGGACCTGAGTGAAGCTGCGGGTGGCCGCAGGGAGACCGCAGCCGCCCTGTACTCCACATGTACGGTGGGTGCAGGGCGGCTTCTTCCTGCAGTCTCTCTGTGGCAGCCGCTTCCGACTCTGCAGCATGAAATGAACATGGAGGAGCAGACTGTCAGCAACCTGCACCGCAGCTCCAAACACGCTGCAGGCGGGTTAAGCATAGTGAGGATGGAATTTCTTGAAATCCCATCCACTATGCTTATACTGTACTACGCAGCGTTTTGGACGCAGCGGCAAGACGCTGCGTCCAAACGCTGCATATACCGATCGGGTGCACACACCCTAATTTAAGGCCTCAAGAGCCGAACACAGTGCAGGTTTTCAGGATTTCCCTATTATTGCACAAGTGATACCGTAATAGAATCACCTGCACTGGTGATGATTCCAACCCCTGTGGAAATCCTGAAAACCTGCGCTGTGTGCAGCTTTTGAGGCCTGGAGTTCCCTACCCCTAGACTACAGTAATCAGAATGTTAAACCATGAACCTCATGGTCAGTTTATTATGCCTAGTGGCATTAGATAAACTTATGATTTTAGATGTGTGGCCCATGTCTTTTTCTACAGCTATGATGAATGAAAAACATTATGGGCGATCTGTGATGATGCATTGTTATGGGGGATCTGCATGGTACACACTTATTGCAGGGATCTTTGATGACACTCTGTTATGGGGGATCTGTGGATGACGCACTGTTATGGGGATCTGCGGATGATGCTCTGTTATGGGGATCTGTGGATGACGCACTGTTATGGGGGATCTGCGGATGATGCTCTGTTATGGGATCTGTGGATGACGCTCTGTTATGGGGATCTGTGGATGACGCTCTGTTATGGAGGATCTGTGGATGACGCACTGTTATGGGGGATCTGTGGATGACGCTCTGTTATGGGGGATCTCTGGATGACGCTCTGTTATGGGGGATCTGAGGATGACGCTCTGTTATGGAGGATCTGTGGATGACGCTCTGTTATGGGGATCTGTGGATGACGCTCTGTTATGGGGATCTGTGGATGACGCTCTGTTATGGGGGTTCTGTGGATGACGCACTGTTATGGGGGATCTGCGGATGATGCTCTGTTATGGGGATCTGTGGATGACGCTCTGTTATGGGGGTTCTGTGGATGACGCACTGTTATGGGGGATCTGCGGATGATGCTCTGTTATGGGGATCTGTGGATGACGCTCTGTTATGGGGGTTCTGTGGATGACGCACTGTTATGGGGGATCTGCGGATGATGCTCTGTTATGGGGATCTGTGGATGACGCTCTGTTATGGGGATCTGTGGATGACACTCTGTTATGGGGGTTCTGTGGATGACGCACTGTTATGGGGATCTGCGGATGATGCTCTGTTATGGGGATCTGTGGATGACGCTCTGTTATGGGGTTCTGTGGATGACGCACTGTTATGGGGGATCTGCGGATGATGCTCTGTTATGGGGATCTGTGGATGACGCTCTGTTATGGGGTTCTGTGGATGACGCACTGTTATGGGGGATCTGCGGATGATGCTCTGTTATGGGGATCTGTGGATGACGCTCTGTTATGGGGATCTGTGGATGACGCTCTGTTATGGGGGATCTGTGGATGACGCACTGTTATGGGGGATCTGTGGATGACGCACTGTTATGGGGGATCTGCATGGAGCACACTTATTGGAGGGATCTGTGGTGACGCTCTGTTATGGGGGATCTGCGGATGATGCTCTGTTATGGGGGATCTGTGGATGACGCACTGTTATGGGGGATCTGCGGATGATGCTCTGTTATGGGGATCTGTGGATGACGCTCTGTTATGGGGATCTGTGGATGACGCTCTGTTATGGGGGATCTGTGGATGACGCACTGTTATGGGGGATCTATGGATGACGCACTGTTATGGGGGATCTGCGGATGATGCTCTGTTATGGGGATCTGTGGATGACGCTCTGTTATGGGGATCTGTGGATGACGCACTGTTATGGGGATCTGTGGATGACACTCTTATGGGGATCTGCATGGAGCACACTTATTGGAGGGATCTGTGGTGACGCTCTGTTAGGCCGGTTTTACATTAATATTCGCCGCCGCTGCGTATTGCGGTGGGCAAGCCGACCGCAAGCACCACCAATCCTCATGTTTAACATGGGGACGCACGGTGTATGTGGTCAGGTGCGGATGGCCGTGCGTTCCCATTGCCCTCCATGTGTGATTCGTACGCATGCAGAGGCTTGCGTACAAAACAAACATTCCCGGCCGCACCGAATCTGCAACATGTACGCAAGAAGTTCGGTGCAGATGCGAATATAGATCTGTACGCAAGCCTCTGCATGCGTACAAATCACACATGGAGGGCAATGGGAACGCACGGCCTTCCGCACCTGACCACATATACCGTGCGTCCCCATGTTAAACATGAGGATTGGCGGTGCTTGCGTTCGCCCACAGCAATACGCAGCGGCGGCAAATGTGAAGCCGGCCTTATGGGAGATCTGTGAACTACAGTGTACAGTGCCTGGAGTATCATATATTGTGACTACCATCCCCCTCATCCTTAGGAATACACCCATGTACTGTATACATGGGTGTATTCTGAAACATGAGGAAGGTTGTAGTCACGTTTGCTATAAAGACTTTTGCCACATTACAATCCCTCCCTATTTACACCAAATATGGTACAACCCCCATCATCCATCAGAATAAACACATGGTACTGTATATTCTGAAAGATTATGGGGGTTGTGTTTCCCTTTAATGTGTGCTCACCTCTCCCAAGGATCTCGGACTAGTGTAAATAACAAGTGTTTCACTATACATTGTGCAGGGATCAATATGTGATTGGTGGAGGAAGCTCAGCAACAGTTCCCTCCACCAATCCATATCAATCCCTGCAGAGGAGGAGGAGACTCACTCTTCTCTCCCTCCTCTGCTTTGGGTCTCCGTCTGGAGCGGAGCCAAGAAACCTGCCTGCCTCCGGCTATCTACTGGAGCGCATGCGCAGATCGGGAGCTCTGGGACCGAGAGCTCCATCTGCACATGCGCTGGTTTGGCGGCCATTTTATTGAAGTCCTGTGCGGCAGACACAGGCACTAACATTGAATTCCCCCCTCCAATCGGAAACGCGCGGCCGCAATCCAGGAAGTGCAATGGCGCCGGCCTGCACTATGCCGCCCACATACCGGGGAACACCGGGGATCACCGCCGGTCACCGCGCCGACACCCCCCAGCGCCAGGCCTGCTGCATTGCCCCTCCGGACGACCCCTCAGTGACCCCGCAGTAAGGATGTTTTTTTTTTTACTTTTACACTATTTTTTTCCTATATTCGCTTTTTTAGACGCACCCCCATTTCCCCCCTAATTTGGGGGAAATGAAAGTGCGTCTTATAAAGCGAAAAATACGGTATTTTGACTAAATTAAAATGCCACATATCTATGTAAAGCTCTTATATACCAATATAAGAATATTTGAAAATCAACACAGTTAAAATTTGTTTTGACAAACTTGTGCTGCTTACTACTATTTGATGTGTGAGGGTACCTTCACACTCCGCAATCTTGCTTGGCAATCCTAAAGGCAATATGTCGCCCTGGAGCAATCGCCGTGAAATTGCCTCACAGTTGCGGCGTGTGTTTGGGGAATTTCAAAATATATAAACTATTACAACAGCGACATGGCTTCGTTCAATATATCTGCACGTGTAACACCTCAGAAGCGATCAGTAAGGTACTATAACACTTGGCGATGCTTCAGTGATCCCGACAGCCTGGTAGGGATCGCTGGAGCGTAGCTACGTGGTTGCTGGTGAGATGTCAAACAGTCAGATCTCACCAGCGATGCAGCAACAATATGGCAGTTGTTGGGACCCTGTCAGTCACACTGAGTGAGTTCGCTAGCGCCGGTCGGGGTACTTCCTCTGCAAGCTCCAGCTATCCCGACTAACGATATGACCTGGTAGGGATCGCTGGAGCGTCACTACGTGGTCGCTGGTTGAGATGTCAAACAGTCAGATCTCGCCAGCAATGCATCTCCCGGCTGCTTTGCCGCTGACCTCCGTGCGGCAGGAGACGACTCATGGCTACCATCAGGAGATGAGCGGCTGGCGCTGCTGATCTCCTGACGGTGGCGGTGGTGTGCATGGTTCAAATTATGTGCCAATACACGGCCTGTCGCTGATTTGTTGTGGCCGGCCGCGACCATTCAGTGACACAGGATTTCCGTGACAGACAGACAGACAGAATTAGACAATTATATAGTAGATTATTACAGAACAATTTATTCCATGGTGCATTACAAATGAAAAGAGGCATACACATTAGAGACAAGCACAATGGTCATGAACAGTGCAAGGCACAGACAGGTACAGGAGGAGAGTTGACCCTGCTCGTGAGAGCTCACAGTGTACGAAGCATTGGTGAGGATATAGTAGATGAGGGTAGAGCTTGTGGTGCAGTAGTATAGTGGACTGAGGTTTACTGCAGGTTGTAGGCTTGTCAGAAGAGGTGGGTCTTTAGATTCCTGAAGACTGACACAGTAAGCGAGAGTCTGATGTGTGGGGGCAGAGAGTTCCAGAGTATGGGGGATGCACAGGAGAAATCTTGTATGTGATTGTGGTAAGAGGAGATATGAGGGCAGGACAGAAGAAAACCTTGTGAGAATCAGAACTTATGTTCATGTATGTATAAGGAATCCATGTCACAGAAGTATGGAGGAAACAAGTTGCAGATGGCTTTGTATGTTTTGGTTAGAGTTTTGAACTGTAGTCTTTAGGCAATGGGAAGCTAGTGGAGTAATTGGCAGAGAGAAGCAGCTGGTGAATAGAGGAAAACAGGTGGATAAGTTAGGTAGCAGAGTTTAGGCTAGATTGTAGGGGTACAAGTGCTTTAGAAGTGAGGCCACAAAGTAGGAGGTTGAAGTAATCCAGGCGGGAGATAATGAGGGCATGCACAAGTGGTTTTGCAGATTCTTGGTTAAGTATTAGTATTTATTCATTTATATAGCGCTATTAATTCCATAGTACTATACATACATTTTTACAACACTGTCCCTCTTGGGGCTCACAAACTAAACATCCAATCAGTATGTTAAGGAATGCACGAATCTGGAAAATATTTTTCAGTCGGAATTGGCAGGGGGTGGAGAGGTTGGATGTGTTTCTTGAAGTAGAGAGCAGAGTCAAGAGTTACCGAGAGACAGTGAGCATACTGGGAAGAGTGGACAGCCATTGACTTTGATAAATAATTTTGCTGGGAGGGTTGACTGAGGAGGAGGAATGTTGATGAATTCTATTTTGTCCATGTTCAATTTTAGGAAGCAAACCAAGAAAAAGGATAAAATAGTGGACAGACATTGTGAGATTCTGATTAGCAGAGAGGTGATATCGGGTCCAGAGAGGTAGATCTGCACGTCATCAGCATAGAGATGATGCTGAAAGCCATGGGACTCTGTGACCTGTGCTAACATGAAGGTGTTACTCACTTGTGTAAAATATATAAAATTAATTGCAGATAATAAATGCACTTCACTGATGAGCAATAACATGTAGTTATACATTGTACAGTAATGTAAATATATTAGACGCTTGCTCTCCATTAGTGAATGAAAACTTAGCAACATGCATGGAAATATAATGCATTCAGAAAATGTCCAGTATGAGTCAGTGAATTCCTATTGCAGCATGTTTGTGCACTTTTGACATTGTCCCATATTAAATGTCAATTTTTCACCAAAATTTTGAAACTAATGTCTGTCACTAAATTCTTAGTAGCACATGACTACATGTAGAATTGAGCAAAAACAGTTTCAGAACCCTCAACCAACAGTTAAGTCAGCAGTCTATTGCTGCTGTGGCAGAACATTGCAAACCTCCTACTACCTACGGAAGCCTTGTCACTTCTTCTGATTTTCCAGCCCTATGATGTAATATCTTTTGGTGTGTTGCCCATAAAAAGTCATGGGTCTACCACTCAGGAGAGGCACAGGGGATGCCACGGGTAATAGGAGTTTCACACTGCTCTTGTCTTGCACCATGAACTGGCCAGGAGGCTGCGAAACAAGGATTCTGCAAATCTTTTTGCCAAGCTTTAATATTTTGTAGAGGATTTAAGGCCATTCCCAAAAACTAGCCTTCAGTTTGATCTTTAAGGCAGGTATTCTTACATGATTATATCTATTTCTCTGTACACTATTGATGTATTAATATACCGTATATACTCGCGTATAAGCCGAGTTTTTCAGCCCAAAATTTGGGCTGAAAAGTCCCCCCTCGGCTTATACGCGAGTATATAAAAAATACCGCAGCAGCCCCGGAGGTATACAGGCCCCCCATCAAGTTCCAGGGCCCCCTCCCCTTGCGCGCCAGCCTGTAAAGTAAAATCATACTTACCAGTGTCCTGTCGCGCCGTCCGCAGCTGCCGACACGCGATCCCGGGCTTCATTCCGCGTCTTCCGCATTTCCTGTAGTCGCGGGCAATGACGTCATTGCCCGCGACCACAGGAAGTCGGAAGCCGGAAGCCGCGGATTGAAGCCCGGGACCGCGTGTCGGCAGCTGCGGACGGCGCGACAGGACACTGGTAAGTATGATTTTACTTTACAGGCTGGCGCGCAAGGGGGTGGGGCCCTGGAACTTGATGGGGGCCTGTATACCTCCGGGGCTGAGGCTGTATACAGCCCGGGGCTGCGCTGTATACAGCCCTGGGCTGCTGCTGCTGTATACTACCTAAGGGCTGCTGTATATACCTCTGGGGCTGCATATGGGACTGCATATACCTCTGGGGCTGCAATACCTCTGGGGCTGCATATACCTTGGGGCTGTATATACCTCTGGGGCTGTATATACCTCTGGGGCTGCATATACCTCTGGGGCTGCATATACCTCTGGGGCTGCATATACCTCTGGGGCTGCATATACCTCTGGGACTGCATATACCTCTGGGGCTGCATATGGGGCTGCATATACCTCTGGGGCTGCATATACCTCTGGGCTGCATATACCTCTGGGCTGCATATACCTCTGGGGCTGCATATGGGGCTGCATATACCTCTGGGGCTGCATATACCTATGGGGCTGCATATACCTCTGGGGCTGCTGTATACTACCACTGGGGCTGCTGCTGCATACTACCACTGGGGAGGCTGCTGTATACCTCACTGCTGGGGGTTGTATACCTGTGCTGGAGTCCACCCTCGGCTTATACGCGAGTCAATAGGTTTTCCCAGTTTTTGGGGGCAAAAGTAGGGGGGTCGGCTTATACACGGGTCGGCTTATACACGAGTATATACGGTAATTAAAAAAAGTAAATGTCACTCAGTGTTGAATGTTTGTCCCACTGATCCTCTAATTATTTTCTGCTCTCAAAGAAGGTCTCTACAATACAATTTTTAACCAAATATTGGATTTTATAATAGGCTCCAAGAAAAAAAAATTCTACAGTTCCAATAAGTGGATAGACTGCCAAAAATTGTAAAGTGACGACACATAGAGAAACTTAAAAAACATTCCAGATGATTATCCAAAGAAGTTCAGCTCTCTTTGGCCTAAGTAAATGTCAGTACTCATTATTCTAGGGTAAGAAAAAAAATCTGCATAATATAATTCACTATGCATTGATTTATAATCATTAACTTTTTACCTCAATCCCTCGTGAAACATATGGTTTCCAAAATGTAGGAGACTTATCTTACTATAAAAATTATTTTCCATGGGTAACAAACCAATACTTCAAATGGATTTATAGTGTTCTTACAATGATAATAAAAAATAACATGTCCAGTAGTTAGCAGAATTACCGAATCTATGCTAATGCCATTATTTGTGGTCGAAGCCAAATCAAAAACAGTATAATTGAGAAAAATTTGTGCCCTGGATTTAAGGACAACAAATTGACATGGATATCATTTATGGATACTCTCTCATATGATTGCTACAGAGAGCTCACATAAAACACAACAGGGTATTAAAATGTTAAATATAATATCAATTTCAGTCTTGTCCACAACATATACCAAAAATTGCCTGATGCAACGCCCGCTAGGGCCGGGGATACTTAGTAACTGGACCAGTCGGTTCGGTGGGAGCTCATGGTGGCAGTGACCGACTCCATGACCCTGGGCGTGCAGTAAAAGGGGATTATTTACACTGGATAGTTTGTGACGCCAGCTATGGCACTCGGCCAGGGGTGGCAACTCTGCAAGATATCACCACTACGGCAGTTAGTCGGGCAGCCGGATGGTAAAACTCCCCACAGCTTGAGCTGGGCCCCAGGGATGTTGAGAACAATCTATTGAGGTGGTGGTGATCGTTGGGGTGCAGAGAGCGGAAGGATAACCAGACGACACCGGGGATGCAGTTCTGTACTTTTACATGCAGATCAGGCAAAGCTACCCAGCCAGTTGCTGTGCTCCTCCATGGTGTGGACCAGCCAGCCCCCAAGCGATTGAGATCACTCCTCTGAGACACCCTTGTTGGCCTCTCCTCATTGTTCTCTCTCAGCGCTGTATGCTTGCCCTCCTTTCCAGCACCTTCGTGGACAGGGTCCTAGGCTGATGGCTGCGAGCCTTGTCGAACAACTGTATTGGCACGTCCCCTGACCCTAGTTCTAGCCACCATCCTGGCAATTATCCATGGCTTCTGGCCACTGCTCTTGCAGAAGCAGTGGCCTTTGGTTTTCCTGGTTGAGGCGTGCAGCACTCTCACCAAATCAGGGCAGGGCCCCTCAGGCAAGGGGCACAGACCTGTAGAAGCAGTACTCCTGTGAAACGGTGCCGTCGTCTTCCTCTTCCATCCCCTTCCTGCACCTACTGTGCACCTGGAATAGGTAAATAAAAAAGATCACAAAGAAACCGGTGAGTGCCGCTTCTTTCTTTGGATAATGAACCTGCCCTCTGTCCAACTCGGCTCGGGCTAGATTCAGTGCACACATGTGGGTTCCCCACTCCTGTGTCCCCTAGGACTCCTCCGTCCCACAGGCTCTCCGGACGTCCTTCCTCCTTCAACTCCTCTCACTAACTCTCCGCTAACCTACTGCTAACCCCTCCTCCTGACCAGAGGATATGGCCCTCCCTGTCAATCCCCTAGCCTGGAGTTGGGAAGATGTTGTGTGCAATTGTAGTGTCTTGGACTCACAACCCCTCTCACCTGGGAACGGTGACACCACACATATGGAGTAGGTGCAGCATCACTGTGGTGACAAGACAGCATGGGGCACCACACTTACCGTGCCTAATCCTTCTTTAGCAAAAAGTTGGTAAATATTTGGCTGTTAGACCACTGTCATAATTTTACATAAATGAGAAGTTTATGGATCACAATATGTAATCTGACATCCATATAACTGCATGGAAATACTCTAAAGGTACCGTCACATGCGGCAATATTGCTAGGCAATTTCACTGGCAATTTGCTGATTGCAGTGAAATCATGGACACATTGTTCCATTTGTACACAGCAACAAAATAAAACAATGTGTCCATGATTTCACTGCAACCAGCAAATTGCCAGTGAAATTGCAAAGCAATATTGCCGTGTGTGACGGTACATTAAAGGAAAAGAGTAAATCATCCATCGCTATAAAGGGATTTACAGCGGTACACTGATAGAAGTAATGCAGTTACCAATTGAAGCAGCGTGAATACACACACACACACTCCCTTCTACACTTTGGGTATCTTTTTTGGGGGTACACATTTTGGGGTACATAATTTTCTTTAAGTCAAGTCATTTCCACATCATTTATTTACAAAAAAACAAATATCTTCTTCACACTATCCTAAACTCTACTACCAGACTAAACCACCTAACTCCCCGCTATTCCCCAGTCTCTCCTCTTTGCCAAGTTCTTCACTGGCTCCAAACTGCCCACAGGCTCCAGTTCAAATCCTTAACTATGACATACAAAGTCATCCAGAATCTGTCTCCTCTGTACATCTGTGACATAGTCTCCTGGTACTTATCTTCATGCTATCTGTGATCCTCTCAAGATCTCCTTCACTACTCCCCTTTTATCTCTTCTTCCCACAATCACATACAAGATTTCTCCCATGTATCTCCCCCATACTCTGGAACTCTCTCCCCTAACATATCAGACACTTGCAACTGTGGAAACCTTCAAAAGGAACCTGACGACCCACCTCCTCCAACAAGCCTACAACCTACAGTGAATCTCAGTCCACCAAACCACCGCACAACCAGCCCTACCTTCTCCTAGTGTATCCTCACCCATCCATTGTAGATTGTGAGCCCTCACGGGCAGGGTCCTCTCTCTCCCCTGTACCTTGTGGGCCTTATATTGTTCATGTATTTTGTACTTGTCTATATATGCCCTTTTCACATGTAAAGCACCATGGAATAAATGGTACTATAATAATAAAGAATAATAATAATCCTCTAATTATAAACACTTTTTACATTTTCAAAGATTTATACTTATTATCTTGTGTAGTTTTACTTTTTAAAAAAAATGTATATTTATTATTTTATCATTTGAGACTACATTTTTCCACATAAAAATTTTGTGTTGGAGTAAAATTATTCAAAATTGTAAAAAAAAAATGTAAATATGCAAAATCTGCCCTAGATTTTCATTTTAACTTTGAGCCTTTTTTTATCATGGAAGTCAGACCCAGTGACACTTGCTATGCTGTGTCTCACAGCTGACAATACGTTGCCATCAAAATCATAATTGAAAAAAAAAATGATTAAACATCTAGTCTACAAGTGATACATTATGTCAAATACCTATTACTAAGAAGGAGAGATTCATTATGACCAAAGAGAATAACCTGATGTGAACTGAGTGAGTGGACCAGAATGTTTAAGTATTTCTTTGCATTTTAAAGAACATTTAATTAAAAATACAATTTAACCATCACAATAATAGAAAACCGAACGATTAGAACTTCAGTGTCAATTATCATAAAATTCATCATTGTAATTCTTATTAAAAACTCCATGTTTAGATAGGTAATGATTTTATAATTCAGCAATTTGCATAAGGAGCCCTGAGATGGCTTATTATTTCAATCCTACACAATTACAATTCCAGCTCCATACATCAGAGCTCTTAGCAATGTAAAATCACTGCACTAATTAATAAGCCATTTACTGACTGCAGCTAGTTATGGTGGTCCTGCAGCTGACCTTACGGAAGATGAGCCATCTCTGATGTGCCTGTGTGTAACTACAAACATAATGATGGGCCAGAAGGGAATCATTAAAAATAATTTACACCAGCCTTCATTTACAAGATCTTTTGATAGGAAGCTTCTATTCTGTTTAAATCCACAGTGTAGTCCCTACCATTTGGAAAGGGCCAAGCAGGAGTGTAAATGAAGATACCTAAGTGGTTAATTAGAAGGCATTCAGACTCCATAAGAGCCTCCTGAAAAATCCCTCTGATGTCTGCTATGTCAAATGTCTCTCACAGGCGAAGCCACAAGAGGTAGCTAATACAGCAGGCTAATTATTTGGGACTGGGAGCAGCTGAGAATGGCCTGTCATTTGAACCCTTGCTATAAGCACCCAGCCAATGGACCAAGTACTACTTTTGTGTCACAGGAAGGCAAACATATAGGATTGATAAGTTGCAAAAAAATGAAATGGCTCAAATTTAAATTTTACTGGATGACAAAACAATCTGTGCATGACATTACATGCACAATACATACAGATTACAACAATGTGTATTTATTTTAGTGTGTAAAGGTATATTCATTAGATGTTATAGATATATGTATATATATATATATATATATATATATATACAGACCAAAAGTTTGGACACATCTTCTCATTCAAAGAGTTTTCTGTATTTTCACGACTATGAAAATTGTAGATTCACAATGAAGGCATCAAAACTATGAATTAACACATGTGGAATTATATACTTAACAAACAAGTATGAAACAACGGAAAATATGTCTTATATTCTTGGTTCTTCAAAGTAGCCACCTTTTGCTTTGATTACTGCTTTGCACACTCTTGGCATTCTCTTGATGAGCTTCAAGAGGTAGTCACCGGAAATGGTTTTCACTTCACAGGTGTGCCCTGTCAGGTTTAATAAGTGGGATTTCTTGCCTTATAAATGGGGTTGGGACCATCAGTTGCGTTGTGCAGAAGTCTGGTGGATACACAGCTGATAGTCCTACTGAATAGACTGTTAGAATTTGTATTATGGGAAGAAAAAAGCAGCTAAGTAAAGAAAAACGAGTGGCCATCATTACTTTAAGAAAAGAAGGTCAGTCAGTCCGAAAACTTTGAAAGTGTACCCAAGTGCAGTTGCAAAAACCATCAAGCACTAAAAAGAAACTTGCTCACATGAGAACCACCCCAGGAAAGAAAGACCAAGAGACACCTCTGCTGCGGAGGATAAGTTCATCTGAATCACTGGCCTCAGATTAGAGACCACACAGAATTCTAGCAGCAGATACATCTCTACAACAACTGTTAAGAGAAGACTGTGCAGCAGGCCTTCATGGAAAAATAGCTGCTAGGAAACCACTGCTAAGGACAGGCAACAAGCAGAAGAGACTTGTTTGGGCTAAAGAACACAAGGAATTAGCATTCAACCAGTGGAAATCTGTGCTTTGGTCTGATGAGTCGAAATTTCAGATCTTTGGTTCGAACCACCGTGTCTTTGTGCGTCTTTGTGCGACGGAGAAAAGGTGAACAGATGGACTCTACATGCCTGGTTTCCACCATGAAGCATAGAGGAAGTGTGATGGTGATGGGGTGTTACGCCACATGACTTGGCTTCCACAGTCACCAGACCTGAACCCCAAATGGTTTGGGGTGAGCTGGACTGCAGAGTAAAGGCAAAAGGGCCAACAAGTACTAAGCATCTCTGGGAACTCCTTCACGACTGTTGGAAGACCATTTCCGGTGACTACCTCTTGAAGCTCATCAAGAGAATGCCAGGAGTGTACAAAGCAGTAATCAAAGCAAAAGGTGGCTACTTTGAAGAAACCTAGAATATAAGACGTATTTTCAGTTGTTTCACACTTTTTTGTTAAGTATATAATTCCACATGTGTTAAGTCATAGTTTGATGCCTTCAGTGTGAATCTACAATTTTCATAGTCATGAAAATACAAAAAACTCTTTGAATGAGAAGATGTGTCCAAACTTTTGGTCTGTACTGTATATATAATAAATAAAATAAGACACTATAAACACACTCATGACCTTAAAATGGCATTGCAATTTCTAAACTGGATTATGTTCAATTATTTCAAGAAACTTAATTCTCTATTTCTTTCGTTTTTTATATATGTCTTGCTTTTACTGTGTATTTGTCCAAAATTATTTAGCTATATGCCATAAGTCTTATTCTATGCACTTATTGTAATTATGTAATATTTTCATAATTATTACAAAAATTAGTGATTTTTAGTTATTTACTGTTCTATGCTTACTTAGGCTGTGTTTGCATGTCTATTTATTCTTTACTTTTGTCAGTTCTAAATAAAAAGTTCTGCATGCAAGATTTTATTCTACTTTAAAAATAATCAAAAATAAAAACCAGGCAGATCACATAAATCAATTGAGTAGGGATGATAGAATTTTTCCTGGGGTTCACCGAAAAATGAATAGGGAGTTTATCCAATTTGGTTTAGGCATACATTTAAGGGAAAACTCATGTATGGTTTTTAAATTCAACTTTAATTAAAAGTGTAGACTAGTGACAAATTGACTAGTAACTAAAATAATAAACCCTCCCCCCATACATCAAACACACAAAATATCCACTACCTAAGGGGAAAACGGATTAGACAGACTGAAACCGATACATAGACAATGGCAGACGTCATGGTCCCCAGAGAGCCCTAGGCACAATTTGTCTCCAGGAGATGTCTAGGGAATGCACTTGTCTCTAATTCTCTTTGGTAAATCTCTAGACATAAACCTATGGGTCTAATCACTAAATCGAAGTGAAGTACAGACCCTTGTCCAAGGTCAAGTGATTATGAGGTCTTGTCTGTCCTACTTCCAGTACTTCCTTCTGGAAGGGCAGATTTATGAATTCTCTTGGTTTTTGGCCATAAGTATGGTTCAACGACCTGCCAGGTCAGCCCCTCATATTACGGCTGATGACCAAAGGTCAGGGACACAGGTATGGAGGGCAGGCAGGATGAAACAGGTAATGGAGGACAACAAACTGGAGTATGTTCAGGAGACAGGCATGGATGGGCAGGTACTGGAGACAGGAAGGTTGGTTTCAAATACGGATAAGCAAGATAGGTTCAAAACACAAAGAAAGGTAGGATGGGTATAAGTACTGGAGACAAAAAGGAGTGTGGGATTAGTGAGGGAATGCTGCAGGGACATGTTTTCATAGCTTAGGAGGCATTTTGGGAGTGACAGGATCCCTTTAAGTACTCAGTACCCCTTTAAGACTTGGTGTGGTCTTGAGCTCTAAGGATGTTTCCAGGAAATCCGCATGACATGCACATGCCCTAGAGCATAGGTACTGCAGAAGGAAAAGGGAAACAAGGAGGCTAGACGCTGCGATGAGTAAGTTGGTGGCCTGCCAAGTGGGGGAAGTGGAACAGTGCAAGGACACTGACATTACAGTACACCCCTCTTTACAACCCCTCACCGGCCCAAAAGGAATCTCTTCAGGAGAAGAAGAGCATGAATGTTGTCCTTGAGTTCCCAGGACCTCTCTTCAGGACCAAGTACTTTCCAGTCATTCACAAATATGTTTTTTCCCTTTATCTTTCTGTATGTCAAGGATGTTCTTCACATCAAAGATATCCTCATAACTAACAGGCATATGCATTGAACAAGGATCCTCTAAGTGGCACCTCATGATTATTGGCTTGAGGATAGAAAAAATTGGGGATGCAAAAAGAAGCAGGATGTGTCCCCATGTTCTGTGAACACAGAACACAGAATTGACCCAACTGATGACCTCAAAGGAAATTATGTAGTGTGGACCCAACTTATAAGATGAATCATGAGAGAAATGTATTTTGAGGAGAGCCAAACCTTATCTCAAGGATAGAAAAGCAATTAATCACTCTGCACTTCTTGTCAGCATGCTTCCTTATCCGCTTCAATTAATAAGCAGAATTCCATAATAAGAAGTGGGCCGCACTAACGTTAGGGGGCATACTTCAAAAAGTTACTCCAAAGAGATTGCATAACATAGACAAGGAGTATAGACTTAGGTTATATCATGAAAATATTAATTTTATTTGGTATGACAAACAAGGACAAGGAGGGGAAGGTCACAAAGTGCTCCATGCAGGTAGCCACTATACGGTTTACATATATTGCACTGTATCAGACACACAGACCGTGTCTGTCCATATATATAAAAACTGGCGTCTGCGCAGAGACCCATATACAATCAGCCACTTGTGTGGGCACCTAATACATCATCAACTACACAACCATATATATGAAGGTTTATACTGACATTGAACATGTTCCATCCATATATCCCTTGTGGTGTTGTGGGTCAAGATAGAAGAGGCATACCCATATAAAGTACCTAGTCTATGGGAAAAGCGCTGCACCTAGGAGTATTACTGACAACCAGATCAGTGTGTCATGTAGCTAAGAGGCATAATTACCAGAGCCGTCATTGGCCATCTCGCATGGGGCAGCAGGGGTGAGGGGTGGTCCGGACCAGGGGACCCCAACGCGTTTCGTGACCACAGTGTACAGGTCACTTCACTGTATGAGTGATATATGGGACTACCCAATACTACTCTGCAGAACTCCCCCTAATGTGGGTTATATGGTTATCATATAGTCAACCTCTGTTCCCCACTGGATGGGTAAATTTGACAGGCACTGTATAGATAAAATGAAATCATATCTAATACCCACAAATCCTTGTCCACTATCCCCTGTCCATGTAGAAGGGACCTACCAACTACACGGAAATTTTAATGTCACAATGTCACTTTAATACTTTGATCCTCTATGAAAAGAATAAATAAATGAAATCTATGTATATCTTATGTATATTTATGTGTCATGAAATGATTTATTTATATGTACAAAGGATTTGATAAATAAATACATGATTGAAAACATGACATAATTGACTGTGATATATATAGTTTAAAAGGACCTGAAACCTCCCACTTCTTTGTTGGTTAAATGTCAGGTTGTTGACCAAATAAATAACAAAAGGTGATTTCACAGAGGCCCCTATTACAGGGTTATTGTGTGAGAATTACACCTAAGGTAATAGTATGGCCAAGTTATTGTGGGGTGCCTTTTTGAAATGCAGTAAAAAGGTTGTTAGGACTTGGTTGACTTGCTCTACGTAGTCATTGGATTATGGATGGTAAGCAGATGAGAAGTCTAAAGACACACCCAGTACATAAGAATAAAGGTATTTAAAACCAATACATTTATAGACAAATGAAAAAACTTTGCTGCAACATTCAAGGCCTTAATAGCCAACATGTGTCAGTTTAACCCCTTCAGGTTAGATAGAATAAGAAAACCACTCACAGTTCATGTAGTTCAAATGTTATGGGACCGAGAAAAAAAAAAAATATACATATATATATATATATATAAAATAACTTTTTTGCATAAATATGCATATCTTATCCTTACACAGATGATAATTGCAGTACATCGTTATAGGAACCACCATACTCATATGTACATGTAAACATACATTATAAATGTTGATCAATCTTATTATTATTTAAACTCTCTATAGATTTCTCTAAGAGGAAGACACATAAATAAATGGCATAATTCCGAGCACAGAGAAACGTATTTATAATAACACCCACCCGGCAAGACGGGGAGCAAAAACCAAATAGAAGAGACCTTCCCATGTTTCCATGTGAAATTTGCAAGAAAATGCCCAACTATTAACAATAAATTGAAAAAAAGGGCAACAACACTATGCAGAGAAGGAAAACGGGAGGGTAGGTGGTAGGTAGTATAAGGGTTAGTATCACACAAACAAAAACAAAAAAAAAAATAAAAATATATATAAATTATTATATCTATAACCTCGCTCCGTACACTAAAAATGTACCCCCTATGACACCTATTTAAAAAGCGGGAGGTGTAAAACAGAAGAAAGGAACCTTTCTAAACTATTCTGGGCTTCTATACCATAAAATGGCCAAGTATAGTTAGTAAATTGAATTACCTCTCTCCCCATCGGGAGATATGACTGAATGCTAAAAGCATAACTCGAATATAGAAAGACACTTCATGTGAAGAATGAAATGGAAGCTGTAACGTAAAATAGAGATTAATGTAAAATAATATCAACGAAACAAAAAAAAAAAATTAAATTTTATATATAAATAACCTTGCTCCATACACCAAAAATGAACCCACTATGACACCTATTTAGAAAGACGTAAGGTGTAAAATGGAGGAGAGTGGCCTTTCTAAACTAATCTGAAATTCCATACCATAGAATGGCCAAATATAAATGGTGAATTGAATCACCTCTCTCCCCATCGGGAGATACAATCCAACTAAATGTTTTTTTTTATTTATTTATTTTTTTCTCTCGGTCCCATAACATTTGAACTACATGAACTGTGAGTGGTTTTCTTATTCTATCTACCCTGAAGGGGTTAAACTGACACATGTTGGCTATTAAGGCCTTGAATGTTGCAGCAAAGTTTTTTCATTTGTCTATAAATGTATTGGTTTTATATTTGTTTATACGCCGATGAGTGAGGACCTTGTCCGAAACGCGTCCGGCGGGATGTAAGTGTTTTTAAATATGTTCTAATAAAGTTGCTGTCAGAATGGTCTAGTGGCCCTGGAAAATACCTTTATTCTTCTGAACTGATTGGTGGAGCCAGCCACTGTTCCAGGTGCCTGGGAATCCGATGAGTGTTGAGGT
Organism: Allobates femoralis; assembly: GCA_033576535.1. Taxonomy (NCBI): domain Eukaryota; kingdom Metazoa; phylum Chordata; class Amphibia; order Anura; family Aromobatidae; genus Allobates; species Allobates femoralis. The sequence goes on from JARQOC010000005.1 coordinate 310,846,776, forward strand.
GAACAGCTTCCTATTCCCCACCCCCATCAGCTGTGCAATTCTCTGGCTGCTGTGTCTTCACTTCCACTCTACAACCAGCATTTCCCTCACATAGGAAGGCACAGAATAAGACTATGGATTCCACGACCACTTATTTAAGATTGTGTCAGGAGGGCCGCAGCAAGATAGCGGACTCCATTTTTTCTAAAGGTTCCACTTTGACCGAGGAAATTGCTGACGTGGATAAAGCTTTTCGTGATTTGGAGAAGAGCATGCTACAGCACCTCAAGGTATGGTGGGACCACATAACATTGACTAAGTATGTTTCACATAACATGATACCAAGGGGTCTGAGGATTAAAAAGCTTCCTACAACGACATTCTGTGAGAGTTTTACCACTAAATGGAATGACGTTTTATCAGAATGCTCCATTAAACTAATTAATTTGATTATAGAGGAGGAAAAAGATAAAATTATTAGACTGGAGACAGAGATAAAAGAAAAACAAAGTGTGGTGAACTCCTTTGTCTCTCATAGTAGACATGAGGACCTGAATCATGCACTTCATAAGAAAATAGATGACTTGCAGAAAACTATTACAGACTTAAAGAAATCTAAGTTTGACAGAGACTGTCGGGATTATGAGACTAATACTGTCTATTCATGGAGCAATAAATCCCCCTTCACTCCAAGACGGCCGAGACCCATATTGAGGAAGCCACGCCAAAGTTCGAGCCGCACTGTGAGTTTCTCCTCACCTACGAATGTTTCTGGGTTTTCACCTCTATCACGTGACTCTGAGGAGACCTCTCAATATCAGGATCCCCCCAGTCATCATCATAGGACCCCACAATATCAGGATCCTTCAAACCATCGTTATAATACTCAATATGGAGCAAAAAAAGGAGGTCGAGGACGAGAAGGAGAAGGAGAGGGAGGAAGAGGGAAGGGTTATCAGCGCAAATCCCATCGTGGCCGCAATTGAGCGACAATTTGGATTATACGATTATTAACATTTCAGCGTGTACTTTGTCTTCTAGTGCATGTGAGGTCCTCAAAAAAGGACTTAATTTTGTCCCAACATGTAGGGGTAACTTATACCAAACACTAAAGGACATAAACAAATTTATGAGAATGTTAACGGTTAAGAAACACTTTTCAGTTCAGATGAGGAGACTAATGTGGATTTTTCATGTTCCAGTGAGATTAGTGAAAGAATACCTTTACATCATTCTATAAAGGAACAATTATCCCTGCGGGCCATGGAGGACCTGAGGGAACCGGACGGTGACATAATTGAGATCCCTTTTACTGCACCGAATCCACAATACTATCCGGTTTCTTCACGTCCTTCGATTATGGACACTTTTCAGACCATTATGGAGTCCGAAATTAAAAATCTACTGGCCCAGAACAAAGATGTAATGCATAATCTTACTGTTGACCAAAGAAATGCCATTAAGGAATTGCAGTCTAATGATCACATAGTTATAAGGGCTTCTGACAAGGGGGGCTCGATTGTTGTGATGGATTCAACACTGTATAAAAGGGAAATTGAGAATTTACTGTCAGATGGCGACACCTATCGTCAATTACCTGGGGATCCAACCCTTGGGATTCGGAAAGAGTTGAGTATTTTACTACAAGAGGGTTTGGCATTAAATGTCATCGACTCTAAAACCAGGGAATTTTTGGAGGTGAGCAACCCGGTCTGCCCCATATTCCATGCCCTCCCCAAGACCCACAAGGACCGCTTTCCCCCACCCCTGAGGCCCATCGTGGCAGGAATTGGCTCCCTATGCGAGGGCCTCTCGGGGTGGGTGGACAGCAGGCTCCAGGTCTTGGTGGAGGGCATAGTGGGACGCATAAAAGATACCAAGCATTTACTACAAGGCATTAACAAAATGGTATGGAAACCGGGGTACAGGTGGATAACTTGCGATGTCACGGCACTGTACTCGAGTATACCCCATGATAGAGTAATTTGGGCCTTGCAACTTATCCTAAGGGACACGCACATATTTACTGATGACACAAAACAATTTTTATTGATGTCAGTTGAATTTTTGCTTAAAAGCAATTTTTTTAAATTTGATGGTAATTTTTATTTACAAATATGCGGGTGTCCCATGGGAGCTGGCTTCTCACCTTCTCTTGCCAACCTTTATATGTCCTTGTGGGAAAAAAGTTTTGTATATGATTTGAATTGCCCATTTTTGGATAACATGATCTGGTACGGGAGATACATAGACGACCTGGTTCTTATTTGGGCTGGGTCGTCTGATGTATCTCCCGACCCTACCCCTTATAGGCTGTTGGACTTTTTCAACAGCAATGAGTTTAACCTAAAATTTACGATGCAAATATACGACAATGTGGCACCTTTTTTGGATGTATTGCTAATGGGGGACGCGACCATGGACAAAATTGAGACGAAACTTTACAGGAAACCCATAGCAGGGAACTCTATACTCAGGGCGGATAGCTGTCATCCCCAACATGTGAGACATAATTTGCCATTTGGGGAACTTATTAGGGCCAGGAGGAACTGTTCCAGGGATAGTGATTATGGCAAGGAGGAATCGGTCATCAAGAATCGCCTTAGATTGAGGGGATATAGCCAGGGTGTTTTGAGAGATGCCAGCATGAGGGCTAAATTAAGGAGCAGGGACAGTTTACTATCGGAGGACCGCCATAACAGGAGAAACAAGAATTGTGATAATTTACCCACCTTTTCCACTCCCTATAGTGTGGACTATTCTGATATAGTCACTGTCATGAAGAGGAATATCCCCATCTTATATCAAGACCCTACCTTGAGAACCATCCTGTCTAAGGGATGGCGTCCTGTTGCCAAAAGGGCTGGCAGCATAGGCAGTTTTTTGTCACCAAGCCTTTTTAAAAGTGACACTAGTGCCCCAACATGGCTCAAATACAATGGTACTTTCAAATGTGGGGGGGCCAGATGTAACCTGTGCAACTATATCGATAGATCTATATGTTTTCAAAATAATGTCACCGGTCAGAAATTTACCATAAAGAGCTATGTGAACTGCAATACCACACATGTGGTTTACTTAGCCACATGTGTGGATTGCAATAAGTCATACGTGGGTTGCACCACTAGAGCATTAAAGGTGAGAATTGCCGAACATGTTTCTGGTGCTACCTCAACATCCCTCCGGCAGGGTATATCGGGTCTTTCTAGACATTTTCGGGATATCCATGGGGTGCCATGTCATCATTGAGAATACAGGGCATCGAAAGGGTGTGGAAACCTATTCGGGGGGGGGACTGGGAGTACAAACTACATGACAGGGAAAAGATGTGGATTTTGCGACTCGATGTCCGCTATCCACAGGGCATGAACTTGAAAAGCGACCTGATGTATTTTTATTAATTATGGTTAAACTTGGAGTTTTTGAATCTTGCTTTATATTGATTTCTGATCACAAGTTTCTTTGATCATATATTCGGTGTCCTCCATAATTCCTTGGTGGGGGTCCTCGATGTGCTCTTGGATATTTCCCTATATGCCCCTGTTGTGTTATTTTTTTTTTTTTTTTTTTTTTTTTTATATATATATTATTTTACATTATGTCTACCTTTACGTCATAGCTTTCCAATTCATTCTCCATATGTGGTGTTTGTCCAGGGGGAGTTATACTGCAACCATTTAGTTGGATTGTATCTCCCGATGGGGAGAGAGGTGATTCAATTCACCATTTATATTTGGCCATTCTATGGTATGGAATTTCAGATAAGTTTAGAAAGGCCACTCTCCTCCATTTTACACCTCACGTCTTTCTAAATAGGTGTCATAGTGGGTTCATTTTTGGTGTATGGAGCAAGGTTATTTATATATAAAATTTAATTTTTTTTTTTTGTTTCGTTGATATTTTTTACATTAATCTCTATTTTACGTTACAGCTTCCATTTCATTCTTCACATGAAGTGTCTTTCTATATTGGAGTTATGCTTTTAGCATTCAGTCATATCTCCCGATGGGGAGAGAGGTAATTCAATTTACTATCTATACTTGGCCATTTTATGGTATAGAAGCCCAGAATAGTTTAGAAAGGTTCCTTTCTTCTGTTTTACACCTCCCGCTTTTTAAATAGGTGTCATAGGGGGTACATTTTTAGTGTACGGAGCGAGGTTATAGATATAATAATTTATATTTTTTTTTTGTTTTTTGTTTGTTTTTTTTTGTTTTTGTTTTTGTTGTTGTTTGTGTGATACTAACCCTTATACTACCTACCACCTACCCTCCTGTTTTCCTTCTCTGCTTAGTGTTGTTGCCCTTTTTTTTTTCCATTTTTAAGCAATATTATGCACATTAAGTGGAATTGTAACTCCCGATGGGGAGAGAGGTTTTCAATTTATTGTTAATAGTTGGGCATTTTCTTGCAAATTTCACATGGAAACATGGGAAGGTCTCTTGTATTTGGTTTTTGCTCCCCGTCTTGCCGGGTGGGTGTTATTATAAATACGTTTCTCTGTGCTCGGAATTATGCCATTTATTTATGTGTCTTCCTCTTAGAGAAATCTATAGAGAGTTTAAATAATAATAAGATTGATCAACATTTATAATGTATGTTTACATGTACATATGAGTATGGTGGTTCCTATAACGATGTACTGCAATTATCATCTGTGTAAGGATAAGATATGCATATTTATGCAAAAAAGTTATTTTATATATATATATAATTTTTTTTTTTTTTTTTTTCTCGGTTCCATAACATTTGAACTACATGAACTGTGAGTGGTTTTCTTATTCTATCTACCCTGAAGGGTTAAACTGACACATGTTGGCTATTAAGGCCTTGAATGTTGCAGCAAAGTTTTTTTCATTTGTCTATAAATGTATTGGTTTTATATTTGTTTATACGCCGATGAGTGAGGACCTTGTCCGAAACGCGTCCGGCGGGATGTAAGTGTTTTTAAATATGTTCTAATAGAGTTGCTGTCAGTATGGTCCAGTGGCCCTGGAAAATACCTTTATTCTTCTGAACTGATTGGTGGAGCCAGCCACTGTTCCAGGTGCCTGGGAATCCGATGAGTGTTGAGGTGAACAGCTTCCTATTCCCCACCCCCATCAGCTGTGCAACACCAAGTACATGAAGTCTTTCAGAATGTAAAAATGAACTAAATACCTCCATCAGATATGATTTGACAAGGAATACCGTGGAGATGAAAGACGTGTTGAATTAACCCTCTTGCCAGTGGGGGTAGTTGAAGCTAGATCATCTTTGAAAAGTGGCCACCACCATCTAAATGACAGAGCAACCAGAGGATATCAGAAGATCCGTAACAAAGTTCATAGCTCTATGCTGCCAGGTGGCTGAAGGAATGGAAATTTAGAAGCAGTTCTGATGGCCTTTGCTTGGGAGTTTGATCTTGGCACAAGATGAGCAAGCAAAAATGATCTCCAGAATGTCCCTCCCCATTGACGGCCACAAGTAGTGTTGAACAATGAGCTGAAAGGTCTTTTTTGGACCAGCATGGACATTCACATTGTAACTGTGACCTCACAACAAAATTAGCTTCCTATCAGACTCAGATACAAAGGTCTTTCTTGGATTAATTTCAGACAAGTTCACCAAGGCCAGAGTAACCATTCTTGGAAGGCTCAATAATTTTTTGAGGTTCCTCCTGTTGTTCAGAGGGTAGGAAGGACCTAGAGTGGGAATCTGCATTGCATTTTTGCAGCTGAATAAAAATGAAGAATGACGTCAAAGAGGACAAAAATGAAAGACCATCTAGATTGGCACAAATTCAGCCTCTGGATGAACTGCAGGTAGGCTAAATTCCTATGATCAGCTTAAATGATGAGTGGATGAATAGCTCCCTGGAGCAGGTAATGCCACCTCTTCTAAAGCCGTTTTAATTACAAAGATATCATGATCTCCAACTGAATAGTTGCTTTCTGGAACAAAGAAGACTTTGGGGAAAAAGCCCCGGGTCATCATTTGACCCGAAGAAAACTTTTGTGTGAGAACCATCCCCACCCTAGAAGAGGAAGCATGCTCTTCCAGTAAGAACTGTTTATTGACCTCAGGCCTATGAAACATGAGAGCAGAGGTAAAGGCTGTTATGGTATTGTAGCAGCTCATATGGGAAATTGGTAACACATTAAAAATTGTAACTGATCTTGCCAGTTCCTGTACAGACTAGAGACCCCAATTCCACAGTTCCTAGTGGTTCCAGCATGAGTTGAGATAGCCCTGACTACAGATTAATTAATTTTACAATTGCACACTCTTAATTTTTGATGCAAAAAAAGTGATTTTTATTTAGGAGCAACACAGGTGACACCTGTGTTGCTCCTAAATAAAATTCAATTTTTTGCATCAAAAATTAGGAGTTTGCAACTGTAAAATTTCTTTAATGTCTAGCGTGGGTCTACCCAGATCCCTCAATTAGCACCTCTGCCCACGAAATAAACCTCAGTGTGCACGCCATCTTTGTGTCTACTACAGATTAATTGATGGCAACTTGGATCTATTTTGCCTTATAGGCAGTCAAGCATCAAGAGAAGGTATATACAGTAAACTAAAGAATATGCCACCTACTTCCTAACAGAATGTAGGTGCAGAATGAAGAACAAATAGCAGAGCTGTTATCATAGCTAGTTTTCCACTGACTGGCATAAACAAACATCAGTATGGCCAGATATTCAAATGGGAATATCACTAGCAAGAAATACCATCATGGTGAAAGTATTTAAAGCCACAGCCGAAAGATGATTGGGTAGACAAACAAGTATACACATGTGACTCTAAAAAGCAGTATCTGCTTAGGTTTGATGAGTAGAGAAGCGGACCACAGATTCAAGGGTTCTAGATGCATGACAATACCCCCCTTTTATAAGGGACTTATAGACTCACAAAGATCCCCAACCGCTGACAGAATGCTCTCACTAGGCAATCCACATTAATTCATAATTCATAACTACCCAGGAATTATCCTCTGGAATGCAATCCTTTCATTTAACGAGATACTGCAGATGACATTAAGCATGTCAGGAACCCAATGATGCAGATAATCTTGGACGAAGTGCCTCAATGTCCACGCTGCTGTTTCACGATCCTGAAGCAGCAGAGCGAACATTGAGGCACTTCATTCAAGATTATCTGCAGCACAACCACGGTTACCGGTGGGAGTGCGGTCCCTGCGGCAGCTGCTTTTAACGTTTTCCTACCAGTTGTGGGTTTCACAACTGAAAAAGGTGAGCAATTCCACATCACAAAGAGAAAGTGTATAATTGAGATAAGACCCTATATGCGCATTCTTTTTTCACAGGAACCCAATGATGTTCTCTCAAACTTAAAAAAAGAGGATTGGAAGGAATTATTAATTCTCCACGCAACCAGGAGGTAAGCTTTTGACCATCAAATGGTTAATGCTTTTAATTTTCTTATATAGACCCAAAAATGTAGTAGTAAATTTCCTTGACGGAAATTTTAGGCAAAACGTTTTTGAGGATAGCCACACAAAATCTCCTTCCTCAAAGACAGAGGCATTCTGCATCCGAAGTATTCGGTTCTCTTGCTCCAATTGCAAGTTCCCAAAGGACCTTTTTCAATTTCCCCAATACTTTAATTAAATAAGAAGAATATCTTTCCTCCTCTGGGACTTGCAGACTGTCAATCAGAAAAATTACCAAAAACAGGATGAAATTCCAACAAAAAAAAAAAAGGCAAGTTACTGGTAGCAGTTGAGGTGTGCTTATTAAGAGCAAACTCAGCCAAAAGAGGAAAATCCACCCAGTCCTCTTGATTAGAAGAAAAAACACCTTTAATATTGTTCTCATTCTTGGTTCGTTCTCTCTGTCTAATCATTAGTCTCAGGATGATAACCTGAAGAACTAGAAAGCTTAATTCTAGAAAGTTATGCCAAAAGCTAGCCATGAACTGAAGCTCTCTGCTGTAAGTAATGTTTTTGGAACACCATGTATCTTAACGATGTGAGAGATAAACAAACAATGTAGCTAATTTCTTGTTCAAATTGTTTTTAATGGATTAAATAATATTACATTCTAGTAAATGATATTTCATAACAGTCTTTGTTATATAACAAATATGCATATATTGAAAAAAATTTTAAGCTGCAAAATTCATCAATTTTAAGAAATTTTCAAACACAATGCAACACAGCTTATTTCCTACAAAAGAACAGAAACGGGATTGGAAGGAATAATGGGAAAATGGAAAGGGAAGGAAAAACGATAAAGAGCAAGGAAGGGAAAGTAATAAAAGTTGGGACATAGTAAACTTAATTCTATCCACTAAGGTCCTAATATGAAGCAAAGATAGTCTGTATGTACACCGGAATAAAAATAAATTAATTAACACATTTAATAGTCATTTGTTTAAATGCAATGGATCTATAGCCATAAGTTTGATGAGAATTTATTTTCCATACACCCCATCTTTCATTATATTTCTCCCTTTGGTTAAATTTCACCGCAAAACTATGTTCATATGTATTTTTTCCATGATATCATCAAGTGTTGGAGGTTGTGTATTTTTCCAGTTAGCTGCGATTAGTAGTTTAGCTGTGAGTAGAATATGCGTAACAACATACTTATACATGTAAAGTATATCATTGTTACCTATTAGCAGCAGAGCTACTTCAGGGGATAGGGTGATGGAAATTTTTGTGATACTAAATATCAATGCCAAATGTATGTCCAAAATCTGTCCAAAGATAGGCATGACCAAAATGTATGATTAAGATTACTCACCTCACCACATCCTCTCCAACAGTCCGAAGAGACATCCAGATAAAATAAACTTAATTTATATGGGGAGTAATACCATCTTGAAAATAGTTTAAAATGACATTCTTGAAGAGAAATGACCTAATTGCTTAACCGTAGACAATTATGGTAGGGGATACAAGTGACCTATCTTACTTAAACGGTTCACCACCACCATACTACAGTTTTACTGTCAGAATTAGGAAAATCTATTCTGAAATCTGTGAACAAATGAGTCCAAGGTTAAGATGGAACCTTGTTCGACAAAAGAAACCCTGCTGGGTACTGGTGAGAGGCTTTAGACCTGGCACAAAGTCTACACTTATGGACATACTCATCAATATCCTTTTGAACACTCTTCATCCAAAACAACCAGAAAACAGCCCTGAAGGTGACAGAGGAAATAGAATGCCCAGCAAGCACAGTTTTGAACTTCATTAACAAGGTCAGTATGAAACAAGGGAGGGAAAAACAGTTTTCCAGGTGGCAAGCCCTCCAGTGCACCAACCTGAGCATCTGAAAAGCGCTGTCTGAGATCAATCCACACAGAACCCACCACTAGTAATGAGAAAACCTGTTCAAAAAAATTTAGCAAATCTCAAATTAGGCATGAGCTTTGTCCATTTGGATTTAGATTTGGATTCTTGAACACTTCTCAAAATTCAGCCTTTGTTCACCAACTGTTCGCGCTTGCTCTAATACTTTTCTTGTACATTATTACGACTTTTGGTATGATAGGGAACAGCATGCAGATGATGACTGCATGCATTTCTGTCACACAGTTGTCTACTGTTATTGACAGACTTAGTGAAAGCAAAACAAGATGTGCAGTCTCTAGCTATTGCAATAACCAGTGCAGATAATGCAAACAACTAGGATCTGCAACCAACTTGTCCACTGTATCTGATCTGGTTATCGCAAATAGATGCTCCTCCATGCTTTTTTTAAAAATTATTATTGAAATAATACTTTAAAATATGCCATGTGGTCCCCTCATTTTTTGCAAACCAGCAAACTTCCACTTCTGTGTTTACAGTTTGGCAGCGGACAGTAGGTGTCCAGTACAAACCCTGAACTTTACCATTCAGGTTTATTTGTCCCTAATTCTAAATTTTTCTTGTGTTGGCAGTGATAGGAACTTATGAGGCCTTTTACATTTTTCTAAATATTACTTTTCACTTCAGTTGTATAATTTATACAATACACAGGGAAATATGAGGATAAGACATCATACTATAGGTCTCCCTTCTGTGCCCACTGCCATGTCAGTGACCCCACAGCTCATTGTGCTCTTTCACACTAGCATAAATTAGAAGGATTGGAGGCATTTGGAAAAGCCAGTATCTCAGCCTGACTTGAATCAAAAGCAGCAAAAAAAAAAAAGATTGACACAACTGTGCCCTCTCCCCTTCCCTCATCAAACACATCCCATCCTCTATCATATAGCGTCAGAAGGTAGAAGAAAAACATCACATCAATTTGGTAATGCTTTTTGTTATTTAATCAGTTAACAAACAAAGCCATGTTCTATCATTTTTAGTAAATTGTTCATATTTTTCATCCCGAACCAAACTGTCAATGTTGTTTTGAAATTGTTGAATATGTTTGAGGAAAGTTCACTAATTTCTAATCAAGATTTTAGAAGATTTACTTTTTTTTTACCTCAAGATTGTTGATATTTTGCATCAATTTTGATTCTCAAGTTTTTAGCTAGTTCTCAGTCCTCTTTTTCCTGTCCTCCATTTTTAGTGTGGCACACATAGATGCAAAATGCCAAGACTCACTCAACTTCACCCATTTTATCAGTAAGGTGTGATGTTCATATTGACCACACCTGTTACTCACCACCGGTGAGTTTGAACAAACATGCCATGCTTGAAATAAATATTGTGGTTACCCACAATATTAGAAAGGTGCCAACAATTTTGTCAAGCCAATTTTTGGGAGTTTGTGTTAAATTATGTCCATTTTGACTTTTCTTTTTATACATTTATTTTGTGTTTACAATACACACTAAAGAAATAAAAATGTTTATGACAAAACATGTCTAATTGCAATAATTATCTTGGAAAAATACTTTGTTTTGTTGAAAAATTTAAAGGGTGCCAGCAAGTGACGTAACCTGAAGCTCATAGGTCCCAATGAAAAAGCCCCAATTATTGCAAATTTTTAATAGCAATAGTCTTTTACTATAGGTTAAAGGGGCTTTTGGGGACAGAGCCTGGATGGACTTGTAACCCCTGCACCTGTTGAAGTTACACTCCTGGTGCCAAACTTTATGCTCATGACAGTACTTGTGTTGGTATGTCACATAAAATTCACTTAAGCTTGTGAGTGTAATTTGAAAAAATTTGGAAACGTTCACAAGGTTTGAATACTATATACTGTATATACAATAATATACAAAAAAAATGACCAAACCTCTTACATTTTTGTAATTTTTTAATATATTTTTCTTGGCACAACACTGAAGATATTGCACTTTAACACTATGCAAAGTAACCAATGTACAGCTTGTATAATAGTGTAAATTTGGTGTTCCTTCAACACACAGCCATTGTTCCTTCTAAACCACTGCCAACAAAACTGAGTACACCCTTAAGTGAAAATGACCACACAGCCATTTTCTCACCTCAGTGTCATGGGACTAATTAGTGTTACAGGGTCTCAGTGTTATTTTACTCTACATAAAGATGGCCTAGGCTACAACAAGATTGCCAACACCCTGAAACAGAGGTGCAGCACTGTGACCAATACCAAACAGTTGTTTAACAAGGCAGGTTCCACTCAAAACAGGCCTCCCAAAGTCGAACAAAGAAGCTGAGTGCAGATGCTCAATATCATATCCAGAGGTTCTCCATCAAAAATAGACATATGAGTGCTGCCAGCATTGCTGCAAATGTTAAAAGGGTGGAAGGGTCAGCCAGTTTATGCTCAGGTCATACGCTGTACACTGCATCAAATTAGTCTGAATGACTGTCATCCCAGAAGGAAGCCTCTTCTAAAATTATAAACAAGAAAGTCCACAAACAGTTTGCTGAAGACAAGCAGACTAAAGACATGGTTAACTTAAAACTTATCCAATGCTCAGATGAGACCAAGCCAAAAGTATGTGTTCAGATAGAGTGAAACTTATATGGCACCCATAAGTGAGAAGTAGGGATGAGCGAGTACCTTATTATTCGTGCTCGCTATACTCACAACGAGTAGGTAGCGGTACTCGCTACTCGTCGCGAGTATAGCGAGTACAAATACTTTTGCAGTGTATCTATAGATACACTGCGAAAGTATATTAAAAGTGAGTAAAAGTTGTTAAAAAACAATAAACTTACATACTCACCTGTCGGACGCCTGCACCAGGACCTGAAAACCTCACCTCCGCTCACTGGACAAGGACCTTTCATTACCAGCCGATCAGATGGCCGGTAGCGATCTGGCAATCAGATGGCACCACGTCACAACTACGTCATCGCTAGCGGCCACCTGATTGGCCAGTTTGCAAGGTCCTGATAGTACATCTAGGACCTTGCAAATTGGCCAATCAGGTGGCCGCTAGCGATCATGTGGTGTGACGTGGCGCCATCTGATTGGCCAGATCGCTACCGGCCATCTGATTGGCTAGTAGTGAAAGGTCCTTGTCCAGCGAACGGAGGTGAGGTTTTTCGGTCCCGGTGCAGGCGTCGGACAGGTGTGTATGTAAGTTTATTGTTTTTTAACAACTTTTACTCACTTTTAGGCTACTTTCGCAATGTATCCATAGATACACTGCGAAAGTATTAGGACTACTTGCTACTCCCGAGTACACATAAGTACTCGGAGAGTAGCGAGTAGCCTGAATACCGCTACTATTCGGCGAATACCGAATAGTAACGAGTATACTCGCTCATCCCTAGTGAGAAGTACATAAAACAAGTGTGTCTTGCCTACAGTCAAACATGATGGTAGGAGTGTCATGGTTTGGGACTGCATGAGTGCTGTGTTGAGCTACAGTTCACTGATAGAACCATGAATGCCAACATGTACTTTGACATACTGAACAGAGAATTAACCTCCCTCCCTTCGGAAACTGGGCCATAGACAGTATTACATTATGCTAATGACTCCAAACACAATTACAAGACGTCTACCTTGCTAAAGAAACTGAAAGTAAAGATACTGCACTGACCAATCATGTGTCCAGACGTAAACCCTATTGCGCATCTGTGGGTCATCCTCAAATAGAAAGTGGAAGTTTTTAACATCTTCCAGCTCTGTGATGTCATCATGGAAGAGTGGAAAAATATTCCAATGATTATCTGTGAAGCTCTAGTGATACGTCATACCCAAGAGAGTGAAAGCAATGCTTGAAAATAATTGAGGCCAAACTAAATATTGACACCTTTGGCACAAATCTGTCATTTTTACGTAGGAGTGTGCTCAGTTTTGCTGAAAGTGCATATTAATGGCTGTGAGTTGAGATATTTAGAGGGCATCAAATTTTCAATGTTATACAAAGTGTGCACTGACTTCTTTACATTGAATCAAAGTGTTATATCATTAGTGCCATCCTATAAAAAATGTAGTAAACCATTTACAAAAATGTGAGGGGTCTAGTCACTTTTATGACATACTTTGTATATACACCAATATAAATATGTACATATATGTATAGATATATTAGAATTAATATTCTATTCTAATTCATTCTATTTTCAAATAAGCATAACTTGGACATATTTTAATGCCCTTTTTACTGGCTACCAGCAGAAATACTGATCTGAGCTTGCCTTTTTTAGATTATAAATATAGCAGGTATGATGCAGAAAACTCTGTCACATTAACCTGAATAGGGATTTCAGAAATCTTTGCTAAAACAACCATAGGCTAGGGTCACACGTACAAATCCATTTTTTTAAGCCCCTAGAAAACGGATTCCATTTTTCTAAGGGTGACAATAGTGTCCCCTGAGGTCCTGGCCATTTTTTGGAATTTTTGGGACTTAGTCCTTTTTTCTCAAAAAATGCATACGTTAATGCATGGTGCCTATAAGTATCATGCGTTAAAGCATGCATCTCCCATAGGGCCCCATGTTAAAAAAAACATGCGTTTTTTGAAAGCAGCGTTTTTGGGCTGCTGCATAAAAATGCACATGCAAATGCATTAACGCATATGCGCTTTTGGACTTTGAAAAAAAAATGTCCTAAATGTTCCCAAAAATGGATTTAAGGCAAAAACGGATTTTATGTGTGACCCTGGCCTTACTAACCTCTATTATAGAAATAATTTATTTTTTTGTTACAAAAAATTCTGAATGACATCTGTTGCATGTGAAAATACCCTAAGGCTTGGGAACATTAACATTTAATATTATACAGTATTTAATAAAGAAAAAACTCTGCAATTCCCATATCTTTACAATCAATAAGAACAATTATTGTAATATACTTTCTTATCTGTTTTTCCTTTTCTTTTATTCTCTTAATGCTCCAAATATTATTATAATATCATACCATCTTAGACCATAACTTAACTTAAATCAGGAAAAGCAGCACAAAAGCAACAACTTCTAGAGGGACTAGATTAGTTATTTTGTGCTTTGCAGACCACCTTATTAGTGCTGACACATGACAATACTCTCACAGAATGCAGACATAATTTAAGTCTTCCAATTATAGAGGAGTTTCAGAGATTATAGTGTGATATTACATCTCATTAAGTGATTTTATGTGAATAGAAATGACATGCCTTCCCATGTTTCTTCTAAAAGTTATCTCAAAATGGTGAAGTTGAGCGGTAACTTGATAAACACGGGAAGTTGTTGGGGGCATTTGTTTGAAAGAATGAATAACATGTATCATTTTTTTCAGTTCTCAACAAGGATAAAGCAAACTGTATTTCTCAAGTCACAAGAACAAGCATGTTGCATAAAACCACATAAATTATCTGCAAAGGCAGGTGACGCCTGTCTGCTTCACTTTATCCTATTCTTTTCTCTATACAAAAATAAACAGAGGTTCTTATACACCACAATGTTTGTTTCTTAATTGTACTTAATTCTTTGATGTCTACTTTATTTCACCCTTTATTTAATATTGGCAACAAAATAAACACTTTAGATAATGGTTTTAAATAGCTAGATTAAAAGTATAGATATCCAATATTTCTGTGAAATTTACAATGCTTCTTAAAAAATAATGAAAATGTTGCATATAAACTTTATTGTTGAACTAACTCAGGGTGACCAATTGATTTTTTTTCCCTGGATATCTTACTCAAAAACCTCAGACAATCAACATTTTTGCAGATGCACTGGAAAATCATAATGAAGAATTAAAGGGGTTTTCCCACAAAGTTCTTTTTAATCAATAGATCTTGGAATAAGTTCCACAATTGGATGTGTTTAAAAAAGCAGTCCCTATAGCAGATATGCAATCTACATAGAACTAAAGACTAGCAGATTTGGTAAAATTCAAATTGCCGATTTGCTTTTTTCTTCCCCGGAAAATGTCATTAGTGGAGAAGTTATGCATCACAATCTCTTCATGGCCACAATCTTATTCAAACAGGTATATTTAAAAATAATTATTCAAATCACCTTTAGGATGTGTAGTATGCTGGGAGGATTTTTTACTTTTCACAAATGTACTACAACAACAAAGGCTCAACTTGGAAGCCAACAATTATGATATTTATTTTTCGATGATGAAAAGCAACTTGTTCACTATATGGCTTTTGTTAACCCTTCTTGTAAGCTGTAAAACAGCTTAGCAGTGCTCAAAGGAAATTTGTCAGGTCGATTTAGTCTTCAAACCTATGACTACCTGTCCCTGCAGCTTCCAAGCACATCCCTAACAATCCCTGTCTGACCTAACAATGTCCTATATTGGCTTGAAAAAATGAGTTTGATACCTACATTCTTGTGTCACTGCAACATCCAGTCTCTGCTATGTGAAGACTGACTGGGCAGTCTCCAGGGGTCCGTCTCCCCTCCTGGCTTTTGTTAGCATGCCCTGCCAGACTTGAGAAAGAAACCCCCTGGCGCGCTCCTGACTCCATTGTAATGTCCCGCCTCTGTGTATGCTGCGGCTGCGAGTACAGTACGTCACTTCAGCATCTGTGCATTGCGCAGCTATCCCATATAAATTTCCCCCCTATGTGATTGACTCGGCCGCAGCCGCATCATTTCCGCTTTTGCACAGCGTGCAGACCTCCAAGGTGAAATGTCCCGACTCTATGAATGACACTCGCACTGTGCAGAAGCCAAAATAACGTCACCGCTGACGCCGGTGCACATCTTTCACAGAGGCGGGAAATTGCACCTTGCCCTTGGAAAACACAACACAGGGAAAATGTACTTTATTACAACAAAAAACAAACACACATACCTCATTACCATCTTTATTAAACCCACTTACCCTTCCACAATCTTCTGCGATGACTGTTCAATACGAGACCTGAAACTAAATTACCTTCAGCTCCCGCAGTGACCAAGGTGACATCACGATTTAGGTCATCCAAATTCATCTCAAGTGACCCCACTCAGCTCTGAACTCCGGTGAACTTTCCTGCTTCACAGTAAGAAGTGGGAAAGTTCACTGTATGACAGAACAGTGAGCAGACATAGTCTATATCTTGATCTCCTTTCTACATCCTCCTCTTCTTCCTCCTCTTCTTCCTCCTCCTATTTCTGTGGCACCACCACCTCATCCCGCAGACTTATTAAACCTTGCTCCAGCATGTAGATAAATGGAATATTGATGCTGATGATGGCATCGTCAGCGCAAACCATCTTTGTTGCCATTTCAAAACTGTGAAGAAGAATGCAGAGGTCCTTGATCTGTGCCCACTCTGGAACCTTCATTTGAACCACATTTGTCTCACTTTGAATCACTGTACACATCATTACATACTGCACCAGGGCTTTTCACTGCTGCCACAGTTGCTGCAACATGTGCAGAGTGGAATTCCACCATGTCAGCACATCGCATATCAAACAGTTAACCAGTTGTGCAAAACATCTCTGTAGCGATGCTAGTCGATGAGCTGCAGGGTGACAAACAGCAGAACTGAGCACACAGTGACTGTGTCTTGTGCAGCAGCTCATCCAGGCCAGGATAGTGGCTTAGGAATTGCTGGACAGCCAGGTTGAGGACATGATCCATTCAAGGCATGTGTGTAAGTTTGCACACTGTCTTCCCTGGCTCCAGGTGTAGCAGAGACAGTTATTGATTAAACTTAGCCTGCATAGCTGTCCACAACTCTTCAGCTGTGTGACTCACATCTCCAAGGTTTTTTAATTTAAGGACTGCCTGATGGCAGAAACCCTGGAAGCACAGTACGGAGGTGGGAAGAATTCTGTCTGAACTGTTGCAACATTAAGGGAGAGGTCGAGGGCTGCAGGCCTTAGAGTAGATGGATGAGGCAGAAGCAATGGCTGAAGAGGTACAGGCAGGCGTTTGTCCCAAAAGTCTTGGAGATTTCAAGACTTGGAGAGTAGTCCCTTCCCTGAACCGGCAGCCACCAGAGTCACTCAGAGGCCAGTGAGGAAATGTAATGCACCTGGCCATGATGGCTCATCCAGGTGTTGGTGGTGATATGCACCCTGTCACGCACAGAGTTTCTTAAGGAATGGGTGATGTTGTCTGTGACATACTGATGAAGTGCAGGCACAGCTTGCTTTGAGAAGTAGTGATGACTGGGCAACTAATACTGGGAAGCTGTGATGGTCATCAGCTTTCAGAAACCATCTGTATCCAACAGGTGGAAAGGCAGCATTTTCATGACCAACAAATGGGAGATGGTCAAGTTGCTTTGGGATGTGTAGGAGAAAATTATCTTTTCCATGACCACAACTGCGGGACTGGGGGCTGCCTGCTATGCTGAGAAATGATGGAGGAGGGTGTACTCGATAAACTGGTGCACTGTGCCAGAGGTGCAGGCAGAGGTACACTTGTTCAAGTGGTGTGCTCAGTGCTTGGGATTGGGATTAGTGAAAACCACCAGGCATGTCCACTTTCATAACAGCTGTGGCTCTGCTAGTCACCATGACTGTAACGGGTAAACGAGTGGAGGTCTTAAGGCAGACATTTGTCAGACAACACTTTCCAAACTGACGGAGGAGGAAGAAGCAGTAGATGTGTTTGATGCGGCGGAAGGTGTTCAGTGATGGTGAGCTCCACAAAAAAGCAGTTGTATTGCAATATTTTTCCCAGAGTAATGCACGCTGATGGGCCATGTGGCGGTTCATACATAAAGTAGCCAAACCGTGGAGATTGTACCTTCTAATCAATTTTTGTTTCCAGAAATTGAATATAACATGAGTTGGGTCATCTTTTGCCATGTGAAAAAAGGCCCAGACATCGCTTGCCAGCTTGGACCACTGCTTTCCAGAGGCAAAGTTGTGGCTGTGGATGCAGGGCTTGTCATGCTTGCAGCCCTCAGTCTCTATGTGGGAACACGCAACCTCACATCCATGTCTTCCTCCTTCTTTGCTTAGCTACACAGCTGCCTTTCTCTGGATTCATTCCAAGTTAGATCTAGAACCTCATCATCATCATCCTCTTTCAACTCCTTTCCATGAGAGTCACCCTGTTCCATTTGCTGCCCTAAATGCACAGTACAGAGTGGGTGTTCCTCAGGTATCTGAGTCTCATCATCATCATCACTTCTACCCCTTGGAGTTAACGTCTGGTATTAAGAGTCTGGATTCTGCTGGGACCATCCTTCCTCTGTGTCCGAATATAACTGCAAAAGAATTTGGGCATCGGTGCAAAAGCTTTCCTCCTCTGGAGTATGTTTGGAGCAGACCTCTGATGTCCATGGAAGAGATTGTGTGACATTCACTTCTTCAGAAGTGCCCATCTGTATTTCCTCACTATCAGTTGTGTGGTCGGAGACTTGTTTTAAGACACGGTGTGACATATATTTAATTGGGGTGCCACCTCCGAGGACTCTACTGTTTGTGATGTTGAGGTGGAGGAACAGGAGAAAAGGTTGCTTGATGTAATGGTTTAAATGAACTATAGAAAATTCGGGCCTCATCCACAATTTTTATCATTCTGCTGCTGGCAAACAAAGAGACTGGATTAGGTTGTCCAGTAACAGATTTTGTCACTTCATTTGGGATACAACAAGTCAATGTTTGGTTACTTCAGCTTTCAGTAACATTAGCCTCTTCATGACCCGGGAATTTTTAGTTTTTCATTTTCGTTTTTTGCTCCTCTGCTTCCAAGAGTCATAACTTTTTTATTTTTCCGTCAAGATAGACATATGATGGCTTGTTTTTTGTGGGACAAGTTGTGCTTTCAGATGCAATCATTTATTTTACCATATAGTGTACAGGGAAATTGCAAAAAAATTCCAAGTGCAGTGAAATTGCAAAAAAATGTAATTACACGTTTGTTTTTTGGGTTTTTTAGTCGCCATGTTCACTATATGGTAAAACCGACATGACAGTGTGATGCCTCAGGTCGGTACTAGTTCATATATACCAAACATGTATACCTTTACTGGTATTTAAGTGGTGAAAACAATTCAAAAGTTTGAAAAAAAAATATTGCACTTTTTGAGCCATTTCTGCATCCCGTAGCGTCCTCATTTTTTGGGATCTGGGAATGTGTCATCGCTTATTTTTTGCATGTTGAGCTGACGTTTCTAATGATATCATTTTTGGGTGGATGCGCTGTTTTGATCGCCCGTTATTGCATTTTATAGCAATGTTGCGGTGACCAAAAAAAATCTCAATTATGGGGTTTGGACTTTTTTTTTGTTACGCAGTTTACAGCTCTCATTAATTAGTTTTATATATTGATAGATCAGGCAATTCTGAACGCAGCGATACCAAATGTGTATTTTTTTATTTTTTTAATACTTTTAATGTGAATGTGGCAAAAGGGGGGTGATTTGAACTTTTATGTTTTTTTTTTACATGTTTAAAAAAACTTTATTTTCTAAATCATTCTTATTTTTACACAGCCCCTTAGAGAGGTACCCTGCTGCACAATTCGATTCTTTCTGAGAGATACTGATGAGCTGCAGCTCATCTGTATCTCTCAATCGCGGACTGTGTGTGGTTTGCAGCGCCTGCCAACCACGTACCGGAAGTGCTTCATGACAGCTTCCAGGGGAAAGCCAGGACCCCGGGCTGTCACGTGAGTGCCGGAAATCCCGAGACAATATTGCGGGATCTCCGGTGCAGGTGGGGAACAGCGCGATCCACGCCACAGCGCCTTTGGATCCTGCCGTCAGTGATTGACAGAAGGATCCAAAGTGTTAACAGCACCGATCGGTTCCTGGATCCGATCAGTACTTTTAGCCCGACATCTCAGCTGATAAGCTGGTATCCAATGATCAGGATATGCAGTGTTCTTTAACAACTCCCCTCTTTTTATCATTTCTATTCCTCACCTTTCCCTGCCTATACCAGGTCCGCAGTGCTGTCCTACTTCATAATACACTAGGCTTCCCCTATGTATATCATGGGGCACCACCATTCAGACAGACCCTGTTGGTCGGCCCTGGCTTTCCCTCGTACTCTAATCCCTAAAGAAAATTAATATAGTTATACTGAGGGGAATTGTAAATATAACTGTATATAAGGATATATAAGATATACTTGATATACTGTATACTATGCTATTGATTATAATAAATTCAGTTCTTACATAATATAACATAATCATGATTAAATGTCATATGAGGGACTGTGTGGTTTACACAGTATTATAGTTCTCTTTTTCTTGCATCCCCGGTGATGGAGGCAGTTCCAAAGGATTTTCACAAAGGGAGCAATCAGCAAGTTCCGCCAGTGCTTCCTTGCCACAGAGTATGCACTTGCAGGTTTTGGTGGTGACCAAAGTCATGAGTATTTGAGTGTGGGGAGACACAGTGGATTCATCCTTACTCTTGGTCAGTTTAGTTTTACCTGGAAAACATCTGCAATTTACTCCTAGAATTTTCATTACTAGCATCACAAGCAACTTTACCAGTACAGCAATAACCAGTATTCTGAATGCTCCTTGTATAACAAAATTAATTATCCTAGTTATCTATTCACCTACACCCTTAAAGAGATTATTCATGATAAACCTGTGAGATCCAACTACACTTTCATGTTACTTTCATATTTTACTTTCATACCTTTTCACATACTTTTTCCTTCCCCTCTCCTCTATTACTGCCTGCCAAGTGAACTGATCAGCTCTCAAGTAATCAGTTCCCATTTTTTTCAAAACCCAACTCGAACTTTCTATCGACTTTCCTAAATCAACCTTCACTTGTTTCCTGCCCATTGTCTGGGCTCCAAGCTTTTCCTCACGTGTTTCCGGACTGTGACTCAGTCACCAGGTTTTAGAGAGTGTGTACCTACCAAGGATGAGGGATCTAGAATGGAACTGAAAACACGTTTGTGAATTTGATGCAATACATTTTGTAAAGCTCCTACATGTGCTGTCATATCAGAGTGTAATGTCTGTAACTGCTGAGGAAAATACAATTCTGTCTTTGGTGGTTCCCCAAATAGTATCTTATAAGGACATAACCTAGTCTTTTTGTTTGAAGTTACCCCTACAGAATAAAATGTACAATCATTTCTTTGCAACAGTTCGGGCAGTGGCCTTGGCAATAGGCCATGCTTCTGGCCATCCAGAGTATAGGTCTATGTAGACCAACATATACTCATAAGTGCCTACCTTCAGAAGCCTAACAAAGTCAATCTGCAGTCGCTGAACCAGGTAGAGTGGCCCAGGCATACATCTACCTTAGCGGTTTTCCCCGCATTATGGCATGCACAGATCACGCAACCCTGTATATATTCAACAGCAGCATAGCGGAACCCAGGTGCCACCCAGTGATGTTTCACTTGTTCTGTCAAGGAAGACGGATGCAGGGGACCTTGCAGCTGTAACAGGAGGGCACCTCTTAGGAGAGGGGTGACCCAGATGAAGAAGGGGGTCATTCCAGGACTGGCCGGAGACAGACTCAGGTCACCACCGGCATACCAGAGCCGAGGCGGTTAGTCAAAGGTCTATCCCTAATTGCAGACCGGCAGGCTGAGGGCCAGACATAAGGGAGCCACAGCACCCCTAAAGAAGTCCAACATCGGTCCCGCAGCTGGGTCCACGACACCGACAAGTAAGAGACTTTAGATAACAGACCCCGAGGACTAGAGACTTGACTCAAGAGGGGAAAGCACAGAGAGAGAGAGGGGAACAGGACCAGGAATTCCATATTAAGGGCACCACTGCCAGACTCTGGAAAGTCCTCCAAGATCTACGGCTACAATCCCCGTTACACCAGACTGTACTGTGTACCCTTTTCTATCTGGTACAAGTAAAGAAATGTTTGAGCTGATCTGGTGTCTGGTCTCCTTCTATCCGCCACCAGAGGGCTTCTACATTATCATCGAGGTGAGGACTACTACTCCCCTCATCCACCCCGCAGCCCTGAGGTAAAGCTCAACCTGTAGGGAGCTGTACTACCAAAGCTGCATTTACATTACCTCAGCGGCCGGCCGCAGCGCTGGTAACCCTATTATCAGGTACCACAGGTGGTGTCACATTACCATTCCCCATCATCATCACCCCCACCCCGCCATTGAGGGTCCAGGGCACGGAACCGGAAACCGGCCAGCCGTGGTCCACACTGAAGTAACCACCTGTCCCGGTATCCGAGTACCCCCTACCCTGTCGACCGCCTCATTTCTCATTAAAAATATTTAATTATTTATTTTATTTACTTATATATAACAATTTATTTCCCCAGTGATATACACACATGTCAGTATGTGTTTAGAATGTAGGAAACATACCACACAAACTCGGGGAGAACATACAAACTCCTTGTAGATGTTTTCCGTATTGGGCTTTTTATGTCTCAAACTCCATAAACTACCTACCAAACAGGTTTATTTTATCTTATTCTGTAATAAAAGTAAAAAGATCAATGGTGGAAAACCATGACCACTTTTTAACTGTGTTCTAAATTATTTGATATCTACCCAAACATGGGCTATTATGTCCTCAAGTATACTCAAATGGAGATGAAATACTAGGTCTTGAATGCTTTCTTTTTATTACATTTTATTAGATATTTATTGCAAAATCTAGATAATTCAGAAGGGTTAAGATTACAAATCTGTCCCTCACAGCTGTAGAGCTAAGCAAAATTACTTTGAAATTTTACGACCTGAGCTGATCTACTGCCCTGGGCAACTATATAGGGAGAAATGTCTGTCATAGGGTTTTTGTAAAATGTATGAAATTCATCTGTTTGCAAGGACCTTTAGAATTTTATCTTTGCCCCAGTAAATTATTTGTTGGCGCTGAAGCAAAATTTCACTCTTCTATACCTTAACGGCCTTAGAGCTCTAGTTTTCTGTTTTTATTGTACTTCATAAATTTATATAAATCAAAAATGCTACTTTGCCATGCTGGAATTCTCACAATCCTGACAGCGTAATGCTGATGGAAATAAAACCTTTGTTTTTATTTGCATTTTGTTCCTAAATAATGATATGTCAAAATACAATATTTTTACTGTATTGGTGAAAAAGTAGTGTCTATATAGCAAATTTGCTAATGTGATGTTGTTTAGCTATTTTTTCTTTTTAACCCTAATTAGCATTCAAGCTAGGCTCTTTTAATGAGATGAAAATTAAAGTTTCTGCATGTAATACCATATTTTCATGCCTGCCATGCTTCAAGAGTTTTTGTGAATAAATACTGATATCAATAGACTTCCAGAAAAAAAATCTCCATCATAAACAACTAAAAATGTGTTCCAAAAGTAAATGCAGTTTTCAAATTGTATTAATGAGAATTAGAGTATAGAAAATGTGTATATTTTATAGTAATTAAAATAATTCATATTAACTGAAAAGCATATATGATTATATATGAAATAATAATATTAATAATGTATATTCATTTTTATAGTGCTATTAATTTCATAGCACTTTATATACATTTGTAACGCTTACTTTCATTTAAAAAAAATATTTAATTGTATTACAATGCTTTTTGCTCCATTGAGAACAGGGGTATTCAACCCTACAATCCGCATTCCACATGTGGTCCATTGACAGACTTGTAGCCAAGACAGACTTACAGTGGGCCCCAGTGCTTAAATGCATAGTACTTAGCATCAACAATTTTCTAATTAAATATATTTCTAAAGGTGCTATTGACATGTGTTTCTCACCACATGTTGGAAAATGAGCCATCCAATTCAGGCAGGCAAGAAATCAAGTCATAGATGGCCATAAATATGTTGATGTAAAATAATCAGAAATGACACAGGGAAAAAGTATCGAACATACAAAGAAAGAGCATGACAAAAGCCATGGAAAATCATGGCTCCAGCTGAAATCTATCAGTAGTTAGAAAGCAATCCTGCTACTTCTTAAAAAAAATAGAATCACCTGATTGAACTGATGGACTTTAAAGAGGACCTGTCACCCCACTGCTGCATGGCAATTTAAATGCAGCACTGAATGCAGCATGTCTGCTGCATTCAGGGAAGGGGTCCCCCATGTGTCTGTGTGCTGTGTACCCTGAGATATAGGCTTAGACAAACTCACTGTTTAAAGTCAGGAGGGCATTCCCTGTGTCTGGAGTCAGCATGATTCACGGGGGCCATTCCCTCCCCCTGCCTCTCTTTGCTGCTTCTGCTGTGCAAGCTCTGCCCTCCTCCTCTCTGTCACTCATCCTGCCGCACACAGCATGCAAATCATTTGTCCTGAAGTCAGCTCCAGATTCCTGCCCTGCTGTCTGAACAAAGCATAAACATCACAGCAGGAGGCGACACAGAGAGGCAGAGGGATGGGAATGGCCCCTGTGAAACAAGCTGACTTTTAACAGTGATTTTGCCTAAGGCTATATCTCGGGGTACACAGCACACAGACACTTAGAGGACCCCTTCCCTGAAAGCAGGGACTCAGTACTGCATTTAGATTGCCATGCAGCAGGGGGTGACAGGTCCTCTTTAAAAAGGTGTTTAATTACCAAGGTACCAAAGAAAGAACAACTCATGATGGGTAAAACCGTGGGCTGTCTGAGGACCACAGTAACCTTATTTTGCAAAACATACTAGTGGGATTGGTTACAGAGGAATTTCTAAACTGCTGAATGTTGCAGTGAGCACTGCTGGGGACATAATCTGAAAGTGGAAAGAACATCATTTCACCATAAACCAGCCATGACCAGGTGCTCCCCAAAGTAATTCAGATAGAGGAGTAAAAAAATTCAGAAGAGTTGTCTAAGAGCGAAAAACAATGTATAAAAAGCTTCAAAAAGAAATGGAATAAGCACTTGCAATTGTTTTAAAGAAAACAATAAGTAATGCACTTAACTTCCATGGCCTGTCTGGTCAGATGAGATCAAAACTGCACTATTTTGAAGCAACAATACACACCATGCCTGGAAGCCAAAAGGTACTGTATATCATCACCAAAACACCATATCAACAGTGAAGTTTGGAAGAGGGAACATCATGGTGTGGGGCTGTTGACTTCATATAAATAAATTGACGCTGGTTGACTTCAAATAAATGAAGGAAGAATGATTAGACAAATGTACTGACACATTCTTGATAATAAGTCATCTACCAGGATGACCAAGCAAATAGCCGAGGAAACTCTCATTTGGCTTAAAAAAGCTGCTAATAATAGCCCAGTCGATCACCTGAGCTGAGTCCAATAGAAAATTTATCGATAGAACAAAAGCTTAGAGTTTATATAAAAAGCCCACAGAAAGGGCAGGATTTGAAAAGTGTTTGCTTTACAGAATTGCCCAAAATCCCACCTGAGCAATGTAGGCAACTAGATTATCCATACAGGAGGCATCATGAAATTGTCATCACCAACAAAAGCTTTTGTATGAAGTATTACATTTCAATAAGAGTGTCCAATACTTTTCCACTTTGTCATATCTCATTAGAAATATCACCTGTAGAAATATATTTACTTGGAAAATTGCTGACGTGTTCAATACTTATTCAAACAGTCATGGCCAAAAATGTTGGCCTCCTTGAAATTGTTCCATCAAATTAACTATCACCCACAGAAAATGATTGCAATTACACCTTTTGTCATACACGTTTATTTCCATTGTGTGTATTGTAACAACACAAAAAAAATACAGAAAAAGGCAAATTGGACATAATTTCACACACAAAACCCGAAAAATGGGCTGAAAAACATTATTGGCATATTTCCAAAATTGTGGGTATAACATCTTTGTTTCAAGCATGTTATGCCGTGGTAAGTAACAGGTGTGGGGGATATGAACATCACACCTGTAACCATATAAAAAGGACTTGTGAACTACAAAATATCAAAAATCTCAAGGTTACAAATGAATCTCCAGATACCTTGATTTTCCTGTGTCCACCGGTGCAAAACATAATCAAGAGGTTTACATCCCATGGCACTGTAGCTAATCTCCCTTGACGTGGATGGAAGATAAATTTAATGAACGTTTGCAATGCAGAATAGTCCGGATTGTGCAAAAGCATCAAGTTCCAAAGAAATTCAAGCGGTCCTTCAGGCTTAGGGTGTATCATTGTGAACAATCCGTTGACATTGAAACAAAATGAAACACTATGGCAGGAGACCAAGGATGACCCCACTGCTAACAAAGCAAGCAGGTGAGTATAAAATCAAACATATGGAATGGGAACGCAGTCCCCGCTGGACATGTTTCGGACAACGTCCTTCTTCCGCAGCATAAAACACAATAGTGACCACATTCATTAAATACATGTTAAAAACACCACCCACCTAACACATGTGGTAATTAATTAAACACAGAGGCTGTTTTGTTGCCAATGTCACATAGGTAGGAGGATACCAGAGGCGCCATTGGCCTAACAGTTAACCCTTTGATTAACACAACAAGAGATGAGATTTAAAACAAAATACTATAAGACCTAAGCAGATAGCAGAACATCTTATATCACATAGGAAAAAGCAATGTCTCATTATGTGCCTTCCCCTAGGAAACGTGCCGCTCATTGATTTTTACTTTGTGTTGGCATAAATCCCAGTGTGCCTATAAAGTTATTAATAAAAATATGTGCAGTCAGATCTATAGTTGAGACCTTCGGGAGACCTAGAATTCAGGGTCATGATCCAAAAAAATTCTTACTGTGTACCTCACGACCCAAATCTCCTCCTCTTTTCCTCTTACAGATTCTATCAATACCCTGCACTCTCAGATTAGACAGGTCCCCAACATGAATCTCTTTAAAATGTCGTGAGAGACCAGACAGGTTTCTGCTAATAGATCTTGAGTGCGGATCCGGTCCGGAAATATGTTCCACCAGGCGCTTTTTTAAAGTTCTAATTGTGCACCCGATGTAATCTTTGCGACAGGCTACACAAGAGGCCATATATACCAGGTGGGTGGTGTTGCAATTAATGTACCCCCTGATATCATAATTTTTGCCTGTTACTTTATTTGTGAAGCACTCACTGTCAAAAAACATTTTTTCAGCGAAAACTCTGACAACACAATAAATGAAATAGGCACAGGTGACATAGTTAACAACAACGACATACCATTGTCAACATTATTGAGAGACCAGATAGCGATCCGGGACCTCAATACTTTGTCTGCTACCCCATACACAAGTACAGGCCATATTCCCAGGAACATTAATATACCTAACCCCCACTTCTACCCCATCAATTTAAGAGCTCCTACAATGGACAACTTTCAGCAGGTTCTAGAGAGAGAGATTAAAACAATACTAGATTCTAAGAACACTAAAAGTGGGAATTTGACAGATATTGAAACAGTGTCAGTACAATCATTGAAAAACAACCCCAACATAGTAGTGCGAGCGGCTGACAAGGGGGGGTCCATAGTCATATTGGACTAACAATTGTATCATAAAATGGTCTCCTCAATGCTGTCTGACCACACTACTTATAAGCTTTTGCCCTTAGATCCAACTACATTCATACAGCAAGAGTTACATCAATTACTTGTAGAAGGAGAACATCTGGGGGTATTTACAGAGAAACTGAGGGAAAATTTATATGTTGACAAACCTGTGTGCCCTGTATTCCATGGTCTGCCGAAAGAACACAAATCAACATTTCCTCCCCCACTGAGGCCAATTGTGGCCGGCATTGGAGGGGTTAATGAAAGACTGTCAGGCTGGCTAGATTCAATGCTGCAGCCACTACTGAGCAGCTCAATTGGTTTCATTAAAGATTCTAAACAATTGCTGAGGGAGGTGCAGAATCTCCGATGGGGAGAGGGTTACCACTGGGTGACTTGCGATGTAATCTCTCTGTATTCATGCATCCCCCACAATCGTGCTGTTGAAGTGCTAACTGATGTCCTAACTGACATCCGCATGTACTCACAGGATGAGAAGTCTTTTATGATCATGAGCTTTATGCATGTATTAAAAAACAACTATTTTCAGTTTGATACAGATTACTCTGTGCAGCAGTGCAGCTGCCCAATGGGGTCTAACTTCTCACCCTCGCTTGCCAACCTGTATATGATGGCTTGGGAGCGTGAATGCATTCATCATGAGAACAACCCCTTCCTAGATCATGTGATATGGTGGGGGGAGGTACATTGATGACGTGATCCTCATTTGGAGAAGTGACACAAATGTACCTCCCCCAGCCAGCCCGGAGTTTGGCAACTTCATTCAATACATCAACAACAATGAATACAATCTCCGCTTCACACATGAAGTGCATGGGGTGAGTGCAGCATATCTAGACATCACATTAACAGGATGCACAGCCACAGGCACTGTTAGCACATTTCTGTATCGCAAACCGGGTAGTGGCAATACACTGTTACATGCAACGAGCTGTCACCCGCCTCATATGATTAATAACTTACCTATGGGCGAATTAATCAGGGCCAAAAGAGCGTGCACTACAGAGCAGAGCTTCGAGGCGGAAACATCTAACATAAAAAAAACGGCTGTTTGACCGAGGCTATTCTGTGCATCGTGTGAACGATGCTGTAAACGAACTTAAATTGAGATCCCGGGTTTCCCTTTTGGAGGAACATCCCTCACAGGCTTCATCAGACGGAATAATAAATGACAAACATGCCAGGCGTAGGATAAAATATAATAACAGAGACTTTATACCTACCTTTTCCACAAGTTACAGCCAGGACTATAATGAAATAGTCAAAGCTGTGTACCGGTATATTCCTATACTCCATGAGGATCCCATTCTCCACAAAATCCTTTCCAAAGGCTACAGATGTGTGCCCAGGAAAACGACGACCTTGGGTAATAGTCTTTCCCCCTCAGAATTTACATCAGTCACCCATTCGCCGACATGGCTGACAACGAAGGGCAATTATCCATGTGGCGGCAACAGATGTGGACTGTGCCATTACATGGTTAAAACGAAATCCTTCACAAATAAAGTAACAGGCAAAAATTATGATATCAGGGGTACATTAATTGCAACACCACCCACCTGGTATATATGGCCTCTTGTGTAGCCTGTCGCAAAGATTACATCGGGTGCACAATTAGAACTTTAAAAAAGCGCCTGGTGGAACATATTTCCGGACCGGATCCGCACTCAAGATCTATTAGCAGAAACCTGTCTGGTCTCTCACGACATTTTAAAGAGATTCATGTTGGGGACCTGTCTAATCTGAGAGTGCAGGGTATTGATAGAATCTGTAAGAGGAAAAGAGGAGGAGATTTGGGTCGTGAGGTACACAGTAAGAATTTTTTTGGATCATGACCCTGAATTCTAGGTCTCCCGAAGGTCTCAACTATAGATCTGACTGCACATATTTTTATTAATAACTTTATAGGCACACTGGGATTTATGCCAACACAAAGTAAAAATCAATGAGCGGCACGTTTCCTAGAGGAAGGCACATAATGAGACATTGCTTTTTCCTATGTGATATAAGATGCTCTGCTATCTGCTTAGGTCTTATAGTATTTTGTTTTAAATCTCATCTCTTGTTGTGTCAATCAAAGGGTTAACTGCTAGGCCAATGGCGCCTCTGGTATCCTCCTACCTATGTGACATTGGCAACAGAACAGCCTCTGTGTTTAATTAATTACCACATGTGTTAGGTGGGTGGTGTTTTTAACATGTATTTAATGAATGTGGTCACTATTGTGTTTTATGCTGCGGAAGAAGGACGTTGTCCGAAACATGTCCAGCGAGGACTGCGTTCCCATTCCATATGTTTGATTTTATACTCACCTGAAACATGAAATAAAGGCTTGAAAATAAGTAGATACGTCTGGTGCCGGATTTCTATCATCAATTATCGTGGACTTGCAGTACGTCCTTTCCAGGCACCACCGGCCATAAAGAGAACTTGGTGAGCACCTTCCCTTACCCTTTCCTACATAAACTGTTATACACAGTAGTGTCAATGTTTCCCTAGATGTATACAGTAGTCTAAACATCTATGTCATGTATTTAGCAATTTTAGTGTATCCCATTCAATGTATATACACCGGTCTCATGTCTCTTAAATGATATATACACATCAGTCTCATATATGTTGTAATATATACAGCAATCTCATGATTATATGCACATCACTCTTATATCTTCTTTGAGATGTGTATACAAGTGTAAGTGTTGCTCCTATGTGATATGTATACATATATTTATCTCAAAATCTAGCATGTCTTGAACGCTGCATCCACAGTGTCTCCTATGTAATCGATACATCTGTTTCAGTTTTTTAATACAGTGCCTACAAGTAGTATTCAACCCCCTGCAGATTTAGCTGGTTGACACATGCGGAATTAACTTGGCATTGTGACATTTGGACTGTTGATCAGCCTGGAAGTGGGAAATGCAGTGCAACAAAAATTTTTATTTTTTTTATTTATTTATTTTTTTTAAAGCGTTAAAAGTTAATTCAGAGGGTCATTTATTATTCAACCCCTCAAACCACCAGAATTCTGTTTGGTCCCCCTAAAGTATTAAGAAGTAGCTCAGGCACAAAGAACAATGAGCTTCACATGTGTGGATTAATTATCTCTTTTGCCAGCCTTTTCTGACTATTTAAGACCCTCCCCAAACTTGTGAACAGCACTCATACATGGTCAACATTAGGGATGGGCGAATCTACTCGCTAGGACTCGTTACTCGGCGAGTAGTAAGGGACTCGCAGGACTCGGTACTCTGCGAGTTTCCCAGTGATTACTCGCACGAGTCCAATGCAAATCAATATCAATCCTAGTTTTGTCAGAAATGCTGACAAAACTAGGATTGCCATTGTTTGCATTAGACTCGGCTACTGTGCCAGTGATAGCAGGGAAACTCGCAAATAACTGCTGTTACATTGCGAGCCGAGTCCAGCTGTCTTCTCTGTGTGCAGGCTGCCAGCTCCAGGGTTCTAGAGCCCGCCTGCTCACAGACATGATGTAGCAGTGCTGAGATTGTTCTCAGTCTGCTCATTCCCTGTGCATAGACATCTATATCTATGCACAGGGGATGTAGCAGAGAGGACATCGCGTTTTGGACTACGTCGGACGGAAGAGGATTTTTTTAATTAAAGATGGAGTCCCTAATGGCTTTTTTTTAATTTCAAATAAAAATTTTCTCTGTGTTGTGTTTTTTTAACCCTTTATTGGAGATTCTTAGTGGCTGGGTCAAACGTGGCCTGACATTAAGAATCTCAGGCTTAATACCAGCTTGTATAACAAAGCTGGTATTAACCCCTTTATTACCCAGCGTGCTACCGCCACCAGGGCCGCTGGAAGAGCGGGGTTCAGCGCCAGAGGATGGCGCTTCAATGAACGCGCCATCTTCTGGGGCGGCTGCGGGCTGCAATTTGCAGCGGGGGTGCCCTGAAAGCTTGGGAATCCCTGCGCTGCGGATTCCAGCCCCCAGCTGCTTAGCTGTACCTGGCTAGACATAGAAATTGCGCGGAGCCCCACGCATTTTTTTTTTATTATTTCATGAATTCAGAGTCAGAGTCTCAGAGTCAGAGTCTCAGAGTCAGAGTCAGAGTCAGAATCTCAGAATTTCATGAAATAATTAAAAAAAAATGCGTGGGGCTCCGCGCAATTTCTATGTCTAGCCAGGTACAGCTAAGCAGCTGGGGGCTGGAATCCACAGCGCAGGGATGCCCAAGCTTTCTGGGCACCCCCCGCTGCAAATTGCAGCCCGCAGCCACCCCAGAAGATGGCGCGTTCATTGAAGCGCCATCCTCTGGCGCTGAACCCCGCTCTTCCAGCGGCCCTGGTAGCGGTGGCACGCTGGGTAATAAAGAGGTTAGGGCCAGCTTTGTATTATCAGCTGGCCCTAAGCCCGAAATTTATGGCGGTCACGCCAATATTAGACATGACCGTCATGAATTTCTATTAAATTGTTTTAAAAAAAAACACAACACAAAGAAATTTTTTTATTAGAAATAAAAAAAAAAGCCATTAGGGACTCCATCTTTAATTAAAAAAATCCTCTTCCGTCCGACGCAGTCCAAAACGCGATGTCCTCTCTGCTACATCCCCTGTGCATAGATATAGATGTCTATGCACAGGGAATGAGCAGACTGAGAACAGTCTCAGCTCTGCTACATCATCTCTGTGCACAGACATTCATGTCTGTACACAGGGAATGAGCAGACTGAGAACAATCTCAGCTCTGCTACATCAGGCAGCAGGCGGGCTCTAGGACCCTGGAGCTGGAGCAGCCAGCACACTGAGCAGACAGAACTCTTATCTGTGCGAGTTTCCCAGCGATTACTTACAAAGTAAACGAATCCAATGCAAATAAATGACAAAACTAGGATTGCTTCAGGCTGAAGCTTCCGAGACACATCTGCGATTTGTAAATCTCACACTGCTCGCTATTACTCGCTTCCCCATTCATTAACATTGGACTCGCTAGACTCGCAACGAGTAGCGAGTCCTGTGCTCGGACTCGCT
This sequence comes from Allobates femoralis, assembly GCA_033576535.1. Taxonomy (NCBI): domain Eukaryota; kingdom Metazoa; phylum Chordata; class Amphibia; order Anura; family Aromobatidae; genus Allobates; species Allobates femoralis. Next base: position 310,879,406 of record JARQOC010000005.1, read on the forward strand.
AGAGTCAAGCGATTCCGAGTAATTTAGGATTCGCCCATCACTAGTCAACATGGGAAAGTCAAAGGAGCATTCCAAGGCCATCAGAGACAAGATCGTGGAGGGTCACAAGGCTGGCAAGGGGTACAAAACCCTTTCCAAGGAGTTGGGCCTACCTTTCTCCAATGTTGGGAGCATCATCCGGAAGTGGAAGGCTTATGGAACTACTGTTAGCCTTCCACGGCCTGGACAGCCTTTGAAAGTTGCCTCCCGTGCCGAGGCCAGGCTTGTACGAAGAGTCAAGGCTAACCCAAGGACAACAAGGAAGGAGCTCTGGGAAGATCTCATGGCAGTGGGGACATTGGTTTCAGTCAATACCATAAGTAACGTACTCCACCGCAATGGTCTCCGTTCCAGACGAGCCCGTAAGGTACCTTTACTGTCAAAGCGTCATGTCAAGGCTCGTCTACAGTTTGCTCATGATCACTTGGAGGACTCTGAGACAGACTGGTTCAAGGTTCTATGGTCTGATGAGACCAAGATCGAGATCTTTGGTGCCAACCACACACGTGACGTTTGGAGACTGAATGGCACTGCATACGACCCCAAGATTACCATCCCTACAGTCAAGCATGGTGGTGGCAGCATCATGCTGTGGAGCTGTTTCTCAGCCAAGGGTCCTGGCCATCTGGTCCGCATCCATGGGAAGATGGATAGCACGGCCTACCTGGAGATTTTGGCCAAGAACCTCCGCTCCTCCATCAAGGATCTTAAGATGGGTCGTAATTTCATCTTCCAGCAAGACAACGACCCAAAGCACACAGCCAAGAAAACCAAGGCCTGGTTCAAGAGGGAAAAAATCAAGGTGTTGGAGTGGCCTAGTCAGTCTCCTGACCTTAACCTAATTGAAAACTTGTGGAAGGAGCTCAAGATTAAAGTCCACATGAGACACCCAAAGAACCTAGATAACTTGGAGAAGATCTGCATGGAGGAGGGGGCCAAGATAACTCCAGAGACCTGTGCCGGCCTGATCAGGTCTTATAAAAGACGATTATTAGCTGTAATTGCAAACAAGGGTTATTCCACAAAATATTAAACATAGGGGTTGAATAATAATTGACCTACACTTTTATGTTTAAAATTTATAAAAATTCAACTGAGCAATATAACTTTTTGGTTTGTAAGATTTAAGCTTCTGTTAATAAATCCTACTCTCGTTTGCAATTTGAAGGCTCTAACTTATTGGCATCTTATCAAACCACCTAAATCTGCAGGGGGTTGAATACTACTTGTAGGCACTGTATATGATTGTTGTGCAGCATTCTTAAAAATAACCTATGATTTATATGGCAATCTCAGGGTCTACAACTTATGTATAGACAGCAGTCTCAGGTCTCCTATATAGCATTCTCAGTCTATATTTATAGATTACTAGCTGTGAGCCCCATGCGATTGCATCGGGATTCTAGAATCTGTGTATAGGGCATTGCTCGGGCTGCTGCAACGACTCGCAACGCCCCCTTCGCGGGCATTGCGAGTGAGTTGCGTGGGTGATGCGCGCCCACGAACAAAGCCACGGAGGTAGCGGCGTGTGCGAGGGAAGTCGCTACAGCAATTATATAATAGATTATCAGTATGTAATATATAATGTCCCTAACGCACTTCCGTAAGTTTCGGCGCTGTTTCCGTCGTTGTGGGAGTGGGGGCAGCGCCCCCGCGACCTGTGAAGCATTGCCGGCGCCACTGACTCGCAAAGCCTCACTCGCAATGGCCGCCAAGCCAAGTGACCCACAACTGGTATGAAAATGTGAATATGGCTGCTGCAAGATCCACACTCCACCCACACAGGGGTATCAGAACCGAATACAGGGAATTATTATCGTTTTCTCTTCCATACTCTGTTCTGTGTATTTTATGTCAAGTGCTTTCGTGCAGTTTCACTTTCACCCCTTTTTCATTTTGTCTTTCTATCATTATCTTTTTCTTTCCATTTTCTAAGCGTTGCCTCAGGTATCAGGTTTCAGTATGATGTCAGAGTTGCTCCCTCCTACTGTATACATCATAACCATGTGTTTAATGGAGTCTTTTAATGCTAGCACTATGCATTGTACTTTGTTGGTTCACTGAGGAAGGAGCTGAGATTTGGCTCCGAAATGTGTAGGAATTAAAGCCATCATTGCCCTGACAACTGTGGTCTCTTCAACTCATTTCATCGTATGTGCAGTGCTGATCCAGGAAGCTCTGTCCTCCCTTCCCGGTAACAGACTCCAGAGGAGGAAAGCATCTACACTGATACCCACAATTTTTGGAGTTGGATCTAGGGACGGACAAAGTAGGGTCTGAGCAGAATGGAGACCCTTGACATCAGATATTAACCCCTTCACCACCAATGACATATATATATATATATATATATATATATATATATATATATATATATAATGTCCTTGCCTTATCCCTCCCACTAATTTGAGCTCACATTATCGCCCACACATCTCAGCTGATCTGATCAGCTGAGATGAGTAGCTAACAGCGCCAATTTGACCAGCGCTGTTAACCCTTTGGATCACGCTGTCAATCACAGACAGCACAAACCAAAGCTCTATGGTGGGTATTGCGCTGTTCCCTGCTGGCATCAGAGGTCCCGTCATGTGATCACGGGACTTTGATGTGTTACCTTGACAGCAGAGGGTGATGTTTTTTCTTCTTTATTTTTCTTTGCACTGAACGTTTCAGCCTCACTTAGGTTTTCCACAGAAGTAATGAATTAATAACAACATGTTTTTAAATATAGCAAAACACCAGAAAATGACAACCGTTCTGAATTAACATAAATCAGTTATCAAACAATGCATACAACAAGAAAGGAAGAACCACCCTCAAAATAATATTCATTACAATCCCATACATAGTTTTCAGAAATAATATTAATAAACTAGCTGTGAGCCCGATGCAAATGCATCGGGATTCTAGAACGTGCATTAATTTGATTATAGTAGTTATAGCTGGTGTGAGTACTTTTTGGGGGGGTTTGAGTATTTTTTGGGGGGGTGTGAGGACTTTTTGGGGGGTGTGAGTACTTTTTGGGGGGAGTGAATACTTTTTGGGGTGTGAATACTTTTGGGGGTGGAATATTTTTGGGTGTGAATACTTTTTGGGGGGTTGAATACTTTTTGGGGGGGTTGAATACTTTTTGGGGGGGGTTGAATACTTTTTGGGGGGTTGAAATACTTTTTTGGGGGGTTGAATACTTTTTGGGGGGTGTAATACTTTTTGGGGGGGTGTAAATACTTTTTGGGGGGTTGAATACTTTTTTGGGGGGTTGAATACTTTTTTGGGGGGTGTTGAATACTTTTTTGGGGGGTTGAATACTTTTTGGGGGGGTTGAATACTTTTTTGGGGGGTTGAATACTTTTTGGGGGGTTGAATTCTTTTTGGGGGGTGTGAATACTTTTTTGGGGTTTGATACTTTTTGGGGGTTGAATACTTTTTGGGGTGTGTGAATACTTTTTGGGGGGTGTGAATACTTTTTTGGGGGGTTGAATACTTTTTGGGGGTGTGTGAATACTTTTTGGGGTGGTGTGAATACTTTTTGGGGGGTGTGAATACTTTTTTGGGGGTGTGTGAATACTTTTTTGGGTGTGTGAATACTTTTTGGGGGGTGTGAATACTTTTTGGGGGGTTGAATACTTTTTGGGGGGTGTGAATACTTTTTGTGGGGGTTGAATACTTTTTGGGGGGTTAATAATTTTTGGGGGGTTGAATACTTTTTGGGGGGGTTGAATACTTTTTGGGGGGTGTGAATACTTTTTGGGGGGGGTTGAATACTTTTTTGGTGGGGGTTTGAATACTTTTTGGGGTGTGTGTGAATACTTTTTGGGGGGGTTGAATACTTTTTTGGGGGGTTGAATACTTTTTGGGGGGGTTGAATACTTTTTGGGGGGGTTGAATACTTTTTGGGGGGGTGTGAATACTTTTTGGGGGGGGTTGAATACTTTTTGGTGGGGGTTGAATACTTTTTGGGGGTGTGTGAATACTTTTTGGGGGGGTTGAATACTTTTTTGGGGGGGTTGAATACTTTTTGGGGGGGTTGAATACTTTTTTGGGGGGGTTGAATACTTTTTGGGGGTGTGTGAATACTTTTTGGGGGGGTGGAATACTTTTTTGGGGGGGTTGAATACTTTTTTGGGGGGTTGAATACTTTTTGGGTGTGTGTGAATACTTTTTTGGGGGGGTTGAATACTTTTTTGGGGGGTTGAATACTTTTTGGGGGGTGTGAATACTTTTTGGGGGGTTGAATACTTTTTGGGGGGGTTGAATACTTTTTTTGGGGGGTTGAAAACTTTTTGGGGTGGGTTGAATACTTTTTGGGGGGGTTGAATACTTTTTTGGGGGGGTTGAATACTTTTTTGGGGGGTTGAATACTTTTTGGTGGTGTGTGAATACTTTTTGGGGGGGTGTGAATACTTTTTTGGGGGGTTGAATACTTTTTGGGGGTGTGTGAATACTTTTTGGGGGGGGTTGAATACTTTTTGGGGGGGGTTGAATACTTTTTGGGGGGGTTGAATATTTTTTGGGGGGTTGAATACTTTTTGGGGGGGTGTGAATACTTTTTGGGGGGTTGAATACTTTTTGGGGGTGTGTGAATACTTTTTTGGGGGGGTTGAATACTTTTTTGGGGGGTTGAATACTTTTTGGGGGTGTGTGAATACTTTTTGGGGGGGGTTGAATACTTTTTGGGGGGGTTGAATACTTTTTGGGGGGGTGTGAATACTTTTTTGGGGGGTTGAATACTTTTTGGGGGGTTGAATACTTTTTGGGGGTGTGTGAATACTTTTTGGGGGGGTTGAATACTTTTTTGGGGGGTTGAATACTTTTTGGGGGTGCGTGAATACTTTTTGGGGGTTTGAATCCTTTTTGGGGGGGTTGAATACTTTTTGGGGGGATGTGAATACTTTTTTGGGGGGGGTTGAATACTTTTTGGGGGGGTTGAATACTTTTTGGGGGGGTTGAATACTGTTTGAGGGGGTTGAATACTTTTTGGGGGTGTGTGAATACTTTTTGGGGGGTTGAATACTTTTTGGGGGGGTTGAATACTTTTTGGGGGGGTTGAATACTTTTTGGTGGGGTGTGAATACTTTTTGGGGGGTTGAATACTTTTTGGGGGGGTTGAATACTTTTTGGGGGGGTTGAATACTTTTTGGGGGTGTGTGAATACTTTTTGGGGGGTTGAATACTTTTTGGGGGGGTGTGAATACTTATTGGGGGGGTGAGCGGGAAATCGCTAACTTTGTGACCGAAAATCGAACCAGAGGCTCGGCCACAAAGTTAGCGATTTACCGCTCAGGCAGCGACTCGCTACCTGAGCGGTAAATCGCTAACTTTGTGGCCGAGCCTCTGGTTCGATTTTCGGCCAGCGACTCGCAATGGCCGCTTAGCAGCCATTGCTCGCACTCAGCCAGCGACTCGCAATGGCCTCGCGGCCATTGCTCGCGCAGGCTAACGACTCGCATTGGCCGCTACGCGGCCAATGCTTCGCTCGTGGTGACGTCACAGAGTGACAAAGCCACGGCGATTTCGGGGTCCGACACGATTTTGCCTACGGCAATTATAGAGTAGATAACAGATGAATTCTTTATAAAAACTCAACATGAGTATAATAACAAGATTATATATTCGCGATGCTTTATTTAAAGACATGTTGATTGTTAATTCACTACTGCTGTAGAAATTCTAAGTGAAGTTGCCTAGCCTGGACCCTATTTGAGACTGCAAAGGATGACCCAACTTACGTTATTTGTCAAGTTTATAAAAAAAATGGCAAAGAAAATAACAATTTGACTACTACATACATGAACTGGCACATGGCCCAGCAACAACTTTTTCTCTCCCCTAGTAAAAGTTGCCCAGTCATCATTACTCAGAAAAGCTATGCCTGCTTCACGCCAACATGCTACAGACAATATCACCTGTTCCTTAACACTAGAAGTCCCAGAAATTTTGAGCTCCCCCCTGAAGTCCCAAAGAGGGTCAAATGACCCTTAATCCAAACCAACAACTCTGATGGCTCCAATTAGCATCCTTTCATTTGTAAATGTGGTCTAAAATTCTTCAGGTCATTCGACCCGTCTCTGGGTTCCAAAGGTAGAAATATTAAATGACCCCTCTCTGGAACTTCTAGTGTTAAGAAACTCTGTGTTTGATAGGGTGCATATAACCACAGACACCCGATCCAGCAAATATGTACCATTTCATTAACTACTTCTGCCTCCTCCACCTCCTCTAGAGAGTCCTATTACGATTTAACTACCATCCGTGTATAACCTGGTTTGTGAACATATCTATTTTTTTGTTTATCACAGCGGTGTCACTGGGTAACATGGATCATAAGGCCAGGGAAACATCCTGGCGCTCTAAACTGGATATGGTTTTTGAAGACGATACGAGTTTATCAGTTAAAATTGATTCCAGGGCCACAATGGGTCAAACAGAGAAGCTCAAACAGCTACTCAATCAGAAGACAAGAATCTGATGGAATAAAGTGTTCTTAGAATGCTATCTCACCAGGGATTTGATCACGAGAGGACTTAGGATACAAGTTTTTCTCTCCTTCAAGGTGGAGGATTTGGACATTAAAAAATAGTGGGAGGAACTGTCCACGATTTGTTCAAAGGGCTATATGAGGCTATTGATTGGTCTGAATGAGAATTCACTAAAAACAATAGAAGCAGAAATTAATTCTATTCAGGAAAAGCTGAATGTAGAGTTATCAAACGAAGCACTGGTCAAACTTAATGATGATCTTGAGAAGAGTTTTCAGAAATGGGAGAAAGAGATTCTAACCACAAAAACGAAAAAATACAAAAGGGACTGTTTGAATTATAAAAATCATATGGTATATAGGTGGAAGAGTGGAAACAAGAAACCACGGGGCCCCCTAAAAAACCACCCAAAGTCCCCCTAAAAATCCACCAAAAAGTTCTCCAAAGGACCCCCATGTAAGTCCCAGCTCTGTATCCTCCTTTTCCTCCTTAGAGGATTCCCATGGAATTGGAAAAGGATGGGCACCTACCCTGAGAGTGGAAGTTAATTTAGAAAAGGAAAAAGGGAAGCAGAGTATAACCCCCCTTCCCCCGAACCTCAAGGGAAAAAGAGTCAAGGGACTGATCTGCAGGTAATCAACTTGTCTACACAGTGTTAATGGCGCACCAACTAGATGTGATAAAGTTGGGTTTATCTTTTGTGCCAATTAATAATTATGATTACTTTGTAGCCCTGAAAGACCTACCTACATCTTTTAACTCACAAGTTGCTTCTTAAAAAACTTCACGCAAAAGGGGAAAGAAAAAAGGACGATACTGGGAAAGTGGAACAGAACACCATTAAGATCTTGGAGGGTCTTGAGGAGGGAGAGTAAGAAAGTCTTAAAGATAACTCCCAAACCTTTCCGAGATCATTATATCCATGTTCTACCACATTCCCCCCTCTGTCTGTATGAGACTTTTCATAGGCTCGTGGCACAAGATTTAAAAAAACTAACAAATCATCGGGAGGGTGCAGACAATTTGTCGCAAAATCAAAGGCGAGCTTTGGAAGAACTACCACCTATCCCGGACATAGTAATTAAACCAGCGGATAAAGTGGGAACATGGTTATATGGCCTGTACAAATGTATGAACGTGAAGCATTCAGGCAGTTAAAGGATAAAGACAGTTATCTAACTCTGTCATATAGCCCAATGAAGAGTTTTATGTCAGAACTCTTCCAAATTGTGGATAGGGCCTACCAGGTAGGAATAATCCCCAAAAAGGTTTGGGAGGAGCTCCTGATAAAAGAGCCGGTTGTCCCTACCTTTTACCTCTTGCTCAAGATCCACAAAGATCCCCTCAACCCCCCAGGACGTCCTATTGTGTCCGGGATAGGAGGGCTGTGTGAACCAGTATGCAGGTTCCTTGAGTTTTACCTGCATCCACTGGTTGAAACGCTGCCCTCCTATGTCCGCGACACGTCGGACGTCCTGAGGCAAGTTGATGGGATCTTTGTGGATCCAGACACACTCTTGGTTACAGCGGAAGTGGAGTCTTGGTACTCCTCGATACATCGTTTGATCTGATTTTAACTAATGTTTATTGTTTTTTGTGTTTTTAACTATTTTTAGTATTCTCCAATTTGATCTCTCTGATGCAACTCTCTGGGAATTATGGTCATTACATAACATCAAGGAATCATAGGTGGATAAAGCAAATGAAACGATGGGTCCGTTGCCGTATATCTGGAAAGAGAATGGAAGTCTATATGCTACATTGGAGATCCTGTATCAAGTTACTATTTGCATTATATGGTGTAATATGGTGGATCTGGGCATAAAAGGATCCCTTAGAAGATTATCATCTCCCCCATGTCTTTAAGTTAAGAAAAATTAATTCCCAGGGTGTTTTTTAAAACTTTTGGGTAGTATGGGCATCTTTGCCCTATTCCAAAATGGCGTCTGTGGACCGCGCATGCGCGGTCGCACGCTCCTCACCGTCGGCAGAAGGCTTCTGTAGCGCCGGATGTAGTGTCATATTGACGTACTTCCGGTGCGGAAAGGCCGGAAACTGGCGCTGGGGAGTGACGCGACCGCTCAGATGCGGCATGAGAGCGGGCGATTAGAACAGGTGCCGCCAATACTGGGGGATATATAAGGTGGGCGACACACAAGAGAGCATGCCCCCTGAGGAAGCTCTTAGGGAAACGCGTTGGGGTGACCCCTAAGCCACCGTGCCATACCAGACTTGCAAATTGGGTAAGCAGCAATCGAGGTGACTAGGTTAGTGGGACATAGGAGTGAAGGCGGGATGATAGGATGGTTATGTATGCACCAGAGGCACCAGGTCTGTGATTACAGATGGTTCACTCTAGGGGTGTTTATGAGACTTACCTATACCCTTATTTTATATATACTCTGTACTACCCCATTTTTCATTTGAGAAATATCTGCTTCCATTTGGTATCTGTATGGCAAAGGAGAAATGGCTATTAACCTGTTTGTGTCTTCTGAACCTTGATCCTTGTTTACAGTCTTTTTATCTACTTGTTTGCACTTTTTGTACTTGCGATTTTACTCTTTGATGAAGTTAAATAAAAGCATCTTAAATTAAGCAAGTCATTGTGCATATTAATTATTTATGTGTAAACTCTCAATATCCGGAAATTATATGTAAGACAATATCACCTGTTCCTTTAGAAATTCTGTGTTTGATAGGGTGCACATAACCACAGACACCCGGTCCAGCAAATATGTACCATTTCATTAACTACTTCTGCCTCCTCCACCTCCTCTAGGGCCTCCAGCTGCACCCTCAACCTCTCTCTTAATGTTCCAACAGTCCAGAGTGAATCCCTCCCACTTTTGTACTGTGCTGCCGGGGCTCACTGCCAACAGGCAGTTTTAAAATTAAAATGCCTTGGAGAAGTCAGTCACACAGCTGAAGAGTTGTGGACAGCTATGCAGGCTGAATTTGACCATTGGCTGGCTCCACTAAACCTGGAGCCAAGGAAGGCCATGTGCAGTAATGGTGCGAACCTGGTGGCGATCCTACACCAGGAAAACTTACACACGTGCCTTGAATGGCTCATGTTCTTAACCTGGTTGTACTGCAATTCCTTCACCACTATCCTGACCTGGATTAGCTGCTGCACAAGACTCAGCCACTGTGTGCTCCCTTTCTCCATTCTCATTCCACGGCTCATCGACTAGCTTCGCTATAGGGGTCTTTCAGATAAGTGGTTAACCATTTGATATGCGCCAACAGAGTGGAATTCCATTCTGCACATATTGCAGCAACTGTGACAGCAGTGACAACCCCTAGCAGAGTATGTCATGGCATTTAAAGTGAGTTAAAGCGAGCCAAATGTGGTGCAAATGACGCTTGCAGAGTGGGCAGAGATGAAGGACCTCTGGACCCTTCTGCACAGTTTTGAAATGGCTACTAACATGGTTAGCACTGATGATGCCATCATCAGCTTTGGGAGCTTATAGAAACAGTTCAATTGGGAGCTCAAAATCAAAGGCAGGAAGCAAAGGATTAAAGATGAAACTCTTCTTTAATGGTCCCTTTATCACAAGATTATTATTATTATTATTTATTTTTATAGCGTCATTAAATTCAATGGCGATTTACATGTGGAAAGGGCAAACGAAGACAAGTACAGTATGTATGGAACATCAAGTCACACGGGTACAGGAGGAAAGAGGACCCTGTCCGCGAGGGCTCACAATCTACGAGGGACGGTTGAGGATACAGTAGGAGGGGATAGAGCTGATTGTGCGGTGGTGTGGTAGACCGAGTCTCACTGTAGGCTGTAGGCTTGTCAGAAGAGGTGAGTCTTCAGGTTTCTTTTGAAGGTTTCCAGGGAAGGTGAGTGTCTCATATGTTGGGGCAGAGAGTTCCAGAGTATAGCGGATGCACAGGAGAAGTCTTGCATGTGGTTGTGAGAAGAGATAAGAGGGGAGAAGAGAAGGAGTTCTTGAAAGGATCACAGGTTGTGTGATGGCAGGTATCGGGAGACCATGTCAGAGATGTATGGAGGGGACAGGTTGTAGATGGCTTTGTTTGTTATGGTTAGGGTTTTGAATCGGGACCTATGAGAAATGGGGAGCCAATGAAGGTCTTGGTAAAGGGGAGAGGCCTGGGAATAGCGGGATCACAGATCACAAGAACACAAGATTACTTCATCACTACATGGTACCTTCATGCTTTATCTGGCTGTAGCCCATCCAAACACAGTAGAAGTGATCAGATAGTGGAGCATTAAGGCTCTTTAGTGGGCAAAGTATATTAAAGAGAAAATATTAAATAAAAAATATTAAAAAACCACAAAAGTTCAAATCGCTCACCTTTTGCCCCATTGAAAATAAAACAATTTAAAAAATTTAACAAATATACACACATTTGGTGTGTATATTTGGCGCCGTTCATCTAGTGGTGCAGAAGCATTGTACTGGGCAGCCCATTGGTCAAGTGGCAGAGCCAGTGGGTAGCTTTCAGACACTCTGCATCATTTTGTATCAGTGTGAATGGTGTCCTAAGCAAGATCATTATGTGCATGGCAGGTCACCTCCCACACCTGGTTGTAGGTAGAGGTGATTTTTATCAGCCTGCACCTGGTGCTTGCCTCACATAGTGGGGTCTGACTGCATTCCGCAAGTGCAGTGTTGTTTTTTGGATGTGGCATGGATGGTAAGTTATTCTGATGTTTCCATATTGAGTAGTTTTTGTATATTTTTGTTAGAACTCATGAGCATGAGGATCCGTGACGTGGATCATGAGCTTAAGTGTCTTGGCCAATACATGAACCAATACCTCATCTATAAGGTTTTTTGTTTATTATATAAAAAACTTTTTGCACTTTTTTATCATTTTCGGGGTGCAGCTGGGCCCCATGGGGCGCCGTTCATCTAGTGGTGCAGAAGCATCGTACTGGGCATCCCATTGGTTAGGTGGCAGAGCCAGTGGGTAGCTTTCAGACACTCTGCATCATTTTGTATCAGTGTGAATGGTGTCCTAAGCAAGCCCATTATGTGCATGGCAGGTCGCCTCCCACACCTTGTTGCAGGTAGAGGTGATTTTTATCAGCCTTCACCTGGTGCTTGCTTTACATAGTGGGGTCTGACTGCATCCCGCAAGTGCAATATTGGTTTTTGGATGTGGCATGGATGGTAAGTTATCACCATGTTCAGAAATGCCCAATAGATCAAAAGAAAAAAACAATCAGATCTGTAAAGTACAAAATGGAAACAAAAGTCCAAACGCCAAAATTATGTATTTTTGTCACCGCAACATTGCAATAAAATGCAATAGGACAAACAGGGAAATTATTCCTACACCAGGCTTTTTTCTTCATTCTTTAAAATCCAATTTTTATTGTTTGCAGCAAGATAAAATCATCATATCAGAGGGGACGCAGCCCCTGAACACCTGATGCATTTCGAGCAAAGTTCTTTATCAAAGACATGTTTAAAATCAAATAACAGATCTTTTATACACACAAACATGACCAGCAAATCACCTGTGTCCTTAATGTTAACTGGTTCCACTTGCTAAAGTAAAAGAGAATGCTTACTACATGAGTCATAGCAACCGATAGGCAGCAAAATATATACAAACTAGTAAAAAGGCCCGATGCAATTGCATCGAGAGCGCGGTGAAATTAATTGTGTGTATACAGGCGGGTCAGTGGGTATCAGAGTGTAGAGGCGGGTCAGTGGGTAGTAGAGTATCGAGGCGGCTCTGTGGGTAGCAGAGCATCGAGGCGGCTCTGTGGGTAGCAGAGTATAGAGGCGGCTCTGTGGGTAGCAGAGTATAGAGGCGGCTCTGTGGGTAGCAGTGTATCGAAGCGGCTCTGTGGGTAGCAGAGTATAGAGGCGGCTCTGTGGTGGAGGGGTGAGGAGAGATGCGGCTCTGTGGTGGAGGGGTGAGGACTAGAGATGAGCGATGTTCGATTCGAAAAGTTCACCAATCTCAAATTCGAGTTGATTTTGGCGCTATTCGAGTCATTTGCCGAATTCGAACAATTTGGTTCAAATTCGGCGAATATCGAACATGTTCGATTTTGGTTCGAAAATGCGGCAGATGCGGTCAGAAAACTGCATCTGCCGCATTTTGAGCCAAAATAAACATTACCTAAATGAAAGAAAGTGTTAAAAATAAAAAAATAATGTATGCTCACCTGTCTGCGGTCCACCGAAGCCTCCGGTATGGTCCTGTGTCTTCCAGGACCTGTGGTGACGTCAGTTCTCGCGGTAACTCCGGTCACATGACCGGAGTTCCGCGAGAACGTGACGTCACCACAGGTCCTGGAAGCACCGGACCTTGCCGGAAAGCGTAAAATAGATATTTTTATGATTCGGACCCTTTCTTTAAGTAAAAGTTACTTAAAGAAAGGGTCCGAAACATAAAAATATCTATTTTAAGCTTTCCGGCAAGGTCCGGTGCTTCCAGGACCTGTGGTGACGTCACGTTCTCGCGGAACTCCGGTCATGTGACCGGAGTTCCCGCGAGAACTGACGTCACACAGGTCCTGGAAGACACAGGACCACACCGGAGGCTTCGGTGGACCGCGGACAGGTGAGCATACATTATTTTTTTTTTTTTTACACTTTATTTGACTTTATTTCACTTCCACAATGTGTGTATATACATTGTGGAAGTGAAACAGCCCCACAAGCCCGGTTTTTTCGTGTTCCGGGATGTTCGACGGTGTTCGTCGAGCATTCGACGAACATTCGTCGAACACCCCGTCGATTCGGCGAATCGAATCGAACACGAACACCGGGGTGGCGGCTCATCTCTAGTGAGGACAGATGCGGCTCTGTGATGGAGGGGTGAGTAGAGAAGCGGCTCTGTGGTGGAGGGGTGAGGAGAGATGCGGCTGTGTGGTGGAGGGGTGAAGATAGATGCGGCTTTGTGGTGGAGGGGTGAGGAGAGATGCGGCTCAGTGGTGGAGGGGTGAGGGGAGATGCGGCTCAGTGGTGGAGGGTTGAGGAGAGATGCGGCTCAGTGGTGGAGGGGTGAGGAGAGATGCGGCTCTGTGGTGGAGGGGTGAGGAGAGATGCGGCTCTGTGGTGGAGGGGTGAGGACAGATGCGGCTCTGTTGTGGAGGGGTGAGGAGAGAAGCGGCTCTGTGGTGGAGGGGTGAGGAGAGATGCGGCTCAGTGGTGGAGGGGTGAGGAGAGATGCGGCTCAGTGGTGGAGGGTGGAGGAGAGATGCGGCTCAGTGGCGGAGGGGTGAGGAGAGATGCGGCTCTGTGGTGGAGGGGTGAGGAGAAAAGCGGCTCAGTGGTGGAGGGGTGAGGAGAGATGCGTCTCTGTGGTGGAGGGGTGAAGGAGAGATGCGGCTCTGTGGTGGAGGGGTGAGGAGAGATGGGTGTCTGTGGTGGAAGGGTGAGGAGAGAAGCGGCTGAGTGGTGGAGGGGTGAGGAGAGAAGTGGCTCAGTGGTGGAGGGTGAGGAGAGAAGCGGATCAGTGGTGTAGGGTTGAGGATAGATGCAGCTCAGTGGTGGAGGGGTGAGGAGAGATGCGACTCATGTGAGGGTGAGAGAGAGCGGTCAGTGTGAGGGTAGAGAGATGCGGCTCAGTGGTGGAGGGGTGAGGAGAGAAGCGGCTCAGTGGTGGAGGGGTGAGGAGAGATGCGGCTCAGAGGTGGAGAGATGAGGAGAGATGCGGCTCAGTGGTGGAGGGGTGAGGAGAGATGCGGCTCTGTGGTGGAGGGGTGAGGAGAGAAGCGGCTCAGTGGTGGAGGGGTGAGGAGAGATGCGGCTCTGTGGTGGAGGGGTGAGGAGAGATGCGGCTCTGTGATGGAGGGGAGAGGAGAGATACGGCTCTGTGGTGGAGGGGTGAGGAGAGAAGCGGCTCAGTGGTGGAGGGGTGAGGAGAGAAGCGGCTCAGTGGTGTAGAGTTGAGGAGAGATGCGGCTCAGTGGTGGAGGGGTGAGGGGAGAATGCGGCTCTGTGGTGGAGGGGTGAGGAGAGATGGGGGTCTGTGGTGGAGGGGTGAGGAGAGAAGTGGGTCAGTGGTGGAGGTGTAAGGAGAGAAGCGGCTTAGTGGTGGAGGGGTAAGGAGAGAAGCGGCTCAGTGGTGTAGGGTTGAGGAGAGATGTCGGCTCAGTGGTGGAGGGGTGAGGAGAGAAGCACACAGTATACATACATGAGACATTGTATAGACAGACAGTATGCAGAGATTACACACATTATACACACATTATACAACAGTATACACACAGTATAACCACATTACAGACAGTATGCAGACATTACAGACAGTATAGACACATTAGACACAGTATAGACACATTACACAGAGTATGAGACATTACACACAGTATAGCCACATTACAGACAGTATACAGAGATTACACACAGTATAGAGACATTAGGCAGAGTATAGAGACTTTACAGACAGTATAGACACATTACACACAGTATACAGAGAATACACACAGTACAGAGAAATTACACACAGTATAGAGAAATTACACACAGTATAGAGACATTACAGACAGTATACAGAGATTAGACACAGTATAGACACATTAGACACAGTATAGACACATTACAGAGAGTATAGAGAGATTAGACAGAGTGTAGAGACATTAGACAGATGTAGAGACATTACACAGTATACAGAGACATTACACAGTATAAGAGAATTAGACAGTATACAGAGACATGACACAGTATACAGAGACATTAGACAAACAGTATACAGAGACATTAGACAACAGTATACAGAGACATTAAACACACAGTATACAGAGACATTAGACACACAGTATACAGACATTAGACACACAGTATACAGAGACATTAGAAACAGTATACAGAGACATTAGACACAGTATACAAGACATTAGACACAGTATACATAGACATTAGACACAGTATACAGAGACATTAGACACAGTATACAGAGACATTACACAGTATAGAGCAGCACATATAGAGACAGACAGTATACAGATACATTAGACACAGTATACAGAGACATTAGACACACAGTATACAGAGACATTAACACACAGTATACAGAGACATTAGACACACAGTATACAGAGACATTAGACACAGTATACAGAGACATTAGACACAGTATACAGAGACATTAGACACACAGTATACAGAACATTAGACACACAGTATCCAGAGACATTAGACACAGAGTATACAGAGAAATTAGACACACAGTATACAGAGACATTAGACACAGAGTATACAGAGACAATTAGAACACAGTATACAGAGACATTAGACAACAGTATACAGAGACATTAGACACACACAGTATACAGAGAGATTAGACACACAGTATACAGAGAGATTAGACACACAGTATACAGAGAAATTAGACACATACAGTATACAGAGACATTAGACACACAGTATACGGAGACATTAGACACACAGTATACAGAGAAGACACACAGTATATAGAGAGATTAGACACACAGTATACAGAGAAGACACACAGTATACAGAGACATTAGACACACAGTATACAGAGACATTAGACACACAGTATACAGAGAAGACACACAGTATACAGAGAGATTAGACACACAGTATACAGAGACATTAGACACACAGTATACAGACATTAGACACACAGTATACAGAGACATTAGAAACAGTATACAGAGACATTAGACACAGTATACATAGACATTAGACACAGTATACATAGACATTAGACACAGTATACAGAGACATTAGACACAGTATAGAGAGACATTATTCACAGTATAGAGAGACATTAGACACAGTATACAGAGACATTAGACACAGTATACAGAGACATTAGACACACAGTATACAGAGACATTAGACACACAGTATACAGAGACATTAGACACACAGTATACAGAGACATTAGACACAGTATACAGAGACATTAGACACAGTATACAGAGACATTAGAGACAGTGTATACAGAGACATTAGACACAGAGTATACAGAGACATTAGACACACAGTATCCAGAGACATTAGACACACAGTATCCAGAGACATTAGACACAGAGTATACAGAGAAATTAGACACACAGTATACAGAGACATTAGACACAGAGTATACAGAGACATTAGACACACAGTATACAGAGACATTAGACACACAGTATACAGAGACATTAGACACACACAGTATACAGAGAGATTAGACACACAGTATACAGAGAGATTAGACACACAGTATACAGAGAAATTAGACACATACAGTATACAGAGACATTAGACACACAGTATACGGAGACATTAGACACACAGTATACAGAGAAGACACACAGTATATAGAGAGATTAGACACACAGTATACAGAGAAGACACACAGTATACAGAGACATTAGACACACAGTATACAGAGACATTAGACACACAGTATACAGAGAAGACACACAGTATACAGAGAGATTAGACACACAGTATACAGAGACATTGGACACACAGTATTCAGGAGAATAGACACACAGTATACAGAGAAGACACACAGTATACAGAGACATTAGACACACAGTATACAGAGACATTAGACACACAGTATACAGAGACATAACAGAGAGTAGACAGCCATTAGACACACATTGTATACATACAGTGGTGCGGGCGGTGATGTCATCAATGCAGTGCGTGGCTGTGGGCGGGCTGGGGTCGCACTGCGTGCTGTGTAGTGTGAGCTGGGCGGTAATTGCGGGTGGCGCCGCGTGTGCGTGAGGCGGCGGTCGGCGCAGGGCAGGAATTGCGGGAATTGCGGGGGAGCGGGAGGATGTGGCGGGGGAGCGAGGGAGCGGCGGGGAGCGGGAGGATGTGGCGGGTCAGGGGGGAGCGGCGGGCGGGTGTGTGGCGCCAGGATTTTTGCACTTCTGGCCAGTGTCGGCGGCTCGTGATGGCGCATGCGCGCCATTGCTCGCTATAGCGGTACAGTGGCCGGAAGTGCAAAACTGGCGATTATGTATATAGATTGTCAATTTCCAAGTACAGTGCAACATACAATAAATAGGTTACAATAAAGTGCAATAATTGCAGAGAATACAATATCGCCATTAAACATTGTGAACATTATTACAAAGGCATACATATATTTATCTGGGTGCATCTCTACATAAATAACTAAGAATAAAAATAAATAATAATGAAAGAGAGAAGGCTTGAAGAGTTATTGCACACATTTTATATTCTTCGACCTGACTGGCCAAATATCCCGATTAACAAAAGTGATTAGGAGGGACATGCGTTCTTACACCAAAAACCCATGCATCGATTAAGGAAAGTTAGAAAAATTCCCAGAACTTAACCACACTCTAATGTGAACATGTCTCTAGTATAAATAGCTCATATCAATCCAGTAGTTCTATCCCTCTGGCAATCTAGCTGATAATTAAATTATCCAAAATTATTCTTTACATCTAAGGGAACGATTCCTATCACCACTCCGAAAGGGCCTAGCTACTGTCTCTATACCCTTTACTCTCAGGGAATAACTATTACCATTGTGCAGGATAAAAAAAATGCCTAGACAACCCTGAAAATCCCCTTCTACTTGTCATATTATCCGGGTTAGTCCCTGTATTATGCTCTCCTAATCTCTTCCTTAGGGGTCTAGAAGTGCAACCACTTTAATATCTAAGGCATTCCACACATTGACATATAGAGAACATGTGAAATGTTACAAAGTATAAATGATTTTATGTCATATTTTTTGCCTGTTATATTGTTAAAGAACACATTTGTTCTTTTTGTGATCTTACACCGGATGCATCTCCTGCCTCCACACTTATAATTGCCCATTTGTGACAACCAAATTGGTCTCTAGACCCAACTGGTAAAAATACTAAGGGAGATTATATTACCCAAAATTCTATTCCTTTTAGGGAAGCATATATAGCTCTTCTTTAAAATTTTAGCCATGGTAGGATCTTGGAATAAAATAGGTAAATATCTATGGATTAGTGCTACTATCTGCTTATAGTCTGCACTAAAAACTGGAAGTACGCAAATTGTTCTTTCTATCCACACTTCCAGTCTGGTCACTGTTCATCTCAAATATAAAATGCAACACAGGTGATCAAAACATCCAATCTATCCAAAAATGATATCATTGTAAACATCAGTTGAAGCTGCAAAAAATAAGGACAGAAAATGAGAACGCTGTAGGTCTCGGAAAATGGCACAAATGAGCAATCCTTTTCCTTTAAAAACTTCAGAATTTTTTTCTCCACTTAGATAACAGTAAAAGTATACATGTTTTGCATCTACAAACTCGTACCGATCTGAGGCATTATACTGACATATCAGTTTTACCCTATAGGGAACATCATGATAAAATAAAACAAAAAACGTGTAATTGCACTTTTTTTGCAATTTCACGGCACTTGGAATTTTTTTCCCATTTTCCTGTACACAATATGGTAAAAAAAATGATTTTATTCCAAAGTACAACTTGTTCTAAAAAAAACAAGCCCTCAGATTTCTATATTGATGGAAAAATAAAAAGGTTATGGCTCTTGGAAGAAGGGGAGGGAAAAATAGAAAATGGAAAATGAAAAATTGCCTTGGGGTAAACGAGTTAAAGTCACAGCTGCCTAAAAGTTTTTAGGGGTAACACCCCTACATAGTTTTATATAGACATTTATACATCTTCCAGACATGATCAGTGTCAGCACAATTGAATACACAGACATCTTTAAAAAATCAATTTTGCAGGAACTCCCTCTTTTCACTCACCTCCAAAAAATTGACTAGTGCTAGATGGATCCTTAATGCGGCAGATTGTATAAATACGTTGAATCCTGTCACACTACACCTTGTTTTTGTGACTCTACATGCAAATAATGCATTTTTAGCAAAAGTAATGTCCCTTTTTATGTCCTTATGCAGGAGTAATATTCCACTTTGTACTTCCACATAGTGCCCCAATTGTGCCTGCACACAACAACAGTAACATTATTAACATTTGTAATACCCCATTATACATAAATATTAAATCTTAATAGACCACCTTTGTATGCTCGCACAGCATTCTGTTTGTGCTTCCAAACTCAGGAAGGCTTCAGCATATCTTGGAAGACTTGTTTTTCTCTCACATGCTTAAATAAAATCATGAGATAAAGAGAGTGAAATAAAAAGTGATGGAAAGGAAGAAGAGAATGATTTTATTTACATTTAACACATTCCATTTATTTTGTCTTCAAGCATTCCTTCTACCTTAAGGCCGCTTCACACGCTAGGATATAGGTGAACAAGATCGTTATCTATGTCATGTGACCGCGATCCTTCCGACATCGTTAGTGCGATGTCACATGCAAGGATATCGTTAACGATCTTAAATTTGGCAACGCTCCAGCTATTTTGAGAAGAACGTTTGAATTATGTAAAACAGCGGCAGGAATAGGAGAAATATGAATGACATGGTTCAAAAAGGTGTCACACTGAACAATGTTGCTGCTTCCCAGAACGTTAATTGGATGACGAACGATAGATTTGAGGTCTGGATCTCAAATTTTTGATGACCGTTCCAATGATTTTTCCTTTCTACATCGTTCGTTTACACGCAACGACGCACTAACGATATCGTTAGAACGATCACAAATCCGTGACGTTTCAACGATATCGTTAATGAGATTCTAGCGTGTGAAGTGACCTTAAGGACAACCTGTTTGGCAGCACTGCAGCAATACAGATTTAAAAATACATAAGTACAATTTACATAGTAACATAGTAACATAGTTTTTAAGGTTGAAGGAAGACTTTAAGTCCATCTAGTTCAACCCATAGCCTAACATGTTGATCCAGAGGAAGGCAAAAAAAAACCCATGTGGCAACACTAAGCTCCATATTGGGGGAAAAAAATTCCTTCCTGACTCCAGATACGGCAATCAGACTAATTCCCTGGATCAACGCCCTATCAAAGAATCTAGTATATATAACCGGTAATATTATAGTTTTCAAGAAAGGCATCCAGGCCCTTCTTAAATGTTAGTAGTGACTCACTCATTACAACAGCATGTGGCAGAGAGTTCCATAGTCTCACTGCTCTTACAGTAAAGAATCCGCGTCTGTGATTATGATTAAACCTTCTTTCCTCCAGACGTAGAGGATGCCCCCTTGTCCCAGTCTCAGGCCTAAGAGTAAAGAGATCATTAGAAAGGTCTCTGTACTGTCCCCTCATATATTTATACATTATTATAAGATCACCCCTAAGCCTTCGTTTTTCCAAGCTAAATAACCCCAAGTTTAATAACCTGTCTTGGTATTGCAGACCCCTTAGTCCTCTAATGACTTTTGTCGCTCTTCTCTGGACCCGCTCTAGTTCAGCTATGTCTTTCTTATACACCGGAGACCAGAATTGTACACAGTATTCTAAGTGTGGTCGCACTAGTGACTTGTATAGAGGTAAAATTATGTTCTCCTCATGAGCATCTATGCCTCTTTTAATGCATCCCATTATTTTATTTGCCTTTGCAGCAGCTGCCTGACACTGGCCACTAAATGTGAGTTTGTCATCTACCCATACACCCAGGTCTTTTTCAGTGACAGTTTTGCCCAGTGTTTTACAATTAAGCACATAATTATACCTTTTGTTTCCTCTGCCCAAGTGCATAACTTTACATTTATCCCCATTAAAGCGCATTTGCCATTTAGCAGCCCAAGCTTCTAGTTTACATAAATCCTCCTGTAATATAAGATTGTCCTCCTCTGTATTGATTACCCTGCAGAGTTTAGTGTCATCTGCAAATATTGAGATTGTACTCTGTATGCCCCCTACAAGGTCATTAATAAATATATTAAATAGAAGCGGGCCCAACACTGACCCCTGTGGTACCCCACTGTTAACTGTGACCCATTCTGAGTGTGTTCCATTAATAACCACCCTTTGTTTCCTATCACTAAGCCAGTTCTTAACCCACTTACACATATTTTCCCCTATCCCCATTGCCCTCATTTTATGTATCAACCTTTTGTGTGGCACCGTATCAAAAGCTTTTGAAAAGTCCATATACACCACATCCACTGCATTTCCTTGGTCCAGTCCAGAACTTACTTCTTCATAGAAGCTTATCAGATTAGTTTGACAGGAACGGTCCCTCGTAAAACCATGTTGATAATGGGTCATGAGGTTATTTTTCTTCAGATACTCCAGTATAGCATCTCTTAGAAAACCCTCAAGGATTTTACCCACAGTAGAGGTTAAGCTTACTGGCCTATAATTTCCAAGTTCAGTTTTTGTCCCCTTTTTGAATATTGGCACCACATTTGCTATACGCCAGTCCTGCGGTACAGACCCTGTTATTATGGAATCTTTAAATATTAAAAATAATGGTCTATCTATGACAGTACTTAATTCCTGCAGCACTCTGGGGTGTATCCCATCCGGGCCCGGGGATTTGTCAATTTTAGTGATTTTTAGACGATGCCGTACTTCCTCTTGGTTAAGCAGGTGACATTTAATTGAGACTTTTTGTTATCACTGATCATATTGTCTGTCATGGAATTTTCTTGTGTAAATACTGTTGAAAAAAAGTCATTTAGCATATTGGCTTTTTCCTCATCCTCATCCACCATTTCACCCAGACTATTTTTAAAGGGGCCAACACCATCATTTTTTAGTTTCTTACTATTTATGTAGTTAAAAAATATTTTGGGATTCTTTTTACTTTCTCTGGCAATGAGTCTCTCTGTCTCAATCTTTGCTGCCTTGATTTGCTTTTTACAAATGTTATTTAATTTTCTGTATTTATTTAATGCTTCATCACTACCTACTTGCTTTAATTCCCTAAATGCTTTCTTTTTGTCACATATTGCACTTCTTACCACTTTATTTAGCCATAGTGGTTTCCTCCTATTTCTAGCATGCTTATTCCCATAGGGTATATATTGTGCACAGGTCCTATTCAGGATGCTAATAAACATCTTCCATTTGTGTTGTGTACTTTTATGTCTCAGGACATCATCCCAGTTTATTGCACTAAGATCATCTCTCAACCGTTGGAAATTTGCCTTCCTGAAGTTTAGTGTCCTTGTAGCCCCTCTACTACACGTCTTAGTAAAGGATACTTGAAAGCTTATTAAGTTATGATCACTATTACCCAAGTGACCTCCAACCCGTATATTGGATATGCGGTCCGGCCTGTTGGTTAATATTAGGTCCAGCAGTGCCCCCCTTCTTGTTGGGTCCTGAACCAGTTGTGAAAGGTAATTGTCTCTCATAGTTTTCAAAAACTTATTACCTTTGCTGGAACTGCAGGTTTCTGATCCCAATGTATTTCAGGGTAGTTGAAGTCCCCCATAATAATGACTTCTCCCTGAGTCGCTGCTTCATCTATTTGCTTTATGAGGATATTCTCCTCCACTTCCATTATTGTTGGGGACTTAAAACAAACCCCTATCAGTAATTTATTATTTTTTCCCCCTCCCCTTATCTCCACCCACAGGGACTCTACATTTCCATTAGATTCACCTATATTATCACGCAGGATGGGTTTTAAGGATGATTTTACGTATAAACATACACCTCCTCCTCGCCTATTTGTACGGTCATTTCTGAACAGACAATAGCCCTGTAAATTAACAGCCCAGTCATGGCTCTCGTCCAGCCAAGTCTCCGAAATCCCCACCATGTCATAATTATTTACCAACAAAATCAATTCTAATTCCTCCATTTTGTTGGTGAGGCTTCTGGCATTAGTGAACATGCACTTTATGCATCTCTCTTTACCTCTATTCCTTCCTACTAGATTGACTGTTCTAACCCCACCCCCCATGCCACCCCCAATTTTATTACTTGTGCCCAGGTTACTGTTTACACTATCTTCCCCTTCTATACAGTGAACACCCTCCCCCCCAATCCCTAGTTTAAACACTCCTCCAACCTTCTAGCCATTTTCTCCCCCAGCACAGCTGCACCCTCCCCATTGAGGTGCAGCCCGTCCCTAGCATAGAACCTGTAGCCAACAGAGAAGTCGGCCCAGTTCTCCAGGAACCCAAACCCCTCCTTCCTACACCAATTCCTGAGCCACTTATTTATCTCCCTAATCTCCCTTTGCCTCTCTGGTGTGGCACGTGGTACAGGCAGTATTTCAGAGAATACTACCTTGGAGGTCCTTGCCTTAAGCTTGCAGCCTAATTCCCTGAAATCATCTTTAAGGACCTTCCACCTACCTCTAACTTTGTCATTTGTGCCAATGTGCACCATGACCGCTGGGTCCTCACCAGCCCCACCCAGTAATCTGTCAACCCGATCAGCGATGTGCCGGACTCGAGCGCCCGGTAGGCAGCACACTGTTCGACGATCCCTGTCTTTGTGACAGATTGCCCTATCTATTCCCCTAATAATTGAGTCCCCCACTACCAGCACCTGTCTGGCCTGCCCTACTCTCCTGTTTTCCCCCTTACTGGAGCAGCCACTCCTCTGGCTTTCAGAGGTCATGCCCTGCTGCAGCAGTGCTGTACCTGAACTCACACACCCCTCATCTGCCAACATAGCATATTTATTGGGGTGTGCCAGATCAGGGCTAGCCTCCCTAGCACCCTTCCCTCTACCCCGCCTTCTAACTGTCACCCAGCTAGCTACCTCACGGTCCTGCAGATCCATACTACCATCCTCCCCCACATCTATCCCATTGAGCAGCTGTTCAGTGAGCAGCAGACTCCTTTCCATATTGTCTATGGATCTCAGCGTTGTCAGTTGTTCATTTAGATCCAGTATCTGGGCTTCCAAATGCACAACGTACTCACATCTCACACAGCAGTATGCACCCTCGACCAGCTGGTCAAGGAATGCATACATGTGGCAAGATGTACACTGGATGGCATTGCCAATCATGGAGCTCATTTCCTAATGGGGATTGCACTAGACAGAAATGATAAGTAAAAAAATGCAAAGTATTAATAAAATACAACCAACAATACAGTAATTCCTCCCTTCCAAACTCCCTGAATCCAAAGTCACTGAATCACAAGTCACACACTTACCTCTGTCGCACTTGCTCTGTCACACGTAGCTCGCGGTCACACTCGCTAGAAAATCAGATATAAAGAGGTTTTTTTTTTTGGTTTTTTTTTTCACTTAGCAGAAAATCAGCCTATAGCTCAGTGTACTTCCAAGGGACTGGAAGCCCCAACCAGCTGCTTCTTATAAACCCTTAATTATGCACCCCCACCCTTAATTAACCCCTTGTAAGTATAGCTACACCACAGGTTTTAAGTGCAATGTAGTTAACCCTTTAACTTACAGGTAGTAAAATAAGAGACTATAAACTTGTAGAGAGAAAAGAAAGTTAAGAAAGCCCAATAAAATTAAAAAGGTAAAAAAAAAAAACAGTCAGCAATTCACACAGGTATTTGTTGCAGGATTCCCAAACACCTCCTCACTGAATCACAAGTCACACACTTACTTCTGTCGCACTTGCTCTGTCACACGTAGCTCGCGGTCACACTCGCTAGAAAATCAGATATAAAGAGGTTTTTTTTTTGTTTTTTTTTTTCCCTTAGCAGAAAATCAGCCTATAGCTCAGTGTACTTCCAAGGGACTGGAAGCCCCAACCAGCTGCTTCTTATAAACCCTTAATTATGCACCCCCACCCTTAATTAACCCCTTGTAAGTATAGCTACACCACAGGTTTTAAGTGCAATGTAGTTAACCCTTTAACTTAAAGGTAGTAAAATAAGAGACTATAAACTTGTAGAGAGAAAAGAAAGTTAAGAAAGCCCAATAAAATTAAAAAGGTAAAAAAAAAAAACAGTCAGCAATTCACACAGGTATTTGTTGCAGGATTCCCAAACACCTCCTCACTGAATCACAAGTCACACACTTACTTCTGTCGCACTTGCTCTGTCACACGTAGCTCGCGGTCACACTCGCTAGAAAATCAGATATAAAGAGGTTTTTTTTTGTTTTTTTTTTCCCTTAGCAGAAAATCAGCCTATAGCTCAGTGTACTTTATTATTTTATATGGATAACTGACTTTGGATATTTTTTAGACAGACAATGTCAAACCAGACATTCTTTCTAAAGACAAGTCAAAAATTGAAAATTCAGTCTTTGTTCTGAAGGCCTTCTGTCTGAAAAACTATTTGTTGTCCTCTACGGTGCCGTTTCATAATAACATGATTAATGAGCAATGGTGCCTTAAGCCCCTGAGAGATCTATTTCTTTTAATTGTAAATCTGTTAACTGTCAATACTGGTGACCACAGATCTGCATTTTGCGCTTGATTCACACTATGTATTTTGGGTGTACCTAACATACCCATCTGTGCTCAAAAAAAAAAAAAATATATGTATATATTTAAACAAATACACTTATATTTGCATAGAATTTTAGAAAAAATATGTAAAATTGGTATCCTTTTGATTTGTTTATGGTCATACATTTTGCAGCAGATAGAAGTAAGGAACTTCACACCAAAAGGCCTGTGGAAATGCTTCAAATAGGATTTTTTATTAATATTTGATATCCACTGATTATATTGCAGAAAGTACAGTACTACTACATAAGGTTTCCTGTATAATACCATTAATCAAACTGTGAAGAAATATGTGAGCTCAGGCCACTCCTCTATTTTTGAAGCCCAAATTGCAACAGGCTCCAAATCCCCCTGATGGCATGGATATTGAGCTCTAGATGCTCCTGCACCATCCACTTTAGTCATTCACTATGTGTGTGAAAAAATGTATCAAGAAACTTCAAGTAATTGCTTCTGACACTTACATTGCTGCTAATGTTTCTATGCTGGTGACCTCATGTAACCCTGGTTGTAAGTGTAGATCTGCCATGCGTACTTTGTCCCTCACTTATGTTTTGGGGAAAACCAGTCCTAAGCTTGTCTACCAAATTGTTTTGATACTCTAGCATGCACGTGTCCCTGTCCAGTGCGAGAAATATTTGGTTAACTTTAATCTTGCTCCACGGATCCAACCGAGTGGCAACACTGCAGTCGTCGCTAATTTGAATCCTAACGATACGGGCATCATGCTGTAGATAGTGCAGCAAGAAGGCCTCCATGAGGCCCAAGTTCTTGTGTTGGTGGCAACGGGGGTAACATTTCCACTTGCTTCCTGCATCCTCTTCCTGTAATCTTGTACAGCAATAAGGGGAATCATTTCTTCCTCATCTCCTGACTGTTCTATGTCCATCACCTTTTCATCCTCATCCATTTTTTTCCTCAGCTCCTGCACCTTCACTACCTGTTTGCCTGGTACATTAACAGACCATGTCGTTCTACTTCACACTGACATGCCACCTGCATGTGTGACGACAATCTAGACCTTTGAGATATTGATCTCCTTTCCTCATCCTCTTCCTGTGGTAGCACTAGCTTATGCCCAGACTTTTCAAGGTTCGCTCCAGCATGTAGATGACCGGAATAGTGATGCTGATAATTGTATTGTCAGCGCTAACCATTTAGTAACTGCAGGTTACAGGCCAAACAGAGCCTTTTTAGGGTAAATTAAGGATTTGACAGATTACAGGTCAAACAGAGTATTTTTAGGGAAAACTGAAGGATTTGAGATTCACTGGTTACCAGAAAACGAGATCCTTTTTCAGGAGAAACAGAAGAATTTCAAATTACAGGCTATAGGCAGAAAAATACCTTTTTAGGGGAAACTGAAGGATTTGACCATCCCTTCCTGTATGCAAAAACGTGGTGTTGGCAATGCACACAGGTTTAGGAATTTCCACAGATTTGGACAGCACTTGTTTGAGGCCAAACAGACCCTTTTTAGGGGAAACTAAAGGATTTGAAACTCACAAGTTAAAAGCCAAATAGAGCCTTTTTGAGGGGAAACTGAAGGATTTGAATTTACAGGTTACAGGCCAAAGAAAGCTGTCTAGAGGAAACTAAAGGATTTCAGAATCACGTTTACAGGTAAAAAAAATGCCATTTTAGGAGAACTGAAGTATTTAGCAATCACTTCCTGTATGCAATAACATGGGAATGCACAAAGGATTGGGAATTTCCAGAGATTTGGACAGTACTTGTTTGAGGCCAAACAGATCCTTTTTGAGGTGGAATCAGAAGGATTTGAGGTTTACAAGTTACAGGCCAAAGAAAGCCTTTTATGGGAGACTGAGGATTTCTGAATCACATGTTACAGGTAAAAGAAATGCCCTTTTAGGGGAAACTAAAGTATTTGGCAATCCTTCCTGTGTGTAAAACATGGATTTGGCAACACACCCAGGTTTAGGAATTTTCAGAGATTTGGAAAGCACTTGTTTGAGGCCAAATAAATCCTTTTAAGGGGAAATGGAAGGATTTGCGATTCAAAGGATACAGGCCAAACAGAGCCTTTTTTAGGGAAAGCTGAAGGATATGAGATTCAGAGGTTACAGGCAAAAGAGAGCCTTTTAAGGAAAATTGAAGGATTTGAGGTACACAGATTACAGGTCAAACATAGTCTTTTTAGGGTAAACTGAAGGATTTGAGATTCACAGGTTACAGGACAAATAAACTTTTAGGTAAAACTGAAGGTTTCAGAATCAGATGTTATAAGTAAAAAAATGCCCTTTTAGGGGAAATTGAAGTATTCGGCAAACCCTTCTGGTATGCAAAAAATGTGGCCTTGGCAACATACACAGGTTTAGGAATTTCCAGAGATTTTGAGAGCACTTGATTGAGACCAAACAGATCTTTTTTAGGGAAAAACTTAGGAAGGTAGTTTTATATTATAGGCTGCAGGCCAAACAAAGCCTTTTATGGGAAATTGAAGGATTTCAGAATCACAGGTTACAGGTGAAAAAGTACCCTTTTAGGAGAAACTGAAGGAATTGAGATTTACAGGTTAAAGGCCAAACAACATTTTAGAGTAAACTGTAGGATTTGGCAATCCCTTCCTGTATGCAAAAAAAGGCTTTGGCAACTCACACAGGTTTTGGAATTACACCTGTTTTTAGTACAAAATGCCTATGTCTGGATGGACAATCTCACCCTACTTGCTATATAGAAAGTGATGGAGTATCTAGATATCTATTTGTGTAACACAGACGGAGCAGCAAGGAAAAGCAGGAGCACTGTCCCTAGCAGTTGCACACTGAAAGTTACTATGATGGCAAATGGCTGCTTCTTTAATCCCTAGGGACATGTGACTTTGGCAGCAAAGCCAGACAATGACACAAGCCTTGTGTCTTCAACTTGTGAATGTTTTATGCACCCTTATTGGCTCCAGACCAAGAACATCCACACAGAAAATGCCAGGAAAAAAATGGAGTCTACTCTGATCTCTCCACACCCCTTCCCCTCATCAAGCATTCGTTATCATCCCTAGATGAGTCCTTCCTCCTATGCGTCATCACGTGTCTAAGCCCTGGCTGACCCTGGGCGAACACTGGCTAGTGAATTGGGCAGGAAGACACTATTTTTGCTACTACAGTGGGAGACAGACATAAAAGCAGGAATAAAACAACAAACAAAATTATGAGCTTCCACAAGGACAACTTCTCCTGGAGGTCAGCACAGAGGAACTGTAACAGCACACGGGAGAGCCATTAGTGAGTTTAAGCTATGAACGAGAGGGGACAGCAAAATGAAGCTGCTTTGATTAGAGCTATATAAATCTTAGCAGGATCAAAAAGGAACTTTTAACCCCTTGAGCACCAAATGAAGGTAAATCTTCACTCATGTTAATCACCATGTGAAATACAAAGAGGACCTGCAATCTGCTAGTCGACAAGTCCTTCTAATTCTGAATACCACAAAGGTCTCTGTTAGACACAACACACTCGTGACACATTCAATTATATTATAATAAAAGGGGGTCTTTGCTTTTTTTCTTTTTTGTGAATAAGTGAACTGATAATGTTATTTGTTCATTCCCAGCCAATAATATAGTATTATTGCTATATCAATGGTACAGTGCTATAAGGCACTATGTAATTTACTTATTATTTCTGTTTCAATTCAATCACTGAAACTGGAAATCTTCATGACAACTTTACTAGGTCACATACTCCATACTAATTGCTACATCAGATTATATCAAATCACAATGTACTAGCAAGATTTTCAGTTCTGTGTTAATTCATTTTGAAGTTGTAATGTGCAATTAAAAGCCAAATTGCAACTGCAAAGCTGACAGCTAAACAGTAATTATTACAACAATTATTACTCTTCTTCCAGTTAACAAGCACTTTAGAAAACAAATTATAATTGTTTTAAACTTTACTTTCAAGTTTGGTGCTTAATAATTCTTTACATAGCTGGAATTAAGTTAAGCAGCTCTCTAACATAGCTAAAGGTACAAGGAGAAATGTAGAAACAAGCTTTTTGGTGCTCTCTATTGTCTGATTTGTGGGACAGTATAATGAAAAACGTAAAACAATGACAATTCATATTACGTGTTTTAAATACAATGACACAGATAAATTTTACATTAACTTTACCAAATATTTCCTGGATTCCCATAAAGCAATATTTTAAAGGGAATATATCGTCAGTCAATTTTACTATTGCTTAAATCAGAACTTATGTTATGCTTCATTGAAAAAAGACAATAGGTAATTTTCTGATGATAGCTTTTCTTCAAACTACACAGTACTTACAAGGTGCTTACTTTCAATAGTATCATGTTGGAACAGTCATGCCTTCCAATGAGTATAGCTAGATTAGTTTTAAGAGGTTAAAACTTAACATTTAATGAAAATTACTAAAAGGACTAGAATGTCCACACATACTATACACGTGACAACCCGCCGTGCCCCAAGTGTCACAACTTAAAAAACTCTGTTATTATACTAGGAGCATGGTGGTAACAAATGAATGATATTGAGAGTTCAGCACCAGGCTGTCATTGGTAAAAGGACCTCCTGGAATGAAGGAACTCAATTTGTCTCTTGCTTGGATGGAAGAAAGCTGGTGAGACCTTTCCTGTATATAGGGGAAGGGGGCTTTTTCACTTTTCCATGTGCAGATATATGTGCCAGTAGGATATAAGGTGGTGAAAAAATGACACCAGCATATCTAAAACTGACATAAGGTTTGAAGGTGGACTGTATTAAGGGGCAGGATGAGCTCTATAGATAACACCTTGAAATGACTCATAACTCTTAGTATAATAACAGAGTTTTTTAAGTTGTGACACTTGGGGCATGGCGGGTTGTCACGTGTATAGTATGTGTGGACATTCTAGTCCTTTTAGTAATTTTCATTAAATGTTACGTTTTAACCTCTTAAAACTAATCTAGCTATACTGAATAAACCTAATCTCTCTGAAAAGTGGGGTAGGACCTTACCACTAAAGAGAATTTCTATCCTGCTATATTTGATGCCTTCCAATGAGACAGATGTATGGAACTGCATATCTTTTTCATGACTGAATTTGAAAAATAATATTTACTGTGTAGCTGAAAGCAGCCAACTACAATGTTTAAGACAATTTGAGTTACTGAATCCTAACTCATTTCAATAAAATATTAAGATGCATGGTCAAAAGAAATGTTGCCATCAAAATTAGTCATTCAATTTACACTTATTAGCTATAACAATAAGATGTAAGGTCACTACTGGTTATGTCAGATCCACAACTTTGTTGTGAAGACGCAGCAGACAGCAGCAATATTTGTCACAAACCAGAGAAGTAAATGTGAGTGGCATGGTGAGTATTAAATGGTTTTTTACCTATATCTTATATTTATTATACCCTGGGGTCATATTAAATAACTTTTAATTTGTTGGGAATATACGGTACTTTCTGTGACTTGAATTTTCCATTAAAGTCTGAGACAACTCTAATAATTGTTTGCTCTTGCAAAAAGCTAGGAAAATTTGAGTAGGCAATCTAGATTGCTAATTGATCAACAAACTAATCCATTAAATGGTTTGATAACCAGATTGTGCAGTGGCACATTAACTAGATAGTTGTGTTCATTGCACACTTGATAACTAGTAGAGATGAGCGAAGCTTTTGAAGTCTGGGTTCAGCTCAGTTTGCTGAACGGGCATATGTCCACCAAATAGGTCGGCGAACAGTTCGCCAAACTTCTGAAACCGAATCAAATCAATATGAGGCAAAACCAAGGACCTAGAAAAAATGTTCAAAGGGGCAGAACAGCTGCCAAAACAGCTCAAATTCGGAACAGACATCAGGACAAGTGCCATCTATTTCTCAGAGTTAACATTTTCATCATTGTGCATTATGGATGCATGGGACAAGGCCTGGCAAAGTATTTCAAACTTCAGATGTAAGACATGGTGGTCAGAGAACCCTGCTAAATTTAGGAAACAGACAAGGAGACTCTTAAGAAAAGTCTCATTTCAAAAAAATAGGGCTAGATACCACCACAGTGACATCAATTGACCCAGAATGAAAATTTTTAATGGTGCACGCTGCATGCATGGCACAGGGTCCGGAACAGAGCCTGCTCTACTATTTGTAGGTTAAACATTTATGAATAACAGGGGGATGAGTGACATGTGTAGGCATCATGCTCACAGAGCCCAGCTAAATTCAGGAAATAGAAAAGAAGAAGATCCCCAAGAAGAATCTCCCCATTTCAAGAAAGTAGGGATAGATACCACCAAAGTGGCATTATTTGACCCAGAATAAAAATTGGAGAATATCATAGTCTGCAAGCATGGCACAGGGTCTGCAACAGGACCTGGCTCAACATTTGAAGGTTAAACATTCATTAATAACAGGAAGATGATTGACACATGTATGCATCTTGCTCACAGAGCCCTGGTAAATTCAGTAAACAAAAAAGAGAGAGACCCCCAAGAAGACTCTCAACATTTAAAAAAATTAGGGTCAAAGACCACCTGAGCAGCATAGGTTGACTCAGAATGAAAATTGTATAATGGCAAGATGAATGCAACACGCTGAAAAGTACAACATCGCCCATTCTGCCCAATCTGCCACTGGGGTGTAAAAGTCCTTGGAGATCCCTGACTTGTTCATCTTCATGAAAGTTAGGTGTTCTACACATTCAGGGGACAGCCGGGTATGCTTATAAGTCAGGACATAGCCAGCAGCACTGAAGAGAGGTCTAAGAGATTGTTTCCCTACAAAACCATCAAGGCGTGACTGGCGAGCTCAGGCCACTCCTTTATTTTTATGCCAATAATGCAAAGGGGTTCAAACACTCCCTGATAGCATGGATAATGAGCTTTAGATACATGCTCTCCAGCCATTCACTGTGCTCACACTTGTACTCAGTTCTGCCTTTTGGATGGACTGGTTAAAAAATTGGTCAAAGGACTTCCAGGAA
Organism: Allobates femoralis; assembly: GCA_033576535.1. Taxonomy (NCBI): domain Eukaryota; kingdom Metazoa; phylum Chordata; class Amphibia; order Anura; family Aromobatidae; genus Allobates; species Allobates femoralis. The sequence goes on from JARQOC010000005.1 coordinate 310,912,114, forward strand.
TTGCTTCTGACAGTTAAATTGCTGCTGCTGCTAATGTTTTGGTGCTGACAACTCGATGTCCCCTTGGTTCGAAGTGTAGATCTGCGATGCATACACTGTATCTCTGCTTTGTTGGAGAAAACCAGTTCTAATATTGTCTTTAAGAAAAACAGCTTTTTGTCATGCTCCAGCATGCGCGTGTCCCTGTCCAAGGTGAGAAGCATCTAGCTAAACCTACTCTTGTACTTGCGGATCCAAGAGTGAAGCAACCAAGTATTAATCTCTAATTCGAATCCTAATGATACAGGCATCATGTTGCAGATAGTGTAAGCAAGAAGATGCTCATGTGTCTGACAAATCCATGAGGCCCAAGTCCTTGAATTGTTGGTGGCGGAGTAAAGATCAAGATTCCTTCCTCCATCCTCTTTCGCCAACCTTGGACAACAGAAAGCAGAATAATTTTTTCCTCAGCTCCTGACTATTCTGTGCCCATCTCCCTCTTCATCCTTGTCCACCTGTATTTCTTCTTGGCTCCTGCACCTTCACTCCCATTTTGTGTGATACCATGAGAACTTTCTCTGTCGTCAACTCCCCTGCCGTGCCACCTGGCTGTGTGATGGGAGCCCGGATATTTGAGATATTGATATCCTTCCACATCCTTCTATTCTTCCTCCTCTTCTTCCTCTGGTACCACTGCCTCATTCCACAGAGTTTTTGAAGTTAATTCAACATGTACAGTAGATGACCGGAATAGTGATATAGATGATGGCATCATCAGCGCTAACCATCTTAGTAGTCATTTTGAAAATGTGCCGAAGGATGCAGATGTTTTGATCTGTGCCCACTCTGTAAGCGTCATTTGCACCACATTTGGCTCGCTTTGAGTCACTGTACATGTCATTACATATTGTGCCAGGACTTCTTGCTGCTGCCACATTCGCTGCAACATATGCATAGCTGTCCACCACCCTTCAGCTATGTGACTCACATCTCCAAGGCATTTTATTAAACAATGCCTGATGCAGGAGAGCCCTTGCAGTGCAGTACAGGCATGGGGGTATTCTTTCTGAACTGTTGCAACATTAAGGGACAGGTCTAGGGTGCAGCTGGAGGTCATAGAGGAGGTGTAGTGAGGCAGAATCAGTGGATGAAGAGGTACAGGCAGACGTTTATAACAAAAGTTTGGAGATTTCAAGGTTTGGGTAATAGCTAATGACACCTAGCTCCACAAGCACCAGAGTAACCCAATGGCCAGTGAGTGAGATTAATGCCCCTGGCCATGTTTGCTTGTCCAGGTGTCAGTGGTGACATGCACCCAGTAACACACAGAGTTTTTCAAGGGAAAGTTGATGTTGTCTGCAATATGCTGGTGTAGCGCATGAACAGCTTTCTTTCTTGGGGTAGGGTGTAACCTACAAACTGCTGCACTGTGAGGGAGGAGAAGGTGGAAATGTTCTAGGGGGTTTGACAATCAAATGGTGTGCTCGGTATCTGAGATCAGTCAAAACCAACAGATGTGTCCGCTACTGTAACAGCTAAGGAGCTGTCACTCGCTCCGTCTGTTGTGAGTAAACAAGCTATATAGATTAAAAATACCCGATTATAAGGTCAGCGCTTCCTTAGGAGACCTAATATTTATCATTGAGGTTCTTTATTATAAAATAGATCATAACAGTGCAGTACAACGCATTTCGACTATATTTATGAGCTTCCTCAGGTACAATTAAACAATAACAACAGGTATCTATGTGATTTCTTATATTGCTCATAGTGTGTTTGCACAAGAGGCTGGGAAACCCCCAATAGTTAATCACATTGATTGGTTCCATACTAGCCACGTCTAGCATTGGGACATTCTATATTATGATAAATTAAATAGAAAACAACGAGCACTAGTGGGTCTTCACAGGTCTAATGATTGGGCTCATGAATCTCCAGACCTTGGGAGGTAATCTTGCAGTACACAGTTTCAGAAAAAGAGAAACAATGATGGCACTCACCCATCTGAGTTCTTCACAGTGCTCTTTATTATTCCATCCAGGAATGGGGTTACAGTGGTGCGGGGAGGGAGGAGAGGCAGAGGGGGACTAGGGCACTCCGTTTCGAGTATGTTACTCTTCGAAAATTATGTAGCAGGTAATTATTACAACTCCTACAAAAATTGCAACCAGGTCCTTGCTTTCAGACATCCGCACCATGAGGAATACTGCTCTTTCTGAGATTCCATTGGGTGAGGAGAGGTTTAAACTTACAATCCTCTGATTGAGCCAGATCTCCAAGGGGTTATATATACTTGATTTTATTGTTGAGTCCATCTGGATGTATGCTTCACAAACGGTACATCCAGATGGACTCTTTTCTATTTAACATCTGTATTCTATTGCCAAAAGAAATAGGTACAGATTCCACCAGAGTAATTCTAATTTCAAACTTTCCTCCGTGATGTGAGTAGAGGTGACGGGATAGTTAATAGTAATCCACTTACCAATATAGCCTGTTACCGTATGATTCCAGTAAGAACAGTAGGTGTTCACATGCAACCCTCTGCCATCTTGGAAATATATGGAATTTGAAAGAAACAGTGTTGCCCCTTATGCCATGTGTAATGAAGTACCAACTTACAAAAAATTAACTATTTCTAAAATATTTTAACATTTTGAAAAAATTCCTTTTCAGCATGGAATGATCCCACTGATTACATAGATTTTGATATGATTTTGAAACAGTTTTCTGGACTTTTTCAGAGCAAAGCACACAAAAATGGCAAAGGGCCACAGCCTCTGATGTAGCCTGGACCATCAGTAACTGGGCCCTGATAAAGCAGGTGAAGAAGAACCCCTGTATTTGGGACAAGACCTACAATCAACACAGTGATTACCTCTTTATCAAGTGTGTTTGGAATAAGATCTTCATCAAACTGCCCCAGACATTCATGACCCTCACATCACCTGAGAAAAAAATTATAGGAAAGTGTTTTTTTTGTGGATGGTTTACTTGTGTGATTATAGAAATGGTCATAACATTGTAACAATGACTGTTGCAAGGTTATTTTTTTGTTTGCAGCACAAAAAATAAGTTTTTGTTGTTCCACATCGCAGGAAACCACATTTTAATCCGTTAGCGGTCTATGAAGGACAGATTCATTCGGTATTTCAAACAAAACCATGAATGTGATGAAAGGCTACGTTCAGACCGACCAGTCCACTACATCTACTATGAGGACTTATATTTTCTGGCTTCAGGCGTCCAGCCACTTATGTATTTGTCTTACAAATGTCTGATGTTGGATTTCTACTACTAAGAATCCACCCAAAATATTGACATATTAACATTTCATTCACATACAGGACCACAAGCAGCAGCGCCACCACAAGCCCAGGCCCTCTATGGCCACAAAGAGGATAGTACCCTTGAATCATCTGGGGCCCATTCTGTACAACCATCTCAGGCAATAAGGGATGACATACACGATGTCACACTTGACCTTGAACCAACTATCTCACTAAATAGCAGTGTGTTTGGTCACCTGAAACAGCAGCGCAGCAGCCGAAACACCAGCAAAAAAATCAAAGAGAGTGAGTCAATCATCATCGAAACAGTACAGCACCTTGAGGAAAATCTCAGGAGAGAGATTAAAGACAACCATATAAAAGTGCTTTGAGTTACTGCACCAGCTTGTGTTGTACTCTGGAAATGACTGGCCGCTCTTCTTTACTTCTTATTACCAAATGTTGAATGACATCCCACGTGACTGCCATCGCGAATTTCAAGGCAGATTCCAGTCGCTCATGGAGGAATTTATGGTCACTAAGACCAGGGCCACACTTGCGTCATGCATCCGCTAAACGGATGTGTTTTTGACATATGCAAATGTGTAAAAACGCATGCATTGCAAAAATGCATTGCAAAAGTGCAATGCGTTTAACGCAATGTGTTTTTGCTAGTTGTGCTAAAAACATGGTCTGCAACATTTTCTGGTGGTTTTTCAAAAACGCATGCGTTTTTTTATCATGGGAGTCTATGGGAATCGCATACACATGCGTTAATGCATGCGTTAATGCATGCGTTATTGCTTGTGCTAAAAATGAAAAATACATGCCATAAAAATTTCAAGGCAAAAACTGGATCCATTAATGCATCCTGTAAACGGATGCAATCTCTCATGTGTGACCCTAGCCTAAGGCTGCAGGCACTGGCCCTTAAAATCCATCTCCACAGGATTCAGGGGACACTGTGTAGGTTCCATAGTCTGTGTAGGCTGATGTGTGTGGTAACCTCACATTTGGTGAGGTGTACATTGGCCAATAGTTTTATATTGTGGGCCGTTTCCGTGGCCCATGACACAATCTGTTTGTTTGCGTCCCTTTTAAGGCTTGGTCACCAATATGTGACAAAGTTGTATGGCAAAGAAGGTTCTTTAAGGCTCCTGGATACATACTGGGGCCTTATCCTACTACGTCTACCCTGTGTAGTTTGGTTTTCGGTACACAAAATACCTAATATGTTGGTATTGGCACTTTTACATTGCTAATTTTAAAAATTAGGACCATGACTATAATGGGCAGGTGTTATGTTTACATACGTGTTGCAAAAGCCACTAAAGTTGGGTTTATGATGGTTTCGAATAACAAAACATTTGTGAAAAATAAACAAGAATAATTGGTAGAAATGTTTTTTTTTTGAGGGAAAAAACAACATGCAACATATATGATTGGATTAGTACCCACAAATTTGGTAGCATGTAGGGTCCATGTTGCAATTTAAAAAACACATATGGTAACATGAGTCTTACTGTACTGTGTAAGTGATTAGTTTGACAATCAACCTTGCCTTGACCGGCAATTTGGGCCTAAAGACTCCGTTAAACGGCACGTCATAGTCAGCGACATTGCTGATACGTCACGGGTTTGGAGGCGTACCAACAATGTCGTTGCGACCTCTTTGCGTGTGACACTGCCAAGTTGCAGCGATAAATCGCTGGATCAGAGTTGACTAAGTTTACCTACATGTTGGAAACCTGGCGATGTCACTCAAGCGATCTGCTTGCATCGCTCTGTGTGACATGGCGATAACGATGTTGATAGCCATTTCGCCTATTCACCACATTGATAAGTATTGCTCGCTGGGTTGTGACCAACGCAGCGAGCAATAGCTGCTGCAAACATCACTCTGTGTGACACCTAAGGAAGCGATGTCGGAAGCGAGCACGCACCCACGGATTACTGACGACATCGCTTCAAAGTTGTACCATGAGACGGTACCTTAATACAAAACAACATTGTCCAAATGATTTTTATGTCATGTTGTGAGAGTAAAGGCCCCGTCACACACTTCAACATCCGAGCGATCCGATCAATGATCCGACTTGACCTAGATCGCTTGAACATCATTGTTTGATCGCTAGTGAGTTGTCACATGTACAAATATCATGAACTATGCAGCAACGACTACGCGACAAGCGAACGATATTAGCAGTCGTTTGGATGCCTATATTACTATGTCCAGAATAGACAGAGTAGTTAAGGACATCGTTATCAAGGTGTCACACTTGCCGGTACTGCAGGTTGAACGTACAATCATCAACTAATTTATGGTCCGGTTCATAAACCTGCGATCAACGATCAGCTGACATATCGCTGGTTGTATCGACGTGTCACACGCTACTACGTCCTTACAATGTGATTTAAACATCTCAAAACCCGTGACGTTTCAACGATATTGTTAATTATATCGTAGTGGGCCTTTAGTTACATTTAAGAAGTTGAAGGACAGGAACTTCCACAGAAATGAGGCAAAGTGCACCTATGCAGAAACAAATTGACACCAGTATAAATGTCTGGAATGCAAACCACACCTGTTCTACTTTAATGTAAACACTGATAGTAAACTAACAGAACACAAATGGATAACCAACAATTACATAAACTCGGTATGTCATAGCATTGTTAACGTACACAATGATTGACACCATGGTACATCACATGAATTTAATGGCAAGCAGACTGATGGCTAAGTTGGGTACAAATAAAACACATTACATTAGAGGATCATACAATTGCAATTGCCCAGCATTGCTCTAAAACTAACGTGCAAAATGATTGCGAATCTTTATGCTCCAGTAGGCATCGGCATCGAAGGGGTGGCATTTGTGCTGGGAAACAAAATTATGAAGACAAACACAGGCCATTACAACCTGATTTACATTTTCAGGCTTAAGTAGCATTCACGTCTGGAGTACCCGCCATTTTGCAGCCATTAGCCCAAATGTGCACTCCACATACCGACTGGCCCGACCTAACTGGGCATTAAAGAAGCAACGCATGCTGTTAAGAGTCCGAGTGGAATACAGCCTCAGCACACTGTGGCTCAGCTGGAAGGCAGCATCATCGACAAACATAAAAGTACAGGAGGGCCATCTGTGCCTGGTAAAGGCTGAGGAGGTGGCACATTGAATTGGCCCCGCACTAGTCTGCGCCAGATATTGCTGTGGCGAAATGCATGGGTATCATGAAAATTCCCACAGGAACCAATATCAACAGCAATAAATCAGTAATTACAGTCTGTTATTGCTATGAGCACAACATAATAATATTTTTTGTAATTGAAATATAAAGTGCCACTATGTGGGGGCTTCTGTATACGGATGTACTTCCCGTCTAATGCACCTATGCAGTTTGAGAAGTTAGTTTGTTCCAAAAACCCTTCAGTTATGGCCAGCCATTGCTCTGTGGTTGGAATGGCCATCACATTGCCATGTAATGTGTCTCACAGAACTTAGCAGGTTTCTTTAACAATTAGGCAAATAGTAGAGGTCCCCAGAGGATACTGGTAATGCAGCGATGAGTAGGTTTCTCCCATGGCCAGGAATCTGTTGGTGTAGGATAAAAGAAACAAATAAAATTAGCAATATGTACACCTTGCATTACGTCAAAAAAAACCTTTGGGGTCTGGACACAGCATGAACAGTTTAAGTATGACACATTCACAAGGCTAATATGAAGTAGCAAAGCAACAATAAAGAACATTTGAGAACACAAACCTACCTCAGAGTCACCTTTCGTCCGGAGAAATGCTGTCACGGAATCGGGTGTTTTGCCACCTGATGTCATCTTGAATCATACCCAGCAGTATATCAAATTGGGCACAGACATACAGGCATAACGCAGGAATTTGTTGGGGAAATGTTGCAATTGCATGTACAGGTGATGGAATGCTCCATGATGTGGCCTCAACAAATTAACTTCATGCACCCACAATCGTGACGTTCTATTATTGGTGTGGTGACAGCGAAGGTAATGGAGTTGAAGAGCAAGAATCACCGCAGCACACATGATGCAACCAGCACAGGTAAGGTGCACAAAATGGCAACAGCCCAGGACATCACAATCATCTGGATTTATAGGGCTGCACTCACCTTAATTGCCAATTAAAAACACAAACATAACGCAGAGCAAAAATGCAACACATTTGTAAAAAACACAACAGTTGTATTAACGCATGCATTAATATTGACACAAACTCACAAAAACGCATGCTAAAAACATATGCGTTTTGCACATTCGTTAAATGGAAGCATTTTAAACGCAAACACCCTTAGATGTCAACTGAGCCTTTGTGTTTCATGTTGCCTGCCACTGATTTCAATGGGGTTTGGAAGATTCGGCAAACAATTCAGCGAACACCTCGCATTCTGTGAACAAAACTGAATTTGAAAACTAAGGTGTTTGTTTATCTCCACCAAGGAACAAATGGAGAAGGATGAGGAGAAACAGATGATGGGCACAGAACAGTCAAAAGTTGAAGTCTGAGGACTCTGGCCTTATGAATGCGTAAGACACATGTGTGCCTTGAATTAGTGATGATCACTTGGTTGCCACACTGTTGGATCTGATGTACAAGAGTAAATTTAACCAAATGCTTCCTGCCCTAAATGGAGCCATGTGCATGCTAGAGTACAAAAAAAATGCTTGTAAACGATCTTAGGACTGGTTTTCCCCAACAGAGCAGTGAGGGACACAGTACACATCGCAGATCCTCACATCCAAACGCGGAAACATCAAGTCGTCAGCAAAGAAACATTAGCAACAGCAGTTTATTTGTCAGAAACTATTTCTATGGGTCTTTTGAAAACCACCCACCAGAAGAACAGAGTACAAGTCTGACACATAGTGAATGACTGGAGAGGATATGCAGGAGTATTTAGAACTCAATATCCATATCATCAGGGAGGGGTGAACCCTTTTGCATTTTAGGTTTAAAAAATGGAGGAGTAGCCTGAGTTTGGCATTCATGTCATAGAGGTTTTGTCATGCCCGGCAGCCAGCGTTCTCTCAGAACATGTCTTCAGCGCTGCTTGTGTTGCCCTGATGGATAAACATATCTGTCTGTCCCCTGAAAATTAAGACTGCATAACTTTCAACAAGATTAGCAAGGACTTTTCCACCCCAATGGCACACTGAGCAGATTAGGCGATGGTGTACTTTTCAGTGTTCTGTGTTGATCTCACCATTATACAATTTTTACTCTGGGTCAATTGATGCCACTTTCGTAATATCTGGCCCCAATTTTTTGAAATATGGAGTGTCTTATTGGGGTTTCTTTGTTTTGTGTTTTCTAAATTTGGCAGGGCTCTCTGCGCTCCTTGCTCACACATGTCACTGACCCAGCTGGATAATTCTTATTATAATATTAGGTGAAACTGATATTTGTGCCACCTGAGTATGGCGCAGTCTAAAATTTATTGGAGTGGTTGCATGAGGTATGAGTGCCTTAGCCTAACAATCCTACACCTGTCACTCATACCCCTATTCCTGATCAATTTTTTACCTTCAAATGCTAGGCCAGGCCCTGTGTCATGCATGCAGACTGAGCCACATACAATTTTATACATTTTTTAGTCTGGGCAAGTTGATGCCAGTTTTGTGTTGTCTGGCCCCAAGTATTTGAAATTTGGAGACTCTTCTGGCAGTGTCATTGTTGTGTGTTTCGTTAAATTATCAGGGATCACTGAGCACTACGCCTACACCTGTCTCTCATCAAAATCAATGTTACACAGAGACAGCCCCGAAACATTAAAGAGTTGGAGATCTGCATGGATGAATTTGCCAGAACCCCTACTGAAGTTTGTGCAAACTTGACCAAGAAGAACAGGAAATGTCTGACCTTTGAAATTGCAAACAAATGTTTCTATACAAATATTAAGTTTTGTTTTTACATTGTATTAAATACTTATTTTATGCAACAAAATATAAATATAGTATTTAAAAATCATACAATGTGATTTTCTGGATTTTTGGGGAAATTCTGCCTGTCACAGTTGAAGTGTTCCTATGATAAAAATTACAGGCCTCTCCATTCTTTATAAGTGTGAAAACTTGCAAAATCAGAAGTATATCAAATACCTATTTTCCCCACTCCACTGTATGAGATAGCCAAGAGGATTTTCTATATAATGAAAGTAGTCTCACAATCAAAGCTCTAGCGCAGAGGTCCCCAACTCCAGGCCTCAAGGCCCGCCAACAGTGCAGGTTTTCAGGATTTCCTTAGTATTGCACAGGTGCTAATGTGATCATCTGCACAGGTAATGATTCCAACCCCTGTGCAATACTAAGGAGATCCTGAAAACCTGCACTGTTGGTGGGCCTTGAGGCCTGGAGTTGGGGACCTCTGCTCTAGCGGATGATAAGATAGGCTAGGGTCTGACTAGCGTCAGCCCTTAGCCTGCTGGATGTGCTGAAAACTTAGAAAATCTCAGGCTGTATCCCTATGGCAACCGGAATGACCGCGCAGCCCCCGGCTCAACGTACATGCCCCGGATATGCACTTTTGATGAGGGCACAGGAAATGCGGTTTGCATCGTTTTCCTGTGCGCTCATCAAAAGTGCATATCCGGGGATTGTAAGTGGAGCCGGTGGCTGCGTGATCATTGAGGTTGCCATAGGGATACTATACATAAGCGGCGCATAGTGTTACATGCTGGTAATGCTATGCGCTCAGCCTGAGAAATTCTAAGTTTTGAACTCATCCGGTAGGCTGAGGGCAAATGCAGGTCTGGCCCTAGCCATATGGAGCCAGAAAGTTAAAACTTCAAAACATTGTTAGGATAGGGTCAGATTTACATCATGCATCTGCTAAAATCATGCCTTATTTTCATGTGCACATGTGTAAAAACGCATGCGTTAACGCACTTATAGACTCCAATGCAAAAAATGCATTGGTAAAGTGCAATGCGTTTGTTGCTATGAGTTTTTTGTAGCGCACATAAAAATGTGGGCTGCAGCATTTTAGGGCCTGTTATGGAAAACGCATGCGTTTTTTTAACATGGGAGTCTATGGGAAACGCATGCGTTAATGCATGGTACACATATGTACAATGTGTTAACGCATGCGCTATAAATGAACACACATATCATGGGAATGACTCCGTCCCTCATCGTCATTATCAAACTCCACAGAGATCCAGCTCTGCCTGTGGGGAGCTTCAACACCTGGCTGCCCATCCATCATCCCTGGAGGCCTCACGCAGCACTGGTGCAGTCACATCCCAAATGTGATTTGCTCAACAGTGTACATATCTTATGGCACAATTCTCTGGCTTATCTTCTCATCACCTCTTCCGTGTGTTGAATCACAAATAGTGATGAGGAAGCATGCTCGCTGGTACTCGGTACTCACCCGAGCATCTCAGTACTCGAGATGCTCGGAGCTCGCTGATCTGACAGCTGTTCAAATTTCCCGTGCCGAGACCAATAGGTGATGTCAGCGAGGGAGATTTAAACAAGCTGTCAGATCAGCTGTTTAAATTTCCCGCGTGGACACAGTCGGGAGATCAGCTGCTGCCGTCGCCCATTTCCCGGCGATGGGCGCCGCTGACCTCCCAGCAGCTAGCGCCGCTCATCTCCAGGCAGCAGCACTCACTGATCTCCTGGCGGTGTCAGCGTGGGAGATGTAAACACATCTGATAGCTGTTTAAATCTCCCGTGCCGACACCAATAGGTGATGTCGGCGCAGGAGATTTAAACAGCTGTCAAGCCAGCTGTGCTGAAATTTCCTGTACGAACACAGTTGGGAGATCAGCGGGGCCTGTCGCCGGAGAAACAGCAGCTGCACCCACCGCCCATCTCCCGGAGACGGGCGACGCTCACCTCCCGGCGGCGGCACCCGCTGATCTCCCAGTGGTGTCGGCGCGGGAGAATTAAATACATCTGATCTGACAGCTATTTAAATCTCCAGCACCGATACCAATAGGTGATGTTGGCGCAATAGATCTAAACAGCTATCAAACCAGTTGTGTTTAAATTTCCCGCGCAGACACTGGCGGGAGATCAGCGGTTCCCATCGCCAGGCGATAAGCAGCTTCCGCCGCCGGGGAAATAGCGGCACCCGCTGAACTCTCAGCGGTGTCGGGGTGGGAGATTTAAACACAGCTGTTCTGACAGCTGATTCAGGTCCTTGAACCTGATATTGATCATCTGATCGGTTTGACGGCCAGCAAGCTTGGGCCACCCTCTATGCGGATTCCAGCCCCCAACTGCCTAGTTTTACCTGGCTGGACACAAAAATAATGTGAAGCCACACATATTATTTTTTTTTAATTATTTCATGAAATTCATGAAATAATTAAAAAAAAGGGCTTCCCTATATTTTTGTTTCCAGCCAGGTAGAAATAAGCAGCTGGGGGTTGGGGGCAGCTTGTACCTGCCTGCTGTACCTGGGTGGCATACAAAAATATGGCGAAGACTATGTCAAATTTTTTTTTTTAATTCATTGAAAAATAAAAAAATTTATAAATAAAAAATGAAACACATGTAGTGACTGCATATTTATTAACCCCTCGACCCTCATCTGTGTGCTGAAAACTCTCAGCTCTACTTCATCAGAGACCAAGGGGATGAGCAAAGCTTCTACAACTAAGCAGCTGTGGGCTGGAATTTTCAAGTTTTCTGGGTAGATCTCTATGGCAACCGGACACTTACCACAGCCTCTGGCTCCACAGAGATCTCCCGGATATGCGCTTTTGCAGAGCACACAGGAAACGCTGTTTGCAGCGTTTTCCTGTGCGCTCTGCAAAAACGCATATCGTGGAGACCTTTGTGTAGCTGGAGGCTGCGGTAAGCATCCGGTTGCCATAGGGATCTATTGCCTGGCTACAATGCTGGTAATGCTATGCTCTGCTCTGTGGAAGAGTATTTCTAAGGCCGGTTTCACACCACAATTTTTTTGGGTCCAGGGCTGTCTGGTGTGAACCTGACAGCACCGGACCCTATTTTGTACTAATGTATGCCTATGGTGCCAAATGGGGCCAGATGGCAGTGATTTGTCATCCGGTTTTGTCACTGTCCAGCAGCATCAGGCTGCATTCGAAATTACAGCCTGCAGGATTTTTGCGCACAGCGCAAAAATCTGACAAAATCAGATCCTGACGGATCCTCCCGAATCAAGTGCGATCCAGCGCCCCCTAGCTTGGAAAGCTATGGGCGCCAGATCGCACCAGATTCGACAGAAAATCAGATCCGGCTGCCGAACACAGGGTGCTGAAGTTCGGCGGTGGCCGGCGCTGAACTTCAGCACCTAGAGAGCTCAGGGCTGAAATTTCAGAACCGCGTCTAGCTCCCCACTAGAAGCGATTCTGAAATTTCAGGACTTGACTCTGGCATCAACCACACACTGCCTATTCAGGCAGAAAACAGCACAGGAGGGCATATAAACCATCTGTTTCTGTTCTGTCTGTCTCTGGTTCATCCAGGAAAACACCAGGCACAGCCTGACAGAAGAAAACCGTGGTGTGAAGCCGGCCTAAAGGCCACGTTACACACACAGATATCTATTTAGATATTGGTCACAGATCTCTGGTTGCAGTGAAATCATGGACACATTGTTCCATTGTACACAGCCACAAAATGGAACAATGTGTCCATGATTTCACTGCAACCAGAGATCTGTGACCAATATTTGAACAGATATCTGTGTGTGTAACGTGGCCATAAGTCTTTTCGGCTATGTCTCCAGCAGCTTTGTAGATCCAGAAGATGAAATTATTGCCCATTCTTATTTGCAAAATAGGTCTAGCTCAATTAGATTGAATAGGGAGCATCTGGGAACAGAAAAGTCTTGTCACAGTTTTTGTCGTGATATTTTGTTCTAGACTTTGACTCGGCCATTCACATACATTTCACTTTTCACTTTTCTTTTTGTAGGCTGATATATTAATAATCACCAGATTCCAGAAATATAAGCTACTACCATCTTTGACAAAGTGAGTTTGGCTAGGGTCATATATGAGGTAAAATTTTCAGATCCTGATCCTGTTAAAAATCTCAAAACCGGATCAGGAACCGATCCCCATAGGAGCCCATTATAGTAACCGGATTGCATTACATGCAATTCGGTTACCGCTTGCGGATCTGCAGCCTGCGGTAAAAATCATGCAGTTTTTACAGCGGTTAGGAAAACCGCAGTGGGGATTGCTATAATGGGCTCCTATAGGAGCCCATGCGGCTGCCGCAAAGCACATGTGAATGCCTGTGGCAGCCGTATGCTTTGTTCATCCCTGCTGCTGCAGGGATGAACAAAGGGTTGAATGTTAATAATAGCTGTGGGCAACATGTCTCTAAGGGGTGCCCACCCCCCTAGAGACATGCTGTCCACTCAGGTGGGCATGAGAGTGGTTAATCATGTCAGTATAGTATTGCCGGCTATTATCGGCTTTGTGAATTTTATGAATGACTGTGGAGGCTCCTCACAGTAGAGGAGATACTGTACGTAATGTACGTAGTGTATGAGCCCCTGTCCTTGGTCCTGAAAGTTGTAACATTAGTTCTATGGGCAGCACACCGCTATAGGACTAATGTTACAATTTTCAGGACCAAGGACCGGGGCTCATACCGTATGTATATTACATACAGTATCTCCTGTACACATTCAGAGCAATCCGGTTACCACATTCCAGTTTTCAGGAGATATTTTGTCAAAATATGTGTCTGAAGGCAATTGCGGTTACCGCATCCGGATCTGGATGCGGCAACCGCAATTACCTTTCCAAATGTGACCCCAGCCTTTCACAGCTTTTATAGGAGATGGAGGTTCTACTGTCATGAAACTTTGGCTTGGAGTATGGTTCTTTTTCAATAAGGAGTGCCTGAATTATCTATAGATTCCAGCCTTTAACTCTTGGCTCATAGTGAATCCAAGTTTATTTCTCTGCCTGTTATACATATACAGTACAACAGACCCATTCAGTGTTACATTTCCCATCAGTTATTTATTCATGTGGTATTTTATATTATTAACTCTTGGAACCTGCTTAATTCTAGATCATGGAAGTTGCTGTTATTAAATATTTTCAGCTGCCATATTTTTTTAAGGAAAATACTATGGCTAAGTTCACATCTAAGGGGGTTGCATTTGTGTTTCTATACGTTTTTCACTGCAAAAACACATAGAAATGTAAAGAAACGCATCCAAAATTGCACCCATTGATATAAATAGAAAACGTAATGAAAACGAATGTAAAAACTCATGTCATTTTCAGAAGACGCAAAACACATGCGTATTTACAAACGCAGCCCAAAATGCTGCAGGACACATTTTGGGCTGCGTTTGCAAAACGCAAGTGTTTTGCGTTTTCTGAAAATGACATGCATTTTTACGTGTGTTTTCATTGCGTTTTCTATTGAAATCAATGGGTGCGTTTTTTGAAGCGTTGGCAATGCGTTTTTTGTCACACATGCTATCAAAAACGCATTACAACCCAAACAAAAAAGAAATACAGATGTGAAAAAGCCTAATCTCTCTGTCTCCTTGCCTTTGAGGAGTACCATTACTTTGTTGTGAAGTATTTAATTCCCGAGGAGTATTCCCTTGCACTCTTTCTAGTTGTATAATATTTTGGATTTAAGTTTTCTTGTTTGCCAAAACTGTTGACAAACTACAGAATCACTCAACTAGGTGTATACTTAGCTTTTTATGTGGAAGATATTGCTTTCTGAATTTATTACATATCACCTTTTTTCAAGTTTTTTAGTTGAATAAAAAAAAACTCAATAAATATATTTAGTATTGAGAAAAGATGTCAAAGGGAAGGCATGATTGTACATTAGAGAAATACATAAACGTCTCATACAAAGAAATATGGTCAAAAGCTATTTCATGTAAAACATCCCCTAAAGCCAAAATGGCATTCCTTTCACCAGGAGAAAAAAAAAGTTAGGCTAAGTTCACATCTAAGGGGAGTTGCGTTTGCGTTTCTGCACTGCAAAAACACATAGAAATGCAATGAAACGCATGCAAAAATGCACCCATTGATTTAAATGGAAAACGCATTGAAAGGAAAAACGCATGTCATGTTCTGCAAACGCAGCCAAAAAAGTTGCAGGAAACGTTTTGGGCTGCATTTGCAAAAACGCATGCATTTTGCTTTTGCAGAAAATGACATGCGTTTTTACTTGCGTTTTTAATGCATTTTCCATTCATATAAATGTGTGTTACTGCATGCGTTTGCAATGTGTTTTTGGCCCACATGCTGTCAAAAACGGATTTCAAGCCAAATTGAATAAAAATGCAGATGTGAAAAGGCCCTTAATGTCAATAGAATACAAAATTATTTACTGAGAGAATTATCTGTGGAACAGCCTACCTTTGAATTTGGTCACAGTGGGAGCAGTCAATGGTTTATAAATGATTTATTTGCTTTTTTAGAAAAAAGTGGCATACATACTTATGTATATGTCTAAAATTCTAGTTCTTATAAAGGCCACTTTACACACACCAACTTCTGTGTCCAACTTCTGAACAGATCTCTGGTTGCAATGAAATCATGGACACATTGTTACATTTGTACACAGCCACAAAATGGAACAATGTGTCCATGATTTCACTGCAACCAGAGATCTGTTCAGAAGTTGGTCACAGAAGTTGGTGTGTGTAAAGCGACCCTTAATGTTGATCCATTCAATCACCAAACAGGATCAAGGTGGAAAAAACGTTTGGTGTGGATGGGCAAACTGAGTCATGAATTTTGGTTATACCTATAATTTATTCAGTTTCTCCCTTCAATTCCTTCATCTGATCCTGAATATGTGTTTTTTCAACTGTACTAAGTATGTGACTATATAATTAGACTGCTGTTTAGCTTGATTTTGAGCAGCTGATACCTTATCCTTTGTTGATGAATATTATAGTTCCTAATCTATTTCAGCTAGGCCATCCACAGCTTATTTTCCTCCTGCATAGCCTACACACTACAATACCAAAATGCCCATATGGAGGACTAGGCCCCAAAAGCTAGAGGTGTAATTGATGGAAGTGAAAGTCTGTTATGTAAAAAATCAACTTTTATGATGGTGGACTGTGACGAACACTCACTCAAATTGATGGTACAGGAGATATATCTTATTACAGTGTTAGCAAGTAGATAGAAAATTATAAAAAATTGACAGTCAGTTTCAGTTAGCCATTAAATGTATTTAGGAATATCAATTTTTTTAAAAATATTGTTGGCATATTTATTTCTGCATGAAGAATGAAAAAAAGTGCAATTAAAATGCAGTAGGTGCTACAAGCAATATTATAGTCAATGTTGTGGCTAATGACTGGAACGACTGTTGTCACCGTTCATATCTCTATCTCATTTTCTTTCTATCTACACTAGCAACCCAATTCTCTATATAAGGCTAGGGTCACACTTGCGTTGTGACTCTAGCATGACGGTACCATTAAAAACTTAGAAATTTCAACTGCAGTGCATAGTGTTAATGGTATGCGCTGCCCCCATAGTAACCCACTGTTTACCTTAGCAGCCAGCCACACACAAAGCTCGAGGAAGTGAGCTTTAGCTGAGCGCACAGGAAACGTGTCCAGAAGCATTTTCCTGTGCGTTCTTGTAAAGCTCACTTCCTCGAGCTTTGTGTGTGGCCGGCAGCTAAGGTAAACAGCGGATTACTATGGGGCTCCATTGCCTGGCAGCGCACAGCGTTATTGCTATGCGCTGTAGTGGAAATTTCTAAGTTCCGTCATGCTAGGGTCACAACACAAATGTGACCCTAGCCTAATTCTCCTTTTTTCACAGACTGCACTAATCTTCCTTTTTACTGCTGTACCTTCACACACTATCGGAAGAATTTATTTTGGCTTTCTCTTACTATCACTAGGGTTAGGCTAAGTTTCCACTGTGCACTTTTTTGCTGTATTCTGCATGAAAAATGCTGCCCCACAGCTTTAACATGAAACAGGGGCACACCTACCATGTGGTGACGTGAGCTTGTCGTCTCAGGTGGCACCAAGTGCTGCTGTAGAGAGGGGCGGCACGGGCACACTGCAGATAGAAACTGTTATAGAGCCTGCCGCCCATGATTTGTGCACAGGTCTGACCACTGTCTCGCTACAATTCTCCCTGCCACCTCTGTCTGCTTTCTGCAGCTTTGCATGGCGTGGCGTGATGACGTCATCACTGAGTGCCCTGCTGTGCAGAGCGTGGGAATCGGGACAGGGAAACACGATGAGGACACCGGAGGAGCTGCGACGTATGAAGAGAGGGGTGAAGATCCGTATTTTGTGAGTACACTGATGGGAGACAATGTAATGTGCATTATAATATAGGAGGATTATAGCGTGTATAGGGGTGCTGTACAGTATATTGGATGCTATATATAGTATATGGGGGGTGCTGTATATAGTATATGAGGGTGTTGTATAGTATATGGGGGTGCTGTATATAGTATATGGAGGTGCTGTATATAGTATATGGGGTGCTGTATATGGGGAACATTTATATAGTATATGGGGGTGCTGTATATTGTATATGGGGTGCTGTATATAGTATATGGGGTGCTGTATATAGAATATTGGGGTGCTGTATACAGTATATGGGGATTGCTATTTAAGTATATGGGGTGCTGTATATAGTATAAGGGGGTGCTGTATATAGTATATGGGGCTTGTATATAGTATATATGGTGCTATATATAGTATATGGATGGCTGTATTATGGAGGTGTGGTACATAGTACATAGGGGTTCTGTAGATAGTATATGGGGGTGCTGTATAGAATATGGGGTGCTGTATATAGTATATGGGGTGCTGTATATTATATGGGGGTGCTGCATATAGTATATGGGGGCCTTTATATAGTATATAGAAGGAGCAGTTTACAGTATATAGGGTGCTGTATATAGTATATGGGGGTGCTGTATAGTAGGTGGGAGTGCTGTATATTATATAGTAGATAGGGGTGCTGTGTACAATAGATAGGGGTACTGTATATAGTATATGGGGTTGTTTAATATAGCACATGGGGGTGCTGTATAGTACATGGGGTGCTGTGCAGTATATGTGTGTGCTGTATAGTATATGAAGGTGCTGTATAGTATATGGGGGTTGCATTATACTATATGGAGCACTATGGGGTGCAATATACTATATGGAGGACTATGGGGGGGTCCATTATACTATATGGAGAACTATGTGGGGTGCATTATACTATGGGGAGAACTATGAGGGATGCCTTAATATATTCCAAATACAAAGTTTTTCTTGGCACTCACTAAAGTTTCTTTTGCATGAATTTCTTTATTTCATTGATGATACTGTATACAGCATCATGAATGAAATAAATTCATGCAAAAAAAAAACTTTGGTGAGTGCTGAGAAAAAATTTATATTTGGATTGCGTTAAATCTTCGTGCACCACTTATACAACGGAGTGCCGATTATCTGAGCATTATAATATATTGATAACTTGGGGGGTGTATTATACTATAGGGAGGACTATGGGGGTGCATTATAATATATGGAGGGCTATGGATGGTGCATTATAATATATGGAGGATTTTGGGTGTGCAATATACTATATGGAGGACTATGGGAAGTGCATTACAATATATGGAAAACTAGGGGGTGCATTATACTATATTGGGGACTATAGGGGGTGCATTATACTAAATGGAGTACTTTAGTGAGGCATTATAATATATGGAGCCAGTTATCCTATATGGAATCCATGATAATACTTGGAGGGCTATGAGGGAGCATTTATACTTTATGATGGCCTATTTGAGGGCTGTGTTGGGGGTCATTATACAGTGTGAAGAGGTACGGAGGGTCATTATATTGTATGTAGGTCCGTTATACTACATGGGAGGCTGAGTGGGGGTTACAGTTGGGGATTATACTGTGCCTGGATAGTTGAGGGGTGTACATTAGGGTCATCATACTGTGTGTGGGGGAAACTGTGGTGGAATTCATTATGGGGACATCATAGAGTGTTTGGAGGCCAATTTTGCTGGCATTCTACTTTATGTGGGTAATGAAAGATGAATCTAGGGCTTCATTAGAATTAAAATTACTTTGTAAGGGCTGAAAAGTTGTGAGATATATTGTTATGAGACTCACCAAAATATTTCTTTTTATGGAGAGGGACAATTGGAACTTCAGCTTTGGGGTCCAAGGATTTCTATGTTCACCCCTGGTGCAGGATGCATTGTCCCTCTACTGCAGAACTGATTGGCCATAACTCACACGCCACGTCCATTGGCGCCCCTTGGTACATACAGGCATTTCAGCCATGTTTCACCTGAGCGGTGGTTGGTCAGTGGCGTTCATCACCCTTCCTGC